>JAQIHN010000004.1:0-617602 GCA_027917425.1 Gastrophryne carolinensis
ACACCCTGCACATTTACTGAGCACCGCACAGGCTTCTCCAGGACACACACATAATAAAGCAGCACTCCGCACACACTTTCCAGCCACACACAACCCTGCACAGTTTTACTGAGCACCGCACAGGCTTCTCCAGGACACACACATAATAAAGCAGCACTCCGCACACACTTTCCAGCACATACACCCTGCACAGTTACTGAGCACCGCACAGGCTTCTCCAGGACCACATAATAAAGCAGCACTCCGCACACACTTTCCAGCACATACACCCTGCACAGTTACTGAGCACCGCACAGGCTTCTCCAGGACACACATAATAAGCAGCACTCCGCACACACTTTCCAGCACATACACCCTGCACAGTTACTGAGCACCGCACAGGCTTCTCCAGGACACACATAATAAAGCAGCACTCCGCACACACTTTCCAGCACAACACCCTGCACAGTTACTGAGCACCGCACAGGCTTCTCCAGGACACACACATAATAAAGCAGCACTCCGCACCACTTTCCAGCACAACACCCTGCACAGTTACTGAGCACCGCACAGGCTTCTCCAGGACACACCATAATAAAGCAGCACTCCGCACACACTTTCCAGCACATACACCTGCACAGTTACTGAGCACCGCACAGGCTTCTCCAGGACACACATAATAAAGCAGCACTCCGCACACACTTTCCAGCACATACACCCTGCACAGTTACTGAGCACCGCACAGGCTTCTCCAGGACACACACATAATCAAGCAGCACTCCGCACACACTTTCAGCACATACACCCTGCACAGTTACTGAGCACCGCACAGGCTTCTCCAGGACACACACATAATAAAGCAGCACTCCGCACACACTTTCCAGCACATACACCCTGCACAGTTACTGAGCACCGCACAGCTTCTCCAGGACACACACATAATAAAGCAGCACTCCACACACACTTTCCAGCACACACACCCTGCTGCACAGTTACTGAGCACCGCACAGGCTTCTCCAGGACAACACATAATAAAGCAGCACTCCGCACACACTTTCCAGCACATACACCCTGCACAGTTACTGAGCACCGCACAGGCTTCTCCAGGACACACATAATAAAGCAGCACTCCGCACACACTTTCAGCACATACACCCTGCACAGTTACTGAGCACCGCACAGCTTCTCCAGGACACACACATAATAAAGCAGCACTCCGCACACACTTTCCAGCACACACACCCTGCACAGTTACTGAGCACCGCACAGGCTTCTCCAGGACACACACATAATAAAGCAGCACTCCGCACACACTTTCCAGCACACACACCCTGCACAGTTACTGAGCACCGCACAGGCTTCTCCAGGACACACACATAATAAAGCAGCACTCCGCACACACTTTCCAGCACACACACCCTGCACAGTTACTGAGCACCGCACAGGCTTCTCCATTACACACACATAATAAAGCAGCACTCCGCACAGCTTTCCAGCACACACACCCTGCACAGTTACTGAGCACCGCACAGGCTTCTCCAGCACACACATAATAAAGCAGCACTCCGCACACACTTTCCAGCACACACACCCTGCACAGTTACTGAGCACCGCACAGGCTTCTCCAGGACACACACATAATAAAGCAACACTCCGCACACACTTTCCAGCACATACACCCTGCACAGTTACTGAGCACCGCACAGGCTTCTCCAGGACACACACATAATAAAGCAGCACTCCGCACACACTTTCCAGCACATACACCCTGCACAGTTACTGAGCACCGCACAGGCTTCTCCAGGACACACACATAATAAAGCAGCACTCCGCACACACTTTCCAGCACACACACCCTGCACAGTTACTGAGCACCGCACAGGCTTCTCCAGGACACACATAATAAAGCAGCACTCCGCACACACTTCCAGCACACACACCCTGCACAGTTACTGAGCACCGCACAGGCTTCTCCAGGACACACACATAATAAAGCAGCACTCCGCACACACTTTCCAGCACACACACCCTGCACAGTTACTGAGCACCGCACAGGCTTCTCCAGGACACACACATAATAAAGCAGCACTCCGCACACACTTTCCAGCACATACACCCTGCACAGTTACTGAGCACCGCACAGGCTTCTCCAGGACACACATAATAAAGCAGCACTCCGCACACACTTTCCAGCACACACACCCTGCACAGTTACTGAGCACCGCACAGGCTTCTCCAGGACACACATATAATAAAGCAGCACTCCGCACACACTTTCCAGCACACACACCCTGCACAGTTACTGAGCACCGCACAGGCTTCTCCAGGACACACACATAATAAAGCAGCACTCCGCACACACTTTCCAGCACACACACCCTGCACAGTTACTGAGCACCGCACAGGCTTCTCCAGGACACACACATAATAAAGCAGCACTCCGCACACACTTTCCAGCACATACACCCTGCACAGTTACTGAGCACCGCACAGGCTTCTCCAGACACACATAATAAAGCAGCACTCCGCACACACTTTCCAGCACACACACCCTGCACAGTTACTGAGCACCGCACAGGCTTCTCCAGGACACACCATAATAAAGTCAGCACTCCGCACACACTTTCCAGCACATACACCCTGCACAGTTACTGAGCACCGCACAGGCTTCTCCAGGACACACACATAATAAAGCAGCACTCCGCACACACTTTCCAGCACATACACCCTGCACAGTTACTGAGCACCGCACAGGCTTCTCCAGGAGACACACATAATAAAGCAGCACTCCACACACACTTTCCAGCACATACACCCTGCACAGTTACTGAGCACCGCACAGGCTTCTCCAGGACACACACATAATAAAGCAGCACTCCGCACACACTTTCCAGCACACACACCCTGCACAGTTACTGAGCACCGCACAGGCTTCTCCAGGACACACACATAATAAAGCAGCACTCCGCACACACTTTCCAGCACATACACCCTGCACAGTTACTGAGCACCGCACAGGCTTCTCCAGGACACACATAATAAAGCAGCACTCCGCACACACTTTCCAGCACATACACCCTGCACAGTTACTGAGCACCGCACAGGCTTCTCCAGGACACACACATAATAAAGCAGCACTCCGCACACACTTTCCAGCACATACACCCTGCACAGTTACTGAGCACCGCACAGGCTTCTCCAGGACACACACATAATAAAGCAGCACTCCGCACACACTTTCCAGCACATACACCCTGCACAGTTACTGAGCACCGCACAGGCTTCTCCAGGACACACATAATAAAGCAGCACTCCGCACACACTTTCCAGCACACACACCCTGCTGCACAGTTACTGAGCACCGCACAGGCTTCTCCAGGACACACACATAATAAAGCAGCACTCCGCACACACTTTCCAGCACATACACCCTGCACAGTTACTGAGCACCGCACAGGCTTCTCCAGGACACACACATAATAAAGCAGCACTCCGCACACACTTCCAGCACACACACCCTGCACAGTTACTGAGCACCGCACAGGCTTCTCCAGGACACACATAATAAAGCAGCACTCCGCACACACTTTCCAGCACACACACCCTGCACAGTTACTGAGCACCGCACAGGCTTCTCCAGGACACACATAATAAAGCAGCACTCCGCACACACTTTCCAGCACACACACCCTGCACAGTTACTGAGCACCGCACAGGCTTCTCCAGGACACACACATAATAAAGCAGCACTCCGCACACACTTTCCAGCACACACACCCTGCACAGTTACTGAGCACCGCACAGGCTTCTCCAGGACACACACATAATAAAGCAGCACTCCGCACACACTTTCCAGCACATACACCCTGCACAGTTACTGAGCACCGCACAGGCTTCTCCAGGACACACATAATAAAGCAGCACTCCGCACACACTTTCCAGCACACACATCCTGCACAGTTACTGAGCACCGCACAGGCTTCTCCAGGACACACACATAATAAAGCAGCACTCCGCACACACTTTCCAGCACATACACCCTGCACAGTTACTGAGCACCGCACAGGCTTCTCCAGGACACACATAATAAAGCAGCACTCCGCACACACTTTCCAGCACATACACCCTGCACAGTTACTGAGCACCGCACAGGCTTCTCCAGGACACACATAATAAAGCAGCACTCCGCACACACTTTCCAGCACACACATCCTGCACAGTTACTGAGCACCGCACAGGCTTCTCCAGGACACATAATAAAGCAGCACTCCGCACACACTTTCCAGCACACACACCCTGCACAGTTACTGAGCACCGCACAGGCTTCTCCAGGACACACATAATAAAGCAGCACTCCGCACACACTTTCCAGCACACTTTCCAGCACACACACCCTGCACAGTTACTGAGCACCGCACAGGCTTCTCCAGGACACACACATAATAAAGCAGCACTCCGCACACACTTTCCAGCACATAGACCCTGCACAGTTACTGAGCACCGCACAGGCTTCTCCAGGACAGACACATAATAAAGCAGCACTCCGCACACACTTTCCAGCACACATACACCCTGCACAGTTACTGAGCACCGCACAGGCTTCTCCAGGACACACACATAATAAAGCAGCACTCCGCACACACTTTCCAGCACATACACCCTGCACAGTTACTGAGCACCGCACAGGCTTCTCCAGGACACACACATAATAAAGCAGCACTCCACACACACTTTCCAGCACACACACCCTGCACAGTTACTGAGCACCGCACAGGCTTCTCCAGGACACACATAATAAAGCAGCACTCCGCACACACTTTCCAGCACATACACCCTGCACAGTTACTGAGCACCGCACAGGCTTCTCCAGGACACATAATAAAGCAGCACTCCGCACACACTTTCCAGCACACACACCCTGCACAGTTACTGAGCACCGCACAGGCTTCTCCAGGACACACACATAATAAAGCAGCACTCCGCACACACTTTCCAGCACATACACCCTGCACAGTTACACAGCACCGCACAGGCTTCTCCAGGACACACATAATAAAGCAGCACTCCGCACACACTTTCCAGCACACACACCCTGCACAGTTACTGAGCACCGCACAGGCTTCTCCAGGACACACACATAATAAAGCAGCACTCCGCACACACTTTCCAGCACACACCCTGCACAGTTACTGAGCACCGCACAGGCTTCTCCAGGACACACATAATAAAGCAGCACTCCGCACACACTTTCCAGCACATACACCCTGCACAGTTACTGAGCACCGCACAGGCTTCTCCAGGACACACATATAATAAAGCAGCACTCCGCACACACTTTCCAGCACACACACCCTGCACAGTTACTGAGCACCGCACAGGCTTCTCCAGGACACACATAATAAAGCAGCACTCCGCACACACTTTCCAGCACATACACCCTGCACAGTTACTGAGCACCGCACAGGCTTCTCCAGGACACACACATAATAAAGCAGCACTCCGCACACACTTTCCAGCACACACACCCTGCACAGTTACTGAGCACCGCACAGGCTTCTCCAGGACACACACATAATAAAGCAGCACTCCGCACACACTTTCCAGCACACACACCCTGCACAGTTACTGAGCACCGCACAGGCTTCTCCAGGACACACATATAATAAAGCAGCACTCCGCACACACTTTCCAGCACACACACCCTGCACAGTTACTGAGCACCGCACAGGCTTCTCCAGGACACACACATAATAAAGCAGCACTCCGCACACACTTTCCAGCACATACACCCTGCACAGTTACTGAGCACCGCACAGGCTTCTCCAGGACACACATAATAAAGCAACACTCCGCACACACTTTCCAGCACATACACCCTGCACAGTTACTGAGCACCGCACAGGCTTCTCCAGGACACACACATAATAAAGCAGCACTCCGCACACACTTTCCAGCACACACACCCTGCACAGTTACTGAGCACCGCACAGGCTTCTCCAGGACACACACATAATAAAGCAGCACTCCGCACACACTTTCCAGCACACACACCCTGCACAGTTACTGAGCACCGCACAGGCTTCTCCAGGACACACATAATAAAGCAGCACTCCGCACACACTTTCCAGCACACACATCCTGCACAGTTACTGAGCACCGCACAGGCTTCTCCAGGACACACACATAATAAAGCAGCACTCCGCACACACTTTCCAGCACATACACCCTGCACAGTTACTGAACACCGCACAGGCTTCTCCAGGACACACACATAATAAAGCAGCACTCCGCACACACTTTCCAGCACATACACCCTGCACAGTTACTGAGCACCGCACAGGCTTCTCCAGGACACACACATAATAAAGCAGCACTCCGCACACACTTTCCAGCACATACACCCTGCACAGTTACTGAGCACCGCACAGGCTTCTCCAGGACACACACATAATAAAGCAGCACTCCGCACACACTTTCCAGCACACACACCCTGCACAGTTACTGAGCACCGCACAGGCTTCTCCAGGACACACATAATAAAGCAGCACTCCGCACACACTTTCCAGCACACACACCCTGCACAGTTACTGAGCACCGCACAGGCTTCTCCAGGACACACACATAATAAAGCAGCACTCCGCACACACTTTCCAGCACATACACCCTGCACAGTTACTGAGCACCGCACAGGCTTCTCCAGGACACACATAATAAAGCAGCACTCCGCACACACTTTCCAGCACACACACCCTGCACAGTTACTGAGCACCGCACAGGCTTCTCCAGGACACACATATAATAAAGCAGCACTCCGCACACACTTTCCAGCACACACACCCTGCACAGTTACTGAGCACCGCACAGGCTTCTCCAGGACACACACATAATAAAGCAGCACTCCGCACACACTTTCCAGCACACACATCCTGCACAGTTACTGAGCACCGCACAGGCTTCTCCAGGAGACACACATAATAAAGCAGCACTCCGCACACACTTTCCAGCACATACACCCTGCACAGTTACTGAGCACCGCACAGGCTTCTCCAGGACACACACATAATAAAGCAGCACTCCGCACACACTTTCCAGCACACACACCCTGCACAGTTACTGAGCACCGCACAGGCTTCTCCAGGACACACATAATAAAGCAGCACTCCGCACACACTTTCCAGCACATACACCCTGCACAGTTACTGAGCACCGCACAGGCTTCTCCAGGACACACACATAATAAAGCAGCACTCCGCACACACTTTCCAGCACACACATCCTGCACAGTTACTGAGCACCGCACAGGCTTCTCCAGGAGACACACATAATAAAGCAGCACTCCGCACACACTTTCCAGCACACACACCCTGCACAGTTACTGAGCACCGCACAGGCTTCTCCAGGACACACACATAATAAAGCAGCACTCCGCACACACTTTCCAGCACACACACCCTGCACAGTTACTGAGCACCGCACAGGCTTCTCCAGGACACACACATAATAAAGCAGCACTCCGCACACACTTTCCAGCACACACACCCTGCACAGTTACTGAGCACCGCACAGGCTTCTCCAGGACACACACATAATAAAGCAGCACTCCGCACACACTTTCCAGCACACACACCCTGCACAGTTACTGAGCACCGCACAGGCTTCTCCAGGACACACACATAATAAAGCAGCACTCCGCACACACTTTCCAGCACATACACCCTGCACAGTTACACAGCACCGCACAGGCTTCTCCAGGACACACATAATAAAGCAGCACTCCGCACACACTTTCCAGCACACACACCCTGCACAGTTACTGAGCACCGCACAGGCTTCTCCAGGACACACATAATAAAGCAGCACTCCGCACACACTTTCCAGCACACACACCCTGCACAGTTACTGAGCACCGCACAGGCTTCTCCAGGACACACATAATAAAGCAGCATTCCGCACACACTTTCCAGCACACACACCCTGCACAGTTACTGAGCACCGCACAGGCTTCTCCAGGACACACACATAATAAAGCAGCACTCCGCACACACTTTCCAGCACATACATCCTGCACAGTTACTGAGCACCGCACAGGCTTCTCCAGGACACACACATAATAAAGCAGCACTCCGCACACACTTTCCAGCACACACACCCTGCACAGTTACTGAGCACCGCACAGGCTTCTCCAGGACACACATAATAAAGCAGCACTCCGCACACACTTTCCAGCACACACACCCTGCACAGTTACTGAGCACCGCACAGGCTTCTCCAGGACACACACATAATAAAGCAGCACTCCGCACACACTTTCCAGCACATACACCCTGCACAGTTACTGAGCACCGCACAGGCTTCTCCAGGACACACATAATAAAGCAGCACTCCGCACACACTTTCCAGCACACACACCCTGCACAGTTACTGAGCACCGCACAGGCTTCTCCAGGACACACATAATAAAGCAGCACTCCGCACACACTTTCCAGCACGCACACCCTGCACAGTTACTGAGCACCGCACAGGCTTCTCCAGGACACACACATAATAAAGCAGCACTCCGCACACACTTTCCAGCACACACACCCTGCTGCACAGTTACTGAGCACCGCACAGGCTTCTCCAGGACACACACATAATAAAGCAGCACTCCGCACACACTTTCCAGCACACACACCCTGCACAGTTACTGAGCACCGCACAGGCTTCCCAGGGCACACACATAATAAAGCAGCACTCCGCACACACTTTCCAGCACACACACCCTGCACAGTTACTGAGCACCGCACAGGCTTCTCCAGGACACACACATAATAAAGCAGCACTCCGCACACACTTTCCAGCACATACACCCTGCACAGTTACTGAGCACCGCACAGGCTTCTCCAGGACACACATAATAAAGCAGCACTCCGCACACACTTTCCAGCACACACACCCTGCACAGTTACTGAGCACCGCACAGGCTTCCCAGGGCACACACATAATAAAGCAGCACTCCACACACACTTTCCAGCACATACACCCTGCACAGTTACTGAGCACCGCACAGGCTTCTCCAGGACACACATAATAAAGCAGCACTCCGCACACACTTTCCAGCACATACACCCTGCACAGTTACTGAGCACCGCACAGGCTTCTCCAGGACACACACATAATAAAGCAGCACTCCGCACACACTTTCCAGCACACACACCCTGCTGCACAGTTACTGAGCACCGCACAGGCTTCTCCAGGACACACACATAATAAAGCAGCACTCCACACACACTTTCCAGCACACACACCCTGCACAGTTACTGAGCACCGCACAGGCTTCTCCAGGACACACACATAATAAAGCAGCACTCCACACACACTTTCCAGCACACACACCCTGCACAGTTACTGAGCACCGCACAGGCTTCCCAGGGCACACACATAATAAAGCAGCACTCCGCACACACTTTCCAGCACACACACCCTGCACAGTTACTGAGCACCGCACAGGCTTCTCCAGGACACACACATAATAAAGCAGCACTCCGCACACACTTTCCAGCACATACACCCTGCACAGTTACTGAGCACCACACAGGCTTCTCCAGGACACACACATAATAAAGCAGCACTCCGCACACACTTTCCAGCACACACATCCTGCACAGTTACTGAGCACCGCACAGGCTTCTCCAGGACACACACATAATAAAGCAGCACTCCGCACACACTTTCCAGCACACACACCCTGCACAGTTACTGAGCACCGCACAGGCTTCTCCAGGACACATATAATAAAGCAGCACTCCGCACACACTTTCCAGCACACACACCCTGCACAGTTACTGAGCACCGCACAGGCTTCTCCAGGACACACACAATAAAGCAGCACTCCGCATAGGCTTTCCAGCACATACACCCTGCACAGTTACTGAGCACCGCACAGGCTTCTCCAGGACACACACATAATAAAGCAGCACTCCGCACACACTTTCCAGCACATACACCCTGCTGCACAGTTACTGAGCACCGCACAGGCTTCTCCAGGACACACATAATAAAGCAGCACTCCGCACACACTTTCCAGCACACACACCCTGCACAGTTACTGAGCACCGCACAGGCTTCTCCAGGACACACACATAATAAAGCAGCACTCCGCACACACTTTCCAGCACACACACCCTGCACAGTTACTGAGCACCGCACAGGCTTCTCCAGGACACACACATAATAAAGCAGCACTCCGCACACACTTTCCAGCACATACACCCTGCACAGTTACTGAGCACCGCACAGGCTTCTCCAGGACACACATAATAAAGCAGCACTCCGCACACACTTTCCAGCACATACACCCTGCACAGTTACTGAGCACCGCACAGGCTTCTCCAGGACACACACATAATAAAGCAGCACTCCGCACACACTTTCCAGCACACACACCCTGCACAGTTACTGAGCACCGCACAGGCTTCTCCAGGACACACACATAATAAAGCAGCACTCCGCACACACTTTCCAGCACATACACCCTGCACAGTTACTGAGCACCGCACAGGCTTCTCCAGGACACACACATAATAAAGCAGCACTCCGCACACACTTTCCAGCACATACACCCTGCACAGTTACTGAGCACCGCACAGGCTTCTCCAGGACACACATAATAAAGCAGCACTCCGCACACACTTTCCAGCACACACACCCTGCACAGTTACTGAGCACCGCACAGGCTTCTCCAGGACACATATAATAAAGCAGCACTCCGCACACACTTTCCAGCACACACATCCTGCACAGTTACTGAGCACCGCACAGGCTTCTCCAGGACACATATAATAAAGCAGCACTCCGCACACACTTTCCAGCACATACACCCTGCACAGTTACTGAGCACCGCACAGGCTTCTCCAGGACACACATAATAAAGCAGCACTCCGCACACACTTTCCAGCACACATACACCCTGCACAGTTACTGAGCACCGCACAGGCTTCTCCAGGACACACACATAATAAAGCAGCACTCCGCACACACTTTCCAGCACATACACCCTGCACAGTTACTGAGCACCGCACAGGCTTCTCCAGGACACACATAATAAAGCAGCACTCCGCACACACTTTCCAGCACATACACCCTGCACAGTTACTGAGCACCGCACAGGCTTCTCCAGGACACACACATAATAAAGCAGCACTCCGCACACACTTTCCAGCACATACACCCTGCACAGTTACTGAGCACCGCACAGGCTTCTCCAGGACACACATAATAAAGCAGCACTCCGCACACACTTTCCAGCACATACACCCTGCACAGTTACTGAGCACCGCACAGGCTTCTCCAGGACACACACATAATAAAGCAGCACTCCGCACACACTTTCCAGCACACACACCCTGCACAGTTACTGAGCACCGCACAGGCTTCTCCAGGACACACACATAATAAAGCAGCACTCCGCACACACTTTCCAGCACATACACCCTGCACAGTTACTGAGCACCGCACAGGCTTCTCCAGGACACACACATAATAAAGCAGCACTCCGCACACACTTTCCAGCACATACACCCTGCACAGTTACTGAGCACCGCACAGGCTTCTCCAGGACACACATAATAAAGCAGCACTCCGCACACACTTTCCAGCACACACACCCTGCACAGTTACTGAGCACCGCACAGGCTTCTCCAGGACACATATAATAAAGCAGCACTCCGCACACACTTTCCAGCACACACATCCTGCACAGTTACTGAGCACCGCACAGGCTTCTCCAGGACACATATAATAAAGCAGCACTCCGCACACACTTTCCAGCACATACACCCTGCACAGTTACTGAGCACCGCACAGGCTTCTCCAGGACACACATAATAAAGCAGCACTCCGCACACACTTTCCAGCACACACATCCTGCACAGTTACTGAGCACCGCACAGGCTTCTCCAGGACACACACATAATAAAGCAGCACTCCGCACACACTTTCCAGCACATACACCCTGCACAGTTACTGAGCACCGCACAGGCTTCTCCAGGACACACATAATAAAGCAGCACTCCACACACACTTTCCAGCACATACACCCTGCACAGTTACTGAGCACCGCACAGGCTTCCCAGGACACACACATAATAAAGCAGCACTCCGCACACACTTTCCAGCACACACCCTGCTGCACAGTTACTGAGCACCGCACAGGCTTCTCCAGGACACACACATAATAAAGCAGCACTCCGCACACACTTTCCAGCACACACACCCTGCACAGTTACTGAGCACCGCACAGGCTTCTCCAGGACACACACATAATAAAGCAGCACTCCGCACACACTTTCCAGCACACACACCCTGCACAGTTACTGAGCACCGCACAGGCTTCTCCAGGACACACATAATAAAGCAGCACTCCGCACACACTTTCCAGCACACATACACCCTGCACAGTTACTGAGCACCGCACAGGCTTCTCCAGGACACACATAATAAAGCAGCACTCCGCACACACTTTCCAGCACATACACCCTGCACAGTTACTGAGCACCGCACAGGCTTCTCCAGGACACACACATAATAAAGCAGCACTCCGCACACACTTTCCAGCACATACACCCTGCACAGTTACTGAGCACCGCACAGGCTTCTCCAGGACACACATAATAAAGCAGCACTCCGCACACACTTTCCAGCACATACACCCTGCACAGTTACTGAGCACCGCACAGGCTTCTCCAGGACACACACATAATAAAGCAGCACTCCGCACACACTTTCCAGCACACACATCCTGCACAGTTACTGAGCACCGCACAGGCTTCTCCAGGACACACACATAATAAAGCAGCACTCCGCACACACTTTCCAGCACATACACCCTGCACAGTTACTGAGCACCGCACAGGCTTCTCCAGGACACACACATAATAAAGCAGCACTCCGCACACACTTTCCAGCACATACACCCTGCGCAGTTACTGAGCACCGCACAGGCTTCTCCAGGACACACACATAATAAAGCAGCACTCCGCACACACTTTCCAGCACATACACCCTGCACAGTTACTGAGCACCGCACAGGCTTCTCCAGGACACACAGAGCTGCAGGCTGAGGGGGAGACAGGAAGCAGTTGAGAGGTCACATGACTACATCTCGTAACACAAAGCCCTGCTGCTCTCTGTAAATGCTCTGATGGGGGACAGGAAGTTTCTCCCCCTCGCACCTCCCTGCCCCGCCCCTTGCCTGTACTGTCACTGCTGGTGGAAAGTTGAACAGAGCGTCGGGCGGTTGGTCAGGGCAGGGGGGGGGGTGTACTGGCCATCTCCACTGACCACCAATAATCTAAAAGAAGCCAAAACTCCACTGCGCTGCAGTCAGGCCGTCCCCACTCCCGAGCCGCGCCCTAGGCACGTGCCTAGATGTGTTTTACATAAAATATGGCCGTGTTTATAATCATGACTATGTTTCCCCTTCTTTGGAGCTCCTTGGAACAAACTTAACTTCATTAAGCTACATGCAGCTCTTACAGTTAGTAATTCAGTGAGGTTAGAAATACTTCCTTATGTAGTAGCACATAATATACTTAAAGCTTCAGCAGGTGCAGCACCTATAAGGTGAGCTTGTATTTCCCTACACTTCTCCAGGACAGCGGAATCATTGCTTTAGGACACGAGGGCGGGCTCATGAAGTATTATGTATAATTCATATGCACGGCTGGGAAACCTGTGTGGAGATGGGCCTGTGCATGCGCTGTGGGATCATCAGTAAGGGAAGGACGCTGGTGATCCCTGGCATTCCATACAGTGAGGCTTCCCACATCAGTATTACCCAGGGGCACAAACCAAAACAGGAGAAATCTCAAATCTTGGTCCATTTCAAGAGGAACAACACCTGGAAGAATGAAAATCCTAAGTGTTGTTCCTCTTGAAAGTGCACCAAACCTTGGGATTCTGTCAGGGCATCCCGATTCTGGATACCTCACTGTGTGTATATCTCTCTGCATCACCAAGAATACTCACTGTTCCAGCAATCCCACAGCACAGACACGAGCCGGTGGGCAGCCAATCCGTGTGCTCCATTCAGCTCCGGCTAGCCGCTCCGATGTCACAGCGAGCTGGATGAAGCGGGTGCACGGCCCCACTATAGTTATAGCCAGGATGTGGCGCACACATGCAGCATTGGATGGTTAGATAGAGGGATCACACAGCACAGACACGAGCCGGTGGGCAGCCAATCCGTGTGCTCCATTCAGCTCCGGCTAGCCGCTCCGGTGTCACAGCGAGCTGGATGAAGCGGGTGCGTGCCCCCACTATAGTTATAGCCAGGATGTGGCGCACACATGCAGCATTGGATCGCTAGCTGGAGGTATCACACAGCCCGGCATCCCTCTGAGACAGGGGATTGGCCTTCTCTGGTGTCTTTTCATTGTTTCTCGGGATTTTGACTATTCAGGGTTTTGTTTCTTGCCTCGGAGGCATCCCCGTCCCAATGTGGATATAGGGGCAATGTTTTGTTCCAATTTATTATCGGTCTGGGGGGGGGGGTTGTCTGCATTCTGCATATTAATATTTCTGTATGGATGGGGTCCTCCTATGTGGCGCTATAATCTGGCCCCTGACCCCCTTTATGGACAGGCATGGCAGCCATTTGGCATAGAAGGGATGATGTCTAGAGATCCGGCCTGGACAGGGCCACCATCCGGAATAGGAGCAATCGGCTGCATGGGACTAAATATAAATATGCATTTTGTGTTTTTAGCTGCCGGGACATTCCATGTATTTATTCCTGGTATAGTGAGGGGGGGGGGGGGCTGTATATGGCCAGACCTGACATTTCTGTGATGTTGGCTCCACTCACACCAATAAGGCTGCCACCCTGCTGCCACCCTGCTGCCACCCTGCTTCCTCCCTGCTGCCACGCTGCTTCCTCCCTGCTGCCTCCCTGCTGCCACCCTGCTGCCACCCTGCTTCCACCCTGCTTCCTCCCTGCTGCCACCCTGCTGCCACGCTGCTTCCTCCCTGCTGCCACCCTGCTGCCCCCCTGCTGCCACCCTGCTGCCTCCCTGCTGCCTCCCTGCTGCCACCCTGCTGCCTCCCTGCTGCCACCCTGCTGCCACCCTGCTGCCACGCTGCTTCCTCCCTGCTGCCACCCTGCTGCCCCCCTGCTGCCACCCTGCTGCCTCCCTGCTGCCTCCCTGCTGCCCCCCTGCTGCCTCCCTGCTGCCTCCCTGCTGCCTCCCTGCTGCCACCCTGCTGCCACTACCCTGCTGCCACCCTGCTGCCACCCTGCTGCCTCCCTGCTGCCACGCTGCTTCCTCCCTGCTGCCTCCCTGCTGCCACCCTGCTGCCACCCTGCTTCCACCCTGCTTCCTCCCTGCTGCCACCCTGCTGCCACGCTGCTTCCTCCCTGCTGCCACCCTGCTGCCCCCCTGCTGCCACCCTGCTGCCTCCCTGCTGCCTCCCTGCTGCCACCCTGCTGCCTCCCTGCTGCCACCCTGCTGCCACCCTGCTGCCACGCTGCTTCCTCCCTGCTGCCACCCTGCTGCCCCCCTGCTGCCACCCTGCTGCCTCCCTGCTGCCTCCCTGCTGCCCCCCTGCTGCCTCCCTGCTGCCTCCCTGCTGCCACCCTGCTGCCACTACCCTGCTGCCACCCTGCTGCCACTACCCTGCTGCCTCCCTGCTGCCCCCCTGCTGCCACTACCCTGCTGCATCCCTGCTGCCACTACCCTGCTGCCTCCCTGCTGCCCCCCTGCTGCATCCCTGCTGCCACTACCCTGCTGCCTCCCTGCTGCCACCCTGCTGCCACTACCCTGCTGCATCCCTGCTGCCACTACCCTGCTGCCACTACCCTGCTGCATCCCTGCTGCCTCCCTGCTGCCACCCTGCTGCCTCCCTGCTGCCACCCTGCTGCCACCCTGCTGCCACGCTGCTTCCTCCCTGCTGCCACCCTGCTGCCCCCCTGCTGCCACCCTGCTGCCTCCCTGCTGCCTCCCTGCTGCCACCCTGCTGCCTCCCTGCTGCCACCCTGCTGCCACCCTGCTGCCACGCTGCTTCCTCCCTGCTGCCACCCTGCTGCCCCCCTGCTGCCACCCTGCTGCCTCCCTGCTGCCTCCCTGCTGCCCCCCTGCTGCCTCCCTGCTGCCTCCCTGCTGCCTCCCTGCTGCCACCCTGCTGCCACTACCCTGCTGCCACCCTGCTGCCACTACCCTGCTGCCTCCCTGCTGCCCCCCTGCTGCCACTACCCTGCTGCATCCCTGCTGCCACTACCCTGCTGCCTCCCTGCTGCCCCCCTGCTGCATCCCTGCTGCCACTACCCTGCTGCCTCCCTGCTGCCACCCTGCTGCCACTACCCTGCTGCATCCCTGCTGCCACTACCCTGCTGCCACTACCCTGCTGCATCCCTGCTGCCTCCCTGCTGCCACCCTGCTGCCTCCCTGCTGCCACCCTGCTGCCACCCTGCTGCCACGCTGCTTCCTCCCTGCTGCCACCCTGCTGCCCCCCTGCTGCCACCCTGCTGCCTCCCTGCTGCCTCCCTGCTGACACCCTGCTGCCTCCCTGCTGCCACCCTGCTGCCACCCTGCTGCCACGCTGCTTCCTCCCTGCTGCCCCCCTGCTGCCCCCCTGCTGCCACCCTGCTGCCTCCCTGCTGCCTCCCTGCTGCCCCCCTGCTGCCACCCTGCTGCCTCCCTGCTGCCTCCCTGCTGCCACCCTGCTGCCACCCTGCTGCCTCCCTGCTGCCACCCTGCTGCCACTACCCTGCTGCCACCCTGCTGCCACTACCCTGCTGCCTCCCTGCTGCCCCCCTGCTGCCACTACCCTGCTGCATCCCTGCTGCCACTACCCTGCTGCCTCCCTGCTGCCCCCCTGCTGCCACTACCCTGCTGCATCCCTGCTGCCACTACCCTGCTGCCTCCCTGCTGCCCCCCTGCTGCCACTACCCTGCTGCATCCCTGCTGCCACTACCCTGCTGCCACTACCCTGCTGCATCCCTGCTGCCACCCTGCTGCCACCCTGCTGCCACCCTGCTGCCTCCCTGCTGCCACCCTGCTTCCTCCCTGCTGCCTCCCTGCTGCCACTACCCTGCTGCCACCCTGCTGCCACTACCCTGCTGCATACCTGCTGCCACTACCCTGCTGCATCCCTGCTGCCACTACCCTGCTGCCACCCTGCTGCCACTACCCTGCTGCCACCCTGCTGCCTCCCTGCTGCCACCCTGCTGCCTCCCTGCTGCCCCCCTGCTGCCCCCCTGCTGCCCCCCTGCTTCCTCCCTGCTGCCTCCCTGCTGCCTCCCTGCTGCCCCCCTGCTGCCCCCTGCTTCCTCCCTGCTGCCACCCTGCTGCCTCCCTGCTGCCACCCTGCTGCCTCCCTGCTGCCCCCCTGCTGCCCCCCTGCTGCCCCCCTGCTTCCTCCCTGCTGCCTCCCTGCTGCCCCCCTGCTTCCTCCCTGCTGCCACCCTGCTGCCTCCCTGCTGCCACCCTGCTGCCTCCCTGCTGCCACTACCCTGCTGCCACCCTGCTGCCACTACCCTGCTGCCACTACCCTGCTGCATCCCTGCTGCCACCCTGCTGCCACTACCCTGCTGCCACCCTGCTGCCACCCTGCTGCCACCCTGCTGCCCCCCTGCTGCCCCCCTGCTTCCTCCCTGCTGCCACCCTGCTGCCACCCTGCTGCCTCCCTGCTGCCCCCCTGCTGCCCCCCTGCTGCCCCCCTGCTTCCTCCCTGCTGCCTCCCTGCTGCCACCCTGCTGCCACGCTGCTTCCTCCCTGCTGCCACGCTGCTGCCCCCCTGCTGCCACCCTGCTGCCCCCCTGCTGCCACCCTGCTTCCTCCCTGCTGCCACCCTGCTGCCTCCCTGCTGCCACCCTGCTGCCACCCTGCTGTCCCCCTGCTGCCTCCCTTCTGCCACCCTGCTGCCACGCTGCTTCCTCCCTGCTGCCACCCTGCTGCCTCCCTGCTGCCACCCTGCTGCCTCCCTGCTGCCACCCTGCTGCCACCCTGCTGCCACCCTGCTGCCTCCCCGCTGCCACGCTGCTTCCTCCCTGCTGCCACCCTGCTTCCACCCTGCTGCCTCCCTGCTGCCTCCCTGCTGCCTCCCTGCTTCCTCCCTGCTGCCACGCTGCTTCCTCCCTGCTGCCACCCTGCTTCCTCCCTGCTGCCACGCTGCTTCCTCCCTGCTGCCCCCCTGCTTCCTCCCTGCTGCCACCCTGCTTCCTCCCTGCTGCCACGCTGCTTCCTCCCTGCTGCCCCCCTGCTTCCTCCCTGCTGCCACCCTGCTGCATCCCTGCTGCCACCCTGCTGCATCCCTGCTGCCACTACCCTGCTGCCACCCTGCTGCCACCCTGCTGCCTCCCTGCTGCCATGCTGCCTCCTCCCTGCTGCCATGCTGCTTCCTCCCTGCTGCCACCCTGCTGCCATGCTGCTTCCTCCCTGCTTCCTCCCTGCTGCCACCCTGCTGCCTCCCTGCTGCCATGCTGCCTCCTCCCTGCTGCCACCCTGCTTCCTCCCTGCTGCCACCCTGCTCCCTTCTGCCACGCTGCTTCCTCCCTGCTGCCACGCTGCTTCCTCCCTGCTGCCACCCTGCTGCCTCCCTGCTGCCATGCTGCCTCCTCCCTGCTGCCACCCTGCTTCCTCCCTGCTGCCACCCTGCTCCCTGCTGCCACGCTGCTTCCTCCCTGCTGCCACCCTGCTGCCACCCTGCTTCCACCCTGCTGCCTCCCTGCTGCCACCCTGCTGCCACACTGCTTCCTCCCTGCTGCCACCCTGCTGCCTCCCTGCTGCCACCCTGCTGCCTCCCTGCTGCCACCCTGCTGCCACGCTGCTTCCTCCCTGCTGCCACCCTGCTGCCTCCCTGCTGCCACCCTGCTGCCTTCCTGCTGCCTCCCTGCTTCCTCCCTGCTGCCACGCTGCTTCCTCCCTGCTGCCCCCCTGCTGCCACCCTGCTGCCTCCCTGCTGCCTCCCTGCTTCCTCCCTGCTGCCACCCTGCTGCCACGCTGCTTCCTCCCTGCTGCCACGCTGCTTCCTCCCTGCTGCCCCCCTGCTGCCACCCTGCTGCATCCCTGCTGCCACCCTGCTGCCACCCTGCTGCATCCCTGCTGCCACCCTGCTTCCTCCCTGCTGCCCCCCTGCTGCCACCCTGCTGCATCCCTGCTGCCACCCTGCTGCATCCCTGCTGCCACTACCCTGCTGCCACCCTGCTGCATCCCTGCTGCCACCCTGCTGCCTCCCTGCTGCCATGCTGCCTCCTCCCTGCTGCCACCCTGCTGCCATGCTGCTTCCTCCCTGCTGCCACCCTGCTGCCTCCCTGCTGCCACCCTGCTGCCACCCTGCTGCCTCCCTGCTTCCTCCCTGCTGCCACCCTGCTGCCTCCCTGCTTCCTCCCTGCTGCCACCCTGCTGCCTCCATGCTGCATCCCTGCTTCCTCCCTGCTTCCTCCCTGCTGCCCCCCTGTGCACTGCTCAAGGCAGACCATCAGGCTGCTGGGTGCAGATGTAGCGTGTGGGGCATCTGGGCACCTGTCTGCTGCTGCCTACCTGAAGCATCAGACCCTGGAGCGGAGGCGGCAGTCACCCACTCATCTACCCGCCCCCCCTCTTCTGCCTGAGACCTACCTGCTACTATCTACCCACCTTCTGGCCTAGCTATCTGCATACCCACCCAGCTACCTACCTATGCAATTACCCACCTACCTACCTGCCCACCCATCTATCCTACCTCTGTACATGCCCACTCACCTACCTACCTGCCCACCCATCTATCCTACCTCTGTAAATGCCCACTCACCTACCTACCCGCCCACCCATCTATCCTACCTCTGTACATGCCCACTCACCTACCTACCTGCCCACCCATCTATCCTACCTCTGTACATGCCCACTCACCTACCTGCCCACCCATCTATCCTACCTCTGTACATGCCCACTCACCTACCTACCTGCCCACCCATCTATCCTACCTCTGTACATGCCCCTCACCTACCTGCCCACCCATCTATCCTACCTCTGTACATGCCCCTCACCTACCTACCTGCCCACCCATCTATCCTACCTCTGTACATGCCCACTCACCTACCTACCCACCCATCTATCCTACCTCTGTACATGCCCCTCACCTACCTACCTGCCCACCCATCTATCCTACCTCTGTACATGCCCACTCACCTACCTACCTGCCCACCCATCTATCCTACCTCTGTACATGCCCACTCACCTACCTGCCCACCCATCTATCCTACCTCTGTACATGGCCACTCACCTACCTACCTGCCCACCCATCTATCCTACCTCTGTACATGCCCACTCACCTACCTACCTGCCCACCCATCTATCCTACCTCTGTACATGCCCACTCACCTACCTACCTGCCCACCCATCTATCCTACCTCTGTACATGCCCCTCACCTACCTACCTGCCCACCCATCTATCCTACCTCTGTACATGCCCACTCACCTACCTGCCCACCCATCTATCCTACCTCTGTACATGGCCACTCACCTACCTACCTGCCCACCCATCTATCCTACCTCTGTACATGCCCACTCACCTACCTACCTGCCCACCCATCTATCCTACCTCTGTACATGCCCACTCACCTACCTACCTGCCCACCCATCTATCCTACCTCTGTACATGCCCCTCACCTACCTACCCACCCATCTATCCTACCTCTGTACATGCCCACTCACCTACCTGCCCACCCATCTATCCTACCTCTGTACATGGCCACTCACCTACCTACCCACCCATCTATCCTACCTCTGTACATGCCCACTCACCTACCTACCTGCCCACCCATCTATCCTACCTCTGTACATGGCCACTCACCTACCTGCCCACCCATCTATCCTACCTCTGTACATGCCCACTCACCTACCTGCCCACCCATCTATCCTACCTCTGTACATGCCCACTCACCTACCTACCTGCCTGCCCACCCATCTATCCTACCTCTGTACATGGCCACTCACCTACCTGCCCACCCATCTATCCTACCTCTGTACATGCCCACTCACCTACCTGCCCACCCATCTATCCTACCTCTGTACATGCCCACTCACCTACCTACCTGCCCACCCATCTATCCTACCTCTGTACATGCCCACTCACCTACCTACCCACCCATCTATCCTACCTCTGTACATGCCCACTCACCTACCTACCTGCCCACCCATCTATCCTACCTCTGTACATGGCCACTCACCTACCTACCCACCCATCTATCCTACCTCTGTACATGGCCACTCACCTACCTACCTGCCCACCCATCTATCCTACCTCTGTACATGCCCACTCACCTACCTACCTGCCCACCCATCTATCCTACCTCTGTACATGGCCACTCACCTACCTACCCACCCATCTATCCTACCTCTGTACATGCCCACTCACCTACCTACCCACCCATCTATCCTACCTCTGTACATGGCCACTCACCTACCTACCTGCCCACCCATCTATCCTACCTCTGTACATGCCCACTCACCTACCTACCCACCCATCTATCCTACCTCTGTACATGGCCACTCACCTACCTACCCACCCATCTATCCTACCTCTGTACATGCCCACTCACCTACCTGCCCTCCCATCTATCCTACCTCTGTACATGCCCACTCACCTACCTACCTGCCCACCCATCTATCCTACCTCTGTACATGCCCACTCACCTACCTGCCCACCCATCTATCCTACCTCTGTACATGCCCCTCACCTACCTACCTGCCCACCCATCTATCCTACCTCTGTACATGCCCCTCACCTACCTACCTGCCCACCCATCTATCCTACCTCTGTACATGCCCACTCACCTACCTACCTGCCCACCCATCTATCCTACCTCTGTACATGCCCACTCACCTACCTACCTGCGCACCCATCTATCCTACCTCTGTACATGCCCACTCACCTACCTACCTGCCCACCCATCTATCCTACCTCTGTACATGCCCCTCACCTATCTACCTGCCCACCCATCTATCCTACCTCTGTACATGGCCACTCACCTACCTGCCCACCCATCTATCCTACCTCTGTACATGCCCACTCACCTACCTACCTGCCCACCCATCTATCCTACCTCTGTACATGCCCCTCACCTATCTACCTGCCCTCCCATCTATCCTACCTCTGTACATGCCCACTCACCTACCTACCTGCCCACCCATCTATCCTACCTCTGTACATGCCCCTCACCTATCTACCTGCCCACCCATCTATCCTACCTCTGTACATGCCCACTCACCTACCTACCTGCCCACCCATCTATCCTACCTCTGTACATGCCCCTCACCTATCTACCTACCCTCCCATCTATCCTACCTCTGTACATGCCCACTCACCTACCTACCTACCCTCCCATCTATCCTACCTCTGTACATGCCCACTCACCTACCTACCTACCCTCCCATCTATCCTACCTCTGTACATGCCCACTCACCTACCTACCTACCCTCCCATCTATCCTACCTCTGTACATGCCCACTCACCTACCTACCTGCCCACCCATCTATCCTACCTCTGTACATGCCCACTCACCTACCTACCTACCCTCCCATCTATCCTACCTCTGTACATGGCCACTCACCTACCTACCTGCCCACCCATCTATCCTACCTCTGTACATGCCCACTCACCTACCTACCTGCCCACCCATCTATCCTACCTCTGTACATGGCCACTCACCTACCTACCTGCCCACCCATCTATCCTACCTCTGTACATGCCCCTCACCTACCTACCCACCCATCTATCCTACCTCTGTACATGGCCACTCACCTACCTGCCCACCCATCTATCCTACCTCTGTACATGGCCACTCACCTACCTACCTGCCCACCCATCTATCCTACCTCTGTACATGCCCCTCACCTACCTACCCACCCATCTATCCTACCTCTGTACATGCCCACTCACCTACCTACCTACCCTCCCATCTATCCTACCTCTGTACATGGCCACTCACCTACCTACCTGCCCACCCATCTATCCTACCTCTGTACATGGCCACTCACCTACCTACCTGCCCACCCATCTATCCTACCTCTGTACATGCCCCTCACCTACCTACCCACCCATCTATCCTACCTCTGTACATGGCCACTCACCTACCTGCCCACCCATCTATCCTACCTCTGTACATGCCCACTCACCTACCTACCTGCCCACCCATCTATCCTACCTCTGTACATGCCCCTCACCTACCTACCTGCCCACCCATCTATCCTACCTCTGTACATGGCCACTCACCTACCTACCTGCCCACCCATCTATCCTACCTCTGTACATGCCCACTCACCTACCTACCTGCCCACCCATCTATCCTACCTCTGTACATGCCCCTCACCTACCTACCTGCCCACCCATCTATCCTACCTCTGTACATGCCCCTCACCTACCTACCTACCCACCCATCTATCCTACCTCTGTACATGCCCCTCACCTACCTACCTACCCACCCATCTATCCTACCTCTGTACATGCCCCTCACCTACCTACCTGCCCACCCATCTATCCTACCTCTGTACATGCCCCTCACCTACCTACCTGCCCACCCATCTATCCTACCTCTGTACATGGCCACTCACCTACCTACCTGCCCACCCATCTATCCTACCTCTGTACATGCCCCTCACCTACCTACCTGCCCACCCATCTATCCTACCTCTGTACATGCCCACTCACCTACCTACCTGCCCACCCATCTATCCTACCTCTGTACATGCCCACTCACCTACCTACCTACCCTCCCATCTATCCTACCTCTGTACATGGCCACTCACCTACCTGCCCACCCATCTATCCTACCTCTGTACATGCCCACTCACCTACCTACCTGCCCACCCATCTATCCTACCTCTGTACATGCCCCTCACCTACCTACCTGCCCACCCATCTATCCTACCTCTGTACATGCCCACTCACCTACCTACCTGCCCACCCATCTATCCTACCTCTGTACATGCCCACTCACCTACCTACCTGCCCACCCATCTATCCTACCTCTGTACATGCCCACTCACCTACCTGCCCACCCATCTATCCTACCTCTGTACATGCCCACTCACCTACCTACCTGCCCACCCATCTATCCTACCTCTGTACATGCCCACTCACCTACCTACCTGCCCACCCATCTATCCTACCTCTGTACATGCCCACTCACTCACCTACCTGCCCACCCATCTGTCCTACCTCTGTACATGGCCACTCACCTACCTGCCCACCCATCTATCCTACCTCTGTACATGCCCCTCACCTACCTACCCACCCATCTATCCTACCTCTGTACATGCCCACTCACCTACCTACCCACCCATCTATCCTACCTCTGTACATGCCCCTCACCTACCTACCTGCCCACCCATCTATCCTACCTCTGTACATGCCCCTCACCTACCTACCTGCCCACCCATCTATCCTACCTCTGTACATGCCCACTCACCTACCTACCCACCCATCTATCCTACCTCTGTACATGCCCCCTCACCTACCTACCTGCCCACCCATCTATCCTACCTCTGTACATGCCCACTCACCTACCTACCCACCCATCTATCCTACCTCTGTACATGCCCACTCACCTACCTACCCGCCCACCCATCTATCCTACCTCTGTACATGCCCCTCACCTACCTACCTGCCCACCCATCTATCCTACCTCTGTACATGCCCACTCACCTACCTACCTGCCCATCTATCCTACCTCTGTACATGCCCACTCACCTACCTGCCCACCCATCTATCCTACCTCTGTACATGGCCACTCACCTACCTACCTGCCCACCCATCTATCCTACCTCTGTACATGCCCACTCACCTACCTACCCACCCTCCCATCTATCCTACCTCTGTACATGGCCACTCACCTACCTGCCCACCCATCTATCCTACCTCTGTACATGCCCCTCACCTACCTACCCACCCATCTATCCTACCTCTGTACATGCCCCCTCACCTACCTACCTGCCCACCCATCTATCCTACCTCTGTACATGCCCACTCACCTACCTACCTGCCCACCCATCTATCCTACCTCTGTACATGCCCACTCACCTACCTGCCCACCCATCTATCCTACCTCTGTACATGCCCACTCACCTACCTACCTGCCCACCCATCTATCCTACCTCTGTACATGCCCACTCACCTACCTACCTGCCCACCCATCTATCCTACCTCTGTACATGCCCCTCACCTACCTGCCCACCCATCTATCCTACCTCTGTACATGCCCACTCACCTACCTACCTGCCCACCCATCTATCCTACCTCTGTACATGGCCACTCACCTACCTGCCCACCCATCTATCCTACCTCTGTACATGCCCCTCACCTACCTGCCCACCCATCTATCCTACCTCTGTACATGCCCACTCACCTACCTGCCTACCCACCCATCTATCCTACCTCTGTACATGCCCACTCACCTACCTACCTGCCCACCCATCTATCCTACCTCTGTACATGGCCACTCACCTACCTGCCCACCCATCTATCCTACCTCTGTACATGCCCACTCAGCTACCTGCCTACCCACCCATCTATCCTACCTCTGTACATGCCCACTCACCTACCTACCTGCCCACCCATCTATCCTACCTCTGTACATGCCCACTCACCTACCTGCCCACCCATCTATCCTACCTCTGTACATGCCCCTCACCTACCTGCCCACCCATCTATCCTACCTCTGTACATGCCCACTCACCTACCTGCCCACCCATCTATCCTACCTCTGTACATGGCCACTCACCTACCTACCTGCCCACCCATCTATCCTACCTCTGTACATGGCCACTCACCTACCTGCCCACCCATCTATCCTACCTCTGTACATGCCCACTCACCTACCTGCCCACCCATCTATCCTACCTCTGTACATGCCCACTCACCTACCTACCTGCCCACCCATCTATCCTACCTCTGTACATGGCCACTCACCTACCTACCCTCCCATCTATCCTACCTCTGTACATGCCCACTCACCTACCTACCTGCCCTCCCATCTATCCTACCTCTGTACATGCCTACTCACCTACCTACCTACCCACCCATCTATCCTACCTCTGTACATGGCCACTCACCTACCTGCCCTCCCATCTATCCTACCTCTGTACATGCCCCTCACCTATCTACCTACCCTCCCATCTATCCTACCTCTGTACATGCCCACTCACCTACCTACCTACCCTCCCATCTATCCTACCTCTGTACATGCCTACTCACCTACCTACCTGCCCACCCATCTATCCTACCTCTGTACATGCCCACTCACCTACCTGCCCACCCATCTATCCTACCTCTGTACATGCCCCTCACCTACCTACCTGCCCACCCATCTATCCTACCTCTGTACATGCCCCTCACCTACCTACCTGCCCACCCATCTATCCTACCTCTGTACATGCCCACTCACCTACCTGCCCACCCATCTATCCTACCTCTGTACATGGCCACTCACCTACCTGCCCACCCATCTATCCTACCTCTGTACATGCCCCTCACCTACCTACCTACCCACCCATCTATCCTACCTCTGTACATGCCCCTCACCTACCTACCTGCCCACCCATCTATCCTACCTCTGTACATGCCCCTCACCTACCTACCTACCCACCCATCTATCCTACCTCTGTACATGCCCCTCACCTACCTACCTGCCCACCCATCTATCCTACCTCTGTACATGCCCCTCACCTACCTACCTACCCACCCATCTATCCTACCTCTGTACATGCCCACTCACCTACCTGCCCACCCATCTATCCTACCTCTGTACATACCCACTCACCTACCTACCTACCCACCCATCTATCCTACCTCTGTACATGCCCACTCACCTACCTACCTGCCCACCCATCTATCCTACCTCTGTACATGCCCACTCACCTACCTACCTGCCCACCCATCTATCCTACCTCTGTACATGGCCACTCACCTACCTGCCCACCCATCTATCCTACCTCTGTACATGCCCCTCACCTACCTGCCTACCCACCCATCTATCCTACCTCTGTACATGCCCACTCACCTACCTACCTGCCCACCCATCTATCCTACCTATGTACATGCCCACTCACCTACCTGCCCACCCATCTATCCTACCTATGTACATGCCCACTCACCTACCTACCTGCCCACCCATCTGTCCTACCTCTGTACATGGCCACTCACCTACCTGCCCACCCATCTATCCTACCTCTGTACATGCCCACTCACCTACCTACCTGCCCACCCATCTATCCTACCTCTGTACATGCCCCTCACCTACCTACCTGCCCACCCATCTATCCTACCTCTGTACATGGCCACTCACCTACCTACCTGCCCACCCATCTATCCTACCTCTGTACATGCCCCTCACCTACCTACCTGCCCACCCATCTATCCTACCTCTGTACATGCCCCTCACCTACCTACCCACCCATCTATCCTACCTCTGTACATGCCCACTCACCTACCTACCTGCCCACCCATCTATCCTACCTCTGTACATGCCCCTCACCTACCTACCTGCCCACCCATCTATCCTACCTCTGTACATGGCCACTCACCTACCTACCTGCCCACCCATCTATCCTACCTCTGTACATGCCCCTCACCTACCTACCCACCCATCTATCCTACCTCTGTACATGCCCACTCACCTACCTACCCACCCATCTATCCTACCTCTGTACATGCCCACTCACCTACCTACCTGCCCACCCATCTATCCTACCTCTGTACATGCCCCTCACCTACCTACCTGCCCACCCATCTATCCTACCTCTGTACATGCCCACTCACCTACCTACCTGCCCACCCATCTATCCTACCTCTGTACATGCCCACTCACCTACCTGCCCACCCATCTATCCTACCTCTGTACATGCCCCTCACCTACCTGCCCACCCATCTATCCTACCTCTGTACATGCCCCCTCACCTACCTACCTACCCACCCATCTATCCTACCTCTGTACATGCCCACTCACCTACCTACCCACCCATCTATCCTACCTCTGTACATGCCCCTCACCTACCTACCTGCCCACCCATCTATCCTACCTCTGTACATGCCCCTCACCTACCTGCCCACCCATCTATCCTACCTATGTACATGCCCACTCACCTACCTACCCACCCATCTATCCTACCTCTGTACATGGCCACTCACCTACCTACCTGCCCACCCATCTATCCTACCTCTGTACATGCCCACTCACCTACCTGCCTACCCACCCATCTATCCTACCTCTGTACATGCCTACTCACCTACCTACCTGCCCACCCATCTATCCTACCTCTGTACATGCCCACTCACCTACCTACCTGCCCACCCATCTATCCTACCTCTGTACATGCCCACTCACCTACCTGCCCACCCATCTATCCTACCTCTGTACATGCCCACTCACCTACCTGCCCACCCATCTATCCTACCTCTGTACATGCCCCTCACCTACCTACCTGCCCACCCATCTATCCTACCTCTGTACATGCCCACTCACCTACCTACCTAGCCTATCTTATATGTTTCCCACACCCTGTACATACAGATTGCTCACATTAATCCGGACCCTCACTCTGAATAAGAGCCTATCTTATATGTTTCCCACATCTTGTACATACAGATTGCCCACATTAATCCGGACCTTCACCCTGAATAAGAGCCTATCTTATATGTTTCCCACACCCTGTACATACAGATTTCTCACATTAATCTGGACCCTCACCCTGAATAAGAGCCTATCTTATATGTTTCCCACACCCTGTACATACAGATTGCTCACATTAATCCGGACCCTCACTCTGAATAAGAGCCTATCTTATATGTTTCCCACACCCTGTACATACAGATTGCCCACATTAGTCCGGACCTTCACCCTGAATAAGAGCCTATCTTATATGTTTCCCACACCCTGTACATACAGATTGCCCACATTAATCCGGACCCTCACCCTGAATAAGAGCCTATCTTATATGTTTCCCACACCCTGTACATACAGATTGCTCACATTAATCCGGACCCTCACTCTGAATAAGAGCCTATCTTATATGTTTCCCACACCCTGTACATACAGATTGCCCACATTAGTCCGGACCTTCACCCTGAATAAGAGCCTATCTTATATGTTTCCCACACCCTGTACATACAGATTGCCCACATTAATCCGGACCCTCACCCTGAATAAGAGCCTATCTTATATGTTTCCCACACCCTGTACATACAGATTGCTCACATTAATCCGGACCTTCACCCTGAATAAGAGTCCCACTTATATGTTTCCCACACCCTGTACATACAGATTGCTCACATTAATCCGGACCCTCACCCTGAATAAGAGTCCCACTTATATGTTTCCCACACCCTGTACATGCAGATTTCTCACATTAATCCGGACCTTCACCCTGAATAAGAGCCTATCTTATATGTTTCCCACACCCTGTACATACAGATTGCCCACATTAATCCGGACCCTCACCCTGAATAAGAGCCTATCTTATATGTTTCCCACACCCTGTACATACAGATTGCTCACATTAATCCGGACCTTCACCCTGAATAAGAGTCCCACTTATATGTTTCCCACACCCTGTACATACAGATTGCTCACATTAATCCGGACCCTCACCCTGAATAAGAGTCCCACTTATATGTTTCCCACACCCTGTACATGCAGATTTCTCACATTAATCCGGACCTTCACCCTGAATAAGAGTCCCACTTATATGTTTCCCACCCCCTGTACATACAGATTTCTCACATTAATCTGGACCCTCACCCTGAATAAGAGCCTATCTTATATGTTTCCCACACCCTGTACATACAGATTGCTCACATTAATCCGGACCTTCACCTGAATAAGAGTCCCACTTATATGTTTCCCACACCCTGTACATACAGATTTCTCACATTAATCCGGACCCTCACCCTGAATAAGTGTAAAATATCATTATTTGTGATATTTCTTTCCCTTGTTCTCCTTAACAAGGACTGTTTTGGGCCATCCAGAATCTGATCTCAGCTATAGTAATTTAAGCAAAGTATTGCCCGAAACCAAAAATCAATCAATGGATTTAATATAAATAGAGCTGATTACAGTACAGGAATATAATATGAATGGTATAAATATGATATGAAGTTACAAAGCAGAATGTAAGCAGTGTCCATAGGAAAATGCAGCAATCATTCTTAGGTTAATTCAGAGTCTTTTGTCTTCCGCCCAACCCCCACCATACTGCCTATGTGGCAATCTCCTACATGTCTCACATGTTGTCCGTTCAGAGACCCAAAGCAAAGAGAGCGAAAGACCCCGTCCTTTATCCTTAAAAAGTTATCCTCTCTCGCCATACCTTTCCCCTCCCCCCAAGGGGGAGGAATGTAACACTATGCCTTACATATGGATTCACTTAAATAGTTGAAGTTAAGACATAACATTACTGTGCATATATACATACACACATACAATGAACATTGATGCAATTCACCAAAATAAACCTTATATTATAATATATGTGCATCAGCCAGCCCTGGATCAGAATCATAATAACCAGGTAAAAACATACCTCCCAACTTTTGAAAGCAAGAAAGAGGGACAAATGTTGCCTTTTTGTTACCATTAAGCCACGCCCCTAGCCACGCCCCCTAGCCATGCCCATAAAGGGAAACACCACCTACAAATTACATATTGGTGATAATAAAACTGGCAAGCCCTCGCGCACACATGCATACAATAGTGTGATAGTGTGAGAAAAGGGAGAAAGACAAGAGAAAGGAGAAAATGGAGGAAGAAAGAGAGAGGGAAAAAGAAAGAAGAGGAAAAAAAGGAGAAAGTTAGGAGGTTGGGAAGAAGAGTAAAGAAAGAAAAAGGAGAGAAAAAGAAGGTGAGAAATAGAGAGAAGGGAAAATAAAAAGAAGGAAGTGAGTGAAGCAAGGAAGAGAGGGAAAACAGAAGTGGGGGAGGTAATGAAAAAAGAGAGAAAAAATGTATAGCAATAGTGAGTGAAAGAAAAGAGAAAGGGAGGAAGAGGAAGGAGGGAAAGAAAGAGAGGAGGGAGAGGGGGAGAGAAAAAGAAATAAAGAGAGAGAGTAAAGAGACGGGAAGAAGACAGGATGAAAAGAGGAGAAGAGGAATGGAGTAATTGAGTAAGAAAAGAAACAGGGAGAGAACGAGAGAGATGGAAGTGAGAACTGAAGAAAGGGAGAGAGAGAAGAGCAAGGACAGCAGATAAGAAAGAGGAAGGGCAGTGAAAGAACAAAAGGAAGAAAGAAGGCGGTATGGGAGTGAGGGAGAAGGAGTGAAAGGTGGAAAGGGAAGAATGTAAGGAAGAAAGGAAAGGTGAGAAAAAGAAAGGGAAGAAGGAAGGAGTGGGAGAAGAAAAAAGAGAGGAAATGCAGAGAGGAGGGGAGAGAGGGAAGGATGAAAGGAAGGAGTGAGGGAAAGGATGAAGGAAAGATAACAAAAGAGAAAGAGAGAAGCAAAGTTGAAAACGAGATAGAATAAAACGTGGTGGAGAGAGAGAAAGAAAGGCAGAGAAGAAAAAAAGAGAAAAACACAGCGAGAAATGTGCAGAGGGGGAAAGATAAAGGAAGAGAAAAAGAATAAAGGAACGGACAAATAAAAGAAGCAAGATAGTTCAAAAAATTAAAGCAGGAAGAAAGAGAGAGAGATGGGGAAGGAAGGGAGAAAGAAAAAGAAGAACAGTGATAAAGCGAGAAAAGGACAGAGAATAGAAAGGAAACCCAGAATAGAAGCGAATGAGGCAGACTGGCCACAACTAATATATCATTCACTTGCCTTTTCTCTACTTTACTCTTGTGTCCTGCAAGTCTGACACCTCCAGGACACTGATGATCGCAGCGCGCGCGGGCGGGGGGGGGGGGGAGGTTCGGGAGAACAGCCTCACTCGGCAAGCCCCCTCCCATGTGCAGTCTTCTGGAACTGACAGTCGGGGGAGGAGGGCAGAGATCAATCACTCCGACAGCCAAACATGATTTAAAAGAAAGTCCCCGGCGGCTGGTGGGAGCGCTGCGGGAGCTCTGCAGCTTTTTGATTTTTACCTTATCTTCCCCCTCCCTCTCCAGCCATCCTATCTTCAGCACAGAGCCCGGGCACAGCGTAATTGTGCCCCGCCCACTCCTCCATCATTGGCCCAGCCGCGATTGGGCCTCCACAAACCAGCTCTGCCTCTGCTGATGCCGGCGCATAGCACGGTACTAACCGAAGCGCAGAGCCCGGGCACACCGCTCCACAGCGGGGGCGGGGCGGCAGCCGGGACATTTCTTAAAGGGGCGGGACCACGGGACATGGGGGGCTTCCCGTGAAAGTCCCGGGCAAATCGGGACACTTGGGAGGTATGGGTAAAAATCCACAGACTCCATTCATCCAAGTTACCTAGTTTTCAGTAATATTAGTGATTTAATAATAATTCATTAATAATTGAGATCATAAACCTTTTATTCCTCTGGAACCTTCTTACAATAAGAGCCTATCTTATATGTTTCCCACACCCTGTACATACAGATTGCCCACATTAATCCAGACCCTCACCCTGAATAAGAGCCTATCTTATATGTTTCCCACACCCCGTACATACAGATTGCTCACATTAATCCGGACCCTCACCCTGAATAAGAGCCTATCTTATATGTTTCCCACACCCTGTACATACAGATTGCTCACATTAATCAGGACCCTCACCCTGAATAAGAGCCTATCTTATATGTTTCCCACACCCCGTACATACAGATTGCTCACATTAATCCGGACCCTCACCCTGAATAAGAGCCTATCTTATATGTTTCCCACACCCTGTACATACAGATTGCTCACATTAATCCGGACCCTCACCCTGAATAAGAGCCTATCTTATATGTTTCCCACACCCCGTACATACAGATTGCTCACATTAATCCGGACCCTCACCCTGAATAAGAGCCTATCTTATATGTTTCCCACACCCCGTACATACAGATTGCTCACATTAATCCGGACCCTCACCCTGAATAAGAGCCTATGTTATATGTTTCCCACACCCTGTACATACAGATTGCTCACATTAATCCGGACCCTCACCCTGAATAAGAGCCTATCTTATATGTTTCCCACACCCTGTACATACAGATTGCTCACATTAATCCAGACCCTCACCCTGAATAAGAGCCTATCTTATATGTTTCCCACACCCTGTACATACAGATTGCCCACATTAATCCGGACCTTCACCCTGAATAAGAGCCTATCTTATATGTTTCCCACACCCTGTACATACAGATTGCTCACATTAAAAATCATCCTACCTGCATCTACTGCATGCTATGAGTCTTTAAACATCCAAGATGGTGGCTCATGGAACATCAGGCAGCCTGCAAACAGGAAGTGCCTTCTGACTGTGCTGCCCTGTATTCTGGCATTGCTGACCTTTTCCTGACCCCAGCTCTGCTCTGTCTGAGCAAAGCACAGCTATAACCCACACCCTGTACTTTATCCCACTCTCCTCTCATCAGTAAGTGTGATGCTTCTGCGTCAAGATGGCGGCGCTCGTACCCTAAAGTCCTGAACAGAGTTGCGGCCCAGTGGGGGAAAGAATAGTAAGTAAGTGACTAAAAACTTGAAATATATAAATTTTAGATGCTGGGGAATCGTTTTATAAGGGTTTATTGGGCTTCTCAATAAATCATGGTGAAGGTCCGGTTTAAGTTACTTTGCTGGACTAATAATTTAAAGGATAAAAATCCTATACAGGGGCCTCCAGCAGATTTTGTGCCCCGGGGCCTCCACCACTATGGCTCTGGGAATGAGCAGTATTGTATGAGGCCCAGACACAACAGCTTGTATGATGACAATGATGTATATATAGAATTGTGCAGGGAATTGCGGAGCATTGTCATTCTGCCTGGAGCAGCCAATGGAATGTTTCACGTGTCAGGGGGGCAACTGCACGCCGTGTGTGTGTGCCAAAGGAAATCACTAGTGCAAACTATTTCACTATTATGGTGGATGGGCCAACAGAAGCAGCTTACCTTCCTCTTTCCTTGCAGCACGTGTGTGTGTGTGTGTGTGTGTGTCTGCAGGCAGGGCAGATGCAGTTATCCCAAAACAGGATGCCCCCCCTCCCCCACCAAAGGCTTTTTTGGCTGTTGGTCAACTTTAAAGATGAACAAAAGCCTTTTGCCAGCCCTATAGTGTTTTACACCCCCTGGGGCATCCCGATTTGAGGTGCCCCACTGGATGAAACCCCTAAATTGCCTCGTATACTCACCTCGCCAGTGATCCTGCTGCACGTACAGTATGCGTGCCACAACGACAACACTGACTTTCCCCACCTGACGTGTGCATCAGCAGCAGGCATTTCTGAATGGCTGAAGCAGGTGTACACAGCGGGAGGGGAAAGGTCAGCACTAGCTGCTGATTGGAGGAGAGCCTGCACAAGCACCAGGGGATCACCAGCAAAGTAATCATTGACGCGTTCCGGGGGTATCGCACAGCAGGGCTTCCGAAATCGGGATGGACAATCACCACGATAATGACATTTCTGGGGGTTGTTACTCTTTAAAGCGGGACTACAGTCAAAATGACTGTAGTTTTACAGTACTACTTAGCAGCGGGGCAGCATGACCTGAGCTGCCTCCATTAAAATAAGAAACTGGGTGCTGGGATATTCACCACTTCCAGGCAGAATCGCAGCCAGAGCTGATAGGCTCACCCACTGGCAGCGCTGATAGGCTGCTCTAGGTCACATGGGAGTGTCACCACGAGAAGCCTATCAGCACTGGTCGCGATTATGATAGGCTGTGGCGCGGCTGCTACAGAATAGGCCGAGAAGTGCCGCCCGGTTTCTTATTTTAACGGCGCATGATACACAATGGGACTGCCCGGGTCCTTCTGCCACGCTGTGAAGTAGTACTGAGGAACAACAATAATTTTTTGAATGTAGTTCTGCTTTAAACCAGATTAACAGGTATCTATACTCCTTTAAAGCCAGCCTAATACCAGGCCCATATATTTTCACCTTCCCTCACTAGTCTACCAACCGCATCCCAAATTGAAGCAGTCTTGCACTCCATTAAAAAAAAAAAAACAACATTCTCCTCCTCTTCGCTAACTCCAATTTGCATACCTTTAAAATATACTCCCTAGTTCATACCTAATGTCAGCAAACGCCCGAACCGATTCTTCCACTGCCCTGGTGGGATCTTGTGTGCCACTGCTCTGGGCACGGGTACACTCACTGAATGGATGAGTTAAATATGGAGGAAGAGTTCAACTATGACCCACCAAAAGAAAATCACTGCAGCAGCCACAGCACGGAGGCCGCAGCAACCAGGTCTGCATGAATGGGCTTCTAGCCAGGAAAAGGACTGCAGGTGGAGAATGGGTGAGTATTTTTCAGGTAAGTATGCATATCATGGTAAATGGGGGGGGGGGGGGAGTGTGAGCACTAAAAGTGCCTAGGGCAGCATGTACCCTAAATACGGCCCTGCCTCCGGAGCGCCCCCGGATCTGTACTGCCGTATCCAACCCGCCCGCCTCTCAAAGGGAGAGCGAGAGAGGAAGACTTGCCCTGAAAAGCACGAGGCAGGAAAAGAGAAAGAAGACAAAAGAAACTAAGAAGAAGAAGAAGAAGAAGAAGAAGAATTTCCCCCATCGGTTCTCTCCAGAGCCAATTCCTCCATCCTTCTAATATTTTCTACCTCTCCGTACCGTTCCAATATGGAGGGGGTAACATTAGTCCGCCAGTCCTAGCCGCTGTGAGCAGATGTCTCAGGAGTCCCCTCCCCCCTGCTGCCACTGATCCCGGAAGCATAGACAGAAGGGTCACCTGGGGAAGATTAGGGATGCTCTGGAGCGTCAAAATGTAAAGACTCCCAGCACCCTTTCCCAAAAGGTCCTGACCGCTGGACACTCCCACCAAATGTGAGTAAGTGTCCCCGAAGCTTTATTGCACCTTCAGCAGTCCCCTGATTCCGAGCCCCTGAACCGTATCAGGTCCGCTGGGCATTTATACCATTGTGACAAGATTTTGTAATTCTTCTCCTGAGCCCTGCATGCCATAGAAAAGTCAAGGCAAAGGATTTCTCCCACTCACACGCCTCAAATGGCTGTCCCAGTTCCTCCTCCCACCTCCCACAGAACTGAGGAAGCTCTCCTCCCTCCCGGAGGATCTTATAGAGACCAGAGATTACATGTGTAGGGGGGGGGGTTGGAGCCTTAAGAATTTAAAATCCTATTTTAATACAAATACTAACCCATTGCAAGACCACTTGTCCTTCACTGCCCTTGACAGCCGGAAGCACTGACATGCACCAAAAGACAGCAACAAAGATATGATTCTAATTAATAATTTCTATTAACCGCACCTTATACCATTCTCAAATATTCTTCTCAAATAAAAATGATCCGGATCATAAAAAACTTTACTCAAAATGAGAGCAGCTTATCTTGACCACATGATGAAGTGTGATGACATCCACAAGCAACTCAAAAATGTCTCTAGTTGCATTGTTCATAAATGTCAAACGTCCCTGAGCTTCGAAACCAGTATTTCCTCACACCTCCAGGCTAAGGAGCATAACAGCAAATTTCTCAACCGGTTTTCAATACTTATCTGATAAAAGTTTCAAGAAATGTCACAGTTAAACCTCCTACATGCCTTACATTTATATATATATATATATATATATATATATATATATTGCCATCTAATCAGATACTGTCAGCCTTTCCCAGGGTCATAATACCATGTATATGTAAATTGTTTTTATCATAACATGTCAATGAATTTGTATCAGTCATAGAATTTATTGGACGGATGCAGTCGTGGTTTTAATAAGTGTTGTTTGTGTTATGTGTGTTGGTTTTATCATCTACCTTTGATATTCAATAATAAAATACACTTTATACAATTGATGGTGTTTTTGGTGCTCTGGAGGGGGTTAGTTCGCCAAGCCCCTCCCTCTGTTTTTGTATAGACATTGGTTTATAGTGAGCACAATTCTTCATATTTTTTGGTGCTACCCTTTACTTTTGATATTTGGGTTATAAATAAGATTCCAAGCACTGTGTAACTGAATGGCAGAATATTCCGGAGAACAGGACGCTTCTCTAGTCTAGGGGCCCCCAACCCTCCTCCTCCTCGGGGCCCCCAACCGCCCTCCTCCTCAGGGTCACAACACCTTCTCCTTGATGCCCCAACCCTCCTCCTAAGGGCCCACAACCCTCCTCCTCCTCGGAAACCCCCAACCCTCCTCCTCCTCCTAAGGGCCCCCAACCCTCCTCCTCCTCCTAAGGGCCCCCAACCCTCCTCCTCCTCCTAAGGGCCTCCAACCCTCCTCCTCCTCCTAAGGGCCCCCAACCCTCCTCCTCCTCTGGCTCCAACCCTCCTCCTCCTCCTAAGGGCCCCCAACCCTCCTCCTAAGGGCCCCAACCCTCCTCCTCCTCTGGCTCCAACCCTCCTCCTCCTCCTAAGGGCCCCCAACCCTCCTCCTCCTAAGGGGCCCCCAACCCTCCTCCTCCTCCTAAGGGCCCCCAACCCTCCTCCTCCTCTGGCTCCAACCCTCCTCCTCCTCCTAAGGGCCCCCAACCCTCCTCCTCCTAAGGGCCCCCCAACCCTCCTCCTAAGGGCCCCAACCCTCCTCCTCCTCTGGCTCCAACCCTCCTCCTCCTCCTAAGGGCCCCCAACCCTCCTCCTCCTAAGGGGCCCCCAACCCTCCTCCTAAGGGCCCCCAACTCTCCTCCTCCTCTGGCTCCAACCCTCCTCTTCCTCCTAAGGGCCCCCAACTCTCCTCCTCCTCTGGCTCCAACCCTCCTCCTCCTAAGGGCCCCCAACTCTCCTCCTCCTCTGGCTCCAACCCTCCTTCTCCTCGGGGCCCCAACCCTCCCCGTTGGTGGGATTTTCATGTCACCTGACAGGAAAGGAAAAATAAAATTTTTGTTGCATTTCCCCAGAATGCAGCGTGCCACTGCGATGCGCCATTGTTACAGGTGAGGTAAAGATAACAGCGCTCTATGGGGGGGCAGGGCAATGCCCCATTATTCTGATTGGCCATAGAGGGCTGTTATTTCCAAACCCCATTGTAGCAGTAATGGCCCCCCCTGTAACGAGGCCCCATCTCAGGGGAAAAGCAGGACAAGTTATAAGGTGACTCCAACCCACAGGAGCAGCAATAACCAGACCCATAACACAACCACTTGTGTGGGGGGTCATTGCATAGTATCATTATCATCATCATCATGACACACACTCACCAGACCCCAGCAATGGAGAAGGCCTGGCAGCCCCCCCCCCGCCCCCTCATTGCAGTGAATGGAGCAGGTGAGGCCTGGACTAGATCAAGTGATCCGGTGGGTTTCCAAGCTCTGGACAGGAAGTGATCAGCTGCGGGGGGGGGGGGGGGGTAAAAGGTGAGTATAACCTTCTTATTGTTTTGTTTTTATGCCCGGACAATCCCTTTAAAATTTAACATGAATTTAGCTGGCTCAGACTGGGGGCATCTGGGTGACAGTCAGCCAATCATCTGCAGATAAAGGCAGAGGCCTCCTTTAACCATCTAAAGCCTTTATAACTGGAGGAGACATGAGAAACCCCCATTTTATGTTACTTCAGAATAATTCTGGACAGAAGAATCCTCCTTTAGCTGTATTGTGACTCCTCTGTATGCGATGATCTAGGTCCACATTAACACAGTGATGTCATTATACAGGGCATAATATACTATCTGTATAGAAAGCCAGAGCTTTCTTTTCCTTAAAGGGACTGTCCAAGCACAAGGCTAACTAATGGTGGTAACTTGTTATGTCATGTTTGTGTCAGGGGCGGTGTTTCTAATCATTGCTGGAAGTTTCCCTTTATTCAGTGATATCTTCCTTCCAGCTCCTGGCCGCGCTGTTCAGGGGACGTCCCTCAACATCACTCAGTGAAAAGCCTGAAGACAAAGGCATTTCAGTCAAGGATTCTGAGCTTCTCAGCATCAGCTGCAGCCAATGACTGATTAGAAACACAGCCCCTGACACAAACAGGAGATAAAGCATCAGCTCTCTTAGTTAACCCTTTGCCCGGACAGTCTATCGATCAGGGGCACACAGACCGCGTCCCCAAACCCCGTCCATTTGACTACCAGGCCCAAAGCCTTCGGACACACAGATTCTTGGCTAAGGAAAAGAGATTGCTCTACTACTCTTTTTCTGACCAACCATCGTTCTCTGACTCCCTCTGACGCCCGCTTTTCCTTCCATTCCTCTCATTATAGGACCTTCCTCTCATTCAGCACCATTCTGCATCTCTGATTTGTCATTGTTCTGCTCCTTTTCTGACCCATTGGCCTACAGCACCTACCTCTCTTCCGCTGCTATTCTGAACCTCACCATGGCCACCCCCCCCTCTGCACCTTGCTCTGACTCCCTACTTCTTGTGGCTGCCTCTTATTTGCCATCCTTTTACAACTCACTCACTCAGCCTGGGGAGTGCAGAAGAGTGAATTTCCTTTCTGGGTTACAGACACATAGACCAAATGGGACTATAGGTCTGATTTAAAGCTGAATAAATGCTGGCTGGCCAGCCCTGTTGTCTAATAGACTTCATCACTGGCCTTCCCCCGAGGCATCCCAAAGCGGGATGCTCCGCTGTATAAAACCATCCCCAAGTAACTGGAAAACTCACCTTTTCCCTGTCTCCCATGACAATATAAGCAATGCTGGCCACATCCTCAGCATCTCTAGGCTCAGGCTCCCTCCCTGTTTGGCTACACAGGTGCAGAAGAAATACAGATCAAAAGTTAATATGTGGCTGACCATGCTAAAAATGATAGCACAGTGATGAAAGATACAGCTTTGTATGATATTAGTATACTAGCCATACTAGTATACTTAAAAGAATTCTTTGTAGCATACAGCACAAGTACCAAACATATGCATTGTCATTATTTCCATTGGGTGTGAGCTACTATCAAATCTTTCTTATGATGACTAATATTAACACTTTTGCAGCAAGAACTCACAGTTGCTTTTTGACTCTTGCTCCCAGGGCATCCCGATATGGGATGATCCACTATGTGAAACCCTCCTGATCACCTTACTTAACTGCAGATCCATCATCTCATGCGCGGGCACACAGCCAATTAGCATGCTCAGCTCACTTTGTCTTCTCTTAGCTGACTAGAGGTCTCATCAGCTAAGGGCCAAATGGAGCCAAGCATGCCACCGGCGGCATCCACACTAGCCTCTAGCTGGGGTCATGTCTGTGCCAGCCATTGACAAGCACAGCCACAGACCGCACATGCACTGTTGGATTGGTATCAGGTTGGTTTTACCAGGAATTTGGGGAATTTCACGCAGCGGGGCATAATGATGTCCAAGGGAGTGGGAACCAGGCTATAATGGATCTCATAGACTCCAGGGATGTTTTTGGTTCACTTTTAACAGTTCTATTGATGAGAGAAGGGGGAGGGCAAATAAAGTAAAGCTATATGGGGGGATGCCATTCTGAAACTTTGCCCCGGGTGCAGGAAAGCCTAGCTACGCCTCGGCTTTTAGCTGGCATAGGCTCCTCAAGCTGGTGGCTGTCCTCTAGTAGATCTTCTCCAGTAAGGTCTTCCTGGATGCCCAGGGATCTCGCACACTCCTGATGCCTCACCTCAGCAAGATGCTGGCCAATGCTGGTTCCGGGGCTCCCAGCTGTGCTCCTGTTGAAGCTTTGGGTGGAGGTACAGCTGGAGATTCCTCCACCATCGGGGTTTTATCCACATGGTCAATCTCTTTCACTGTGTGGCCTGAGCACTGCATGGACCTAAAGCGCTCCTCATTTTTATATTTTTCTTTAAAGGCTCAGCTGCTTGCCTTTAGGGACGCAACAAGCTTCCCCTGCTGCCAGAATGTGATTCAAGCTCAGCCAAATCTGCTTTAGTCACCCGCCACTCTGATCCCCGCGCCTTGCTGGTGTCCATTTTCTTTTTCTTCAATGCAATCTTTAGCTTGCACAGCTTCTCCTCCTTCTCGCCACATTGCACAGACACGGCTGCGAAATGCCGACAAATTCTCACCGGGCTGGGCCACCGTGGTGTTACTAATGCCGCTGGAGGAAGCAGCCCTGGGATCTGGTGGCTTAATATTCTTCCGGGGGTACGGCAGCGACTCACCCCTGGAATTATCCATCATGCCTGGGGGGGCACTTCCAGGAAAGCCCCAGGATTCACAGGCCTCTGGTAATCAAGAGCAGTTGTGTAGTCTGGCACTCAGTGTGTGACCACACCCACCTAATTACCCTAATAGATTGTAAGCCACACCCCTGCATGGCCATAATGTGCTGCATTTACTGGCTCTGTATACATTACACTTAGCTTACCTTTAGATTGCAAGCTCCTGAGGGCAGGACCCTCTCCCCCAATGTGTTTTTGCTGCATTTGAGGCCACTTTTACCTCATAATACTGTGTCTATCTTAGTGTTACTTGTCTCTCCCTCCTGTAATTTTAGCCTTGTACAGCACCACAGAATAAGTTGGTGGAGGTGGAGGGTAGGAGAACATTCCAGGGGAGGGGGTTACGCTTGTTTGAGCACAAATATGGTGTAATGTCATCCAACCGGTTTTCTACAGGAAACTGAGCAGACATCCGTTCGCTCTTCTCATTACATTAGAGGCAGTAGCTTGTTTGTTGGTGAATTTTGTGTTTGCTCCTCAAGTAACTGCAATGAAATAATAGTAACTGGAGACACAGTGATGTCCAATCCAGAGACTGGGAGACGTTTCTTCTGGTCGGGTCTCCAGAGATAAGGAAATCATTAGAGATAATTTCTGGGGCTGGATATGAAAAGCTGGAAGAAGGAAATCTCTAGTGAGACTCCCCCGGGGGTCAGTGTCATGTCCCTCTTATTTCCCCTCTGCAGAGCTTCTGCCGTCCCCACACCAGCTCTAATGGTTCCATATGCTGAGCAGGATGCATTGTCACTAGCTGTTTGCTGTATTTTTTTCTTGCTATATTCCAATGTGAGGACATGTATACAGCTAAGCTCTGGCTGACAGCACACCTCACACCTGTCCCTGATTTGGAGGGACTGTCCCTCTTTTGAGTCCATGTCCCTGTGTCCCTCGTTGTTTTCTGTCCTTCTTTGAGGTGTAACATGCAGATCTGCAGCAATAAGTGATTCATTTGCCTATTCAAAGTGTTTCTATTGTTGTAACTGTTACAATGTATCTCCTATCCATCAATCATTGAGGGTGTGTGGCCTAGTTTAACATTTGTCCCTCTTTTCCACGCTGCAAAGTTGGAAGGTATGGAACAGCCATTTACCTGCTGTAATGAGGGGACGTCACAGGATTCTGCTTTGAGAATAAAGCTCATCAGGAACTTAACTACATGCATATAGTTTCATGCTGTCTGATATTCTTTTGGGGATATTCTATTTAGCTTGCACAGCTTCTCCTCCTCCTCGCCACATTACACAGATTGGTACAAACGCCGGTGCAAAATGCCGTCAAACTCTCACCGGGCTGGGCCGCCGTGGTGTTACTAGTGCCGCTGTAGGAAGCAGTCCAGGGATTTGTTGGCTTAATATTCCTCCGGGGGTATGTGAGTGACTCCCCCCTGGAATTATCCATCATGCCTGGGGAGGCACTCCCAGGAAAGCTCCAGGCTTCACAGGCCTCTGGTAATCAAGAGCAGTTGTGTAGTCTGACTCTCACAGTGTGTGACCACACCCACCTAATTACCCTAATAGATTGTAAGCCACATCCCTGCATGGCCATAATGTGCTGCATTTACCGGGTTTGTATACATTACACTTAGCTCACCTTTAGATGCAAGCTTCTGAGGGCAGGACCCTCTCACCTAATGTACTCTTGTATCATTGTGTTTTTGCTGCATTTATGCCACTTTTCCCCCATAATACTGTGTCTATCTTAGTGTTACTTGTCTCTCCCTCCTGTAATTTTAACCTTGTACAGCACCACAGAATAAGTTGGTGGAGGTGGAGGGTAGGAGAACATTCCAGGGGAGGGGGTTACGCTTGTTTGAGCACAAATATGGTGTAATGTCATCCAACTGGTTTTCTACAGGAAACTGAGCAGACATCCGTTTACTCTTCTCATTACATCAGAGACAGTGACCTGAAGTGTCAGCTCTTCTGCCACAAGAATTGCCAGGTTAGCTGAGATTCTATTGGCTTGTTGGTGAATTTTGTGTTTGGTCCTCAAGTAACTGCAATGAAATAATAGTAACTGGAGACACAGTGATGTCCAATCCAGAGACTGGGAGACGTTTCTTCTGGTCGGGTCTCCAGAGATAAAGAGATCATTTCTGGGGCTGGATATGAAAAGCTGGAGGAGGGAAATCTCTTGTGAGACTCCACTGGGGGCCAGGGTCATGTCCCTCTTGTGTCCCCTCTGCAGAGCTTCTGCCGCGCCCTCACCAGCTCTGATGGTTCCATATGCTGAGCAGGATGCATTGTCACTAGCTGTATGCTGCCATTTTCTTGCTATATTCAAATGTGAGCAGATGTATACAGCTCAGCTCTGGCTGACAGCATACCTCAAACCTGTCCCTGATTTGGAGGGACTGTCCCTCTTTTGAGTACATGTCCCTGTGTCCCTCATTGTTCTTCTCTGTCCTTCTTTGAGGTGTAACATGCAGATCTGCAGCAATAAATGTGTTACGGACCGGGTGGAGTGGACTTGGGTGTGGATCTGCTTTGACTGTGGAACTGATGGCGGGTGCCGTGTCAGGGGAGCGGAGTCTAAGAGGCCACCGGTATTCACCAAAGCCCACCGCAAGGCAGGTTGGTCTTGTAGTGGCGAGTGAACCCCCAGGTCACTACCCCCCAACAGCGGCCCAGTTCCACAGTTAGCCGAGGTTTAGCGTGGTGCACAAGGGGCAGGCAAAAGACCTAGTACAGGCAGAGGTCAGGGCTGGCAGCACAGGTTCGTGGTAAAGGTGAGTAGCCAAGGTCGGGGCAGGCGGCAAAGTTTCGGAGTCAGGGACAGGCAGAGGTCGGTACACAGGTGAGCAATCCAAAAGCAACTGGTTAACAACTGTCATGGAAAGACCAAGATCCGGCACTGATGGAAAGGAAGTGCCCCTTTAAATAGGGGAAGTGGATGCAGGATTGGATGACCAGACACCAATCAGTGGTGTACAGGCCCTTTAAATCTCAGGAATCCGGTGCACGCTCCCTCTAGTGGACGGGGACGTGCACGCACATGACCATGCGAGGAGGAAGCACGGGGGGAAGGGAGACGGCTGGGAGCAGCCATGGAGGTGAGGGAAGTGCTGTGAGATGGACGACGGCTGGATGCAGCCATGGAGGTAAGTGAAGTGCTGCGAGATGGGCGTGCAGCGCTTGCCCTAACAAAATAATTAATTTCCCTATTCAAAGTGTTTCTTTTGTTGTAACTGTTACAATGTATCTCCTATGGTGGGGTGGGGGGGGGGGCTAGTTTAACAATTGTCTCTCTTTTCCACTCTGAAAAGTTGGAAGGTATGGAACAGCCATTTAGCTGCTGTGATGAGGGGACGTCACAGGATTCTGCTTTGAGAATAAAGTTCATCAGGAACTTACCTACATGCATATAGTTTCATGCTGTCTGATATTCTTTTGGGGTCACTCGATACAGACACATAATGTCCCCAGAACCCCACAATTCACATCGTCAGGATCTGGGGCCAATGGCAATAACTCGGAAAACAGCTCAAATCATAAGTCCAACAGGCAAAATCTCTTAACTTCAGAGTATGATGCAGCATACAATGCAGTACAGCAAGCCTCACCAACTCTAGCAACGTCCAGTGTAGGATTTTTACAGCGTCCTGCAAGTCCTTGATATCACAGGACCTCTTTCAGGGGAAATCCAGGCTGTTAATACACAGGATCCCAGAACAGATAAAGTCCTTCGACTGCAATTAAGCACTGTCAGTATTGGGAGCAGCAAGGCCTGGGCTCCTCATCCCAGTCTCTCCATCTCCACACTGGAAGCCTCAGCAACTCCTTTTATATGGCTTCCTTCCTTAAATTAGTCTCATCACCTGGGAAGACCTGTGAGTAGGGGAAAAACCCATAGAGGACCCGGGATGTGGATTGGATCTCTGATATCCTGGCATGGGTCGTGTCTGCCTGAAAAACTCATGGGAAAATAGACCCCATCCACCACTTTTCCATACACTTTACCACAACATGTACTGCAAGGGCTTGTGGGGGATTAGGGAGGCAGAAATTGGGGTGCAAGAAGCAGCAGTGTGAATGGTCCCACTGGGAATATTCCAGGGTCTCCCTAGGGACAGTCCCACTCCTGTTGAAGCCATAGTATAGATGGAGAAGCATAAGGATGAGGAGTGTCCCTTATATTTAGCAGTTAGTAGATTGGGGATATGATCACATGACTGAATAGTGAAGGGAAGGAACCTGATGTGACATAGGTTTAAGTGGATGTTCCCCCATCCTGCCCCCCTCCCCTGGCTCTGAGCTTACCTCACCCATGATCCAGCACTGTTACCAGCACTATGGAGAGGCATACCCTGCTCTGTGCGCACCCCTGCCTGCATATACAAGTGACTAGGTGGCCAGTGCCAAGCATACAGTGGGCAGAGCCTCTCCAATGGCTGCACAAATGGCCAGAGGTGCAGAGGGAACTGCACTAGATTCAGCACCAAAGGAGGGGCCAGGATGGGGGCAGACTGGACTTATGCTGTAAACAGAAATGTGAGGGCCGGGGTGAGGACAGTTTCGGGATGGAGGGAGTAAGTTGTTAAGTGAGCCTTAGAAATGAGGTATATGATTCTATGAGGGGGAGGGTAAACCTTTTAGGCACAGCATCAGCATCTGGGGAGATGAGTGAGGGGTTTAGGTTAGTGACTGAGGAGGATGGGTTACATGATAGTAATAGGTGAGCGGCTTGAAAGGAGGTTAAATGAGAAGCTGCAGTGTGTTGGTTAGGTTTAGGTCAGCAGTTGTGGGGTTGGGTGAGGGGCGCAGTTTACACTAACAGCCCCCACCCCCTGCACCCACTCTTCCCGCCGGTACCTGTCCTTTGATGCCAGTCCAGATGTTGCCGGATCACAACAACTGTGTTAGCATTCAGGAGGGAGTGATATGAGAGAAGTGAAATGTGATTGGTTAGCAAATGAGATGTCAGTCCTGAGGGCTCATTTATAGATCAGGAAGTGTGAGCTCATCACTAAAGCAAAGTATAAGAAGCTTTCCTATATCTGTAAGCAGAGTGTGCCAGTCATTTGTGTCTATAATAGAAAATGTCATGTGATTCCAAGTGATTTCCAGAGTCACAATTCAGTGCTGGAGCTGACTGAGCCATTAGCTGGACTCACTGATATACGTTGGATTCTTCAGAAAATATGAGGAGGGGTCATGTGTCTGCACTTCTCAGAAATGGCCAGTTCAGAAAATATAAGAAACCTGAAAGGTGACATTACCGAGCGGCATTGCATGCAGAGAATGTGTGTGCAGCAGTTTCTTGATAGAGGGGGCAAATAACAGCTTGATAAAGGAGGGGCTGGGGAAAAATAACAGCCTGATATATGGGCGGACTGGGGCAAATTACAGCCTTATATAGGGGGAACTGGGGCAAATAACACCCTGATATAGGGGGGCTGGGGCAAATTAAAGCCTGATATAGGGGGGACTGGGGGCATATTACAGCCTTATATAGTGAGACTGGGGACAAATAATAGCCTGATATAGAGGGGACTGGGGGCAAATAACAGTCTGATATGGGGGGGCTGGGGGCAAATAACAGCCTGATATAGGGAGACTGGAGGCAAATACCAGCCTGATATAGGTGCAGATTGGGGGGAAATAACAGCCTGATATAGGGGGAACTCAGGGCAAATAACAGCCTGATATTGTAATGCCCAGCGGGACACCAGCCTTCTGTAAGCAGGCAACCCCCAATCTCCACCGCCGCTTCTGCCTATAGTCAAGCCCCCGTTTGCCGGGACGCTAGGTACGCCTCACACGGTTGCCCCCGGGTCTTAATAGGCGCAAAGGATGGCTGCTTACGGTGAAGGCCGATGAACCATGAAGGTGTGCCAAAGCCGAGGTCGTTCACAGGTAGTCAATCCGGAGGGTGCGTCAGAGTACAGGGATGAGACAGGTGCGTAGTCAGGGGTAGCCAAAGGGTCAACGGGAGGTCAGAGTTCGCAGGGTATCCAGAGGGGCAGGCAGGTTCGTGGTCAGACAAAGCAGAGGTCGGTACAGGCAGCAGACAGGAATGGTCGATCAAGACGGGTCGGAATCAGACAACAACTAACAGAATCACACCCTAATCACAAGCGACTATCACGGGCACTGAGTGCTGGGCTGACTCCATATTTATTGGGGAATCGACCAATGGCCATCCTGGGGGGGAGTGTATGTGCTGATTGGTGCAACTTACAACACTGTGAGTGATTGGAGGCACTATCCAGGGGCTGGTCAGTCTTGGTTGCAAGGCTGATCAGCCCCTGATTCCCATCAGGTGTGGAGCACTCTGTGCTGCCTGCCACTCGCAGCACAGCGCCTCCTAGTGGCAAAACTCTGCAGACTGCGGGAGGCACGCCTGCACAGCTAGAGAGGGCCGAAGGAGGCTGCCAGAGTGACGCGCCGCGCTCCCAGCAGCAGGAGTGCTGCATCGCCCCACAGACGCTCGCCGCCGGCCCCCTGGGGAGGGGCCTCAGGACCCTCCACCCTGGGTTTAAGAGGATTTTCTTTATGAAATCTTTTAATTAAATGGTCCGCATGCACATATCTAGCTGGAACCAAACTCCTCTCTTCTGGCCCATATCCCTTCCAGTCGACTAAATATTGCAAGGAATTCCGGAGGAAACGGGAATCCAGAATTCTTGCAACTTCAAACTCCTGCTCACCATCAACTAGAATAGGAGAAGGAGAGGTATCCTCCTCCACTTCCCTGGCAGGCTTAAGTAGGGAAACGTGAAAGGAATTACAAATCCTCAGAGATGGTGGAAGTTTGAGTCTGTATGTGACTTGGTTAATTTTCTGTAAAATGGGATAGGGCCAATATATCGTGGTCCCAATTTTACAGAGAGTTGGCGTAGCGCTAAATTTTTGATAGAGAGCCAGACCAAATCCCCCACTTTATAGTCTGGATTCTTGGATCGGCGACGATCCGCAAAGACCTTCTGCTGACTCGATGCCTGGACCAAATGCCGCTGAATCTTGGCCCATAAATCTGGCCACTGGGACAAAGGCTGAAGGCAAATTCGGCAAAGGCAAGAAATTGGGACCACTCTGACTGAATATCGGAGGTGAAGCAACGGAGATATTGTTCTAATGACTGGTTGGTCCTTTCCATCTGCCCATTGGACTGAGGGTGAAAAGCTGAAGACAGAGAAACAGTGAAGCCTAGCCGGGTGCAGAATGCCCTCCAGAAGCGTGACAAAAATTGGACCCCCCTATCTGAGACCACATCTTCTGGAATTCCGTGAAGTCTAAAAATATGATCTAAGGAATATTGAGCCAATTCTTGGGCTGTGGGCAGCTTTCTTAGGGGGACAAAATGTGCCATTTTGCTAAATCGATCTACCACACCCCAGATAACTGTATATCCCTGGGACTGTGGTAAATCAGTAATATAATCCATTGGCAAGTGCGTCCAAGGCTTTGAAGGAGTGGACCGGGGCACCAGAGGTCCGGCAGGAGCTGACCTGGGGGTTTTGCTATGGGCACAGATCTTACAGGCCTGAATAAAGACCTGGGTATCTCTCCTGTAAGATGGCCACCAGACATGAGGGGCTAGAAGGGCCAAAGTCTTTTTAACCCCTGGATGACCCACCGTCTTGGAGTCATGAAACTGCTGAAGTACTGCCGGATGGTGGGACAGGGGTACAAAGAGGAGGTGGTTGGGTTTGCCCGGAGGAGAATCTAATTGAAACCAGCTTAGCTCACTCGACAGGTCAGGTTGGATGACAGCTATGACCTTGTGTCGTGGGATTATGGGAAGGATCTCCTCTACAGGGACTTTATCAAATGTGAAACTTCTGGAGAGAGTGTCAGCTTTAATATTCTTTGTTCCTGGTTTGTATGTTATAGTGAAATTAAATCGGGAGAAGAAAAAAGACAATCGGGCCGGATGGGGGGTTAACCTTTTAGCTGATTCAATGTATTCTAAAATCTTGTGATCTGTGAATATCGTAATTGGGAACTGTGCCCCCTCTAACCAATGTCTCCATTCCTGAAAGTCTAATTTCACAGCTAGAAGTTCTCGATTGCCAATATCATAGTTACGCTCAGCGGAATTAGAATTTTTTCGAGAAAAAGGCACAGGGATGTAGCCGTTCAGGAGACCCACTGTACTGTGAGAGAACTGCCCCTACCCCGAGCTCGGATGCATCTACTTCGACTATGAAGGCTCGGTGGATATCAGGGTGGGTGAACACAGGTGCCAAACTAAAGGCAGACTTAAGGTTCTCAAGGGCCTGGATGGATCGGCCCGACCAAGTAGGGGTAAACGCCCCCTTCTTAGTGAGGTCGGTGAGTGGGGCTACCAAGGTGGAAAAGTTTTTTATAAAGCGCCTATAAAAATTAGCTAACCCCAGAAACCTCTGTAAACCCTTCAAATATTTGGGTTGTTCCCACTGGAGGACCGCAGATACTTTGGCCTGATCCATTGTTAACCCAGTATCAGCAACAATGTATCCTAGGAACGGAACCTCAGAAACCTCAAAAACGCATTTTTTTAGCTTGGCGTAGAGGTGATTCTCTCTCAATTTCTGTAGAACCATCCGTACATGTTCTCTTTGCTCGGTTAAGGTCGGTGAGAATATTAGGATGTCATCTAAGTAGATGACCACGAAACGGCCCAAGTATTCTCTAAAAACGTCATTAACAAAGTCCTGAAAGACTGCCGGGGCATTACATAGGCCGAATGGCATAACAAGATATTCATAGTGCCCGTCCTGGGTGTTGAAGGCAGTCTTCCACTCATCTCCCTGACGGATCCTGATTAAATTGTAAGCCCCCCCTCAGGTCAAGCTTAGAAAAAACCTGGGCCCCAAATGACCTGGTTAAAGAGTCCCTCTATTTTTTTTATAATTCTGTGTTTATTCAAGATTTTCAAGAGAGAAAGAACAGGCGTTCCAAAAACAATTCCAACGTGCGATTTACAACAAAACATACAATGACCAAGTGTACTAACTCGTTATGTCTAATAAAGGAAAATGTGGTAAAATTCTTCACTGATATTTCTCACAATGTTCTTCTGTTTGAGAGCAAAGCCCCCAACCTGCTAACTGTCACCACAGTTACAGTCATTAACATTAACAAAAAGCAGATAGGAAAGTATGGAGTTGGACACGAGAGAAGACAAAGGGAGGAGAAAAAGGTAGGGAAAGGGGGGGGGAGAGGAGAAATGGGTGGGGCCCACCTTCTAAACCGGTTGGGACAGAGTTCTCCAGAAACACAATGCAGACCCCACTCCTGTGACCGTCCGGCCAGGTCGCTACTGCATCGCCGTTCACGATGTTAGCTCAGCACTCAGAGGGGGAGGGCTGAGGAGGCGGGGGTGTCTGCTCTTGAAGAAGGAGCTCGCCCCCCTCCGCAGACTCTGAATACATCATCCAGCCATACCAGGTTGAGGCAAATTTCTCTTGGGTCCCGTTACGCGAGGATATGAGGCTTTCAAACCTCATGGTATCGTTCACTATTCGGCACCACAGACTTATAGGGGGGTGGGTCCCTGCTCTTCCACATTCGCGGGATGCAGGCTTTTGCTGCGTTCCGCAGGTGGCAAGCTACGGAGCTCCTGTATCGTTTCAGAGGGATCTCCGAGACATGGAGGAGACAGAGAGCAGGGTCATCAGGTATCCCAAATCCTGAGACTTTCTCCATGACCTCCCTGACCCGGCCCCAAAACCCCCCAAGCAAAGGGCAAGACCAAAAGATGTGTAAAAGGTCTCCTCTCTCTCCACCACATCTCCAGCAGTTGGGGGGGCAGTCGGGGAACCATCTGTTGAGGTCTGTTGGGACTCGATACCATCTTGAGAGCAACTTGTACCCGCATTCTTGAATCCGGGTACAAGTTGAGGACCTGTGCGGCAGCGCCAGTATTTTCCGACGCTGCTCAGGGGTCCATGACACACCAAGGTCCCGTTCCCATTTTCCCAGGTACGGAGGGTAATCCTGGTCAGGTGGGGCCACGAGGAGTTTGTAGATCCTCGATAGGACGTGTCTCTCCACTTCAGTACTACGGCACATCTCTTCGAAGGGCGTAAGGACCTGCCTGCCCTCCCCATACTCCCGCAGAGAAGCCAGAAAATGGTTAAGCTGCATCCCTTGCCACCTGGAGAACTCCGGGACCCCAGCCCCCAGGGCCAGAGCACTTAGGTCCGCCCAACCACCAACCGCAACAAAATGACCCGTGCTATATATGTTCGCTGCAATCCAAGTTCTCGCCTGATGGCCCTCACACCCCGGCGCAAAGCGCGGGTTCCCCAAGACTGGGTACATGGGAGAGGGAGAGGGGGAGATCCCCTGGCGAAGGAGGGCGGTCTCACAAACCCTAAGAGTGGGGCCTATAGTAGGATGGTGTCTCCCCAGTTTATCTCCCTTGCCCGAGACCCAAGGCGCCCCCCTGAGAGGAACCCCAAGGAAGCTGTGCTCCAAGCCAACCCACTGTTTACTCCGGCCATGTGCACACCAGTCGACCACTCTACAGAAATGGGTCGTGGCATGATAGAGTATCGGATCAGGGACGCCCACGCCCCCCCGATCCTTCACTCTGGTCAAGATCTCCCTCTTCAGTCTCGGCTTCCTGCCAGCCCAGATGAATCTAGTGAAGACTGAGCGTACCTTCAGGAGATATGACCGAGGAATAAACACCGGGAGAGCCTGCAGGAGGTATAGCAGGCGAGGTAAGAGGGACATTTTGACCGCGTTGCACCTTCCAAACCAGGAGAGTCTCCCCCCACCCCACCTGGCCGTCTCCCTCTCAAAATCTCCAAGTAGCGGGGGAAAGTTGAGGGCAAATATTTTTCGGAGATCACTGCTAATGTGAGTCCCCAGATATTTAATGCTATTGCAGGCCCATCTGAAGGGGAAGGAATTTTTGATGTTTTCGAACCTACGGGGGGGAATGTTGATATTAAGGGCTTCGGACTTCTGGAGGTTGATCTTGTAGCTCGAGAGGCTCCCGTACTCCCTGAGTTCCCTCAGAAGGTTAGGCAGCGAGACCTCGGGACGGGACAAACAGAATATAAGATCATCAGCATAAGCTGCGACCCTATAGTGTCCCGCCTCGTTCTCCGCTCCCTTGACGTCCGGATTCCCCCGCACCCTGCACAGGAAGGGCTCAAGGGTCAAAATAAAGATCAGGGGCGACAAGGGGCAGCCCTGCCTTGTCCCATTCCTGATTTCGAACGTACCTGACAGGAAGCCGTTTACTCTCACCGACGCCGAGGGGGAGCTGTAGAGGCTCCCAATCCAGCTTAACATGTTCGGGCCCAGTCCAACGTGACTGAGCACCGCTGACATAAAGCTCCAGTTCACTCTGTCGAAGGCTTTCTCGGCGTCGGTAAAAGAGTCCCTCTATTAAGGGAAGGGGGTATTTATTTTTAACTGTAATTTTATTCAGGTCCCTATAATCAATACAGGGGTGCAAGCCACCATCTTTCTTTTCCACAAAGAAAAAACCTCACCCGCTGGTGAGGTAGACGGCCGAATAAAACCTTTCTGCAGATTCTCAGCAATGTCTTCTTTCATGGCCTTATTCTCAGCTCGGGTTAAATTATAAATCTTTTCCTGAGGCGGCATAGTTCCGGGGAGAAGATCAATCGGGCAGTCAAAAGGCTTATGAGGAGGGAGTTCATCAGCGGCTTTTTCAGAAAACACGTCTGCAAAATCTGCATAGGGGGTAGGGATGCCCTCAGCAGTCAAGCGAGTGGCACGTACAGGAAGCTCAAGACAAGACTGGAAACATTGTGGCCCCCACTTGATAACCTGCCCAGAGACCCAGTCAATTTGGGGATTGTGTTTAGACAGCCAGGGGAGTCCCAAAACTAAAGGGGTAAGAGGCATCTTAAGGAGAAGGAAGCTCATTAGCTCGGTATGTCCCACCCCCACTCTAACAAACACTGGTGGAGTACGGTACTTAATCAGGCCCCGACAAGGGGGATATTTTCAATGGCTTTGAGTCTAATTGGATTGACTAAAGATTGCAGCGGAATCTTTAACGCTTGAGCCAGGCCCCAATCAATAAAATTCCCGGCGGCCCCACAATCCAAAAGAGCCTCCACAGATGTGGACTCAAAATCATCCGTAATCTCGACAGGCAACGTAATTTGTGTGCAACACAGAGGAAATACCTTGCAGCCAAGTGGGTTTCCTCGACCCCACCTAGGCTCTGAAGTTTCCCGATGCCTGTCTCAGAGGGCAGGAGCAGACCAGGTGACCTACTTCTCTGCAATAAAGGCATAGACCTTCGCCTCTCAGCTTCAGAAAGCTTGGTGGCCCCAAGCTGCATTGGTTCTTCAGAAGAAGAGGGGACTAAGGCCTCAGGCTTCATACTGACTTCAGACTGGGCCCCTTTTTCCAGGCGTCTTTCTTGTATGCGTCGGTCGATGCGGAGAGCCAGTTGCATGGTTTCATCCAAGGTGTTAGGTACAGGGTGATTTACCATGACATCTTTTATGACCTCTGACAGACCTAGCCTGAACTGCCCACACAAGGCTGGGTCATTCCAGCAAGAATCCACTGCCCAGCGTCGGAATTCCGAGCAATATTCTTCTGCCAGTCTTCGCCCCTGTCTGAGAAATCGTAGCTTGGCATCAGCAGTTGCCCCTCGGTCTGGGTCATCATACAGGATCTCCATGGCCTTGAAGAATTCCTCGACAAATTGGCGGGCGTAATCCTGAGGGAGAGGCTAAAAGCCCAGTATTGGGGATCCCCATGCAGAAGGGAGATGATATGTCCCACCCGTTTGTTACAACCGGATGAAACCAATGAAGCGTGGACCCACTGGAACTGCGGAACTGTTGGTGAGTACCGCGTCAGGGAAGCGGGGTCTAAGGAGCCACCGGTTTTCACCAGAGCCCGCCGCGAAGCAGGTTGGTCTTGTGCGGCTGATGACTCCCAGGTCGCTACCCCCCAACGGCGGCACAGTTCCACAATTTGCCGAGGTATTGTACAGCAGAGATAAACGATGGTCACGGTGAGTAGCCAGATTCAGGGCAGGCAGCGAGGGTTCAGCAGCGAGTAGACAAGCCGTGGTCGGGACAGGCAGCGGAGGTTCACAGACGAAGAGACAGACCGAGGTCGGGACAGGCAGCGGAGGTTCGTGGTCAAAAAGGTAAGCCGAGGTCATACACGAAAAAGTCACAGATTTAACTACAGACAATCACGGAAACACACCGATAATCCGGCAAAGGGAGGAAGGGCTGGCCAGAATAAAAAGGAAGTGATATTACCGGATTGGACGGCCGGACACCAATTAGAGATGAACTGGCCCTTTAAATTCCACAGTATTGCAGCGCGCGCCCCCTAGTGGCCGGGGACGTGCGCGCAGGAGAGGCAAGGAGGAAGAAGGAAGTGAGGGAGCCGCCCGCAGGCCCCGGCAGCCACGCCGGACGGAGGGCAGGACACCAGGTAAGCGAGGGGCGCTGCCAGGAAGGGACACAGCGCTCGGGCTAGGGGAGACCCGGCGGGGAAAGCCGCGGGGAGGAAGCGCGGCTCTCGCCCCGGGAGAGGGACGGCTGGAAGCGCCATGAGGCGTCTCCGCAGCGCTAGCCCTAACAGTACCCCCCCCCTTAGGTCTCCCCCTCTTCTTAGGACCAAGGAAGTCCGAAATAAGGGTCCGATCAAGGATGTTTTCTTCCGGTTCCCAGGATCTCTCCTCAGGGCCGTAGCCCTCCCAATCCACCAAGAAATAGCGTCTTCCTCTGGAGATCTTCAAAGCAAGTATCTCTTTGACCGTAAAGGTATCTTCAGTACCTGCGACTGGCTTAGGTTCCAATAATTTGGGGGAAAAACGATTAACAGTCACCAGTTTGAGCAGAGAGACATGGAAGGAATTGGTTATGCGGAGAGAGGGTGGCAGATGCAGCTTGTAACAGGCAGGGTTGATACGTTGTTGGATCTTAAAAGGTCCCAAGAAGCGAGGACCAAGTTTGTAACTGGGGATTTTAAAACGAATATACTTGGCCGAAAGCCATACCCTATCCCCCGGAGAGTATAAAGGAGGAGTCCTTCTCTTCTTATCAGCCTGGATTTTCATACGAGACACGGCTTGTTCCAGTGAATGCTGTGTTTCACGCCAGATGGAAGAAAACTGGTGCGAAAGGTCATCGACCGCAGGTACCGAGGAGGGCGTTAGTAAAGGCAGAGGAGGAAGGAGATGACGACCATAGACTATAAAGAAAGGGGATTTTCCGGTGGATTCAGAGTCCTTAAAGTTATAAGAAAACTCTGCCCAGGGCAGCAGGTCCACCCAGTCATCCTGGCGAGTGGAAACAAAATGGCGTAGATACAGCCCCAAAGTTTGATTTACCCTCTCCACTTGGCCATTGGATTGGGGATGATACGAGGAAGAAAAGTCCAATTTCACCTTTAATTGATTACAGAGAGCCCTCCAGAATTTCGATACGAATTGAACTCCCCTGTCGGAGACAATGTGGGTTGGGAGCCCATGTAGACGGAAGATGTGTTTAAGGAAATTCTTTGCCAAAAGGGGAGCAGAAGGTAATCCAGGCAACGGAATGAAATGCGCCATCTTCGAAAATCGGTCCACCACTACCCAGATGACGGTATTGCCCTGTGAAGGCGGAAGGTCAGTGATAAAATCCATGGCGATGTGAGACCAGGGGATGTCCGGAATGGGAAGTGGTTGGAGAAGACCTGCGGGACGTTGACGAGGGGTCTTGTTGCGCGCGCACGAGGTGCAGGCTTGTACGAATTCTGCGGCATCTTTTGCTAACGTGGGCCACCAGTAGTATCTGGAGATGATGGCGCAGGTCTTCTTGATTCCAGGGTGACCAGCAGTATGGGAGGCATGACCCCATTTTAGTATTAAGAGGCGACGAGAGACAGGTACGAAAGTCCTCCCCGGAGGACCTGATTCTAGAGCAGCGGGAGCAGAGTGAACCAGACGATCGGGGGGAATTATAAACTGCGGAGAAGAGACCTTAGGAACGGGAGAGAGCGTCTGCCCTGATGTTTTTTGCAGCTGGACGGAAGTGGATCTGGAAATTAAAGCGTGCAAAGAAGAGTGACCAACGGGCCTGACGAGTGTTTAAGCGTTGTGCGGATTCCAGATAAGAGAGGTTCTTGTGGTCAGTAAAAATGGAGATTGGGAAGATAGATCCCTCGAGGAGATGTCTCCATTCTTCCAGCGCCAATTTGATGGCTAATAGCTCTCTATCTCCAATGGTGTAGTTCCTCTCGGCAGGAGAGAAGGTTTTAGAAAAGAATCCGCAAGTTCGAGCTTTGCCGGACGAGGATCGTTGCGTAAGTACTGCTCCAGCTCCGACGGAAGAGGCATCCACCTCAAGAGCGAAAGGACGAGACGGGTCAGGTCTGGAAAGTACCGGTGCCGAGGCGAAGGCCTTCTTTAATGCAAGAAAGGCTGCTTCAGCCTGCGGAGACCATGCCTTGGGATTGGCTCCTTTTTTGGTGAGGGCCACGATGGGGGCTACTGTCGTGGAAAAGTGTAAAATGAACTGGCGGTAATAGTTCGCGAACCCCAAGAATCGCTGGATTGCACGAAGACCGACTGGTCGAGGCCATTCAAGGACCGCCTTTAACTTGGCAGGATCCATCTGGAGACCTTGAGCAGAAACAATGTACCCCAAAAAATGTAATGCGGTTTGATGAAAAAGGCATTTCTCGAGCTTAGCATAAAGATGGTGTTGCAGTAAACGAGACAAGACTTGTCTGACGTGCTGATGATGTTCTTCGATGGACGAGGAGAAGATGAGAATGTCGTCAAGATAGACCACAACACAGGTGTACAACAGGTCCCGAAAAATGTCGTTAACGAACTCCTGAAAAACTGCGGGGGCATTGCAGAGGCCGAAGGGCATAACGAGATACTCAAAATGACCGTCTCGCGTGTTGAAGGCCGTCTTCCATTCATCACCCTCTCGAATGCGGACTAAGTTATAGGCGCTTCTCAGATCCAATTTTGAAAAAATCTTAGCTCCGCGAAGACGATCAAAAAGTTCGGAGATCAAGGGCAATGGGTAACGGTTCTTTACCGTAATTTTATTGAGGCCCCGGTAATCGATGCAGGGCCGAAGAGACCCGTCCTTTTTCTGTACAAAGAAGAAGCCCGCTCCAGCTGGGGAAGAGGATTTCCTAATGAACCCCTTTTGTAAATTCTCCCGAATGTATTCCGACATTGCTTGGGTTTCAGGGACAGACAGCGGATAGATGCGTCCGCGAGGAGGAGTGGCGCCAGGTAGAAGATCAATCGGGCAATCGTAAGGGCGATGAGGCGGAAGTGACTCAGCTTGCCTCTTGCTAAATACGACGGAAAAAGACCGATAAACTTCAGGTAGACCCGGTAATGGAGTCGTGGGAGCAGTAATTTGGACTGGCAAAGACGTAAGGCAGTTCTTAACACATGTTGCGCCCCAGGACTTGATGTCCCCAGTGGACCAATCCAAGGTAGGGTTATGGTGCTGGAGCCAGGGAAGCCCCAAGAGAAGCGGCGAGGTACAGTGGGGTAATACGAAAAATTCCAGAAATTCCTGATGGAAGAGGCCGATCTTCAGAAGTAGAGGTTTGGTGCGGTAGCGCACCATGCAGTTCAATCTGTCCCCATTAACGGCCGTGACAAATAGTGGCTTGGCCAGACGGTAGACAGCTATATCATACTTAGTGACCAAGGAGGCCTCGATGAAGTTGCCCGCCGAACCAGAGTCCAAGAAGGCCGGTAAGTTCAGGACGGAAGTGGAGCCCAAGTGAAGTTGTGCCGGCATAGTGAACCTAGGAGAGGAAGGGGGGGAGTCAAGCGAGTATGGTCCACTTGCATGACTTCTTCAGACGGAGACGAAAGCGTAGACTGAGGGTTCTGAAACGTAGGGGCCAAACGGAATGCCCTCTTGGCACGCAGAGAATCTTGGCGGAATTCATCCCGCCTCTCTGTAAAACGAATGTCTATACGTGTGGCAAGTTGGATTAGTTCAGAAAGAGTAGTAGGGAGATCCCGGGCAGCAAGAACATCCTTGACCCTACTAGAGAGACCCTTCTTAAAGCAGGCACAGAGAGCCTCATTGTTCCAAGCTAGCTCGGCTGCCAAAGTTCGGAAGCGAATGGCATATTCTCCCACCGACAGATCACCTTGAACCAGATTCAATAAGGCAGATTCGGCTGAAGACGCCCGGGCAGGTTCCTCAAAAACCTGGCGAAACTGATCCACAAAAGTTTGAACCATGAGGGTAACGGGGTCGTTGCGGTCCCACAATGGGGTAGCCCAGGCTAAGGCCTTCCCAGAGAGCAGGCTGATAATAAAGGCCACCTTGGAGCGCTCAGTAGGGAATTGGTCAGCCAATAGCTCCAGGTGCAGGGAACATTGGGCAAGAAACCCACGGCAAAGTCTTGCGTCTCCTTCAAATTTAGCTGGCAGGGAGAGACGAATCCTCGCGGAGGAAGCCACCGGAAGCTGTGGTGGAACAGCCGGAGCAGGCGGTGGCGTCTGCGGTTGCTGCATAGACAGAAGTTGCTGCATCATGGCCGTAAGTTGATTGATCTGCCGTGACTGCATGGCGACTAGTGCAGGTAGTTCAGAGACGTCTGGCAATGGCACCTCGGCGGGATCCATGGCCGGATTATACTGTTACAACCGGATGAAACCAATGAAGCGTGGACCCACTGGAACTGCGGAACTGTTGGTGAGTACCGCGTCAGGGAAGCGGGGTCTAAGGAGCCACCGGTTTTCACCAGAGCCCGCCGCGAAGCAGGTTGGTCTTGTGCGGCTGATGACTCCCAGGTCGCTACCCCCCAACGGCGGCACAGTTCCACAATTTGCCGAGGTATTGTACAGCAGAGATAAACGATGGTCACGGTGAGTAGCCAGATTCAGGGCAGGCAGCGAGGGTTCAGCAGCGAGTAGACAAGCCGTGGTCGGGACAGGCAGCGGAGGTTCACAGACGAAGAGACAGACCGAGGTCGGGACAGGCAGCGGAGGTTCGTGGTCAAAAAGGTAAGCCGAGGTCATACACGAAAAAGTCACAGATTTAACTACAGACAATCACGGAAACACACCGATAATCCGGCAAAGGGAGGAAGGGCTGGCCAGAATAAAAAGGAAGTGATATTACCGGATTGGACGGCCGGACACCAATTAGAGATGAACTGGCCCTTTAAATTCCACAGTATTGCAGCGCGCGCCCCCTAGTGGCCGGGGACGTGCGCGCAGGAGAGGCAAGGAGGAAGAAGGAAGTGAGGGAGCCGCCCGCAGGCCCCGGCAGCCACGCCGGACGGAGGGCAGGACACCAGGTAAGCGAGGGGCGCTGCCAGGAAGGGACACAGCGCTCGGGCTAGGGGAGACCCGGCGGGGAAAGCCGCGGGGAGGAAGCGCGGCTCTCGCCCCGGGAGAGGGACGGCTGGAAGCGCCATGAGGCGTCTCCGCAGCGCTAGCCCTAACACCGTTGCTCCTCGGAGCCGGAAGCATAAGGGCGAAGCTGAAAATAGAGCTTACAGGCATCCCAGAAATTGGCAAATTTACTTCGGTCCCCGGAAAACTTCTCTGGAAGGGGAATCTTGGGTTCAACCGGAAAGGCGGCTATTGCTCCCTGGGGCACAAAGGGTGCAGGAGATGGACGGTTCTCCTGAGCCACCACTCGAAGTGCCAGATGCTCCACAGCCGCGGTCAGGGCCTGCACCTGTTCCAAAATTTGGTCCATTTATGCGGCCCGTGATAATGTGATGCCCAGCGGGACACCAGCCTTCTGTAAGCAGGCAACCCCCAATCTCCACCGCTGTTTCTGCCTATAGTCAAGCCCCCATTTGCCGGGATGCTAGATATGCCTCACCGGACACGGTAGCCCCCATGGCTGCTTACGGTGAAGGCCGATAAACCACGAGGGTATCCCAAAGCCGAGGTCGTTCACAGGTAGTCAATCCGGAGGGTGTGTCAGAGTACAGGGATGAGACAGGTGCGTAGTCAGGGGTAGCCAAAGGGTCAAGCAGGAGGTCAGAGATCGCAGGGTATCCAGAGGGGCAGGCAGGTTCGTGGTCAGACAAAGCAGAGGTCGGTACAGGCAGCAGACAGGAATGGTCGATCAAGCCAGGTCGGAATCAGATAACAACTAACAGAATCACACCCTAATCACAAGCGACCATCACGGGTAGAGATGAGCGAACTTTTGAAAAATTCGATTCAACTGATTCGCCGAATTTTCTGACAAAAATCGTTTCGACCTGAATTTATTCGCGACGAATTGCTATTAAAAACTGCTATTTCTGAGCTTCCTAGAGCCTCAATAGGGTTGTAAACCATTCTGCCTTGCTGTAACACGCATAGGATGCGTTCCGGGTTAGTGAAATAATACTGTAAATAATTAGGACATGCAGATCAGAGGCATCGCAATTAGAATCGCAGAGCGGCAAAATTGCAGAGATTTGAAGTGGCATTACTATGAGGGGCCCCTAAATTGCATGAAAAACACACCCTGGAGCTGGCAGCAGCAGGCGCCCAAATATTGGCTGAAAGACATCCTGGAGTTGGCAGCAGGAGCCCAAAAATTGGCTGAATTGCACCCTAGAGTGGCAAGCAGCAGCAGCAGCAGCAGCCCAAACATAGCTTGAAAGAGACACTGGAGTTGGCTTCAGGAGCCCAAAAATTGGATGAATTACACCCTGGAGTTGCAAGCAGAAGCAGGAGCCCAAACATTGCTTTAAAGATACACTGGAGTTGGCAGCAGCAGCAGCAGGAGCCCAAAAATTTACTGACACACCCTGGAGTTGGCAGCAGCAGGAGCCCAAACATAGCTTGAAAGAGACACTGGAGTTGGCAGCAGGAGCCCATAAATAAGCTGAATTACACCCTGGAGTTGCAAGCAGCAGCAGCAGCAGTAGAAGCTGCAGGAGCCCAAACATTGATTTAAAGAGACACTGGAGTTGGCTGCAGGAGCCCAAAAATTGGCTGAATGACACCCTGGAGTTGCAAGCAGCAGCAGTAGCAGCCCAAACATAGCTTGAAAGAGACACTGGAGTTGGCTTCAGGAGCCCAAAAATTGGATGAATCACACCCTGGAGTTGCAAGCAGCAGCAGCAACAGCCCAAACATAGCTTGAAAGAGACACTGGAGTTGGCAGCAGGAGCCCAAAAGCTGGGTGAATGACACCCTGGATTTGCCAGCAGCCGCAGCAGTAGTCCAAACATAGCTTGAAAGAGACACTGGAGTTGGCAGCAGGAGCCCCAAAATTGGATGAATCACACCCTGGAGTTTCAAGCAACAGCAGGAGCCCAAACATTACTTTAAAGAGACACTGGAGTTGGCAGCAGGAGCCCAAAAATTAGCTGAATTACACCCTGGAGTTGCAAACAGCAGCAGCAGCAGCCCAAACATAGCTTGAAAGAGACACTGGAGTTGGCAGCAGGAGCCCAAAAATTGGATGAATCACACCCTGGAGTTGCAAGCAGCAGCAGCAGCAGCCCAAACATAGCTTGAAAGAGACACTGGAGTTGGCAGCAGGAGCCCAAAAATTGGATGAATCACACCCTGGAGTTGCAAGCAGCAGCAGGAGCCCAAACATTGCTTTAAAGATACACTGGAGTTGGCAGCAGCAGGAGCCCAAAAATTTACTGACACAACCTGGAGTTGGCAGTAGCAGCAGCAGGAGCCCAAACATAGCTTGAAAGAGACACTGGAGTTGGCAGCAGGAGCCCAAAAATAAGCCGAATTACACCCTGGAGTTGCAAGCAGCAGCAGCAGTAGCCCAAACATAGCTTGAAAGAGACACTGGAGTTGGCAGCAGGAGCCCCAAAATTGGATGAATCACACCCTGGAGTTGCAAGCAGCAGCAGGAGCCCAAACATTACTTTACAGAGACACTGGAGTTGGCAGCAGGAGCCCAAAAATTAGCTGAATTACACCCTGGAGTTACAAACAGCAGCAGCAGCAGCAGCCCAAACATAGCTTGAAAGAGACACTGGAGTTGGCAGCAGGAGCCCAAAAATTGGATGAATCACACCCTGGAGTTGCAAGCAGCAGCAGGAGCCCAAACATTACTTTACAGAGACACTGGAGTTGGCAGCAGGAGCCCAAAAATTAGCTGAATTACACCCTGGAGTTGCAAACAGCAGCAGCAGCCCAAACATAGCTTGAAAGAGACACTGGAGTTGGCAGCAGGAGCCCAAAAATTGGATGAATCACACCCTGGAGTTGCAAGCAGCAGCAGCAGCAGTCCAAACATAGCTTGAAAGAGACACTGGAGTTGGCAGCAGGAGCCCAAAAATTGGATGAATCACACCCTGGAGTTGCAAGCAGCAGCAGGAGCCCAAACATTGCTTTAAAGATACACTGGAGTTGGCAGCAGCAGCATCAGGAGCCCAAAAATGTACTGACACAACCTGGAGTTGGCAGTAGCAGCAGCAGGAGCCCAAACATAGCTTGAAAGAGACACTGGAGTTGGCAGCAGGAGCCCAAAAATAAGCTGAATTACACCCTGGAGTTGCAAGCAGCAGCAGCAGCTGCTGAAGGAGCCCAAACATTGCTTTAAAGAGACACTGGAGTTGGCTGCAGGAGCCCAAAATTTGGCTGAATGACACCCTGGAGTTGCAAGCAGCAGCAGCAGGAGCCCAGCCATTACTTTAAAGAGACACTGGAGTTGGCTTCAGGAGCCCAAAAATAAGCTGAATTACACCCTGGAGTTGCAAGCAGCAGCAGCAGCTGCTGAAGGAGCCCAAACGTTGCTTTAAAGAGACACTGGAGTTGGCTGCAGGAGCCCAAAAATTGGCTGAATGCCCCCCTGGAGTTGCAAGCAGCAGCAGCAGGAGCCCAGCCATTACTTTAAAGAGACACTGGAGTTGGCTTCAGGAGCCCAAAGATTGGATGAATCACACCCTGGAGTTGCAAGCAGCAGCAGCAGCCGCCCAAACATAGCTTAGAATAGACACTGGAGTTGGCAGCAGGAGCCCAAAAATTGGATGAATCACACCCTGGAGTTGCAAGCAGCAGCAGCAGGAGCCCAAACATTACTTTAAAGAGACACTGGAGTTGGCTTCAGGAGCCCAAAAATTGGATGAATCACACCCTGGAATTGCATGCAGCAGCAGCAGCAGCAGCAGCAGCAGCCCAAACATAGCTTGAAAGAGACACTGGAGTTGGCAGCAGGAGCCCAAAAATTGGATGAATCACACCCTGGAGTTGCAATCAGCAGCAGGAGCCGCCCAAACATAGCTTGAAAGAGACACTGGAGTTGGCAGCAGGAGCCCAAAAATTGGATGAATCACACCCTGGAGTTGCAAGCAGCAGCAGGAGCCCAAAAATTGGATGAATCACACCCTGGAGTTGCAAGCAGCAGCAGCAGCAGGAGCCCAAACATTGCTTTAAAGAGACACTGGAGTTGGCAGCAGCAGGAGCCCAAAAATTGACTGACACACCCTGGAGTTGGCAGCAGCAGCAGGAATCTAGAAATTGGCTGGAAGGCACCCTGAAGTTGGCAGCAGCAGGAGCACATACATTTGCTGGAAGGCACACCCTAGAGTTGGCAGCAGCATAAGCAGGAGCCCAAACATTGCTTGAAAGACACCCTGGAGTTGCAAGCAGCAGCAGGAGGCCAAAAATTGGCTGAAAGGCACACCCTGAAGTTGGCATCAGCAGGAGGCCAAAAATTGGTTGGAAGGCACACCCTGAAGTTGGCATCAGCAGGAGCCCAAAAATTGGCCTAAAGACATAAATATGTTTTGCACCATTTGGAAAGTGTAAAACGTAGCACCATGCTGAATCTAGTCGCATGCATCAGCCATTGGTGGGTGGAAATCCTGGCTGATCCATCCCTGATTCATTTTGACAAAGGTGAGTCTCACCACATTTTTAGTTGACAGATGAGTTCTCCTCGCCGTAACTATGGCCCCCGCCGCACTTAACACCCGCTCAGATGGTGCGCTACTTGCCGGGCAGGACAGCTTTTCCAGGGCAAACTCTACTAGTTGCGGCCACAAGCCAAGTTTTGCTGCCCAGAAGTCCAGCGGATCCTCAAGGTGTGTTGGCATGGTCATGTCAAGGCATGACATGACCTGCTGGTTGAGGTCCTGCTCCAGGTCTTCCTGCTGCTCATGAGTAGCCTCACCATGTGGGTGTAGAAAGCTACTCATCAGCGACTGAAGACTGAGGCTGCTGCTGATGGAGCTGCTGCTGCTGCTCCTGCCACCCTCCCCAGCAGCCATGGCAGTGGAAGGTGAGCGCAGAGGTCCCCCCAAGTCAGACCTGCGAGAGTACGGACCATGGCGCAGATAGGCATCGGCCAACTGCCTACGTAGAATGTCTTTGTAGTAGTTCAGTTTGTCCTTCCTCTCGGCGGGCTTAAAAAATGCCCCCATTTTGTGCCGGAAGCGAGGGTCCAATAAGGTGGACAGCCAGAAGTCATCCCGGCGACAAATGGAAACAATTCTGGGGTCACTCACTACGCAAGCACGTGAGCATGCTTCCTGCCATTTGCGCAAGTGACTCGGAGGGACTACCTGTCTCCATCTCCACTGCATACTGCCACGGTGTGTCCGGGTCCTCTGTCTCGCCTTCCTCAAAACCCTCTAGCTCCTCTGGCTGCTCCTGCTCCTCCTCTCCTGTCTGCTGACTAGATAAACCAGCCATTTCGCCAAGCCTAAACTGTGCTTCACTGGGCCACTCCTCCTCCTCTTCCTCCTCCTCCTCCTCCAGTTCAGCTCCAACTGGGTTCATGAGGCTGTAAGATGTAGACGCCATGTCTCCAGTGCCCTGACCAGCCTTGGTTTCCAACATGTACTGTAGTACATGAATCAGTGGAATCACGTCGTTCATCCCGTAATCCTGATGACTGACAAATAAAGTGGCTTCCTCAAAGGGCCTGAGCAAATGGCAGGTGTCACGTATGAGCTGCCACTGGTTGATATTGAAGTTACACAGGGGAGTCCCCCTATCCTGGCTTTTCTCTGTTCATATAATCGGTCCAACATGTGAAGGGTGGAATTCCAACGGGTGGAAACATCGCAAATCAGACTATGTTGGGGGATACTGTTCTGACGCTGTAGCTCAAGAAGGGTGTGTTTGGCGGTGTATGAGTGGCTGAAGTGCATGCAAAGTTTCCTTGAAGTTGTTAGGATGTCTTGCATATGGGGGAACACTTCAGAAACCGCTTGACAACCAGATTGAAGATGTAAGCCACTGCGGGGCACATGGGTCAGGCTTCCTTGGCGCAGCGCAGACAAAATGTTCTTTGCCCATTGTCGGTAACCATGATTCCCATTTTAAGTTTTCTTGGAGTAAGCCATGTTTGGATTTCCTGATGAATACATTTTAGCAGTTTCTCCCCTGTGTGACTCCGTTCGCCAAGACAAACCGTGTGAAGCACTGCGTGACACCTCCGTGCCCTGCACACATGGTAGACTGGAAGGGCACTGAGACTAGAGCCTACAGTGGAGGGTGAGGAGATGGCGGAGGATGAGGAGGCGGAGTCGCACGGTGTCACAGGCACAACGGGCAGGGAGCGCGGAGGCCGAAGCGGCGTAACCTGTCCAAGTTGCTGCTGCTGCTGCAAAGGGACCACATTCACCCAGTGGGCCGTAAACGACATGTACTGTCCCTGACCGTAGTTACAGCTCCAGACGTCGGCGCTGCCATGCACTTTGCTACACACCGACAGGCTCAAGGCCTGGCCCACCTTCTGTTCAACAAAAGTGTGCAGCGCTGGTACTGCCTTCTTGGCAAAGAAATGACGGCTTGGGACTCTCCACCTCGGCTCGGCACAAGCCATCAGTTCTCTGAAAGGTGCAGAGTCCACCACCTGAAAAGGGAGTGACTGCAGCACCAGCAACTTGGACAGGAGCACATTCAGCTTCTGCGCCGTGGGATGAGTGGGCGCATACTGCTGTCTCTTGGACATGGCTTTGCTGATGGATTGCTGGCGGGATGCATGACTTGGAGGAGGAGGAGGAGCAGGAGCGACAGAGGATGGGTCTGACGCACAGCTGCCTTCGGCTGAGGTGCTGGAGCCTTGGCTGGCAGAAATTGGGAGCGGCGTGCCACTTGGTGAGGAAGCAGGCTGGACCACCCCTTGGGAGCCTCGGTTCTCCCAGGTCGCTTTATGGTGACGCATCATATGTTGACGCAGGGCGTGGTGCCAACATTTGGACCCTGGCCACGCTTCACCTTCTGCCTACATATCTTGCATGTGGCCATGTTGCCCTCCTGTGGATGCTTCAGGAAAAACTGCCACACTGCCGAGTAGCTACTTTTCCCACCAACAGGCTTCACTGATTCACTGCTACTGTTGCCAACTCCAGGAACTCCTGCTCCACTACCTCCTGATAAGGTAGCCTGCCATGACGATGAAGCCCCTTCATCACCCGGCTATCAAGTGCGATCGACTTCATCATCATCATCATCATCACCGTGTTGTGGCTGTACGTCACTGATGTTGTCGGTTTCCTCAGTGTCTGGCGCAGGAGCTGGAAGTTCACACCACCCACGACACTGTCCACATCACTATTTGTCTGCCGAGCTAAAGAAGCCACCTCCATTTCATGGCTGGGCAGTAGCTGCTGACTGTCTTCTATCTGATCGTCCTCCTCACTAAAGAGTGGAGCTGAACCCAAAGCATAGGATACGTCGCTGGGGGAGGGAACGGCGTAGGACAGAGGAAATGGGAGGACAGGGAATGCTCTCGGGGCATGCCAACTCAGGGTTGTGTCAGAGGAACCTACCGACCCTAGACTGGGGGTCTCAGACGTAACTTGTGATGATGTTGATGAGCACGTTAACCAATCTACCATGGCAGATGCGTTGCTGGTGGAGACACGACCGCTAGCAGATACTGGCATATCAGATCTCTCACCGTGACTCCTGCTGCCACTCGCCCCTAGTCTGCTGCGACCTCTACCTGCTGAATCTTGGCCTCTGCCACTCCTCTTTGAACATCCTGGCACTTGTCTGCCTGACATTTTTATGTATTTGCTTATTTAGTATAAACAGATAGGGTGCAAGGGGCAGCTTTGGGGTGCCCTGCGGCCTGGTTTATTGAAAGCAGTCAAAAAGGAAGTGCAAACTGAAGTAGCTTAATAAAGCAGCTGATGCTGATCAACGCTTATGTTGTATAACAGATAGGGTGCAAGGTGCAGCTTTGGGGTGCCCTGCGGCCTGGTTTATTGAAAGCAGTCAAAAACAAGTGCAAACTGAAGTAGCTTAATAAAGCAGCTGATGCTGATCAACTCTTATGTTGTATAACATAGGGTGCAAGGTGAAGCTTTGGGGTGCCCTGCGGCCTGGTTTACTGAAAGCAGTCAAAAACAAGTGCTAACTAAAGTAGCTGATCCTGAACAACGCTTATGTTGTATAACAGATAGGGTGCAAGGTGCAGCTTTGGGGTGCCCTGTGGCCTGGTTTATTGAAAGCAGTCAAAAACAAGTGCAAACTGAAGTAGCTTAATGAAGCTGATGCTGATCAACTCTTATGTTGTATAACAGATAGGGGGCAAGGTGCAGCTTTGGGGTGCCCTGCGGCCTGGTTTATTGAAAGCAGTCAAAAACAAGTGCAAACTGAAGTAGCTTAATGAAGCTGATGCTGATCAACTCGTATGTTGTATAACAGATAGGGTGCAAGGTGCAGCTTTGGGGTGCCCTGCGGCCTGGTTTATTGAAAGCAGTCAAAAACAAGTGCAAACTGAAGTAGCTTAATAAAGCTGATGCTGATCAACGCTTATGTTGTATAACAGATAGGGTGCAAGGTGCAGCTTTGGGGTGCCCTGCCGCCTAGTTTATTGAAAGCAGTCAAAAACAAGTGCAAACTGAAGTAGCTTAATAAAGCAGCTGATGCTGATCAACTTATGTTGTATAGCAGATAGGGTGCAAGGTGCAGCTTTGGGGTGCCCTGCAGCCTGGTTTATTGAAAGCAGTCAAAAAGAAAGTGCAAACTGAAGTAGCTTAATAAAGCTGATGCTGATCAACGCTTATGTTGTATAACAGATAGGGTGCAAGGTGCAGCTTTGGGGTGCCCTGCGGCCTGGTTTATTGAAAGCAGTCAAAAACAAGTGCAAACTAAAGTAGCTTAATAAAGCAGCTGATGCTGAACAATGCTTATTTTGTATAACAGATAGGGTGCAAGGTGCAGCTTTGGGGTGCCCTGCGGCCTGTTTTTTTGAAAGCAGTCAAAAACAAGTGCAAACTGAAGTAGCTTAATGAAGCTGATGCTGATCAACGCTTATGTTGTATAACAGATAGGGTGCAAGGTGCAGCTTTGGGGTGCCCTGTGGCCTGGTTTATTGAAAGCAGTCAAAAACAAGTGCAAACTGAAGTAGCTTAATAAAGCAGCTGATGCTGATCAACACTTATGTTGTATACCAGATAGGGTGCAAGGTGCAGCTTTGGGGTGCCCTGCGGCCTGGTTTATTGAAAGCAGTCAAAAACAAGTGCAAACTAAAGTAGCCTAATAAAGCAGCTGATCCTGAACAACGCTTATGTTGTATAACAGATAGGGTGCAAGGTGCAGCTTTGGGGTGCCCTGCGGCCTGGTTTATTGAAAGCAGTCAAAAACAAGTGCAAACTGAAGTAGCTTAATGAAGCTGATGCTGATCAACTCTTATGTTGTATAACAGATAGGGTGCAAGGTGCAGCTTTGGGGTGCCCTGCGGCCTGGTTTATTGAAAGCAGTCAAAAACAAGTGCAAACTGAAGTAGCTAAATAAAGCTGATGCTGATCAACGCTTATGTTGTATAACAGATAGGGTGCAAGGTGCAGCTTTGGGGTGCCCTGCGGCCTGGTTTATTGAAAGCAGTCAAAAACAAGTGCAAACTGAAGTAGCTTAATAAAGCAGCTGATGCTGATCAACACTTATGTTGTATAACAGATAGGGTTAAAATAGCATGTGCCTTGGGATGCCCATGTGGCCTGGTGTATTTTAAGCTGAACAGAAAATATTAGCACTAATCCAATTATGAGAAATGCTTTTGTTTAACAGATGTGGTTAAATAGCATGTGCCTTGGGATGCCCATGTGGCCTGGTGTATTTTAAGCTGAACAGAAAATATTAACACTAATCCAATTATGAGAAATGCTTTTGTTTAACAGATAGGGTTAAAATAGCATTCAGGGCTAAATAGCAGAAAGGGTTAAATAGCATGTGCATGGCATGCACAGTGTGCAGCTGTATTTAAACCAAACCAAATATTGTTAACAGTAACCCAGTTATTATGAAATATGAATCATAGCACTAAACACCCTGTCACTGTGACTTGTATGCTGCTGGATTGTTCCGGTTTTAAATCTATCTTTCCCTAGCTCTGTCTACCACGCTAAATCTCCCTATCTGTCTCTCTCTTTACCTATCTGTAACTCTCCCTACCTATCGCTAACTGTCTGTCTGTGTCTGCAGCTAGCTCCATTTTCTCTGCAATGCAAGTCTTAACTGCGCAAAAGGAAAATGGCCGCCTCTTTATATAGCAAGGTGACGTCACCGGGCTTCCTGGCTGCTGATAGGCTGCATGTGACTGTCCCATCTTCACTTGCCCCTGGGGACATGTCTGAACATGTCCGTCCACCATCTTAGAATGCCTGTCATTGAGTTAAAAGGAAAAATTCGGATTCGTTCAGAATCAAATTTTTCATGAAATTCGGAACGAATCCGGGGTCGTCCCGATCGATTCGCTCATCCCTAATCACGGGCACTGGGCACTGAGTGCTGGGCTGACTCCATATTTATTGGGGAATCGACCAATGGCCACCCTGGGGGGGAGTGTATGTGCTGATTGGTGCAACTTACAACACTGTGAGTGATTGGAGGCACTATCCAGGGGCTGGTCAGTCTTGGCTGCAAGGCTGATCAGCCTCTGATTCCCATTAGGTGTGGAGCACTTTGTGCTGCCTGCCACTCGCAGCACAGCGCCTCCTAGTGGCGAAATCTACAGACTGTGGGAATGCGCGCCTGCACAGCTAGAGAGGGGCGGAGGAGGCTGCCAGAGTGACAGCCGCCGCCGCCCCCCTGGTAGAGGTAAGTTTCTTACAGATATAGTGGGGACTGGGGGCAAATAGCAGCCTAATATAGGGGGACTGGGGGCAAATAATGGCATGATATAGGGGGGACTGTCGCAAATAACAGGCTGATATAGGGCCGGCCTGGGGGCAAATAGCAGCCTAATATAGGAGCAGACTGGGGGCAAATAGCAGCCTGATATAGGGGCAGACTGAGGGCAAAAAACAGCCTGATATAGGGGTCGACTGGGGGCAAAAAACAGCCTGAAATAGGAGCCGTCTGGGGGCAAATAACAGCCTGATATATGGGCCGACTGGGGGTAAATAACAGCTTTATATAGCACCAGGCTGGGGGCAAATAATAGTCTGATATAGGGATGGACTGGGGGCCAATAACAGCCTGATATTGTGGCGGACTGGGGGCAAATAACAGCCTGATATAAGGGCAGATTGGGGGCAATAACAGCCTGATATAGGGGCACACTGGGGGCAAATAACAGCCTAATATAGGGGCAGATTGGGGCACAATAACAGCCTGATATAGAGTCAGATGGGGGAAAATACCTGATATAGGGGTGGACAGGGGGAAATTAACAGGCTGATATAGGGCTGGCCTGTAGGCAAATAGCAGCCGGATATAGGAGCAGACTGGGGGCAAATAGCAGCCTGATATAGGAGCAGACTGAGGGCAAATAACAGCCTGATAAAGGGGTGGACTGTGGGCAAAAAACAGCATGAAATAGGAGCCGACTGGGGGCAAATAACATCCTGATATATGGGCCGACTGGGGTAAATAGCAGCCTGATATAGCACCAGGCTGGGGGCAAATTATAGCCTGATATCGGGGTGGACTGGGGGAAATTAACAGGCTGATATAGGGCCGACCTGGGGGCAAATAGCAGCCTGATATAGGAACAGACTGTGGGCAAATAGCAGCCTGATATAGGGGTGGACTGTGGGCAAAAAACAGCCTGAAATAGGAGCCGACTGGGGGCAAATAACAGCCTGATATATGGGCCGACTGGGGGTAAATAGCAGCCTGATATAGCACCAGGCTGGGGGCAAATAATAGCCTGATATAGGGATGGACTGGGGGCCAATAACAGCCTAATATTGTGGCGGACTGGGGGCAAATAAAAGCCTGATATGAGGGCATATTGGGGGCAAATAACAGCCTGATATAGGGATGAACAGGGGGCAATAGCAGCCTGATATAGGGACACACTGGGGCCAAATAACAGCCTGATATAGGGGCACACTGAGGGCAAATAACAGCCTGATATAGAGTCAGACAGGGGAAAATGACAGCCTGATATAGGGTTGGACTGAGGGAAATTAACAGGCTAATATAGGGCCGGCCTGGGGGCAAATAGCAGCCTGATATAGGAGCAGACTGGGGCAAATAGCAGCCTGATATAGGGGCAGACTGAGGGCAAAAACCAGCCTGATATAGGGGCGGACTGTGGGCAAAAACAGCCTGAAATAGGAGCCAACTGGGGGAAAATAACAGCCTGATATATGGGCCAACTGGGGGTAAATAAAAGCCGGATATAGCACCAGGCTGGGGGCAAATAATAGCCTGATATAGGGATGGACTGGGGGCAAATAGCAGCCTGATATAAGGGCAGATTGGGAGCAAATAAAAGCCTGATATAGCAATGGGCAGGGGGGCAATAACAGCCTGATATAGGGGCACACTGGGGCCAAATAACAGCCTGATATAGGGGCACACCGGGGGGGGCAAATAACAGCCTGATATAGGGGCAGATTGGGACACAATAACAGCCTGATATAGAGTCGGACTGGGGCAAATGTCAGCCTGATATAGGGGTGGACTGGGGGAAATTAGCAGCATGATAGAGGGCTGGACAGTGGGCAAATAACAGCCTGATGTAGGGCCGGACTGGGGGCAAATAACAGCCTAATATAGGGCTGGACTGGGGGCAAAAAACATTCAGGGAATTTTCTGAACACACCAGTCTGGCTATTGTGAACTGTGGCTACTGGTCACTAGGCTCCAACAATAATTGTATGCAGGAGCACTTTAGCGACCAATGATGGCTCAGCCTGTTCTGCTTCCCTGCAACATGCAGCCAGTCTGGGATCGCTTATCATCTCCTGAGGAATGACTGGGAAGGGAAATAGAGAGAACATATGATAGGAGGAATGGCGGGAAAGTCAAGGGGCAAGGGGGATAATGTGAGAAAAAAGAGAGAAATAAAAGAAAAAACCCCAGAAAAAATACATGGCAAAAGCGTGGGAGCGAGGAGGAAGGAACATCAAATTTTATACACAATGGGAAAAAAGGAAGATAGATGGAAAGACTTTAAATGATGTACTACAATGACCATCAGATCCCAGTGCAGGCAGATGCAGATTTTCTGTGCAGCATAGACCCCCCTCAGCATCCCACTGTGCTCACTTCCTTTCCTGACCCTTCTTTTCTCCTATGCTATTGTTCAAAATGCCCTTAACTGTCCCTGCTCTAAAAACAATGCTTTTTCTGCAACAGCCAGCCAATAATAGTGGATAGATGGCGCATCATGTGACCTGCAATAGCGCCTCCTGAATGGCCCAGCTACCCTGGCCTCTTAAGCTGTTATCATGTGACCCTGTCTCTCTGCTTCTCCCTGGATGGCCATGACCTGTGGGGTGGTGCCACCGCAAAGCCATGTGAAGTTCCAGTTTGCGACAAACCGGATTCTAACGGTTTGGTTTGCTCATCTCTAGTGTCAACAAGTGGGGAATATTGCAGCACACTGCCCCCTGGAGATTTAGCCAATGGAATGTGGAGCCAGTCGCTGCTGCCCTTTTCTAGCCCATCCTGCCTGCAATGCAGGTACCCTACCGGAAGTAGTCAGTGTCAGACTTGTGGCACTGTTGGACTCAGGAAGCCTTAACAACCCCTGCAAGGAGGGTGGGGGTTATATGTATCTATGGTGACACTAAGGAATATCCACTTGCCAAGGTTGACATAGTCCCACTCCCATGAGTTTGATGTGGTAAAAGACTTGTTACATGAACTCCTTATTGGATGGGACCTTCCTCTGTTTTGTGAATTGTGGATTCAACCAAACAGGGAGGTTGCTACTAAAAAGCCGGGTCAAGAATCTGTTGCCACAGTCCCTGTTGTTGAGAAGGAATCCAGTGACCCAACAGAAGGTTTTTGTCTAGTGGTTCTAGCAGGAGAGGATGCTGAGGTCTCAGCATCTGAGCAGAATGTCCCCGACCTGGAAGTGTCACGGGATTTGGTACTGCTCAACTGCAAGATCTCTCCCAGAAACATGCATATGAAAATGTAACTGTGATGAATGGCGGGCCACAAGTCCCTAACACTGATAGTGTTTTCCATATTTTGCTATTAACAGTAATTTATTATACCGGGTGGTAAACATTAGAGATGAAATTGTGGAACAACTGCTGGTGCTAGTACCTTATAGATGCAGGGACTTAGTGTCACGCTCCAGGTACCACAATTAACCACTTGGACAACTCCAGCTCTCTTGGTAAGGACCTCAACCCCCAATCTCCGCAGCCAGCTTCACCTATAGGAGCCCCCGCTTGCCGAGACGCAGAACACGCCTGCTCGGGATCGGTTGCCCCCAGGACTTTATGGCTCAAAGGATGAAACCTTACGGTACAGAGGACTGGAGAGCCCGCGGCTGGAAGTGGAATTGGGTAGCTCATATATGAGCGTAAGATGGAAGTCCAAGGACAGTCTGGAGGTTGGTAACAGGAGACCTGAGGAGGCGACAGAACAATAGCAATAGACAGATCATGGTCTAGGTTCAAGGCAAGGGTCGGCAACAGGAGTGTAGATCGAGGATGGTCAAGGGCAAGCAAGGGTCGGCAACAGGAGTGGAGATCGAGGATGGTCAAAGGCAAGCAAAGGTCGGCAACAGGAGCGTAGATCAAGGATGGTCAAAGGCAGGCAAGGGTCGGCAACAGGAGCGTAGATCGAGGATGGTCAAAGGCAGGTAAGGGTCGGCAACAGGAGTGAAGATCGATATCAAGGTAAGTAACAACAAGGGTCTAAGCGCTATAACAGGCAATGACAAACTGACTGGGGTGAGGTTATATAGGGAACAATCATGATCGGCCCTGGAGAATCAGTGTGGTGATTGGTGCAACTATGAACTTCAAACGGATTGGTTAACATAGGGCGTACAGCCCAGAACTCAAGAGCAGCCGATTGGCCCAGTCCCAGTGGGGCACTCCCACTAGTGCATCTGGGCCTTTAATTTATTTAAGCTTCCTCCGGCGGCCGCGCTGAGAGCAGCGCCGCCGGAGGGTATAAACAAAACGTGCTTGCGCACGCGCGCGAGCACGAGAGACGGCGCTGGAGCCGTCGACTGAGGAGGAAGGCGCGTGCGTGCCAGCCGGGACAGAAGCTGCCGCCCGCTGCGGCCGCCGGACAGGTGGCTGCGCAGCGGGAGCGGGCGGCTGAGGACCCAAGACGCCGCTGGAACGGGGAACTGGTGAGCGGACCCTGACATTACCCCACCCTCACGAGGGGCCTCCGGACCCTCACCAGGCTTCCCCGGATTGTCACGGTGGAATTTCCGTACAAGAGCCCTGGCATGGACATCACAAGAAGAAACCCAGCACCTCTCCTCAGGACCGTAACCAACCCAATCAATTAAATACTGTAACGTATTGCGAACCCTACGCGAATCCAGAATCTTGTTCACTTTATACTCTTGCACATTATCCACTAAAACAGGAGGAGGACCAGCAGGAGAAGAGTTTTTAGCTGGTTTCAACAGTGATACATGAAACGAGTTGGAAATTTTCATAGTAGGAGGGAGCTGAACTTTGAAGGTCACATTATTAAGTTTCCTGATAATGGGGTAAGGACCGATAAATTTAGGACCCAGTTTATAAGAAGGCTGCCGGAGAGCAATGTTCTTAGTGGAAACCCAGACAAGGTCTCCACACTGAAGGATAGGTTCCTGAGATCTACGACGATCAGCAAATTTCTTATTTTTAGCGCGCATAGTTTCTAAATTTTCCTGGACGCGTGCCCAAATATCCTTCCGTTTCTGAAGCCACTCTTCTAACACCGGAAAATCAGAAGGTGCTGCAGAAATAGAAGAAGCCTTAGGATTCTTTCCATAATTACAAAAGAAAGGGGATATTTTAGTACTGTCACCCGGCGCATTATTATACGCAAATTCGGCAAAGTCAATAAATTCCGACCACTGCTCCTGAGTGTCAGAGATGTAACATCTTAAATATTGTTCTAAGCTTTGATTTGTTCTTTCAGTCTGCCCATTAGACTGGGGATGATATGCGGAGGATAAAGAAACCTGAATCCCCAAACGTGAACAAAAAATTTTCCAAAATCGTGATATAAACTGCATACCCCGATCGGAAACAATATTTACTGGAATACCATGGAGCCCAAAAATATGCGAGATGAATAAACGCGAAAGTTCAGGAGCAGAGGGTAGCTTGGGTAAAGCAATGAAATGAGCCATCTTACTGAATCTATCGACGACCACCCAAATCACAGTGTTCCCATGAGAAAGAGGCAAATCAACAATAAAGTCCATCGAAATGTGAGACCACGGTTCTTTAGGGATCTCAAGGGGAATAAGATAGCCACTAGGGGCCTTGTGTACCTCTTTACTTCGTGCACAAACGGAACATGCGTCGATAAGGGTAGTGATATCACGTCTCATAGAAGGCCACCATACGTGGCGCCGAGCTAAAATAAAAGTCTTACGAACTCCCAGATGCCCAGCAGTTTTTGCGTCGTGGAATTCGCGGATAACATCAGAACGCAAATGCGGCGGTACAAATTGACATCCTATAGGTGCATTTACAGGCGATTCATCTTGGAACGGCGCCAAAACATTAGAGAGATCAGGGAGCAAGGCCCCGATTACACAACCTGCAGGTAAGATAGGCTCACCAGTATCTCCCCGATCCTTACACTCACCAAACATGCGCGACAGAGCATCGGCTTTAGTATTTTTCACGCCCGGCTTAAAGGTAATAATAAAATTGAAACGCGAAAAAAACAATGCCCAACGAGCCTGTCGAGAATTCAACCTCTTGGCGGCGCCTATATACTCGAGATTTTTGTGATCGGTATATACAGTGATAGGATGTAAGGAACCCTCCAACCAATGACGCCATTCATCAAATGCCAGTTTAATAGCTAATAGTTCCTTATTGCCGACATCATAATTTTGTTCTGCGGTATTAAACTTCCGAGAAAAATAGGCACATGGATGCATACGTTCAGGAGACCCAGAGAATTGCGATAAAACAGCTCCAACACCTAATTCAGACGCATCTACTTCAATAACAAAAGGTTTGTTGACATCGGGGTGCACTAAAACTGGCGCCGAAGTAAAAGCCTGTTTTAGGACACAAAAGGCTTCAATAGCTGATGGTGACCAGTTAACAGTGAACGCGGCTTTGCGGGTCAGATTGGTGAGAGGCGCAACGATACTAGAAAAACCCTTGATAAAACGTCGATAGAAATTAGCAAATCCTAAAAAGCGTTGTAATTCTTTTAAGGATTTGGGTTGTACCCAATCCCGTACTGCCGAAACTTTTCCCCCATCCATCTCCAACCCCTGACTAGAAATAATATACCCCAAGAAGGGAACGGAGGCGACCTCAAACATACACTTAGAGATTTTAGCGTATAAATTATTCTCTCTCAATTTCTGAAGGACCAGTTTTACATGTTGCCTGTGTTCGGAAAGGTTCTTGGAGTAAATGAGGATGTCATCCAAATAAACCACTACGAAGTTACCCAAATAGTCATGAAACACGTCATTAACAAAGTCTTGAAAGACCGCAGGAGCATTGCAAAGGCCAAAAGGCATGACTAAATATTCATAATGACCATCTTTAACATTGAACGCCGTTTTCCATTCATCCCCTTGCCGAATACGGATCAGGTTGTAGGCCCCCTTTAGATCTAGTTTAGAAAAAATTCGAGCCCCCACTACCTGATTAAATAAATCACCTATTAAGGGAAGAGGATAACGATTTTTAACGGTGATCTTATTCAAGGCTCTATAATCTATGCAAGGCCTTAAACCCCCATCCTTCTACTCAGCAAAAAAGAAGCCGGCACCCGCCGGTGATGTAGACGGGTGGATAAAGCCTTTACTCAGATTTTCCGAAATATATTCTTTCATAGCCTGCTCTTCTGCTCGATTCAGATTATAAATTTTACCCCTAGGAGGAATAGTTCCAGGAAGTAAGTCGATGGGACAGTCATAGGGTCTGTGTGGGGGAAGATTATCAGCGGATCGCTCAGAAAAGACATCTGCCCAATCTGTATAAGGCAGAGGCAGTTCTTGGGGCAAAATCTGCACACTCCTAAGGACAGTGGAGAAGCAATGTGACCTGCAGAAATTACTCCACTTAACCAGATCACCAGACTGCCAATTAAATATGGGGTTATGGAGCTTTAGCCATGGGTATCCCAAAACTACTGGTGTTTCCGGACAATCAAACACCAGGAATTCTATATGTTCAGAATGAGATGAGCCAGCCACCAATCTGAGAGGAGGGGTCTTGTGACTGACCGGTCCTCCCTGGATAGCCTTCCCATTTATGGCCAAAACCTGGAGAGACTTTTCAAGGGGTACCAGTGGAACCCCCAGGATGGAGATTATGCTCCGATCCAGGAAGTTACCTGCAGCTCCACTATCGACAAAAGCAGATACTGCCTGTTTGGAAAGACCCCAGAAAAGCTCCGTAGGGATTGACATTTTATCATGATGAGAGTAATGCTTCAACCCACCTAGATCAGTACCCTCTTCCTGATCTAGGCGAGAAAGTTTCCCGCCGGATACCCCTTATTTGGACAGGACCTGGCAAAATGTCCCGGGGACCCACAATAGAGGCAAAGACCCAAAGACCGTCTCCGTTGTTTCTCGTCCTGAGAAAGACGGGCTCTGCCAACCTGCATTGGCTCCTCTTGAGAGGGGGAGGAGGTGTTTACCCCACCAGGAGTTGAAGGGTTGGGAGTTTGTGAAGGTCTAAAGGGAGTGGTAACCCTAACCCTTTCCCTGGCTCTCTCCCTAAGACGTCTATCGATCCTGATGGAGACCTGCATAAGATGATCCAAATCTTTTGGAGTGGGAAAATTGACCAAGGCATCTTTAATATTTTCAGAAAGCCCCATACGGAATTGGCTACATAGGGCTGGATCATTCCAAGTAGACTCCACTGCCCAGCGCCGGAACTCAGCGCTGTAGTCCTCGGCGGAATTCCGACCCTGCTTCAGGGCCCAAAGCCTGTTTTCCGCCATGGACTGACAATCTGGATCCGCATACAGCACTCCCATAGCTGAGAAAAAGGATGTAACGGAGTGTAAGGCAGGATCTTCAGGAAGCAAGCTGAAAGCCCATGACTGAGGATCTCCTTGTAACAGAGAGATAATTAAACCCACCCGTTGGGTTTCTGCGCCAGAAGATAAAGGCCGCAGCCTGAAATAGAGTTCACATGAATTCTTGAAGTTCGAAAAACCGGCCCGGTCTCCAAAGAACTTTTCAGGTAAAGGAACCTTAGGTTCAGGAATATGAGGTGGTACAGCGGGTGTTGTAATCTGGCGGGTTTCTTGATTGGCCACTCTCTGGGCAAGTTGATTGATAGCGGTGGCCATCGCCTGAACTTGCTGTACCAAGTCTTCCATATTAATTTTAGGGCCTGTTATAATGTCACGCTCCAGGTACCACAATTAACCACTTGGACAACTCCAGCTCTCTTGGTAAGGACCTCAACCCCCAATCTCCGCAGCCAGCTTCACCTATAGGAGCCCCCGCTTGCCGAGACGCAGAACACGCCTGCTCGGGATCGGTTGCCCCCAGGACTTTATGGCTCAAAGGATGAAACCTTACGGTACAGAGGACTGGAGAGCCCGCGGCTGGAAGTGGAATTGGGTAGCCCGTATATGAGCGTAAGATGGAAGTCCAAGGACAGGCTGGAGGTTGGTAACAGGAGACCTGAGGAGGCGACAGAACAATAGCAATAGACAGATCGTGGTCTAGGTTCAAGGCAAGGGTCGGCAACAGGAGTGTAGATCGAGGATGGTCAAAGGCAAGCAAGGGTCGGCAACAGGAGTGGAGATCGAGGATGGTCAAAGGCAAGCAAAGGTCGGCAACTGGAGTGGAGATCGAGGATGGTCAAACAGGCAAAGGTCGGCAACTGGAATGGAGATCGAGGATGGTCAAACAGGCAAAGGTCGGCAACTGGAGTCAAGATCAATATCAAGGATAAACAACTACTAGGGTCTAGGCGCTATAACAGGCAATGACAACTGACTGGGATGAAGTTATATAGGGAACAGACATAATTGGCCCTGGAGAGTCAGTGTGGTGATTGGTGCAACTAGGAACTTCAAACAGATTGGACACATAGGGCGTACCGCCCAGAACACAAAGGCAGCTGATTGGCCCAGTTCCAGTGGGGCAGTCCCACTAGTGCAGCTGGGGCTTTAATTATTAATTAACCTTCCTCCGGCGGCCGCGCTGAGAGCAGCGCCGCCGTAGGGAATAAACTGAACGTGCTCGCGCATGCGCGCGAGCATGAGAGGCGACGCTGGAGCCGCCGGCTGAGAAGGGAGGCGCGTGCGCGCCAGCCTGCACAGAAGCCGCCGCCCGCTGCGGCCGCCGGACAGGTGGCTGCGCAGCGGGAGCGGGCGGCTGAGGACCCGGGACGACGCTGGAACGGGGAACCGGTAAGCGGGTAATGACACTTAGATATGGCTCACTCTCATGCTCATGTGTTAGGGGGTCACCTGGGTGCAGAAAAACCCAAGAACAAATCTTGCAATAGTTTTATTGGTCAGGGTGTCATAAAGAAATAGAAATGTTTTGCAAGTCCTGCTCCACTAGTCATTAAACACCCCAATGTTTCACTTCTGGAGCCCTTTATTTCCCATTGGTTAAATCTGCCCTTAGCCACCAATACATTTTGGTAGTGCTAGATTATGCTACTAGATATCCTGAAGCTATCCCACTATGGAATAACTACTCTAAAAGTATTGCCCAGGAGCTGCTCCAAATATTCTCCAGGGTTGGGGGAAATGTATTTAGCAACTAAGGAGCTCGGCCTATCGATCCCAGATTGTCTGATTTAGCAAAACCATAAATGAAATGCTGAAAAAAGTGTTAGAAAAAGATGGTCGGGATGGGGATGTTCTGTTGCCTTATGTGTTGTTTGCCATTCAAAAAGTCCCGCAGTCTTTACCTGGTTTTTCCCCATATGAATTACTGTATGGGAGACACCCCAGAGGGCTGCTAGAATGAAACTACACCCTATAAAAGCATGATTGGACATTTGAAGCAGATGCAGGACAGAATGGCTAAGGTGTTGCAGATTGTAAAGGAACACTTAGCAAAAGCCCGGGAAGCCTAGAGACGAATATATAACAGAGCTGCCAGAGTAAGACAGTAATTAAAAACGTTAATCATGCAACCTTTAAGACACATCAGCCTGGGAAAAGGTAACCCATCCAACTTTACCACATACATGTAATTAGTGGCAAGACAGAGAGTCTCTGCCAGCCTCCCCAATACCTACTCCAAATGCCCACTCAGCTAGTGACCAGGTTAAATTTGGTGAAACTTTGTCTAAGTCCCAAAAACAAAAATACAAGGATTTTTTACAGCACAACTGATCACCCAGTTACCAATAATGTTATGCAACACAATATAGTTACAGACCCCCATGTCACTGTAAATGTTAAGACATATAGAATCCCCCAAAGCACATACTTTCTGAGGAAGTTCAAAGAATGCTAGCTTTGGGGGTCATTGAAAAGTGCATGGTCCAACCCCATTGTCTTAGTCCCAAAGCTGAATGGGACTTGGTGCTTCTGCAGTGATAAATGAAGTGTCCACTTCTAATCCCTATGCTATGCCCCAGGTGGATGAGTTTATTGAGAGTTTGGGACCAGCCGGGTTTATTTCTACCTTGGACCTCAGAAAAGGATATTGGCAAATCTGATTGTCAAAAGAGGCCAAAGAGACCTCCACATATCCAACCCGGAAGGTCACTTCCACTACCTTTGGATACCTTTTTGGAATAAAGGGAGCCCCAGCAACATTTAAGCAAACAATTAATAGGATTTAAATGCCTCATTCTAGGTATGCTTGTGCCTTCTTGGATCATATTGTGATCTTCAATATTGATTAGTAGAGTCATTTAGGTAAAGTCCAGGCTGTGTTGGATTCTCTCAGGAAGCATAGCTTTACTGCTAACCTCGAAAAAATGTTAGAGGTGGCCAGGTTTTTGGGGTACATTGTGGGTAGAGGTAGGATAAGAACTTAGGTTAACAAAATGTATGCAATCCAAAGTTGTCCACAGCCCCACAGGTGATAAACATTCTCAGGGATTGTTGGCTACTACCAGAGGTTTGTGCCCAACTTTGCCACTAGCAGTGACTGAACTTACGTTATGGCTCAGGGGTCTGCTGAAGCAGAGAAAGCATTTTAGGGCCTCAAAAAGTGTTTATGTAGCCAACCCGTGTTGATAGCCCCAGACTTTTCCAAGGAGTTTATTGTATAGACAGATGCCTCGGATGTGGTCTTAGGTGCAGTATTGTCTCAGGAGATAAGTAGGGAGGAACACCTAGTGGTTTATTATTTATTATTAAGTAGGAAACTCACATCTTGTGAAGGGAACTATTCTATTGTGGAAAGTAAGTGCTTAGCTTTAAAATGGGCCGTCAAAGCTCTCAGCTATTATCTGTTGGGCAGAAAGTTCCGGTTGGTGGCCGACCATTCTCCCTTAAAGTGGATGAGCCAAAATAAAGGGAACAATGTCAGGGTAACATGGTGGTTTCTGGCATTACAGAATTTCAATTACATAGCAGAACACAGATTAGGTAAACTACATGCAAATTCTGATGCTTTGTCAATGGTTTACTGTATTTCAGCTTCAAGTGCCCAGTCCCCTGGCCTTGGGCAGAGGGGGCATATGTATGCAGTCAGCAGGGCTGGTCCTGGATTAGAGATATGTGCCCCTGAGGCTTTCAGTGACATAAGTCCCGGGTAAAGCTACTGGCCGGCAACAGCTCGGTTGTCAAGCAGTTTTTTTTTATTGGATTTCTGGGTCCGGGATTTAGGAGTGGCTGTAGAGTCTGGATGGGATGGCCATTCCCGTACTCCAGTCCAGTAGATATACATGTCCTGTGTGTTGTCATCACCCTGTGGGCCAACCTCCAGGCGTGCTTCCTCACACCTTATGGGGAATTTACCTGGACATCACCCAGTGGCAAAACTCCCTAAACTTCCTCCCTCTGTCCCCTTAAAACCCCCAATTCTCCATTCTCCATACCTGTCTTTTGCTCTTCCTCCTGCACTCGACCATTCTTCTCAGGAACTTTCTGTGGGCAGCACCATCTTGTTTCCTTCTCTTTCCCACAATGCACTGGACCACCCCCAAGATCTTGCGTCTGCTCAGTGAAGGGCTCATCTTTGGCAGGGAGGCTGCAGAGAGGATCAGAAGCTCTGTAAAATGTCAGCGCGTCTATCGAGGATAGAGGGGGAGGACATTAGAGGATGGCAGGATGGCTAAGCTCCCGTGGTGTCTGTCACAGATGGCCAAGACACCATGGGGAGGGTAGTGGAAAAAGCAGCAGGATGATGGCGATCTGGAAGACGCCATCATTCACAAGGTATGGAGAATTGTGGTGGGGGCTGTCAGGACCTGAAGTTCCGATTTAAGACATCTTTCATTAATGGTATGAGGAGGTAGGTAAGTTAAGTTTATTGTCACTGTGGATCAGTTACTGCCTGATCTGGATAAAGAGTGTACATTAGTGGGGAGGGAATGCTAGAACTAGTAGTTCCCCACAGCTGGATGTACAGGGAAGATCTTCACCCAGTGACCAGTGCTGGTGACACCTCTCTGCTCCTGGTGACACCCATGGCATTTCTGTCAGATAACATTCCAATATGACCACTGCAGGCAGGAGAAGATGTATCAGACACACAGGACCATAGACAGTACAATGTATTTAGGCAGGAGTTGGGCTTTAGATGCAGTGCAGGGGATGCCTGCAGTGTGACCTGTCCCATAGCACATGTGCAGAGGACACAAAGCTCCAATCCATGGATGATATCTCACCAACCTACAGGCTGACCTGACAGACTGGGGGAGGGGCCAGTCAGGTGCATTGTGGGTAAATGGAAAGTTATGCAACTAGTGGCAAATATCCTGCATGTAGCCTCCACACTAGGGGGTAACACTGGGAGTATTCCTGATGTGGAGTAATGGGGGGGGGGATGTAAATGTCAAACAATGAAAATAAAACCAGAGAGCTCACTCACCTCTAATGACCTGCCCACTGCTGTGCAAAACCTCCAGCGTCCCACTAACCCAATTCACATCCCAAAAAATAAACATAAAGCACAAATGGCAATTGTGGGACTGGTGCAAGAGTCCATTACTGACACCTGTCGGCAATAATGAAAAAAACCTTATTGAAGATATTGCACACAACCCATAGATATGGGCAAATCTAAAGTGACACTCAAAAAATAAAAAACACACAACGTTGTGTTGCTAAAAAGGGGGGCCCCCACTTATACTCATGCCTCGAAAAACATACATCCACACAACCCACACACTATTGCACTGTGAAATAAATTGGCCAAAATATAGATCAGAGAACTCCGTCTGTGCTGGGCGCCATTTAAATTTCATAGTGATTCGTCAGCAACAAATGTTCAGGCTGCTTTAGCTCATATGGCCATTTAAGCTAATAGCCATGTGCAAAACTGCAGTTTATTCATTTGTCCAGCAGGTGCCAGAGGGATATTTTTACCCTTTCAGATGCATATGCCAGATAGTAGGCATAGTCATTCCATGCAGCGAGGCTTTATAACAGTGTAAGCAGGCATACGCATCCCACTAAGCAGACTTAGCTTATTTCAATGCGAGACACGGGGGAGGGGGAGAGAGAACAGAAATTGGGGGCAGGCACACATGGCCACTGGTATGTCCAGAAACATAGGACCTCCAGTATCACACTGTAAATTATCGCTACATGTCTTCTTGAGGACATGCTGCACATAGCCATATTTCTTACACTCTCTGTGTGCCTATGGCAGCTACAGGTACATCAATACCTATACAGGCTCCAGCAGTTTTAGTACATATCTTCAGTGTTATCCTACGCGTAACATCATACACAATGTCCACAAATGGCCATCAGTCTCAAATATCCATCAGTCTCAAAGAGTCAAGCAGCCATACTCATATTCACACTGCTCAAGGTATTACAAATAGGTGTGGTCCAATTCCCGTACCTTTTCGGTAGAGAAACTGAATGGTTCCTTTAAATGCGACCACTGTAGCATTTGTAACTACATGCTAAAGACTAGGTGCTATGTGGGTATGAGAGGTGCCCCTCTCCCCCAGATTAGGGGCTTTATACATTGTACCACCTCTTTTGTGGTGTACATGCTCACCTGCCCATGCGGGAAAAAATACATAGGTAAAGTCAAGCGTGAGTTAAGAGTGCAGGTGGGTGAGCATGTGCGTGACATCAAAAATAGGAGTGAGAAAAGTCCAGTGGTCGAACATTTTAAAATGGGCCCTCAAAGCAATCCAAAGAGCCTTACGGACTGTGGGATTTTTATGTTTAAAAGAGAGGGGAGACAAGAACAATGGGAACAGAGGTTTTTGCAGCTGGAATCCCGCCTGATTTATGAATTGGGTACTATGACCCCCGAGGAGTCAACACGGACATGGGACTTAGTGCCTTTCTATGAGCATAGGCCTGGGCTGTGCGCCCATGGGTTATAAAGAATGAGTTGGCAGATGAGTGGTCTGGCGGCCCATAATGTGGCAGGAGGTGGCTATAAGAAATAGGATCAGGTGTCAACATGCTTACCTTTACCAAGTGGGTTACTATACCTTTCTGCAATGCTTTGAGCATTATGAATATGAGTATGGGTGACATACTTACCTGTACCAAGTGGGTTACTACACCTGTTTGTATAGTGAATATGAGTATGGCTGACAAACTTACCTTTACCAAGCGGGTAACCACACCTGTTTGTAATATCTTGAGTAGTATGAATATGAGTATGGCTGTTTGCCTCTTTGAGACTGGTGGATATTTGAGGCTGATGGCCATTTGTGGACATTAGCCTCGATTCAGAGAGACACTCCGTTCTCGTGCCGATCTGTTTTTTTTTGTGAAATGTTTCCGTTCTCGTATGAGCGTTCGAGCGATTCAATGCATGCATTGAAAACCTTCTGTAAAGTTTCCGTCCGTTCGTACGGCAGATTACGAATTACGAGGATGTCATTTTCCATCCAGACTTTTCCATTTCATTTTCACATGTTACAACGTAGGCTTTCGTTTTTGCCCTTTTCCCATCGTATCCTTTACGTTTCCCGTTCAATTCTGTTTCCCTTTTTCAATAAATATTCGTCCAGACGGAAATCCTTACCATCTTGTGCCTGCACACTACAAACTTAACTCATTAAAGTGCTTGCCTACATATTTGCCACCCTCACTTCTACTACAATGTTTAGCTAAATCACTTAGCACTCTCCTCCATCTTCCCTTTTGGACCCTTAAAGCTCACCCAAACCACTTCTCGGTTAGGTTCTTCTTCCATTTTAGCCCCCTAAAACTTACCCAAATCACTTCTCGGTCATGTGAATATTCATCTTTAAATATTTCTGGGCCCATTAGTTTTGTGTTAATGTATTTTGTAAATGAAATGACAATGTAACATTTTTTTTTATACCATCATAAAATATAAATTTGTAAAAAATTTTGAAAATGTAAAATTTTTACAACTATAAAAAACATAGCAATGGCAGGCCACAGAACATTATTCTTCATCTGTGGTCCCCAACGGATTGCGCAGCTCCTGCATCTCGCCCACCAACTGAAGGACCCTGACACTCAGTTGTGCCACTCTGGCACGTGTGGTCCCTGTTAAAAAACGTAAATTAAAATTTTGGTATAACCTTGTTGGGGTCATACTGCAGTGCCCCCCCCCCCCCCGTATGGTCCAAACACCTAAATCTGGACTTCAAAAGCCAGAGGGCCCTTGCCACCATGGCCCGGGTTTTGCATAGTGCCCGATTAGAGAACCCCTGGCCCGCATTCTGCAGGCAAAGAATGGGCATCAGGAGCAAGGGCGAGTGGCACATCTTGCGGTTCCTGCCACCAAATATAAAATAATTACACAAAGCAAAGGTAACCAACTAGAACAATAACTCCTACAACAAATTAAGATTCAAGTTCAACAATCCTAATATAATTCACAAAGGACATAAGTCTAAAAAAATATAGCAATTATATGGATGTGCGGGAAAATAAATGTTTACATGCTAAGGACTAATTTAGGTCAGCATTAAAATGCATCTATAAGGCATACATGAAATGTATTGATCCAGGTATGCATTGCTATACAATTTATGGCCTCGGCCATGCTGATACATGCAATGCCTTGGAGCTAAAGGCGCGCAGACTCCTCCACATAGCCACAAAGCATGTTCAACAATAGCAATCCGAGCCCTCAAAGGTCTCGTAAGTGGATCGGAAATGAAACGGATTTATAGGGTGGTGATCTGGCTCTCTGAATCAGACAGAAACCATCCCAACAATGGAAGTTATCTGAACGAATGGAAAATTTACGATTTTGTTTGGAAAATGATCCGAACTAACGGAAATGATCCGATTTGCTTCCGTTCATCGAAAGAGCATATACACATTTTCCCAAACGTTCGTGCGAGTAGAAAATGTACGAAAAAAAGCAAAAAAAAGACTAACACCCACCAAAAATTTCACAGACAGCTGCGGAAGTCCGGACGAATGTGTCTTTGAATCGAGGCTATTGTGTATGATGTAACGAGTAGGATAACACTGAAGATATGTACTAAAACTTCTGGAGCCTGTATAGGTATTGATGAACCTGTAGCTGCCATAGGCACCCTGAGTGTAAGAAATATGGCTATGTGCAGCAGGTCCTCAAGAAGACATGTAGCGATAATTTACAGTGTGATACTGGAGGTCCTATGTTTCTGGACATACAAGTGGCCATGTGTGCCTGCCCACAATTTCTGTCCTCTCTCCCCCTCCCCCATGTCTGGTTCTGGTATCGCTTCCCCATCCCACTGTGTGAAGGACATAACATCTGAGAATATTTGTGCCCTGCTGTTTCTGCCATGTTTATCCTGCGACGGTGGGTCCCAAAAATGGGCGCCATGAAGACTCTGGATGAATAGAAGCCGGGCTGCGATGTTTGAATTGCATCAAGCACAAGATGTATTAGATGCAGTGATAGGCTGGCATTCAAGGAGTAGGAGGAGTTGCATGCTTAAAAACAGTGTTGGGATTCGCTGCCCACCACCCTGACGAAGCTTCGGTGGGTGGAGCGAAACGCACGTTGGATGACGGTGGCCCTGCCCCTCTTCACATCCCCTTTTATCATAGAAACATAGAAGGTTGACGGCAGAAGGAGACCATACAGTCCATCTAGTCTGCCCTTATGTGTATACTGTATGTACTCTATTTTAGGATAGATGTGTGCTTATCCTAGGCATGTTTAAATTCAGTGACTGTTGATTTTTCAACTACCTCTGCTGGAAGTTTGTTCCAAGCATCTACTACTCTTTCTGTATTGCAACACGCTGTAACCGGCCGACTCGCATTGAAATAAGCTGAGTCTGCTTAGTGGGACGCGTAAGCCTGCTTACACTGTTATAAAGCCTCGCTGCATAGAATGACTTTCCTAGTATCTGGCATATTCATCTGAAAGGGTAAAAATATCCCTCTGGCACCTGTGGGACAAATGAGTAAACTGCAGTTTTGCACATAGCTATTATCTTAAATGGCCATATGAGCTAAATCAGCCTGGACATTTGTTGCTGAGGAATCACTATGAAATGTAAATGGCGCCCACCACAGATGGAGTTCTCTGATCTATATTTTGGACAATTTATTACACAGTGTAATAGTGTGTGGGTTGTGTGGATTTATGTTTTTCAAGGCATGAGTATAAGTGGGGGCCCCCCCTTTTAGCAACACAACGTTGGGTGTTTTTTGAGTGTCACTTTAGCGTTGTTCATATCTATGGGTTGTGTGCAATATTTTCAATAAGTTTTTTTTCATTATTGCCGACAGGTGTTAGTAACGGTCTCTTGCACCAGTCCCACAATTACCATTTGTGCTTTATAGGTATTTCTTGGGAATGTAAATGTATAGTTATCCCTCTGAGGAGACACTGCATTTGATGCCTTTCCACAAGCAAAGAAATCAGCACTGAAAATGGCCGGGGAATAATCATGCAATGCAGGACTGTAACGGAGACACCACTCACACAGCTCCCGGCTGCTCGCGCCCAGCACCCTGCATTCAGTATCAGGCTGGAAACCTGAGGGACCCTTCAGCAGGGGGAGGACATGGAAGGCAACCCCTGCAGAAGAATTCCCCCTGCCCTATATCACAAGAGACTCCAGAGAGACCCGTTACCCCTCTACGCAGCAATAGTGACCCCTAACCTGCAATATGTGGGGCAGGGTTACCCAGTGGGACCCAGGCTGCCCCCCTCAGTCAGAAAGCACATCTAAGCCAAATATTGGCAGCCATTTGTGGTAGAGGCATGATGGTAAAGGAATAATGCTGGAACCAACCCTATAACTCGGTTTCTACCACCCTGACATTGGTACCATGGGAACTGGTGTCACAGGCTGGTCTCTGGGGCATCCCATTTCCACTGCTGCTGCCAACCCTAGACCAGCCTAACCTGTAGTTCATGATGGATCTGCGAACGGCGGCCTTCCTGTAACTTGCTGGGACAGTGACGCTGTGCTGCCATCTTCTCTGAGCTCCGGGCCCTGTCTGACCCCGACCCTCCTCTGCTCTCCTCTCCCCTCCTCCTGTGTGTTCTGCTGCCTGAACCCAAACCAATAGACCCGCTCCTGCCAGAGTCTGCTTTGTGTCTCCTTGCCGCTCATCAGCACACAGACCTGTCAGCATCATTATGGGTTATGCCTGTTCCCGCCATTGTCTTACCATTTTTAGTTGCCTTTGGGCTGTAAAGTTCACATGTTAGGCAGCAGTTTGTGTCTTCTGTTCAGTGTGATTCTTGGATTCATCTGTAGGTGGGGAATTCCCATCCTCCATTGCATTGCCTTAGGACATCCCAGAAGTTTCTGAGTGCAAGTATGTGTGCAAGTCTCCCCCAAACCACACCCCCAGTTCAGAAAATGACACCCGATGCTGAACTAACTCTGCCCCTAACCATGTAATCTGGTCCCAGGCTCCCACCTGATGCAGCCATTATATGTGATTGTAACGAGAAAGTTTCCTCTGGTGTTTAATCCAACCTCTGATGTGTCTCTTTCAGTGATGTGGTGACTCCCCCACCCAGGCAACATGGCGGCCTCACAAGGTGAGAAGGCTTCTAACCATTTATACCCAGATACCCTGATGCTGTGTCAGCGTGATGAAGGGAAAGGAGCAGACTGTGTGGGTAAGATTGGTCAGGGGACACTTTCTTAGTACTTGCAATTGCACAGCGCCATCACTTCCAAATCTCTTGGCCCAGTGTGAAAGTAACATAACGTATGGACTAGAGATTAGTTAGTCAGTAACCATTATGTTTGGCACTCCTCTCAGAGTCACAGATCTCCCAGTCACATGATCATTAGTAGGTCCTATGGTAAGAAAGCACCTGGTGGGCATTGCCCAGGACACACCGCACATTCTCAGCTGTGGAAACAAGCCAGAAGGGTAGGGTGCGAGAATGTTGGTTAAAATAGTATCTATAGGAAAGAGTGCAGATAAACAGGAAAAGGGGCCAATAGAACTGCAAAAAGCTCACCATTCGCAGTTACTGCTTTCATGGGCATGAGGAAAAGCAACAGCAGCATCAGGGAGCAATCACTCAGGCATCTCTTGTGAGGAATTTGTTTCTTCATAAAAAAAAGCTTTTGTGGCTAATGTAAGTAATCACATCATTACATGTAACAAGGTTCCATGAAGAAGTCTCATTAGATGATATCTGTTTGACTCCATGAACCAATCACAGCAAAACCTATTTCTGTATATCAAATGTAATTGCTTGGATCCATTTTTGCACCAGTGATGTAGAAATAAAAGACATTAAGGAACAATAAAAGAACTTCCCACTGGATTACTCTAATATTATAGCTTTGGATGATTCAAATATTGCCAGTAGACTTACTTTTGCTGATCAGGCAGTTTTCTATAGGTTTCGAAAAAGGTTTGGAACTTTAGGATTCCCTTCTGGGCCTTCCATTGAGCCTTCCTGGTGTGGCAATGGCCGCTCTCCTCTTTTGGTGTTATTTAGGGCCTGAATTATCAAGCACTTCTGTCAGACTTTGCCACATTTGTGCAAATTAGAGAACTGCAAAATCTAATGTAACATTATTTACACTGGTGCATGTTGCAGCTCTATAAACACATTTGCTAAAAACACAATTCTGTGAAACTCACCTGTAGAATTGTTTTTGTATCCATCCATTCCAGGCCGTCCAGAAGTACTTACAGATGGGTGTTCGCCCCTAGGGGGCGCTGACTGCAAGATCAAAAGATGTAGCTCCTCCCAGTCCCCTATAAAGGCAGCTGCCCGTCTATTCAGTCCCCAGTGGTTTAAAAGCAGTACTCAACAAAAGAGGCAGGCCGGGAGGTCCAAACAAAAAATAGGACACCATGTTACCTCACATAGCCTCTGCTTGTACTCTCGCGAATCAAAACTAAAAACTTGGTTCATCACCATAACAGGCATGCAGGACATAGTGAACACAAGGGCGGGGTGGACGGCCTGGAATGGATGGATACAAAAACAATTCTACAGGTGAGTTTTATTGAATTGTGTTTTTCTCCTCCATCCATTCAAGGCTGTCCAGAAGTACTTACAGATGGGACATCCAAAAGCAGTGTCCATATGGCGGGATCCCCAGCGCGGAACAGCATGTAGTTCATTTCACTACCGCCTGAAGCACCTTTCGGCCAAAAACAGTGTCAGCTGAGGCCCTGACATCCACCTTGTAAAACTTTGTAAAAGTATGAACAGAAGACCAAGTGGCGGCCTTACAAACTTGTTCCACTGATGCCTGATGCTGAAAAGCCCAAGAGGAACCAATAGCCCTAGTAGAATGAGCTGTGATCCAAAAAGGGGGTTCCTTCCCCCTGGCAAAATAGGCTTGTACCACCGGCAGTCTAATCCACTTACTGAGAGTGGACTTGGCTGGTGGCAATCCTTTACTAGATCCCTCTGTTAAGACAAAGAGCAAATCCAATTTCTTGAAGGTTTCAGGCGCAGCCCAGAGCATAGCAGGTCCAGAGCGTAGCAGGTCCAGATTGTAGCAAGTCCAGAGCAATGCAAGTCCAGAGCGTAGTAGGTCCCGAGCGTAGCAAGTACAGAGCGTTGCAGGTCCAGAGCGCAGCAGGTCCAGAGCATAGCAAGTCCAGAGCGTAGCAGGTTCACAGCGTAGCAGGTCCAGAGTGTAGCAGGTCCAGAGCATAGCAAGTTCAGAGCATAGCAGGTCCAGAGTGTAGCAAGTCCAGAGTGTAGCAGGTCCAGAGCGTAGCAGGTCCAGAACGTAGCAGGTGCAGAGTGTAGCAGGTCCAGAGCGTAGCAAGTCCAGAGAAAAGCAGGTCCAGAGTGTAGCAAGTCCAGAGTGTAGCAGGTCCAGAGTGTAGCAGGTCCAGAACATAGCAGGTGCAGAGTGTAGCAGGTCCAGAGCGTAGCAAGTCGAGAGCAAAGCAGGTCCAGAGTGTAGCAAGTCCAGAGCGTAGCAGGTCCAGAGCGTAGCAGGTCCAGAACGTAGCAGGTGCAGAGTGTATCATGGTCCAGAGCGTAGCAGGTCCCAATCGTAGCAAGTCCAGAGCGTAGCAGGTCCAGAGCATAGCAGGTCCAGAGTGTAGCAGGTCCAGAGCAAAGCAGGTCCAGAGCGTAGAAAGTCCAGAGCTTAGCAGGACCAGAGCGTAGCAGTTGCAGAGCGTAGCAGGTCCAGAGCGTTTCAAGTCCAGAGCGTAGCAGGTCTAGAGCGTAACAGGTCCAGAGCATCGCAGGTCAAGAGCATAGCAAGTCCAGAGCGTAGCAAGTCCAGAGCATAGCCTGTGCAGAGCATAGCAGGTCCAGAGCGCAGCAGGTGCAGAGCGTAGCAGGTCCAGAGCGTAGCAAGTCCAGAGTGTAGCAAGTCCCGAGCATAGTAGGTCCAGAGCGTAGCAAGTCCAGAGCGTAGCAAGACCAGAGCGTAGCAAGTCCACAGCGTAGCAGGTCCAGAGCATAGCAGGTGCAGAGCATAGCTAGTCCATAGCATTGCAGGTTCAGAGCGTTGCAGGTCCAGACCATACCAGGTCCAGAGAGTAGCAAGTTCAGAGCGTAGCAGGTCCAGAGCATAGCAGGTCCAGAGCATAGCAGGTCCAGAGCATAGCAGATTCAGAGCGTAGCAGGTCAAGAGAGTAGCAGGGCCAGAGCATAGCAATTCCAGAGCGTAGCAGGTCCAGAGCGTTGCAGGTCCAGAGCGTTGCAGGTCCAGAGCGTTGCAGGTCCAGAGCGTTGCAGGTCCAGAGCGTAGCAGGCCAAGAGAGTAGCAGGTCCAGAGCATAGCAGGTCAAGAGAGTAGCAGGTCCAGAGCATAGCAAGTTCAGAGCGTAGCAGGTCCAGAGTGTAGCAGGTCTAGAGCGTAGCAGGTCCCGAGCGTAGCAAGTCCAGAGCATAGCAAGTCCAGAGCATAGCAGGTCCAGAGCGTAGCAGGTCCCGAGCGTAGTAGGTCCAGAGCGTAGCAGGTCCCGAGCGTAGTAGGTCCAGAGCGTAGCAGGTCCTGAGCGTAGTAGGTCCAGAGCGTACCAGTTCCTTAGCATAGCAGGTCCAGAGCGAAGCAGGTCCAGAGCATAGCAGATCCAGAGCGTAGCAGGTCCAAAGCGTAGCAAGTCCAGAGCGTTGCAGGTCCAGTGTGTAGCAAGTCCAGAGCGTAGCAGGTCCAGAGCGTAGCAGGACAAGAACGTAGCAAGTCCAGAGCGTAGCAAGTCCAGTGCGTAGCAAGTCCAGAGCGTAGCAGGTCCAGAGCATTGCAGGTCCAGTGCGTAGCAAGTCCAGAGCGTAGCAGGTCCAGAGCATTGCAGGTCCAGAGCATAGCAGGTACAGAGTGTAGCAAGTCCAGTGCGTAGCAAGTCCAGAGCGTAGCAGGTCCAGAGCGTAGCAGGTCCAGAGGGTAGCAAGTCCAGAGCGTAGCAGGTACAGAGCGTTGCAGGTCCAGTGTGTAGCAAGTCCAGAGCGTAGCAGGTCCAGAACGTAGCTGGTCCAGAGCGTAGCAGGTCCAGAGCATAGCAGGTCCAGAGCGTAGCAAGTCCAGAGCGTAACAGGTCCAGAGCGTAGCAAGTTCAGAGCGTAGCAGGTCCAGAGCATTGCAGGTCCAGTGCGTAGCAAGTCCAGAGCGTAGCAGGTCCAGAGCATTGCAGGTCCAGAGCATAGCAGGTACAGAGTGTAGCAAGTCCAGTGCGTAGCAAGTCCAGAGCGTAGCAGGTCCAGAGCGTAGCAGGTCCAGAGCGTAGCAAGTCCAGAGCGTAGCAGGTCCAAAGCACAGCAAGTCCCGAGCGTAGCAGGTCCAGAGCTTAGCAAGTCCCGAGCCTAGCAGGTCCAGAGCTTAGCAAGTCCAGAGCGTAGCAGGTCCAGAGTGTTGCAAGTCCAGAGCGTAGCAAGAGCAGAGTGTAGCGGGTCCCGAGCGTAGAAGGTCTCGAGTGCGCCAGGTCCTAAGCAAATCAGGTCCAGAGCATAGCAGGTCCAGAGCGTAGCAGAACCAAAGCGTAGCAGGTCCAGAGCGTAGCAGGTCCAGAGCGTAGCAGGTCCCGAGCGTAGCAAGTCCATAGCGTAGCAGGTCCAGAGCATAGCAGGTCCAGAGTGTAGCAGGTCCTGAGCAAAGCAGGTCCAGAGCGTAGAAAGTCCAGAGAGTAACCGGTCCAGAGTGTAGCAGTTGCAGAGAGTAGCAGGTCCAGAGCGTAGCAAGTCTAGAGCGTAGCAGGTATAGAGCGTAGCAGGTCCAGAGCAAAGCAGGTCAAGAGCATAGCAAGTCCAGAGCATAGCAAGTCCAGAGCATAGCAGGTCCAGAGCGTAGCAGGTGCAGAGCGTAGCAGGTGCAGAGCGTAGCAGGTCCAGAGCGTAGCAAGTCCAGAGCGTAGCAAGTCCAGAGCATAGTAGGTCCAGAGCGTAGCAAGTCCAGAGCGTAGCAGGTACAGAGCGTAGCAACTCCAGAGCGTAGCTAGGAAGTCCAGAGCGTAGCAAGTCCAGAGCGTAGCAGGTCCAGAGCGTAGCAGGTGCAGAGCATAGCTCGTCCAGAGCATTGCAGGTCCAAACCATAGCAGGTCCAGAGCATAGCAGGTCCAGGGAGTAGCAGGTCAAGGGAGTAGCAGGTCCAGAGCGTAGCTGGTCCAGAGCGTAGCAGGTCCAGAGCGTAGCAGGTCCAGATTGTAGCAGGTCCAGAGCGTAGCAAGTCCAGTGTGTTGCAGGTCCAGAGCATGGCAGATCCAAAGCGTAGCAGGTCCAGAGTGTAGCAGGTCCAGAGCACTGCAGGTCCGGAGCGTAGCAGGTCAAGTGAGTAGCAGGTCCAGAGCGTTGCAGGTGCAGAGCGTTGCAGGTCCAGATCGTTGCAGGTCCAGAGCATAGCAGGTCCAGAGCATAGCAGGTCCAAGGCATAGCAGGTCCAAAGCATAGCAGGTCCAGAGCGTAGCAGGTGCAGGGCGCAGCAGGTGCAGGGCGTAGCAGGTCAAGAGGGTAGCAGGTCCAGAGCATAGCAGGTCCAGGGAGTAGCAGGTCCAGGGAGTACCAGGTCCAGAGCGTAGCTGGTCAAGAGCGTAGCAGATCCAGAGTGTAGCAGGTACAGAGCACAGCAGGTCCAGATCGTAGCAGGTCAAGTGAGTAGCAGGTCCAGAGCATAGCAGGTCCAAAGCATAGCAGGTCCAGAGCATAGCAGGTCCAGGGAGTACCAGGTCCAGGGAGTACCAGGTCCAGAGCGTAGCTGGTCCAGAGCGTAGCAGGTCCAGAGCATAGCAGGTCCAGAGTGTAGCAGGTCCTGAGCAAAGCAGGTGCAGAGCGTAGAAAGTCCAGAGCGTAACAGGTCCAGAGCGTAGCAGTTACAGAGCGTAGCAGGTCCAGAGCAAAGCAGATCAAGAGCATAGCAAGTCCAGAGCATAGCAAGTCCAGAGCATAGCAGGTCCAGAGCGTAGCAGGTGCAGAGCGTAGCAGGTGCAGAGCGTAGCAGGTCCAGAGCGTAGCAAGTCCAGAGCGTAGCAAGTCCAGAGCATAGTAGGTCCAGAGCGTAGCAAGTCCAGAGCGTAGCAGGTACAGAGCGTAGCAAGTCCAGAGCGTAGCTAGCAGGTCCAGAGCGTAGCTAGCAAGTCCAGAGCGTAGCAAGTCCAGAGTGTAGCAGATCCAGAGCGTAGCAGGTGCAGAGCATAGCTCGTCCAGAGCTTTGCAGGTCCAGAGCGTTGCAGGTCCAAACCATTGCCGGTCCAGAGCATAGCAGGTCCAGGGAGTAGCAGGTCAAGGGAGTAGCAGGTCCAGAGCGTAGCTGGTCCAGAGCGTAGCTTTTCCAGAGCGTAGCAGGTACAGAGCATAGCAGGTCCAGAGTGTAGCAGGTCCAGAGCAGAGCAAGTCCAGTGTGTTGCAGGTCCAGAGCATGGCAGATCCAAAGCGTAGCAGGTCCAGAGTGTAGCAGGTCCAGAGCACAGCAGGTCCAGAGCGTAGCAGGTCAAGTGAGTAGCAGGTCCAGAGCGTTGCAGGTGCAGAGTGTTGCAGGTCCAGAGCGTTGCAGGTCCAAAGCATAGCAGGTCCAGAGCATAGCAGGTCCAAAGCATAGCAGGTCCAAAGCATAGCAGGTCCAGAGCGTAGCAGGTGCAGAGCGTAGCAGGTCAAGAGGGTAGCAGGTCTAGAGCATAGCAGGTCCAGGGAGTAGCAGGTCCAGAGAGTACCAGGTCCAGAGCGTAGCTGGTCCAGAGCGTAGCAGGTCCAGAGTGTAGCAGGTCCAGAGCACAGCAGGTCCAGAGCGTAGCAGGTCAAGTGAGTAGCAGGTCCAGAGCGTTGCAGGTGCAGAGCGTTGCAGGTCCAGATCGTTGCAGGTCCAGAGCATAGCAGGTCCAGAGCATAGCAGGTCCAAAGCATAGCAGGTCCAGAGCGTAGCAGGTATAGAGCGTAGCAGGTCAAGAGGGTAGCAGGTCCAGAGCATAGCAGGTCCAGGGAGTAGCAGGCCCAGGGAGTACCAGGTCCAGAGCGTAGCTGGTCCAGAGCGTAGCAGGTCCAGAGTGTTGCAGGTCCAGAGCATAGCAGATCCAAAGCTTAGTAGGTCCAGAGTGTAGCAAGTCCAGAGCACAGCAGGTCCAGAGCGTAGCAGGTCAACTGAGTAGCAGGTCCAGAGCATTGCAGGTGCAGAGAGTTGCAGGTCCAGATCATTGCAGGACTAGAGCATGGCAGGTCCAGAGCATAGCAGGTCCAGAGCATAGCAGGTCCAGAGCATAGCAGGTCCAAGGCATAGCAGGTCCAAAGCGTAGCAGGTCCAGAGCGTAGCAGGTCAAGAGCGTAGCAGGTCAAGAGGGTAGCAGGTCCAGAGAGTAGCAGGTCCAGAGCGTAGCAGGTGAAGAGCGTATCAGGTCAAGAGCGTAGCAGGTCCAGAGAGTAGCAGGTCCAGAGCATAGGAAGTCCAGAGCATAGCAGGTCAAGTGAGTGGCAGGTCCAGAGTATAACAGGCCCAGAGTATAGCAGGTTCAGAGGGTAGCAGGTCCAGAGCGTAGCAGATCAAGAGAATAGCAGGTCCAGAGCATTGCAGGCCCAGAGCGTTGCAGGTCTAGAGCGTTGCAGGTCCAGAGCGTAGCAGGTCCAGAGCGTAGCAGGTCCAGAGCATAGCAGATCCAAATCTTAGCAGGTCCAGAGTGTAGCAGGTCCAGAGCGTAGCAGGTCAACTGAGTAGCAGGTCCAGAGCGTTGCAGGTGCAGAGCGTTGCAGGTCCAGATCGTTGCAGGTCCAGAGCATAGCAGGTCCAGAGCATAGCAGGTCCAGAGCGTAGCAGGTCCAGAGCGTAGCAGATCCAGAGCATAGAAGGTCAAGAGGGTAGCAGGTTCAGAGCATAGCAAGTGCAGAGCGTAGCAGGTCAAGAGCGTAGCAGGTCCAGAGAGTAGCAAGTCCAGAGCGTAGCAGGTCCAGAGCATCGCAGGTCCAAAGCGTAGAAGGTCAAGAGAGTTGCAGGTGCAGAGCATTGTAGCTGCAGAGCGTTGCAGGTCCAGAGCGTAGCAGGTCCAGAGCATAGCAGGTCCAGAGCGTTGCAGGCAGGTCCAGAGCATATCAGATCCAGAGCATAGCAGGTCCAGAGCGTAGCAGGTCTAGAGCATAGCAGGTCCAGAGCATAGCAGGTCCAGTGTATAGCAGGTCCAGAGCGTAGCAGGTCCAGAACGTTGCAGGTCCAGAGCATAGCAAGTCCAGTGCATAGCAGGTCCAGAGCATAGCATGTCCAGAGCACAGCAGGTCAATAGCGTAGCAGGTCCAGAGCATAGCAGTTTCAGAACGTAGCAGGTCAAGAGAGTAGCAGGTCCAGAGCATAGCAACTCCAGAGCGTAGCAGGTCAAGAGAGTAGCAGGACCAGAGTATAGCAGGTTCAGAGTGTAGCAGGTGCAGAGCATAGTAGGTCAGGAGCGTTGCAGATCCAGAGCATAGCAAGTCTAGAGCATAGCAGGTCAAGAGAGTAGCAGGTCCAGAGCGTAGCTGTCAGGAACCGCTTACCTGATCCCCGTTCCAGCGACGTCTCCAGGCGGCCAGCTGCAGCTGTCACTGTGCGGCGGCCGCGCCGGGTGGCGTCGGCTCGAGCAGCGTCGGCTCGAGCGGCGCCCAGCTCAGCCACGCCCCCCGCTTCCTCCTCCAGTAGACGTGCTCGCGCGCGGTCGCGAGCACGTGTCTGTTATGCCCTCCGGCGGCGCTGTGCTGTGCGCACCCGCCGGAGGATCAATTAAAGGGTTAATGAGCCCTAGGGGATTGAGGGCTTCGCCCTCTTCTGCTCTGCAGGCCAATCAGCCCCATTGATATCTTAGCCTTACCTCCTCCCTTGTTGCCAGCCAATTACCCTTGGAATCCTATGTGCTCCAATCAGTACACTGCTTCCCTCAGACCTGTCCCTATAAAGGCAATTCCCTCTCAGTTGTGAATTGCCTGTGATAGCGCTCAGAACCCTGTGTACTCTATTCCTGTGAAGTTTAGCCTGTTGCCGACTTGATTGTACTGACCATTCTCGATCCGGAATCCTTGTTGCCGACCTCTGCCTGTATTGACGCCTCTTTATCCTGAACCCTTGTTGCCGACCTCAGCCTGTACCCCGACTACGTCTTGCCTGATCCTTGGTGCCGCTACGATCTCTGCCTTCCTGTTATCGACCTATTGCCTGTCTCTGGACTTCCGTCACTCACGCTCCAGTTATTGGTTCTCCAGATCTCTCCATATAAGCTAGCATCCTTTGAGCCAATTAATCCTGGGGGCAACCGATCCCGGGTAGGCATACTTGCGTCCCGGCAAGCGGGGGCTCCTATAGGTGAAGCTGGCTGCGGAGATTGGGGGTTGCAAGCTCATTAAGAGGTCTGGAGTTACCCCCTAGCGAGACATTATCACAGGCCCCAAAAGATGGATGACCTGGTACAGCAGGTGCAAGCTATGGCCACAGCGATCAACCAACTCGCTCAAAGGGTGGCCACTCAGGAGTCTCGTCAGGTACCGGGTACCTCTGTATAACCTCATATCACTGAACCCAAGATTCCACTGCCTGAAAATTTTTTGGGAGAGTGAGCAAAATTTTCCAATTTCAAGAATGCTTGTGAACTGTATTTCAAGCTGAGACCTATCTCCTCTGGCACTGAGACCCAACGAGTAGGCCTAGTAATTTCTCTGCTTCAAGGAGACCCGCAGTCCTGGGCCTTTAGTTTGCCGAGTCATGATATTGCCTTACAATCAGTAACTGCATTCTTCAACGCTATGGGCGTTCTATACGCGGATCCTGATTTACAGTCTACTGCTGAGAATAGGCTTCGGGCCTTAAAACAAGGGCGGAATTCGGCTGAAGATTACAGTGCTGAATTCCGCCGCTGGGCTATCGAAGCTAGGTGGAACGACCCCGCTCTGTGTAGTCAGTTCAGGGTGGCGCTGTCGGAAAGCATCAAGGATGCCTTAGTCAATTTTCCCCCGCCAGCGGACCTAGATCAATTAATGCAGGTCTCCATTAAAATAGACCGACGTCTTAGAGAAAGGGCCAGGGAGAGAGTCAGGGTTCCCACGTCCTTCAGACCAGTCCAGAGTCATAGATCCCCGGTTCCCCGTGGAGAAAATACCTCATCATCTTCCCAGGAAGAACCTATGCAATTAGGGAGAACCCGCTTATCCCAAGAGGAGAAACAGCGTAGGCGATCCGAGGGGTTATGCCTGTATTGCGGGAATTCTGGTCATTTTGCAGGGTCCTGTCCCAACAAGGGGAAACCGGCGGAAAACTTCCGCACCCAGACCAGGTAGAGAGTACTGCTCTGGGTGAGTCAGTTTGTTACTCTCGCCAGAATAAGATGCTTGTACCTATCGATTTGTCTTGGGGGTCCTCTAAGCAGACAGTTTCCGCCTTTATAGACAGTGGTGCGGCTGGAAACTTTTTGGACAGGAGCATGATCTCCACCTTAGGGATCCCTGTAGTTCCTCTTGAAAGATCCCTACAAGTTTTAGCTATCAATGGGAAGGCAATCCAGGGAGGTCCTATAAATACCAAGACCCCACCTCTCAGACTAATTGTCGGCTCTTCCCACTCTGAATTCTTAGAATTCTTTATTTTTGATTGTCCGGAAACTCCGGTGGTTTTGGGATACCCCTGGTTGCAACTCCATAACCCGGTGTTAGATTGGCGGGCTGGGGAGTTGGTCAAGTGGAGTGACCACTGTAAAGGTCACTGTTTTAATACAGGCCTCGGAAGCGTTCAAGTCTTACCACAGGAATTACCTCAGCCATACGCTGATTGGATCGATGTATTCTCTGAACGCTCTGCTGATACTCTTCCTCCACATCGGTCCTATGACTGCCCCATTGACTTGCTGCCTGGCACTATTCCCCCGAGGGGAAAGATCTATAACCTTACCCTGCCGGAGGAGCAAGCAATGAGGGAGTATATTAACGAAAATCTTACGAAAGGATTTATCCGTCCCTCTACCTCGCCTGCTGGGGCCGGGTTCTTTTTTGTAGAGAAAAAAGATGGTGGCTTGAGACCGTGCATAGATTATCAAGCCTTGAATAAGATTACTGTAAAAAAACGATACCCCTTACCCTTGATTGGGGATCTGTTCAATCAAGTCACAGGAGCTCGAATTTTCTCCAAATTGGATTTGAGAGGGGCTTACAATCTGATTCGCATCCGACAGGGGGACGAGTGGAAAACTGCATTTAATGTGAAGGATGGGCACTATGAGTACCTGGTCATGCCCTTCGGTCTTTGTAATGCGCCAGCCGTTTTCCAAGATTTTGTTAATGATATATTCAGGGAATATCTCGGTAGATTTGTAGTCATCTACTTGGATGATATTCTCATTTTTTCTAATTCTTTACCAGAGCACAGACACCATGTTAAGTTGGTGCTACAAAAATTAAGAGAGAACAACTTATTTTCTAAACTGTCTAAGTGTGTGTTTGAAGTCACTACAGTTCCCTTCCTATTATTACTTTCAAGCCAGGTGTAAAAAATACTAAAGCTGATGCTCTATCTCGCATGTTCGGTGAATGTAAGGATCGGGGTGATTCTGGTGAACCAATTTTACCCACAGGTTGTGTGGTCGGGGCGTTACTTCCTGATCTCTCCAATACCTTGGCGCCGTTTCAAGATGAATCTCCTAGTGATGTACCCTTGGGGTGCCAGTTTGTTCCGCCGCACCTGCGTTCGGATGTAATTCGTGAATTTCACGATGCCAAAACTGCTGGTCATTTGGGTAACCGTAAGACGTTTATGCTTGCCCGTCATCATGCATGGTGGCCTACCATGAGACGCGATATCACTGCCTTTATCGACGCTTGTGCTATTTGTGCTCGAAGTAAAGGAGTTCACAAGGCTCCTAGTGGCGGTTTGGTTCCTCTTGAAATTCCTGCTGAGCCATGGACCCATATTTCTATGGATTTTATTGTAGATTTGCCTCTCTCACATGGTAATACTGTAATTTGGGTGGTCGTAGATCGTTTCAGTAAGATGGCACATCTCGTTCCTTTGGCCAAACTTCCTTCTGCACCTGAGCTTTCGCGGCTGTTTACTTCGCATATTTTTCGTATTCATGGTATTCCGTCCAATATAGTCTCTGATCGGGGTGTTCAATTTACTTCCCGTTTTTGGAAACACTTCTGTTCGCGGTTGGGAATACAGATCTCTCTTTCTTCTGCCTACCATCCCCAGACTAATGGGCAGACGGAAAGAACTAATCAAACTTTGGAACAGTATATAAGGTGTTATGTTTCTGATGCCCAAGAACAATGGGCGGAATATATTGATTTCACCGAATTTGCTTACAATAAGGCGCCTAGTGAGAGTACCAAGGTATCTCCTTTTTATTGTAACTTAGGGAAAAATCCTAGAGCTTCTTCCCTTTCAGGGTCACCTTCCAATCTGCCGGCGTTGGAGGAGTGGCTTCAAGAACGGAAGAATATCTGGACACACGTTCAGGAGATTCTTAAGACCACTGGTTTGAGGTATAAGAAATTTGCCGACCGGCGCAGATCACAGGAACCTACTCTTCGAGTAGGCGATCTAGTTTGGGTCTCCACTAAAAATATTGCGCTCCGTCAGCCATCTAGCAAATTAGGTCCAAAATTTATTGGTCCTTTTCCGATCGTCAAGAAGTTGAATAATGTGTCTTTTAAAGTTCAACTCCCGCCGACTATGAAAATACCTAATTCCTTTCACGTTTCACTGTTAAAACCGATGAAGAATGCTCCTCTTGCTGGTCCTGCACCAATTCTTCTTGATAATGAGCCCGAGTATGAAATGAATAAGATCTTGGATTCACGTAAAGTGCTTAATTCTTTACAGTATTTGGTGGATTGGGTTGGCTATGGTCCGGAGGAAAGATGCTGGGTGGCAGCGAGGAATGTTCATGCCAAGGCTCTTGTAAGAAGGTTCCATTGTGACAATCCAGGGAAACCGGGTGAGGGTCCGGAGGCCCCTCGTGAAGGGGGGGGGGTAGTGTCAGGAACCGCTTACCTGATCCCCATTCCAGCGACGTCTCCAGGCGGCCAGCTGCAGCTGTCACTGTGCGGCGGCCGCGCCGTGCGGCGTCGGCTTGAGCAGCGGCGGCTCGAGCGGCGCCCAGCTCAGCCACGGCCCCCGCTTCCTCCTCCAGTAGACGTGCTCGCGCGCGGCCGCGAGCACGTGTCTGTTATGCCCTCCGGCGGCGCTGTGCTGCGCGCACCCGCCGGAGGATCAATTAAAGGGTTAATGAGCCCAAGGGGATTGAGGGCTTCGCCCTCTTCTGCTCTGCAGGCCAATCAGCCCCATTGATATCTTGGCCTTATGTGCTCCAATCAGTACACTGCTTCCCTCAGACCTGTCCCTATAAAGGCAATTCCCTCTCAGTTGTGAATTGCCTGTGATAGCGCTCAGAACCCTGTGTACTCTATTCCTGTGAAGTTTAGCCTGTTGCCGACTTGATTGTACTGACCATTCTCGATCCGGAATCCTTGTTGCCGACCTCTGCCTGTATTGACGCCTCTTGATCCTGAACCCTTGTTGCCGACCTCAGCCTGTACCCCGACTACGTCTTGCCTGATCCTTGGTGCCGCTACGATCTCTGCCTTCCTGTTATCGACCTATTGCCTGTCTCTGGACTTCCGTCACTCACGCTCCAGTTATTGGTTCTCCAGATCTCTCCATATAAGCTAGCATCCTTTGAGCCAATAAGTCCTGGGGGCAACCGATCCCGGGTAGGCATACTTGCGTCCCGGCAAGCGGGGGCTCCTATAGGTGAAGCTGGCTGCGGAGATTGGGGGTTGCAAGCTCATTAAGAGGTCTGGAGTTACCCCCTAGCGTGACAGTAGCAAGTCCAGAGTGTAGCAAGTCCAGAGCGTAGCAGAACCTGAGCGTAGCAGGTGCAGAGCATAGCAGGTGCAGAGCATAGCAGGTGCAGAGCTTTGCAGGTCTAGAGCATTGCAGGTCCAGAGCATAGAAGGTCCAGAGTGTAGCAGGGCCAGAGCGTAGCAAGTCCAGAGCGTAGCAGGTCCAGAACGTAGCAGGTCCGGAGTGTAGCAGGTCCAGAGCGTAGCAGGTCCAGAGCGTAGCAAGTCCAGAGCGTAGCAAGTCCAGAGCGTAGTAGGTCCAGAGCGTAGCAAGTACAGAGCTTTGCAGGTCCAGACCTTTGCAGGTCCAGAGCGTAGCAGGTCCAGAGTGTAGCAGGTCCAGAGCGTAGCAAGTCCAGTGTGTTGCAGGTCCAGAGCATAGCAGATCCAAAGCGTAGCAGGTCCAGAGTGTAGCAGGTCCACAGCACAGCAGGTCCAGAGCGTAGCAGGTCAAGTGAGTAGCAGGTCCAGAACGTTGCAGGTGCAAAGCGTTGCAGGTCCAGATCGTTGCAGGTCCAGAGCATAGCAGGTCCAAAGCATAGCAGGTCCAGAGCGTAACAGGTCCAGAGCATAGCAGGTCCAGAGCGTAGCAGGTCAAGAGGGTAGCAGGTCCAGAGCATAGCAGGTCCAGAGCGTAGCAGGTCCAGAACGTAGAAGGTCCAGAGCGTAGCAGGTCCAGAGAGTAGCAGGTCCAGAGCATAGCAAGTCCAGAGCGTAGCAGGTCAAGTGAGTAGCAGGTCCAGAGTATAACAGTCCCAGAGTATAGCAGGTTCAGAGGGTAGAAGGTCCAGAGCGTAGCAGGTCAAGAGAATAGCAGGTCCAGAGCATAGCAGGTCCAGAGCATAGCAGGTCCAGAGCGTTGCAGGTCCAGAGCATAGCAGGTCTAGAGCGTAGCAGGTCTAGAGCGTTGCAGGTCCAGAGCGTAGCAGGTCAAGAGAGTAGCAGGTCCAGAGCGTTGCAGGTCCAGACCATAGCAGGTACAGAGCGTTGCAGGTCCAGAGCATAGCAGGTCCAGAGCATAGCAGGTCCAGAGCGCAGCAGGTCCAGAGCGTAGCAGGTCCAGAGCGTAGCAGGTCTAGAGCGTTGCAGGTCTAGAGCGTAGCAGGTAAAGAAGGTAGCAGGTCCAGAGCATAGCAAGTCCAGAGTGTAGCAGGTCCAGAGCATCGCAGGTCCAAAACGTAGCAGGTCAAGAGAGTAGCAGGTGCAGAGCATTGTAGCTGCAGAGCGTTGCAGGTCCAGAGTGTAGCAGGTCCAGAGTATAGCAGGTCCAGAGCACAGCAGGTCCAGAGCGTTGCAGGCAGGTCCAGAGCGTAGCAGGTCCAGAGCATAGCAGGTCCAGTGTATAGCAGGTCCAGAGCATAGCAGGTCCAGAGCGTAGCAGGTCCAGAGTGTAGCAGGTCCAGAGCATAGCAAGTCCAGAGCATAGCAGGTCCAGAGCGTAGCAGGTCCAGAGCGTAGCAGGTCCAGAGCATAGCAGGTCAAGAGCGTAGCAGGTCCAGATCATAGCAGGTCCAGAGCGTAGCAGGTTTAGAGCGTAGCAGATCTAAAATGTTGCAAATAGTTCCAAGCACAGCCGCACTCTTACCCTCTGTATTGTGTGGGTGCACGGTTCGCGGAGACGCCGCAAATACCAGTCTGTTTGTGAAGAACCAGCACTCCAAAAAGTTCATGCAAAAAGTTGTATTGCTATAACATAAGCATAGTACAGCAGTGGAAGTGAGTCGACGTTTCGGGGTGCACTGGGGCCCCCTTCATCAGGACCCACCGCATGTACAAGAGAAGAACAGATTGCCATCCACTGTATTCATTAAATAGTACAACAAACCAATCAAATTGTAAATACATTGCATTTTCGCGCCTGACGTCATAGTGACGTCATGGGCGCTGTCAGAGCATGCCCACAGTGTGCGCAGTAATATTGTAGTCAATATACCCCTAATGACCCAGATCCGGATAAAGCAGCAATCAAAGAACAATAAAAGAAAGAATGGACTCACCACCGATCCCTGGGCGGGCAGAGGCCGTGTGCGCGCCAGACACCGCCATCCCGGTCGGCGGGGAGATTGCCAGGCAACCTCCCATACCGTCCCCTGATTGGGGGAAGCCGGGACTGACGTCACCCGTCCTGGGAATCCCACCCGCTGACAGATGACGCGGCGCCCAGGTGCCACACCATTGGCTCCTGGGCGTCGCAGAGCTAGCGCTCCATCTCTGGCCCTCTGACAGGCCAGAGACGGCTCGCCTGTCACGTCCCGGCTCCGGGGCGGCAGGCGGCCAGCGCCCCCACGCCTCAGAAACCCTCCAACCTGCAGAGTGGCAGGCAGATGTGTGTGCATGAAGATGATATACATACATATATACAAAAGGCAAAAAATAAAGGCAAAAATTATTAAATAAAGTATATGCAGAGTACTATGAGACCTCCTATTAAGGGGACCATTAGTGTGGAAGAGGAGGAAACATACATATATACAAAAAGGCACAAAGGCAAAAAATAATAAATAAATAAGGTATATACAGAGGACTATGGGACCTCCTATTAAGGGGACCATTAGTGTGGCAGATATATATATAGGGGCACTATTGGGACCAAGGAGGGCAACCCATTATGAAAGTGGGTACTTAATTGAGGAAAAAGGTCCATAAATGTAGCTTAGCAGTCCATTAGTCCGGGGGGATACCATGGATACCATCTAGATTATAATCTACCATCTAGATTATCCCTTCCATGGTATCCCCCCAGATCTCTGTCAGAGGGCCAGAGATGGAGCGCTAGCTCTGCGACGCCCGGGAGCCAATGTTGTGGCACCTGGGCGCCGCGTCATCTGTCACCGTGTGGGATTCCCGGGACGGGTGACGTCAGTCCCGGCTTCCCCCAGAGACCGGGACGGCGGTGTCTGGCGCGCACACGGCCTCTGCCCGCCCAGGGATCGGTGGTGAGTCCATTCTTTCTTTTATTGTTCTTTGATTGCTGCTTTATCCGGATCTGGGTCATTAGGGGTATATTGACTACAATATTACTGCGCACACTGTGGGCATGCTCTGACAGCGCCCATGACGTCACTATGACGTCAGGCGCGAAAATGCAATGTGTTTACAATTTGATTGGTTTGTTGTACTATTTAATGAATACAGTGGATGGCAATCTGTTCTTCTCTTGTACATGCAGTGGGTCCTGATGAAGGGGGCCCCAGTGCACCCCGAAACGTCGACTCACTTCCACTGCTGTACTATGCTTATGTTATAGCAATACAACTTTTTGCATGAACTTTTTGGAGTGCTGGTTCTTCACAAACAGACTAAAATGTTGCAGGTCCAGAGCATAGCAGTTTCAGAGCGTAGCAGGTCAAGAGAGTAGCAGGACCATTGTATAGCAGGTTCAGAGTGTAGCAGGTGCAGAGCATAGCAGGTCCAGAGTGTTGCAGGTCCAGAGCGTTGCAAGTCCAGAGCGTAGCAGGTCCAGAGCATAGCAGGTCCAGAGCATAGCAGGTCTAGAGCGTAGCAGGTCTAGAGCGTTGCAGGTCCAGAGCGTAGCAGGTCCAGAGCATAGCAAGTCCAGAGCATAGCAGGTCAAGAGAGCAGCAGGTCCAGAGCGTAGCAAGTCCAGAGTGTAGCAAGTCCAGAGCGTAGCAGAACCTGAGCGTAGCAGGTGCAGAGCGTTGCAGGTCTAGAGCATTGCAGGTCCAGAGCATAGAAGGTCCAGAGCGTAGCAAGTCCAGAGCGTAGCAGGTCCAGAACATAGCAGGTCCGGAACGTAGCAGGTCCAGGGCGTAGCAGGTCAAGAGCGTAGCAAGTCCAGAGCAATGCAAGTCCAGAGCAATGCAAGTCCAGAGCGTAGTAGGTCCAGAGCGTAGCAAGTACAGAGCTTTGCAGGTCCAGAGCGTGGCAGATCCAGAGCGTAACAAGTCCAGAGCATAGCTGGTCCAGAGCATAGCAGGTCCAGAACATAGCAAGTCCAGAGTATAGCAGGTCCAGAGCATAGCAAGTCCAGAGCGTAGCAAGTCCAGAGCGTAGCAAGTCCAGAGCGTAGCAGGTACATAGCGTAGCAGTTCCAGAGCATAGCAGGTCCAGAGCGTTGCAGGTCCAGTGCGTAGCTGGTCCAGAGCATAGCAGGTCAAGAGAGTAGAAGTTCCAGAGCGTAGCAGGTCCAGAGCATAGCAGTTGCAGAGCGTAGCAGGTCCAGAGCATAGCAGGTCCAGAGCATAGCAGGTCCAGAGCGTATCAGGTCCAGAGCGTAGCAGGTCCAGAGCTTATCAAGCCCAGTGCGTGGCAAGTCCAGAGCGTAGCAGGTCCATAGCGTAGCAGATCCAGAGCATTGCAAGTCCAGAGTGTTACAGGTCCATAGCGTACCAAGTCCAGAGCGTAGCAGGTCCAGAGTGTAGCACGTCCACAGCACAGCAGGTCCAGAGCGTAGCAGGTCAAGTGAGTAGCAGGTCCAGAGCGTTGCAGGTGCAGAGCGTTGCAGGTCCAGAGCATTGCAGGTCTAGAGCATAGCAGGTCCAGAGTATAGCAGGTCCAAAGCATAGCAGGTCCAGAGCGTAGCAGGTCCAGAGCGTAGCAGGTCCAGAGCATAGCAGGTCCAGAGCGTAGCAGGTCCAGAGCGTAGCAGGTCCAGAGCGTAGCAGGTCAAGAGAGTAGCAGGTCAAGAGCATAGCAGGTCAAGTGAATAGCAGGTCCAGAGTATAGCAGGACCAGATTATGGTAGGTTCAGAGCGTAGCAGGTCCAGAGCGTAGCAAGTCCAGAGAGTAGCAGGTCCAGAGCATAGCAGGTCCAGAACATAGCAGGTCCAGAGCGTAGCAGGTCTAGAGCTTTGCAGGTCTAGAGCGTTGGAGGTCTAGAGCGTTGCAGGTCCAGAGCATAGCAGGTCCAGAGCATAGCAGGTCAAGAGTGTAGCAGGTCCAGAGCGTAGCAGGTCCACAGCATAGCAGGTCCAGAGCATAGCAGGTACAGAGCGTTGCAGGTCCAGAGCATAGTAGGTCCAGAGCGTAGCAAGTCCAGAGCGTAGCAAGTCCAGAGCGTAGCTAGCAAGTCCAGAGCGTAGCTAGCAAGTCCAGAGCGTAGCAAGTCCAGAGCGTAGCAGATCCAGAGCGTAGCAGGTGCAGAGCATAGCTCGTCCAGAGCATTGCAGGTCCAGAGCGTTGCAGGTCCAAACCATTGCAGGTCCCGAGCATAGCAGGTCCAGAGCGTAGCTGGTCCAGAGCGTAGCTTTTCCAGAGCGTAGCAGGTACAGAGCGTAGCAGGTCCAGAGTGTAGCAGGTCCAGAGCGTAGCAAGTCCAGTGTGTTGCAGGTCCAGAGCATGGCAGATCCAAAGCGTAGCAGGTCCAGAGCACAGCAGGTCCAGAGCGTAGCAGGTCCAGTGCGTAGCTGGTCCAGAGCATAGCAGGTCAAGAGAGTAGAAGTTCCAGAGCGTAGCAGGTTCAGGGCATAGCAGTTGCAGAGCGTAGCAGGTCCAGAGCATAGCAGGTCCAGAGCATAGCAGGTCCAGAGCGTAGCAGGTCCAGAGCGTAGCAGGTCCAGAGCTTATCAAGCCCAGCACGTGGCAAGTCCAGAGCGTAGCAGGTCCATAGCGTAGCAGATCCAGAGCATTGCAAGTCCAGAGTGTTACAGGTCCAGAGCGTAGCAAGTCCAGAGCGTAGCAGGTCCAGAGTGTAGCACGTCCACAGCACAGCAGGTCCAGAGCGTAGCAGGTCAAGTGAGTAGCAGGTCCAGAGCGTTGCAGGTGCAGAGCGTTGCAGGTCTAGAGCATAGCAGGTCCAGAGTATAGCAGGTCCAAAGCATAGCAGGTCCAGAGCGTAGCAGGTCCAGAGCGTAGCAGGTCCAGAGCATAGCAGGTCCAGAGCGTAGCAGCTCCAGAGCGCAGCAGGTCCAGAGTGTAGCAGGTCAAGAGAGTAGCAGTTCCAGAGCATAGCAGGTCAAGTGAGTAGCAGGTCCAGAGTATAGCAGGAGTATGGTAGGTTCAGAGCGTAGCAAGTCCAGAGAGTAGCAGGTCCAGAGCATAACAGGTCCAGAACATAGCAGGTCCAGAGCGTAGCAGGTCTAGAGCTTTGCAGGTCTAGAGCGTTGCAGGTCCAGAGCATAGCAGGTCCAGAGTATAGCAGGTCAAGAGCGTAGCAGGTCCAGAGCGTAGCAGGTCCACAGCATAGCAGGTCCAGAGCATAGCAGGTACAGAGCGTTGCAGGTCCAGAGCATAGTAGATCCAGAGCGTAGCAAGTCCAGAGCGTAGCAGGTACAGAGCGTAGCAAGTCCAGAGCGTAGCTAGCAAGTCCAGAGCGTAGCTATCTAGTCCAGAGCGTAGCAGATCCAGAGCGTAGCAGGTGCAGAGCATAGCTCGTCCAGAGCATTGCAGGTCCAGAGCGCTGCAGGTCCAAACCATTGCAGGTCCAGAGCATAGCAGGTCCAGGGAGTAGCAGGTCCAGAGCATAGCTGGTCCAGAGCGTAGCTTTTCCAGAGCGTAGCAGGTACAGAGCGTAGCAGGTCCAGAGTGTAGCAGGTCCAGAGCGTAGCAAGTCCAGTGTGTTGCAGATCCAAAGCGTAGCAGGTCCAGAGTGTAGCAGGTCCAGAGCACAGCAGGTCCAGAGCTTAGCAGGTCAAGTGAGTAGCAGGTCCAGAGCGTTGCAGGTGCAGAGCGTTGCAGGTCCAGATCGTTGCAGGTCCAGATCGTTGCAGGTCCAGAGCACAGCAGGTCCAGAGCATAGCAGGTCCAAAGCATAGCAGGTCCAAAGCATAGCAGGTCCAGAGCGTAGCAGGTGCAGAGCGTAGCAGGTCAAGAGGGTAGCAGGTCTAGAGCATAGCAGGTCCAGGGAGTAGCAGGTCCAGAGAGTACCAGGTCCAGAGCGTAGCTGGTCCAGAGCGTAGCAGGTCCAGAGTGTAGCAGGTCCAGAGCACAGCAGGTCCAGAGTGTAGCAGGTCAAGTGAGTAGCAGGTCCAGAGCGTGGCAGGTGCAGAGCGTTGCAGGTCCAGATCGTAGCAGGTCCAGAGCATAGCAGGTCCAGAGCATAGCAGGTCCAAAGCATAGCAGGTCCAGAGCGTAGCAGGTATAGAGCGTAGCAGGTCAAGAGGGTAGCAGGTCCAGAGCATAGCAGGTCCAGGGAGTATCAGGCCCAGGGAGTACCAGGTCAAGAGCGCAGCTGGTCCAGAGCGTAGCAGGTCCAGAGTGTTGCAGGTCCAGAGCATAGCACATCCAACGCTTAGTAGGTCCAGAGTGTATCAAGTCCAGAGCACAGCAGGTCCAGAGCGTAGCAGGTCAACTGAGTAGCTGGTCCAGGGCATTGCAGGTGCAGAGCGTTGCAGGTCCAGATCGTTGCAGGTCCAGAGCATAGCAGGTCCAGGGCATAGCAGGTCCAGAGCGTTGCAGGTCCAGAGCGTAGCAGGTCCGGAGTGTTGCAGGTCCAGAGCATAGCAGATCCAAAGCTTAGCAGGTCCAGAGTGTAGCAGGTCCAGAGCGTAGCAGGTCAACTGAGTAGCAGGTCCAGAGCGTTGCAGGTGCAGAGCGTTGCAGGTCCAGATCGTTGCAGGTCCAGAGCATAGCAGGTCCAGAGCATAGCAGGTCCAAAGCATAGCAGGTCCAGAGCGTAGCAGGTCCAGAGCGTAGCAGGTCCAGAGCGTAGAAGGTCAAGAGAGCAGCAGGTCCAGAGCATAGCAAGTGCAGAGCGTAGCAGATCAAGAGCGTAGCAAGTCCAGAGAGTAGCAAGTCCAGAGCGTAGCAGGTCCAGAGCATCGCAGGTCCAAAGTGTAGCAGGTGAAGAGAGTTGCAGGTGCAGAGCATATCAGGTCCAGAGCGTAGCAGGTCAAGAAGGTAGCAGGTCCAGAGCATAGCAGGTCCAGAGCGTAGCAGGTCAAGTGAGTAGCAGGTCCAGAACGTTGCAGGTGCAGAGCGTTGCAGGTCCAGATCGTTGCAGGTCCAGAGCATAGCAGGTCCAAAGCACAGCAGGTCCAGAGCGTAGCAGGTCCAGAGCATAGCAGGTCCAGAGCGTAGCAGGTCAAGAGGGTAGCAGGTCCAGAGCATAGCAGGTCCAGAGCGTAGCAGGTCAAGTGAGTAGCAGGTCCAGAACGTTGCAGGTGCAGAGCGTTGCAGGTCCAGATCGTTGCAGGTCCAGAGCATAGCAGGTCCAAAGCACAGCAGGTCCAGAGCGTAGCAGGTCCAGAGCATAGCAGGTCCAGAGCGTAGCAGGTCAAGAGGGTAGCAGGTCCAGAGCATAGCAGGTCCAGAGCGTAGCAGGTCCAGAGCGTAGCAGGTCCAGAGCGTAGCAGGTCCAGAGAGTAGCAGGTCCAGTGCATAGCATGTCCAGAGCATAGCAGGTCAAGTGAGTAGCAGGTCAAGAGTATAACAGTCCCAGAGTATAGCAGGTTCAGAGGGTAGAAGGTCCAAAGCATAGCAGGTCAAGAGAATAGCAGGTCCAGAGCATAGCAGGTCCAGAGCATAGCAGGTCCAGAGCGTTGCAGGTCCAGAGCGTAGCAGGTCCAGAGCGTTGCAGGTCCAGAGCATAGCAGGTCCAGAGCATAGCAGGTCCAGAGCATAGCAGGTCCAGAGCGCAGCAGGTCCAGAGCGTAGCAGGTCTAGAGCGTTGCAGGTCTAGAGTGTAGCAGGTAAAGAAGGTAGCAGGTCCAGAGCATAACAAGTCCAGAGTGTAGCAAGTCCAGAGCGTAGCAGGTCCAGAGCATCGCAGGTCCAAAGCGTAGCAGGTCAAGAGAGTTGCAGGTGCAGAGCATTGTAGCTGCAGAGCGTTGCAGGTCCAGAGCATAGCAGGTCCAGAGCATAGCAGGTCCAGAGCATAGCAGGTCCAGTGTATAGCAGGTCCAGAGCATAGCAGGTCCAGAGCGTTGCAGGCAGATCCAGAGCGTAGCAGGTCCAGAGCATAGCAGGTCCAGTGTATAGCAGGTCCAGAGCATAGCAGGTCCAGAGCGTAGCAGGTCCAGAGCGTAGCAGGTCCAGAGCGTAGCAAGTCCAGAGCATAGCAGGTCCAGAGTGTAGCAGGTCCAGAGCGTAGCAGGTCCAGAGCGTAGCAGGTCCAGAGCATAGCAGGTCCAGAGCATAGCAGGTCAAGAGTGTAGCAGGTCCAGATCATAGCAGGTCCAGAGCATAGCAGGTTTAGAGCGTAGCAGATCTAAAATGTTGCAGGTCCAGAGAGTAGCAGTTTCAGAGCGTAGCAGGTCAAGAGAGTAGCCGGTCCAGAGCATACCAAGTCCAGAGCGTAGCAGGTCAAGAGAGTAGCAGGACCATTGTATAGCAGGTTCAGAGTGTAGCAGGTGCAGAGCATAGCAGGTCCAGAGTGTTGCAGGTCCAGAGCGTTGCAAGTCCAGAGCGTAGCAGGTCCAGAGCATAGCAGGTCCAGAGCATAGCAGGTCTAGAGCGTAGCAGGTCTAGAACGTTGCAGGTCCAGAGCGTACCAGGTCCAGAGCATAGCAGGTCCAGAGCATAGCAGGTCAAGAGAGCAGCAGGTCCAGAGCGTATCAAGTCCAGAGTGTAGCAAGTCCAGAGCGTAGCAGAACCTGAGCGTAGCAGGTGCAGAGCGTTGCAGGTCTAGAGCATTGCAGGTCCAGAGCATAGAAGGTCCACAGCATAGCAGGGCCCGAGCGTAGCAAGTCCAGAGCATAGCAGGTCCAGAGCGTTGCAAGTCCGGAGCGTAGCAGGTCCAGAGCGTAGCAAGTCCATAGCAATGCAAGTCCAGAGCAATGCAAGTCCAGAGCGTAGTAGGTCCAGAGCGTGGCAGGTCCAGAGCATAACAAGTCCATAGCGTAGCTGGTCCAGAGCATAGCAGGTCCAGAACTTAGCAAGTCCAGAGCATAGCAAGTCCAGAGCATAGCAAGTCCAGAGCGTAGCAAGTCCAGAGCGTAGCAAGTCCAGAGCGTAGCAGGTACAGAGCGTAGCAGTTCCAGAGCATAGCAGGTCCAGAGCATAGCAGGTCAAGAGAGTAGAAGTTCCAGAGCGTAGCAGGTCCAGAGCATAGCAGTTGCAGAGCGTAGCAGGTCCAGAGCATAGCAGGTCCAGAGTGTAGCAGGTCCAGAGCGTAGCAGGTCCAGAGCGTAGCAGGTCCATACCGTAGCAGATCCAGAGCATTGCAAGTCCAGAATGTTACAGGTCCAGAGCGTAGCAAGTCAAGAGCGTAGCAGGTCCAAAGTGTAGCACGTCCACAGCACAGCAGGTCCAGAGCGTAGCAGGTCAAGTGAGTAGCAGGTCCAGAGCGTTGCAGGTGCAGAGCATTGCAGGTCCAGAGCATTGCAGGTCCAGAGCGTAGCAGGTCCAGAGCGTAGCAGGTCCAGAGCATAGCAGGTCCAGAGCGTAGCAGGTCAAGAGCGTAGGAGGTCCAGAGCATAGCAGGTCCAGAGTATAGCAGGTCCAAAGCATAGCAGGTCCAGAGCATAGCAGGTCCAGAGCGTAGCAGGTCCAGAGCATAGCAGGTCAAGAGAGTAGCAGGTCCAGAGCATAACAGGTCAAGTGAGTAGCAGGTCCAGAGTATAGCAGGACCAGAGTATAGTAGGTTCAGAGCGTAGCAGGTCCAGAGCGTAGCAAGTCCAAAGAGCATAGCAGGTCCAGAGCATAGCAGGTCTAGAGCGTAGCAGGTCTAGAGCGTAGCAGGTCTAGAACGTTGCAGGTCCAGAGCGTAGCAGGTCCAGAGCATAGCAAGTCCAGAGCATAGCAGGTCAAGAGAGCAGCAGGTCCAGAGCGTATCAAGTCCAGAGTGTAGCAAGTCCAGAGCGTAGCAGAACCTGAGCGTAGCAGGTGCAGAGCGTTGCAGGTCTAGAGCATTGCAGGTCCAGAGCATAGAAGGTCCAGAGCATAGCAGGGCCAGAGCGTAGCAAGTCCAGAGCGTAGCAGGTCCAGAACATAGCAGGTCCGGAGCGTAGCAGGTCCAGAGCGTAGCAGGTCCAGAGCGTAGCAAATCCAGAGCAATGCAAGTCCAGAGCAATGCAAGTCCAGAGCGTAGTAGGTCCAGAGCGTAGCAAGTCCAGAGCGTAGCTGGTCCAGAGCATAGCAGGTCCAGAACTTAGCAAGTCCAGAGCATAGCAGGTCCAGAGCATAGCAAGTCCAGAGCGTAGCAAGTCCAGAGCGTAGCAAGTCCAGAGCGTAGCAGGTACATTAGCGTAGCAGTTCCAGAGCATAGCAGGTCCAGAGCGTAGCAGGTCCAGCGCGTAGCTGGTCCAGAGCATAGCAGGTCAAGAGAGTAGAAGTTCCAGAGCGTAGCAGGTCCAGAGCATAGCAGGTCCAGAGCATAGCAGGTCCAGAGCGTAGCAGGTCCAGAGCGTAGCAGGTCCAGAGCGTAGCAGGTCCAGAGCTTATCAAGCCCAGCGCGTGGCAAGTCCAGAGCGTAGCAGGTCCATAGCGTAGCAGATCCAGAGCATTGCAAGTCCAGAATGTTACAGGTCCAGAGCGTAGCAAGTCCAGAGCGTAGCAGGTCCAGACTGTAGCACGTCCACAGCACAGCAGGTCCAGAGCGTAGCAGGTCAAGTGATAAGCAGGTCCAGAGCGTTGCAGGTGCAGAGCGTTGCAGGTCCAGAGCATTGCAGGTCCAGAGCGTAGCAGGTCCAGAGCGTAGCAGGTCCAGAGCGTAGCAGGTCCAGAGCATAGCAGGTCCAGAGCGTAGGAGGTCCAGAGCATAGCAGGTCCAGAGTATAGCAGGTCCAAAGCATAGCAGGTCCAGAGCGTAGCAGGTCCAGAGCGTAGCAGGTCCAGAGCATAGCAGGTCCAGAGCGTAGCAGGTCAAGAGCATAGCAGGTCAAGTGAATAGCAGGTCCAGAGTATAGCAGGACCAGATTATGGTAGGTTCAGAGCGTAGCAGGTCCAGAGCGTAGCAAGTCCAGAGAGTAGCAGGTCCAGAGCATAGCAGGTCCAGAACATAGCAGGTCCAGAGCGTAGCAGGTCTAGAGCTTTGCAGGTCTAGAGCGTTGCAGGTCTAGAGCGTTGCAGGTCCAGAGCATAGCAGGTCCAGAGCATAGCAGGTCAAGAGTGTAGCAGGTCCAGAGCGTAGCAGGTCCACAGCATAGCAGGTCCAGAGCATAGCAGGTACAGAGCGTTGCAGGTCCAGAGCATAGTAGGTCCAGAGCGTAGCAAGTCCAGAGCGTAGCAAGTCCAGAGCGTAGCTAGCAAGTCCAGAGCGTAGCTAGCAAGTCCAGAGCATAGCAAGTCCAGAGCGTAGCAGATCCAGAGCGTAGCAGGTGCAGAGCATAGCTCGTCCAGAGCATTGCAGGTCCAGAGCGTTGCAGGTCGAAACCATTGCAGGTCCCGAGCATAGCAGGTCCAGAGCGTAGCTGGTCCAGAGCTTAGCTTTTCGAGAGCGTAGCAGGTACAGAGCGTAGCAGGTCCAGAGTGTAGCAGGTCCAGAGCGTAGCAAGTCCAGTGTGTTGCAGGTCCAGAGCATGGCAGATCCAAAGCGTAGCAGGTCCAGAGCACAGCAGGTCCAGAGCGTAGCAGGTCCAGTGCGTAGCTGGTCCAGAGCATAGCAGGTCAAGAGAGTAGAAGTTCCAGAGCGTAGCAGGTTCAGGGCATAGCAGTTGCAGAGCATAGCAGGTCCAGAGCATAGCAGGTCCAGAGCGTAGCAGGTCCAGAGCGTAGCAGGTCCAGAGCGTAGCAGGTCCAGAGCTTATCAAGCCCAGCGCGTGGCAAGTCCAGAGCGTAGCAGGTCCATAGCGTAGCAGATCCAGAGCATTGCAAGTCCAGAGTGTTACAGGTCCAGAGCGTAGCAAGTCCAGAGCGTAGCAGGTCCAGAGTGTAGCACGTCCACAGCACAGCAGGTCCAGAGCGTAGCAGGTCAAGTGAGTAGCAGGTCCAGAGCGTTGCAGGTGCAGAGCGTTGCAGGTCTAGAGCATAGCAGGTCCAGAGTATAGCAGGTCGAAAGCATAGCAGGTCCAGAGCGTAGCAGGTCCAGAGCGTAGCAGGTCCAGAGCGTAGCAGGTCCAGAGCATAGCAGGTCCAGAGCGTAGCAGCTCCAGAGCGCAGCAGGTCCAGAGTGTAGCAGGTCAAGAGAGTAGCAGTTCCAGAGCATAGCAGGTCAAGTGAGTAGCAGGTCCAGAGTATAGCAGGAGTATGGTAGGTTCAGAGCGTAGCAAGTCCAGAGAGTAGCAGGTCCAGAGCATAGCAGGTCCAGAACATAGCAGGTCCAGAGCGTAGCAGGTCTAGAGCTTTGCAGGTCTAGAGCGTTGCAGGTCCAGAGCATAGCAGGTCCAGAGTATAGCAGGTCCACAGCATAGCAGGTCCAGAGCATAGCAGGTACAGAGCGTTGCAGGTCCAGAGCATAGTAGATCCAGAGCGTAGCAAGTCCAGAGCGTAGCAGGTACAGAGCGTAGCAAGTCCAGAGCGTAGCTAGCAAGTCCAGAGCGTAGCTATCTAGTCCAGAGCGTAGCAGATCCAGAGCGTAGCAGGTGCAGAGCATAGCTCGTCCAGAGCATTGCAGGTCCAGAGCGCTGCAGGTCCAAACCATTGCAGGTCCAGAGCATAGCAGGTCCAGGGAGTAGCAGGTCCAGAGCATAGCTGGTCCAGAGCGTAGCTTTTCCAGAGCGTAGCAGGTACAGAGCGTAGCAGGTCCAGAGTGTAGCAGGTCCAGAGCGTAGCAAGTCCAGTGTGTTGCAGATCCAAAGCGTAGCAGGTCCAGAGTGTAGCAGGTCCAGAGCACAGCAGGTCCAGAGCTTAGCAGGTCAAGTGAGTAGCAGGTCCAGAGCGTTGCAGGTGCAGAGCGTTGCAGGTCCAGATCGTTGCAGGTCCAGATCGTTGCAGGTCCAGAGCACAGCAGGTCCAGAGCATAGCAGGTCCAAAGCATAGCAGGTCCAAAGCATAGCAGGTCCAGAGCGTAGCAGGTGCAGAGCGTAGCAGGTCAAGAGGGTAGCAGGTCTAGAGCATAGCAGGTCCAGGGAGTAGCAGGTCCAGAGAGTACCAGGTCCAGAGCGTAGCTGGTCCAGAGCGTAGCAGGTCCAGAGTGTAGCAGGTCCAGAGCACAGCAGGTCCAGAGTGTAGCAGGTCAAGTGAGTAGCAGGTCCAGAGCGTGGCAGGTGCAGAGCGTTGCAGGTCCAGATCGTAGCAGGTCCAGAGCATAGCAGGTCCAGAGCATAGCAGGTCCAAAGCATAGCAGGTCCAGAGCGTAGCAGGTATAGAGCGTAGCAGGTCAAGAGGGTAGCAGGTCCAGAGCATAGCAGGTCCAGGGAGTATCAGGCCCAGGGAGTACCAGGTCAAGAGCGCAGCTGGTCCAGAGCGTAGCAGGTCCAGAGTGTTGCAGGTCCAGAGCATAGCACATCCAACGCTTAGTAGGTCCAGAGTGTATCAAGTCCAGAGCACAGCAGGTCCAGAGCGTAGCAGGTCAACTGAGTAGCTGGTCCAGGGCATTGCAGGTGCAGAGCGTTGCAGGTCCAGATCGTTGCAGGTCCAGAGCATAGCAGGTCCAGGGCATAGCAGGTCCAGAGCGTTGCAGGTCCAGAGCGTAGCAGGTCCGGAGTGTTGCAGGTCCAGAGCATAGCAGATCCAAAGCTTAGCAGGTCCAGAGTGTAGCAGGTCCAGAGCGTAGCAGGTCAACTGAGTAGCAGGTCCAGAGCGTTGCAGGTGCAGAGCGTTGCAGGTCCAGATCGTTGCAGGTCCAGAGCATAGCAGGTCCAGAGCATAGCAGGTCCAAAGCATAGCAGGTCCAGAGCGTAGCAGGTCCAGAGCGTAGCAGGTCCAGAGCGTAGAAGGTCAAGAGAGCAGCAGGTCCAGAGCATAGCAAGTGCAGAGCGTAGCAGATCAAGAGCGTAGCAAGTCCAGAGAGTAGCAAGTCCAGAGCGTAGCAGGTCCAGAGCATCGCAGGTCCAAAGTGTAGCAGGTGAAGAGAGTTGCAGGTGCAGAGCATATCAGGTCCAGAGCGTAGCAGGTCAAGAGGGTAGCAGGTCCAGAGCATAGCAGGTCCAGAGCGTAGCAGGTCAAGTGAGTAGCAGGTCCAGAACGTTGCAGGTGCAGAGCGTTGCAGGTCCAGATCGTTGCAGGTCCAGAGCATAGCAGGTCCAAAGCACAGCAGGTCCAGAGCGTAGCAGGTCCAGAGCATAGCAGGTCCAGAGCATAGCAGGTCCAGAGCGTAGCAGGTCAAGAGGGTAGCAGGTCCAGAGCATAGCAGGTCCAGAGCGTAGCAGGTCAAGTGAGTAGCAGGTCCAGAACGTTGCAGGTGCAGAGCGTTGCAGGTCCAGATCGTTGCAGGTCCAGAGCATAGCAGGTCCAAAGCACAGCAGGTCCAGAGCGTAGCAGGTCCAGAGCATAGCAGGTCCAGAGCGTAGCAGGTCAAGAGGGTAGCAGGTCCAGAGCATAGCAGGTCCAGAGCGTAGCAGGTCCAGAGCGTAGCAGGTCCAGAGCGTAGCAGGTCCAGAGAGTAGCAGGTCCAGTGCATAGCATGTCCAGAGCATAGCAGGTCAAGTGAGTAGCAGGTCCAGAGTATAACAGTCCCAGAGTATAGCAGGTTCAGAGGGTAGAAGGTCCAAAGCATAGCAGGTCAAGAGAATAGCAGGTCCAGAGCATAGCAGGTCCAGAGCATAGCAGGTCCAGAGCGTTGCAGGTCCAGAGCGTAGCAGGTCCAGAGCGTTGCAGGTCCAGAGCATAGCAGGTCCAGAGCATAGCAGGTCCAGAGCATAGCAGGTCCAGAGCGCAGCAGGTCCAGAGCGTAGCAGGTCTAGAGCGTTGCAGGTCTAGAGTGTAGCAGGTAAAGAAGGTAGCAGGTCCAGAGCATAACAAGTCCAGAGTGTAGCAAGTCCAGAGCGTAGCAGGTCCAGAGCATCGCAGGTCCAAAGCGTAGCAGGTCAAGAGAGTTGCAGGTGCAGAGCATTGTAGCTGCAGAGCATTGCAGGTCCAGAGCATAGCAGGTCCAGAGCATAGCAGGTCCAGAGCATAGCAGGTCCAGTGTATAGCAGGTCCAGAGCATAGCAGGTCCAGAGCGTTGCAGGCAGATCCAGAGCGTAGCAGGTCCAGAGCATAGCAGGTCCAGTGTATAGCAGGTCCAGAGCATAGCAGGTCCAGAGCGTAGCAGGTCCAGAGCGTAGCAGGTCCAGAGCGTAGCAAGTCCAGAGCATAGCAGGTCCAGAGTGTAGCAGGTCCAGAGCGTAGCAGGTCCAGAGCGTAGCAGGTCCAGAGCATAGCAGGTCCAGAGCATAGCAGGTCAAGAGTGTAGCAGGTCCAGATCATAGCAGGTCCAGAGCATAGCAGGTTTAGAGCGTAGCAGATCTAAAATGTTGCAGGTCCAGAGAGTAGCAGTTTCAGAGCGTAGCAGGTCAAGAGAGTAGCCGGTCCAGAGCATACCAAGTCCAGAGCGTAGCAGGTCAAGAGAGTAGCAGGACCATTGTATAGCAGGTTCAGAGTGTAGCAGGTGCAGAGCATAGCAGGTCCAGAGTGTTGCAGGTCCAGAGCGTTGCAAGTCCAGAGCGTAGCAGGTCCAGAGCATAGCAGGTCCAGAGCATAGCAGGTCTAGAGCGTAGCAGGTCTAGAGCGTAGCAGGTCTAGAACGTTGCAGGTCCAGAGCGTACCAGGTCCAGAGCATAGCAGGTCCAGAGCATAGCAGGTCAAGAGAGCAGCAGGTCCAGAGCGTATCAAGTCCAGAGTGTAGCAAGTCCAGAGCGTAGCAGAACCTGAGCGTAGCAGGTGCAGAGCGTTGCAGGTCTAGAGCATTGCAGGTCCAGAGCATAGAAGGTCCACAGCATAGCAGGGCCCGAGCGTAGCAAGTCCAGAGCATAGCAGGTCCAGAGCGTTGCAAGTCCGGAGCGTAGCAGGTCCAGAGCGTAGCAAGTCCATAGCAATGCAAGTCCAGAGCAATGCAAGTCCAGAGCGTAGTAGGTCCAGAGCGTGGCAGGTCCAGAGCATAACAAGTCCATAGCGTAGCTGGTCCAGAGCATAGCAGGTCCAGAACTTAGCAAGTCCAGAGCATAGCAAGTCCAGAGCATAGCAAGTCCAGAGCGTAGCAAGTCCAGAGCGTAGCAAGTCCAGAGCGTAGCAGGTACAGAGCGTAGCAGTTCCAGAGCATAGCAGGTCCAGAGCATAGCAGGTCAAGAGAGTAGAAGTTCCAGAGCGTAGCAGGTCCAGAGCATAGCAGTTGCAGAGCGTAGCAGGTCCAGAGCATAGCAGGTCCAGAGTGTAGCAGGTCCAGAGCGTAGCAGGTCCAGAGCGTAGCAGGTCCATACCGTAGCAGATCCAGAGCATTGCAAGTCCAGAATGTTACATGTCCAGAGCGTAGCAAGTCAAGAGCGTAGCAGGTCCAAAGTGTAGCACGTCCACAGCACAGCAGGTCCAGAGCGTAGCAGGTCAAGTGAGTAGCAGGTCCAGAGCGTTGCAGGTGCAGAGCATTGCAGGTCCAGAGCATTGCAGGTCCAGAGCGTAGCAGGTCCAGAGCGTAGCAGGTCCAGAGCATAGCAGGTCCAGAGCGTAGCAGGTCAAGAGCGTAGGAGGTCCAGAGCATAGCAGGTCCAGAGTATAGCAGGTCCAAAGCATAGCAGGTCCAGAGCATAGCAGGTCCAGAGCGTAGCAGGTCCAGAGCATAGCAGGTCAAGAGAGTAGCAGGTCCAGAGCATAACAGGTCAAGTGAGTAGCAGGTCCAGAGTATAGCAGGACCAGAGTATAGTAGGTTCAGAGCGTAGCAGGTCCAGAGCGTAGCAAGTCCAAAGAGCATAGCAGGTCCAGAGCATAGCAGGTCTAGAGCGTAGCAGGTCTAGAGCGTAGCAGGTCTAGAACGTTGCAGGTCCAGAGCGTAGCAGGTCCAGAGCATAGCAAGTCCAGAGCATAGCAGGTCAAGAGAGCAGCAGGTCCAGAGCGTATCAAGTCCAGAGTGTAGCAAGTCCAGAGCGTAGCAGAACCTGAGCGTAGCAGGTGCAGAGCGTTGCAGGTCTAGAGCATTGCAGGTCCAGAGCATAGAAGGTCCAGAGCATAGCAGGGCCAGAGCGTAGCAAGTCCAGAGCGTAGCAGGTCCAGAACATAGCAGGTCCGGAGCGTAGCAGGTCCAGAGCGTAGCAGGTCCAGAGCGTAGCAAATCCAGAGCAATGCAAGTCCAGAGCAATGCAAGTCCAGAGCGTAGTAGGTCCAGAGCGTAGCAAGTCCAGAGTGTAGCTGGTCCAGAGCATAGCAGGTCCAGAACTTAGCAAGTCCAGAGCATAGCAGGTCCAGAGCATAGCAAGTCCAGAGCGTAGCAAGTCCAGAGCGTAGCAAGTCCAGAGCGTAGCAGGTACATTAGCGTAGCAGTTCCAGAGCATAGCAGGTCCAGAGCGTAGCAGGTCCAGCGCGTAGCTGGTCCAGAGCATAGCAGGTCAAGAGAGTAGAAGTTCCAGAGCGTAGCAGGTCCAGAGCATAGCAGGTCCAGAGCATAGCAGGTCCAGAGCGTAGCAGGTCCAGAGCGTAGCAGGTCCAGAGCGTAGCAGGTCCAGAGCTTATCAAGCCCAGCGCGTGGCAAGTCCAGAGCGTAGCAGGTCCATAGCGTAGCAGATCCAGAGCATTGCAAGTCCAGAATGTTACAGGTCCAGAGCGTAGCAAGTCCAGAGCGTAGCAGGTCCAGACTGTAGCACGTCCACAGCACAGCAGGTCCAGAGCGTAGCAGGTCAAGTGATAAGCAGGTCCAGAGCGTTGCAGGTGCAGAGCGTTGCAGGTCCAGAGCATTGCAGGTCCAGAGCGTAGCAGGTCCAGAGCGTAGCAGGTCCAGAGCGTAGCAGGTCCAGAGCATAGCAGGTCCAGAGCGTAGCAGGTCAAGAGCGTAGGAGGTCCAGAGCATAGCAGGTCCAGAGTATAGCAGGTCCAAAGCATAGCAGGTCCAGAGCGTAGCAGGTCCAGAGCGTAGCAGGTCCAGAGCATAGCAGGTCCAGAGCGTAGCAGGTCCAGAGCGTAGCATGTCAAGAGAGTAGCAGGTCCAGAGCGTTGCAGGTGCAGAGCGTTGCAGGTCCAGAGCATTGCAGGTCCAGAGCGTAGCAGGTCCAGAGCATAGCAGGTCCAGAGCGTAGCAGGTCAAGAGCGTAGGAGGTCCAGAGCATAGCAGGTCCAGAGTATAGCAGGTCCAAAGCATAGCAGGTCCAGAGCGTAGCAGGTCCAGAGCGTAGCAGGTTCAGAGCATAGCAGGTCCAGAGCGTAGCAGGTCCAGAGCGTAGCATGTCAAGAGAGTAGCAGGTCCAGAGCATAGCAGGTCAAGTGAGTAGCAGGTCCAGAGTATAGCAGGACCAGAGTATAGTAGGTCCAGAGCGTAGCAGGTCTAGAGCTTTGCAGGTCTAGAGCGTTGCAGGTCAAGAGCATAGCAGGTCCAGAGCATAGCAGGTCAAGAGTGTAGCAGGTCCAGAGCGTAGCAGGTCCACAGCATAGCAGGTCCAGAGCATAGCAGGTACAGAGCATTGCAGGTTCAGAGCATAGCAGGTACAGAGCGTTGCAGGTCCAGAGCATAGCAGGTCCAGAGCATAGCAGGTCCAGAGCATAGCAGGTCCAGAGCGTTGCAGGACCAGAGCGTAGCAGGTCCAGAGCATAGCAGGTCAAGAGCATAGCAGGTCCAGAGCGTAGCAGCTCCAGAGCGTAGCAGGTCTAGAGCGTAGCAGGTCCAGAGCGTTGCAGGTCCAGAGCATAGCAGGTCCAGAGCGTTGCAGGTCCAGAGCGTAGCAGGTCCAGAGCGTAGCAGGTCAAGAGCGTAGCAGGTCCAGAGCATAGCAGGTCCAGAGCATAGCAGGTCCAGAGCGTAGCAGGTCAAGAGAGTAGCAAATCCAGAGCATAGCAAGTCCAGAGTGTAGCAAGTCCAAAGCGTAGCAGGTCCAGAGCATCGCAGGTCCAAAGCGTAGCAGGTCAAGAGAGTTGCAGGTGCAGAGCGTTGCAGGTCCAGAGCATAGCAAGTCCAGAGCATAGCAGGTCAAGAGAGTAGCAGGTCCAGAGCATAACAGATCCAGAGCGTAGAAGGTCCAGATCGTTGAAGGCCCAGAACGTAGCAGGTCCAGAGCGTGGCAGGTCCAGAGTGTAGCAGGTCCAGAGTGTAGCAGGTCCAGAGCGTAGCAGGTCCAGAGCATAGCAGGTCTAGATCGTAGCAGGTCCAGAGCGTAGCAGGTCCAGAGCATAGCAGGTTTAGAGCGTAGCAGATCTAGAACGTTGCAGGTCCAGAGCGTAGCAGGTCCAGAGCATAGCAAGTCCAGAGTGTAGCAGGTCAAGAGAGTAGCAGGTCACGAGAGTAGCAGGTCCAGAGTATAGCAGGTTCAGAGTATAGCAGGTTCAGAGTATAGCAGGTTCAGAGTGTAGCAGGTGCAGAGCATAGCAGGTCCCGAGCATTGCAGGTCCAGAGCGTAGCAGGTCAAGAGAGTAGCAGGTCCAGAGCATAGCAGGTCCAGAGCGTTGCAAGACCAGAACGTAGCCGGTCCAGAGCATAACAGGTCCAGAGCGTTGCAGGTCCAGAGCATAGCAAGTCCAGAGTGTAGCAGGTCAAGAGAGTAGCAGGTCCAGAGTATGGCAGGTTCAGAGTGTAGCAGGTGCAGAGCATAGCAGGTCCAGAGCGTTGCAGTTCCAGAGCATAGCAAGTCCAGAGTGTAGCAGGTCAAGAGAGTAGCAGGTCCAGAGTATAGCAGGTACAGAGTATAGCAGGTTCAGAGTGTAGCAGGTGCAGAGAATAGCAGGTCAAGAGCGTTGCAGGTCCAGAGCATTGCAGGTCCAGAGCGTAGCAGGTCAAGAGAGTAGCAGGTCCAGAGCATAGCAGGACCAGAGCGTTGCAAGACCAGAGAGGAGCCGGTCCAGAGCGTAGCAGGTCCAGAGCGTAGCAGGTCCAGAGCGTAGCAGGTCAGGAGAGTAGTAGGTCCAGAGCGTTGCAAGACCAGAGCGGAGCCGGTCCAGAGCGTAGCAGGTCCAGAGCGTAGCAGGTCCAGAGCGTAGCAAGTCAGGAGAGTAGCAGGTCCAGATCATTGCAGGTCCAGAGCGTAGCAGGTCAAGGGAGTAGCAGGTCCAGAGCATAGCAGGTCCAGAGAGTTGCAAGTCCAGAGCGTAGCTGGTCCAGAGCATAGCAGGTCCAGAGGGTTGCAGGTCTAGAGCATAGCAGGTCCAGAGCGTAGCAGGTCCAGAGCGTAGCAGGTCCAGAGCGTTGCAGGTCCAGAGCGTAGCAGGTCAGGAGCGTAGCAGGTCCAGAGCGTAGCAGGTCAAGAGAGTAGCAGGTCCAGAGCGTAGCAAGTCCAGAGTGTAGCAAGTCCAGAGCGTAGCAGAACCTGAGCGTAGCAGGTGCAGAGCCTAGCAGTTGCAGAGCGTAGCAGGTCGAGAGCATTGCAGGTCCAGAGCGTAGCAGGTCCGGAGCGTAGCAGGGCCAGAGAGTAGCAAGTCCAGAGCGTAGCAGGTCCAGAGCGTAGCAGGTCCAGTGCGTAGCTGGTCCAGAGTGTAGCAGGTCAAGAGAGTAGCAGTTCCAGAGCGTAGCAGGTCCAGAGCGTAGCAGTTGCAGAGCATAGCAGGTCCAGAACATAGCAGGTCCAGAGCGTAGCAGGTCCAGAGCTTAGCAAGTCCAGCGCGTAGCAAGTCCAGAGCGTAGCAGGTCCAGAGTATAGCAGGTCCAGAGCATGGCAAGTCCAGAGCATTGCAAGTCCAGAGCGCTGCAAGTCCAGAGTGTTGCAGGTGCAGAGCTTAGCAGAACCTGAGCATAGCAGGTGCAGAGCGTAGCAGGTCTAGAGCGTAGCAGGTCCAGAGCGTAGCAGGTCCAGGGCATAGCAGGTCCAGAGCATAGCAGGTCAAGAGAGTAGCAGGTCAAGAGCGTAGCAGGTCAAGAGCGTAGCAGGTCCAGAGTGTTGCAGGTCCAGAGCATAGCAGGTCCAGAGCATAGCAGGTCCAGAGCATTGCAGGTCCAGAGCATAGCAGGTCAAGAGAGTAGCAGGTCCAGAGCATAGCAGGTCCAGAGCGTTGCAAGACCAGAGCTTAGCCGGTCCAGAGCGTAGCAGGTCAGGAGCGTAGCAGGTCAGGAGAGTAGCAGGTCCAGAGCATAGCAAGTCCAGAGCGTAGCAGGTCAAGAGAGTTGCAGGTCCAGAGTATAGCAGGTCCAGAGTATAGCAGGTTCAGAGTGTAGCAGGTGCAGAGCATAGCAGGTCCATGCGTTGCAGGTCCAGAGCGTAGCAGGTCAAGGGAGTAGCAGGTCCAGAGCATAGCAGGTCCAGAGAGTTGCAAGTCCAGAGCGTAGCAGGTCCAGAGCATAGCAGGTCCAGAGCGTTGCAGGTCTAGAGCGTAGCAGGTCCAGAGCGTAGCAGGTCCAGAGCGTAGCAGGTCTAGATCATTGCAGGTCCAGAGCTTAGCAAGTCCAGAGCATAGCAGGTCCAGAGCGTAGTAGGTCCAGAGCGTAGCAGGTCCAGAGCGTAGCAGATTTAGAGCGTTGCAGGTCCAGAGTGTAGCAGGTCCAGAGCGTAGCAGGTCCAGAGCGTAGCAGGTCCAGAGCATAGCAGGTCCAGAGCATAGCAGGTCAAGAGAGTAGCAGGTCCAGAGCGTAGCAAGTCCAGAGTGTAGCTAGTCCAGAGCGTAGCAGAACCTGAGCGTAGCAGGTGCAGAGCCTAGCAGGTGCAGAGCATAGCAGGTCGAGAGCGTTGCAGGTCCAGAGCATAGCAGGTCCGGAGCGTAGCAGGGCCAGAGAGTAGCAAGTCCAGAGCGTAGCAGTTGCAGAGCATAGCGGGTCCAGAGCATAGCAGGTCCAGAGCGTAGCAGGTCCAGAGCTTAGCAAGTTCAGCGCGTAGCAAGTCCAGAGCATTGCAAGTCCAGAGCGTTGCAAGTCCAGAGCGTTGCAAGTCCAGAGTGTTGCAGGTGCAGAGCGTAGCAGAACCTGTGCGTAGCAGGTGCAGAGCTTAGCAGGTCTAAAGCGTAGCAGGTCCAGAGCGTAGCAGGTCCAGAGCATAGCAGGTCCAGAGCATAGCAGGTCAAGAGAGTAGCAGGTCTAGAGCGTAGCAGGTCCAGAGCGTAGCAGGTCCAGAGCGTAGCAGGTCTAGATCATTGCAGGTCCAGACAGAGCTTAGCAAGTCCAGAGCATAGCAGGTCCAGAGCGTAGTAGGTCCAGAGCGTAGCAGGTCCAGAGCGTAGCAGATTTAGAGCGTTGCAGGTCCAGAGTGTAGCAGGTCCAGAGCGTAGCAGGTCCAGAGCGTAGCAGGTCCAGAGCATAGCAGGTCCAGAGCATAGCAGGTCAAGAGAGTAGCAGGTCCAGAGCGTAGCAAGTCCAGAGTGTAGCTAGTCCAGAGCGTAGCAGAACCTGAGCGTAGCAGGTGCAGAGCCTAGCAGGTGCAGAGCATAGCAGGTCGAGAGCGTTGCAGGTCCAGAGCATAGCAGGTCCGGAGCGTAGCAGGGCCAGAGAGTAGCAAGTCCAGAGCGTAGCAGTTGCAGAGCATAGCAGGTCCAGAGCATAGCAGATCCAGAGCGTAGCAGGTCCAGAGCTTAGCAAGTTCAGCGCGTAGCAAGTCCAGAGCATTGCAAGTCCAGAGCGTTGCAAGTCCAGAGCGTTGCAAGTCCAGAGTGTTGCAGGTGCAGAGCGTAGCAGAACCTGTGCGTAGCAGGTGCAGAGCTTAGCAGGTCTAAAGCGTAGCAGGTCCAGAGCGTAGCAGGTCCAGAGCATAGCAGGTCCACAGCATAGCAGGTCAAGAGAGTAGCAGGTCCAGAGCGTAGCAAGTCCAGAGTGTAGCAAGTCCAGAGCGTAGCAGAACCTGAACGTAGCAGGTGCAGAGCCTAACAGGTGCAGAGCGTAGCAGGTCGAGAGCGTTGCAGGTCCAGAGCGTAGCAGGTCCGGAGCGTAGCAGGGCCAGAGCGTAGCAAGTCCAGAGCGTAGCAGGTCCAGAACGTAGCAAGTCCAGAGCATAGCAGGTGCAGAGCGTAGCAGGTCCAGAGCATAGCAGGTCCAGAGCATAGCAGGTCAAGAGAGTAGCAGGTCTAGAGCGTAGCAGGTCCAGAGCGTAGCAGGTCCAGAGCGTAGCAGGTCTAGATCATTGCAGGTCCAGAGCTTAGCAAGTCCAGAGCATAGCAGGTCCAGAGCGTAGTAGGTCCAGAGCGTAGCAGGTCCAGAGCGTTGCAGGTCCAGAGTGTAGCAGGTCCAGAGCGTAGCAGGTCCAGAGCGTAGCAGGTCCAGAGCATAGCAGGTCCAGAGCATAGCAGGTCAAGAGAGTAGCAGGTCCAGAGCGTAGCAAGTCCAGAGTGTAGCTAGTCCAGAGCGTAGCAGAACCTGAGCGTAGCAGGTGCAGAGCCTAGCAGGTGCAGAGCATAGCAGGTCGAGAGCGTTGCAGGTCCAGAGCATAGCAGGTCCGGAGCGTAGCAGGGCCAGAGAGTAGCAAGTCCAGAGCGTAGCAGTTGCAGAGCATAGCAGGTCCAGAGCATAGCAGATCCAGAGCGTAGCAGGTCCAGAGCTTAGCAAGTTCAGCGCGTAGCAAGTCCAGAGCATTGCAAGTCCAGAGCGTTGCAAGTCCAGAGCGTTGCAAGTCCAGAGTGTTGCAGGTGCAGAGCGTAGCAGAACCTGTGCGTAGCAGGTGCAGAGCTTAGCAGGTCTAAAGCGTAGCAGGTCCAGAGCGTAGCAGGTCCAGAGCATAGCAGGTCCAGAGCATAGCAGGTCAAGAGAGTAGCAGGTCCAGAGCGTAGCAAGTCCAGAGTGTAGCAAGTCCAGAGCGTAGCAGAACCTGAACGTAGCAGGTGCAGAGCCTAACAGGTGCAGAGCGTAGCAGGTCGAGAGCGTTGCAGGTCCAGAGCGTAGCAGGTCCGGAGCGTAGCAGGGCCAGAGCGTAGCAAGTCCAGAGCGTAGCAGGTCCAGAACGTAGCAAGTCCAGAGCATAGCAGGTGCAGAGCGTAGCAGGTCCAGAGCGTAGCAAGTCCAGAGCAATGCAAGTCCAGAGCGTAGTAGGTCCAGAGCGTAGCAAGTACAGAGCGTGGCAGATCCAGAGCGTAGCAAGTCCAGAGCGTAGCAGGTAGGGATGAGCGAATCGATCCGGACGAACCCGGATTCGATCCGAATTTCATGAAAAATTCGATTCGGATCGAATCCGAATTTCCCCGTGCTTCGATCGCTCGAAGTTTTCCTTTAACATCAATTCATTTACATTACAGGCATTCAAAGATGGCGGACGGGACAAGTCCAGACATCTACCCCGCTCCATTGCATACTGGGGCAGTCACATGCAGCCTATCAGCAGCCAGCAAGCCCGGTGACGTCACAGCGCTATTTAAGGCGGCGGACATCTTGCTTTTCCTCATTTCTCTATTGCATTTGTGAGAGACAGGACGCTGCTGTTGTCAGGGAGAGCCAGGGACAAACAGGGACAGGCAGGAAGTCAGCGAGAAGCAGGGAAAGTTAGGAAAAATCGGAGGCAGTCACAGGGAGATTTTTTTTTTTTTCATCCAGCCTGAGTGTTACTGGCTGGCTGACTGGCTTTGTTAGCGTTTTCAGGCTGCTTATACACTTAATGTGCATATATACTGAGCTGATCTTAAGTCTGCTGTGAGGCATCCCATTCTGTGACTACACCAGCCTCTATTTACTATAACCCTTTGCACTTATTCTAAAAGTTATTTGGCCTGATAAAGACACTTTTGCTGTGCATAGTACTACTGCTCCCAGGTGCACTCCGGTTGGGGCATCCCATTCTGTGACTACACCAGCCTCTATTTACTATAACCCTTTGCACTTATTCTAAAAGTAATTTGGCCTGAAAAAGACACTTTTGCTGTGCATAGTACTACTGCTCCCAGGTGCACTGCGGTCGGGGCATCCCATTCTGTGACTACACCAGCCTCTATTTACTATAACCCTTTGCACTTATTCTAAAAGTAATTTGGCCTGATAAAGACACTTTTGCTGTGCATAGTACTACTGCTCCCAGGTGCACTCCGGTTGGGGCATCCCATTCTGTGACTACACCAGCCTCTATTTACTATAACCCTTTCCACTTATTCTAAAAGTAATTTGGCCTGACAAAGACACTTTTGCTGTGCATAGTACTACTGCTCCCAGGTGCACTGCGGTTGGGGCATCCCATTCTGTGACTACACCAGCCTCTATTTACTATAACCCTTTGCACTTATTCTAAAAGTAATTTGGCCTGATAAAGACACTTTTGCTGTGCATAGTACTACTGCTCCCAGGTGCACTCCGGTTGGGGCATCCCATTCTGTGACTACACCAGCCTCTATTTACTATAACCCTTTGCACTTATTCTAAAAGTAATTTGGCCTGACAAAGACACTTTTGCTGTGCATAGTACTACTGCTCCCAGGTGCACTGCGGTTGGGGCATCCCATTCTGTGACTACACCAGCCTCTATTTACTATAACCCTTTGCACTTATTCTAAAAGTAATTTGGCCTGATAAAGACACTTTTGCTGTGCATAGTACTACTGCTCCCAGGTGCACTCCGGTTGGGGCATCCCATTCTGTGACTACACCAGCCTCTATTTACTATAACCCTTTCCACTTATTCTAAAAGTAATTTGGCCTGACAAAGACACTTTTGCTGTGCATAGTACTACTGCTCCCAGGTGCACTCCGGTTGGGGCATCCCATTCTGTGACTACACCAGCCTCTATTTACTATAACCCTTTGCACTTATTCTAAAAGTAATTTGGCCTGATAAAGACACTTTTGCTGTGCATAGTACTACTGCTCCCAGGTGCACTCCGGTTGGGGCATCCCATTCTGTGACTACACCAGCCTCTATTTACTATAACCCTTTGCACTTATTCTAAAAGTAATTTGGCCTGACAAAGACACTTTTGCTGTGCATAGTACTACTGCTCCCAGGTGCACTGCGGTCGGGGCATCCCATTCTGTGACTACACCAGCCTCTATTTACTATAACCCTTTGCACTTATTCTAAAAGTAATTTGGCCTGACAAAGACACTTTTGCTGTGCATAGTACTACTGCTCCCAGGTGCACTCCGGTTGGGGCATCCCATTCTGTGACTACACCAGCCTCTATTTACTATAACCCTTTGCACTTATTCTAAAAGTAATTTGGCATGATAAAGACACTTTTGCTGTGCATAGTACTACTGCGCCCAGGTGCACTCCGGTTGGGGCATCCCATTCTGTGACTACACCAGCCTCTATTTACTATAACCCTTTGCACTTATTCTAAAAGTAATTTGGCCTGACAAAGACACTTTTGCTGTGCATAGTACTACTGCTCCCAGGTGCACTCCGGTTGGGGCATCCCATTCTGTGACTACACCAGCCTCTATTTACTATAACCCTTTCCACTTATTCTAAAAGTAATTTGGCCTGATAAAGACACTTTTGCTGAGCATAGTACTACTGCTCCCAGGTGCACTGCGGTTGGGGCATCCCATTCTGTGACTACACCAGCCTCTATTTACTATAACCCTTTGCACTTATTCTAAAAGTAATTTGTCCTGACAAAGACACTTTTGCTGTGCATAGTACTACTGCTCCAAGGTGCACTGCGGTTGTGGCATCCCATTCTGTGACTACACCAGCCTCTATTTACTATAACCCTTTGCACTTATTCTAAAAGTAATTTGGCCTGACAAAGACACTTTTGCTGTGCATAGTACTACTGCTCCCAGGTGCACTGCGGTTGGGGCATCCCATTCTGTGACTACACCAGCCTCTATTTACTATAACCCTTTGCACTTATTCTAAAAGTAATTTGGCCTGATAAAGACACTTTTGCTGTGCATAGTACTACTGCTCCCAGGTGCACTCCGGTTGGGGCATCCCATTCTGTGACTACACCAGCCTCTATTTACTATAACCCTTTGCACTTATTCTAAAAGTAATTTGGCCTGACAAAGACACTTTTGCTGTGCATAGTACTACTGCTCCCAGGTGCACTGCGGTTGTGGCATCCCATTCTGTGACTACACCAGCCTCTATTTACTATAACCCTTTGCACTTATTCTAAAAGTAATTTGGCCTGACAAAGACACTTTTGCTGTGCATAGTACTACTGCTCCCAGGTGCACTCCGGTTGGGGCATCCCATTCTGTGACTACACCAGCCTCTATTTACTATAACCCTTTGCACTTATTCTAAAAGTAATTTGGCCTGATAAAGACACTTTTGCTGTGCATAGTACTACTACTCCCAGGTGCACTGCGGTTGGGGCATCCCATTCTGTGACTACACCAGCCTCTATTTACTATAACCCTTTGCACTTATTCTAAAAGTAATTTGGCCTGACAAAGACACTTTTGCTGTGCATAGTACTACTGCTCCCAGGTGCACTGCGGTTGGGGCATCCCATTCTGTGACTACACCAGCCTCTATTTACTATAAGCCTTTGCACTTATTCTAAAAGTAATTTGGCCTGATAAAGACACTTTTGCTGTGCATAGTACTACTGCTCCCAGGTGCTCTGCTGTTTGGGCATCCCATTCTGTAACATACCATACCCCTCTTTATTTACACTAAGCAGCTCTCTTATTTACACTAAGCAGGCCTGTTGGAGGGTTACTGCTCACTTTTGGTGTGCATTATATTCTGTTTCATATAGACCCACCGCTGCCTGGGGGTTCTTAAAATATCACCTACTACCACGCCAGTTAGACTATGTCGGGCAGACAAGTGCCTGGAAGTGAAAAGAGGAGTGGCAGAGGCCAAGATTCCGCAGGCAGAGGTCGCAGCAGACTGGTGGCCAGTAGCAGCAGGAGTCACGCTGAGAGACCTAATCTGCCAGTATCTGCTAGCGGTCGGGTCTCCACCAGTAACGCATCTGCCGTGGTAGATTGGTTAACGCGCTCATCAACAACATCATCACAACTTACGTCTGAGACCCCCAGTCTAGGGTCGGTAGGTTCCTCTGACACAACCCTGAGTTGGCATGCCCCGAGAGCAGTCCCTGTCCTCCCATTGCCTCTGTCCTACGCCGTTCCCTCCCCCAGCGACGTATCCTATGCTTTGGGTTCAGCTCCACTCTTTAGTGAGGAGGACGATCAGATAGAGGACAGTCAGCAGCTACTGCCCAGCCATGAAATGGAGGTGGCTTCTTTAGCTAGGCAGACAAATAGTGATGTGGACAGTGTCGTGGGTGCTGCAAGCATTCCAGCTCCTGCACCAGACACTGTTGCCGAATCCACGAACATCAGTGACGTACAGCCACAACTCGGTGATAATGATGATGACGGTGAAGCCGATCGCACTTGGGAGCCGAGTGATGAAGGGGCTTCATCGTCATCATCAGGAGAAGAGGGGTGCAGGTTGCCCCGGAGTCAGCAGCTCAGGCAGCAAGGTGTTAGCAGCATGGTTGGCAGGCAGCATGGGGGCACAATTGTAAAGCCTGGAGCCAAACGGGGCCGGGGCCGGGGTAGAGCTGCACGGCAGGCTACCTTATCAGGAGGTAGTGGGGCAGGGGTTCCTGGAGTTGGCGACAATAGCAGCGAATCAGTGAGGCCTGTTGGTGGGAAAAGTAGCTACTCGGCAGTGTGGCAGTTTTTCCTGAAGCATCCGCAGGAGGGTAACATGGCCACATGCAAGATATGTAGGCAGAAGGTGAAGCATGGCCAGGGTCCAAATGTTGGCACCACGGCCCTGCGTCAACATATGCAGCGTCACCATAAAGCGGCCTGGGAGAACCTAGGCTCCAGAGAGGTGGGCCAGACTGCTTCCTCACCGAGTGGCACGCCGCTCCCAATTTCTGCCAGCCAAGGCTCCAGCACCTCAGCCGAAAGCAGCTGTGCATCATACCCATCCTCTGTCGCTCCTGCTCCTCCTCCAAGTCATGCATCCCGCCAGCAATCCATCAGCGAAGCCATGTCCAAGAGACAGCAGTATGCGCCCACTCATCCTACGGCGCAGAAGCTGAATGTGCTCCTGTCCAAGTTGCTGGTGCTGCAGTCGCTCCCTTTTCAGGTGGTGGACTCTGCACCTTTCAGAGAACTGATGGCTTGTGCCGAGCCGAGGTGGAGAGTCCCAAGCCGTCATTTCTTTGCCAAGAAGGCAGTACCAGCGCTGCACACTTTTGTTGAACAGAAGGTGGGCCAGTCCTTGAGCCTTGTCGGTGTGTAGCAAAGTGCATGGCAGCGCCGACGCCTGGAGCTGTAACTACGGTCAGGGACAGTACATGTCGTTTACGGCCCACTGGGTGAATGTGGTCCCTTTGCAGCAGCAACTTAGACAGGTCACGCCGCTTCGGCCTCCGCGTTCCCTGCTCGTTGGGCCTGTGACACTGTGCGACTCGGCCTCCTCATCCTCCGCCATCTCCTCACCCTCCACTGTAGGCTCAAGTCTCAGTGCCCCTCCAGTCTACCATGTGTGCAGGGCACGGAGGTGTCACGCAGTGCTTCACATGGTTTGTCTTGGCGAACGGAGTCACACAGGGGAGGAACTGCTTAAATTTATTCATCAGGAAATCCAAACATGGCTTACTCCAAGAAAACTTAAAATGGGAATCATGGTTACCGACAATGGGAAGAACATTTTGTCTGCGCTGCGCCAAGGAAGCCTGACCCATGCCCCCTGCATGGCTCACGTCTTCAATCTGGTTGTCAAGCGGTTTCTGAAGTGTTCCCCCCATCTGCAAGACATCCTAACAACTTCAAGGAAACTATGCATGCACTTCAGCCACTCATACACCGCCAAACACACCCTTCTTGAGCTACAGCGTCAGAACGGTATCCCCCAACATAGTCTGATTTGCGATGTTTCCACCCATTGGAATTCCACCCTTCACATGTTGGACCGATTATATGAACAGAGAAAAGCCATCACGGATTTCCTGATGATCCAAGCAGATAGGGGGACTCCCCTGTGTAACTTCAATGTCAACCAGTGGCAGCTCATACGTGACACCTGCCGTTTGCTCAGGCCCTTTGAGGAAGCCACTTTATTTGTCAGTCGGCAGGATTACGGGATGAACAACGTGATTCCACTGCTTCATGTACTACAGCACATGTTGGAAACCATGGCTGGTCAGGGCACTGGAGACATGGCGTTTACATCTTACGGCCACATGAACCCCGTTGGAGCTGAAATGGAGGAGGAGGAGGAAGAGGAGGAGGAGTTGCCCAGCGAAACACAGTTTAGGCTTGGCGAAATGGCTGGTTTATCTAGTCAGCGGACAGGAGAGGAGGAGCAGGAGCAGCCAGAGGAGCTAGAGGTTTTTGAGGAAGGCGAGACAGAGGACCCGGGCACACCGTGGCAGTATGCAGTGGAGATGGAGACAGGTAGTCCATCCGAGTCACTTGCACAAATGGCAGGAAGCATGCTCACGTGCTTGCGTAGTGACCCCAGAATTGTTTCCATCTGTCGGCGGGATGACTTCTGGCTGTCCACCTTATTGGACCCTCGCTTCCGGCACAAAATGGGGGCATTTTTTAAACCCACCGAGAGGGAGGACAAACTGAACTACTACAAAGACATTCTACGTAGGCAGTTGGCCGATGCCTATCTGCGCCATGGTCCATACTCTCGCAGGTCTGACTCGAGGGGACCTCTGCGCTCACCTTCCACTGTCATGGCTGCTGGGGGGGTTGGCAGGAGCAGCAGCAGCAGCTCCAGCAGCGGCAGCCTCAGTCTTCAGTCGCTAATGAGTAGCTTTCTACACCCGCATAGTGAGGCTACTCATGAGCAGCAGGAAGACCTGGAGCAGGACCTGAACCAGCAGGTCATGTCATACTTTGACATGACCATGCCAACACACCTTGAGGATCCGCTGGACTTCTGGGCAGCCAAACTTGATTTGTGGCCGCAACTAGCAGAGTTTGCCCTGGAAAAGCTGTCCTGCCCGGCAAGTAGCGTGCCATCTGAGCGGGTGTTTAGTGCGGCGGGGGCCATAGTTACGGCGAGGAGAACTCGTCTCAACTAAAAATGTGGAGAGACTCACCTTTGTCAAAATGAATCAGGGATGGATCAGCCAGGATTTCCACCCACCAATGGCTGATGCATGCGACTAGATTCAGCATGGTGCCACGTTTTACACTTTCCAAATGGTGCAAAACATATTTATGTCTTTAGGCCAATTTTTGGGCTCCTGCTGCTGCCAACTCCAGGGTGTGATTCATCCAATTTTTGGGCTCCTGAAGCCAACCCCAGTGTCTCTTTAAAGTAATGTTTTGGCTCCTGCTGCTGCTGCTGCCAACTCCAGGGTGTGATTCATCCAATTTTTGGGCTCCTGAAGCCAACCCCAGTGTCTCTTTAAAGTAATGTTTGGGCTCCTGCTGCTGCTGCCAACTCCAGGGTGTGATTCATCCAATTTTTGTTCTCCTGAAGCCAACTCCAGTGTCTCTTTAAAGTAATATTTGGGCTCCTGCTGCTGCTGCTGCCAACTCCAGGGTGTGAATCATCCAATATTTGGGCTCCTGAAGCCAACCCCAGTGTCTCTTTAAAGTAATGTTTGGGCTCCTGCTGCTGCTGCTGCTGCCAACTCCAGGGTGTGATTCATCCAATCTTTGGGCTCCTGCTGCCAACCCCAGTGTCTATTTAAAGTAATGTTTGGGCTCCTGCTGCTGCTGCTGCTGCCAACTCCAGGGTGTGATTCATCCAATTTTTGGGCTCCTGCTGCCAACCCCAGTGTCTCTTTAAAGTAACGTTTGGGCTCCTGCTGCTGCTGCTGCAAACTCCTGGGTGTGATTCATCCAATTTTTGGGCTCCTGAAGCCTACCCCAGTGTCTCTTTAAAGTAATATTTGGGCTCCTGCTGCTGCTGCTGCTGCCAACTCCAGGGTGTGAATCATCCAATTTTTGGGCTCCTGAAGCCAACCCCAGTGTCTCTTTAAAGTAATGTTCGGGCTCCTGCTGCTGCTGCTGCTGCCAACTCCAGGGTGTGATTCATCCAATTTTTGGGCTCCTGAAGCCAACTCCAGTGTCTCTTTAAAGTAATGTTTGGGCTCCTGCTGCTGCTGCTGCTGCCAACCCCAGGGTGTGAATCATCTAATTTTTGGGCTCCTGAAGCCACCCCCAGTGTCTCTTTAAAGTAGTATTTGGGCTCCTGCTGCTGCCAACTCCAGGGTGTGATTCATCCAATTTTTGGGCTCCTGAAGCCAGTGTCTCTATAAAATAATGTTTGGGCTCCTGCTGCTGCTGCTGCTGCCAACTCCAGGGTGTGATTCATCCAATTTTTGGGCTTCTGAAGCCAACCCCAGTGTCTCTTTAAAGTAATGTTTGGGCTCCTGCTGCTGCTGCCAACTCCAGGGTGTGAATCATCCAATTTTTGGGCTCCTGAAGCCAACTCCAGTGTCTCTTTAAAGTTATGTTTGGGCTCCTGCTGCTGCTGCTGCTGCCAACTCCAGGGTGTGATTCATCCAATTTTTGGGCTCCTGAAGCCAACCCCAGTGTCTCTTTAAAGTAATGTTTGGGCTCCTGCTGCTGCTGCTGCTGCCAACTCCAGGGTGTGATTCATCCAATTTTTGGGATCCTGAAGCCAACCCCAGTGTCTCTTTAAAGTAATGTTTAGGCTCCTGCTGCTGCTGCTGCTGCTGCTGCTGCTGCTGCCAACTCCAGGGTGTGATTCATCCAATTTTGGGCTCCTGCTTCCAAATCCAGTGTCTCTTTAAAGTAATATTTGGGCTCCTGCTGCTGCTGCTTGCAACTGCAGGGTGTGATTCCTCCAATCTTTGGGCTCCTGCAGCCAACTCCAGTGTCTCTTTGTTTGGGCTCCTGCTGCTGCTGCTGCTGCTTGAAACTCCAGGGTGTGTCAGTCAATTTTTGGGCTCCTGCTGCTGCCAACTCCAGTGTCTCTTTGTTTGGGCTCCTGCTGCTGCTGCTGCTGCTTGAAACTCCAGGGTGTGTCAGCCAATGTTTGGGCTCCTGCTGCTGCTTGCAACTCCAGGGTGTGATTCATCCAATTTTTGGGCTCCTGCTGCTGCCAACTCCAGTGTCTCTTTAAAGCAATGTTTGGGCTCCTGCCCCTCATAGTGATGCCACTTCAATTCTCTGCAATTGTGCCGCTCTGCTCTGCAATTCTATTAGCGATGCCTCTGATCTGCATGTGATATTTATTTACAGTATTATTTAACTAACCCAGCACGCATCCTATGCGTGTTACAGCAAGGCAAAATGGTTTACAACCCTATTGAGGCTCTAGGAGGCTCAGAAATAGCCGTTTTTAATAGCGATTCGTCGCGAATAAATTCGCGTCGAAACGATATTTGTCGGAAAATTCTGCGAATCAGTCAAATCGAATTTTTCAAAAGTTCGCTCATCTCTAGTAGCAGGTCCAGAGCGTAGCAAGTCCAGAGCGTAGCAGGTCCAGAGCATAGCAGGTCCAAAGCGTAGCTGGTCCAGAGCGTAGCAGGACCAGAACGTAGCAAGTCCAGAGCATAGCAGGTCCAGAGTGCAGCAGGTCCAGAGCTTAGCAAGTCCAGAGAGTAGCAAATCCAGAGCGTAGCAGGTCCAGAGCGTAGCAGTCCCAGAGCGTAACAGGTCCAAAGCGTAGCAGGTCCAGAGCGTAGCAGGTCAAGAGAGTAGCAGTTCCAGAGCGTAGCAGGTCCAGAGCGTAGAAATTGCAGAGCGTAGCAGGTCCAGAGCATAGCAGGTCCTGAGCGTAGCAGGTCCAGAGCTTAGCAAGTCCAGCGCGTAGCAAGTCCAGAGCGTAGCAGGTCCAGAGCGTAGCAGGTCCAGAGCATAGCAGGTCCAGAGCGTTGCAAGTCCAGAGCGTTGCAAGTACAGAGCGCGGCAAGTCCAGAGTGTTGCAGGTGCAGAGCGTAGCAGAACCTGAGCGTAGCAGGTGCAGAGCGTAGCAGGTCGAGAGCGTAGCAGGTGCAGAGCGTAACAGGTGCAGAGTGTAGCAGGTCCGGAGTGTAGCAGGGCCAGGGCGTAGCAAGTCCAGAGCGTAGCAGGTCCAGAACGTAGCAGGTCCAGAGTGTTGCATGTCCAGAGCGTAGCAGAACCTGAGCGTAGCAGGTGCAGAGCGTAACAGGTGCAGAGCGTAGCAGGTCCGGAGCGTAGCAGGGCCAGGGCGTAGCAAGTCCAGAGCGTAACAGGTCCAGAACGTAGCAAGTCCAGAGCATAGCAGGTCCAGATCATAGCAGGTCCAGAGCGTAGCAGGTCCAGAGCAATGCAAGTCCAGAGCGTAGTAGGTCCAGAGCGTAGCAAGTACAGAGCGTGGCAGGTCCAGAGCGTAGCAAGTCCAGAGCGTAGCAGGTCCAGAGCGTAGCTGGTCCAGAGCGTAGCAGGTCCATAACGTAGCAAGTCCAGAGCATAGCAGGTCCAGAGTGCAGCAGGTCCAGAGCTTAGCAAGTCCAGAGAGTAGCAAGTCCAGAGTGTAGCAAGTCCAAAGCGTAGCAGGTCCAGAGTGTAGTAGATTCATCCAATTTTTGGGCTCCTGCTGCTGCCAACTCCAGTGTCTCTTTAAAGCAATGTTTGGGCTCCTGCCCCTCATAGTGATGCCACTTCAATTCTCTGCAATTGTGCCGCTCTGCGATTCTATTAGCGATGCCTCTGATCTGCATGTGATATTTATTTACAGTATTATTTAACTAACCCAGCACGCATCCTATGCGTGTTACAGCAAGGCAAAATGGTTTACAACCCTATTGAGGCTCTAGGAGGCTCAGAAATAGCCGTTTTTAATAGCGATTCGTCGCGAATAAATTTGCGTCGAAACGTTTTTTGTCGGAAAATTCGGCGAATCAGTCGAATCGAATTTTTCAAAAGTTCGCTCATCTCTAGTAGCAGGTCCAGAGCGTAGCAGTCCAGAGCATAGCAGGTCCAGAGCGTAGCAGGTCCAGAGCGTAGCTGGTCCAGAGCGTAGCAGGTCCAGAACGTAGCAAGTCCAGAGCATAGCAGGTCCAGAGTGCAGCAGGTCCAGAGCTTAGCAAGTCCAGAGAGTAGCAAATCCAGAGCGTAGCAGGTCCAGAGTGTAGCAGTCCCAGAGTGTAACAGGTCCAGAGCGTAGCAGGTCCAGAGCGTAGCAGGTCAAGAGAGTAGCAGTTCCAGAGCATAGCAGGTCCAGAGCGTAGAAGTTGCAGAGCGTAGCAGGTCCAGAGCGTAGCAGGTCCAGAGCTTAGCAAGTCCAGCGCGTAGCAAGTCCAGAGCGTAGCAGGTCCAGAGCATAGCAGGTCCAGAGTGTTGCAAGTCCAGAGCGTTGCAAGTACAGAGCGCGGCAAGTCCAGAGTGTTGCAGGTGCAGAGCGTAGCAGAACCTGAGCGTAGCAGGTGCAGAGCGTAGCAGGTCGAGAGCGTTGCAGGTCCAGAGCGTAGCAGGTCCAGAGTGTTGCATGTCCAGAGCATAGCAGAACCTGGGCGTAGCAGGTGCAGAGCGTAACAGGTGCAGAGTGTAGCAGGTCCGGAGCGTAGCAGGGCCAGGGCGTAGCAAGTCCAGAGCGTAGCAGGTCCAGAACGTAGCAGGTCCAGAGTGTTGCATGTCCAGAGCGTAGCAGAACCTGAGCGTAGCAGGTGCAGAGCGTAACAGGTGCAGAGCGTAGCAGGTCCAGAGCGTAGCAGGTCCAGAGCAATGCAAGTCCAGAGCGTAGTAGGTCCAGAGCGTAGCAAGTACAGAGCGTGGCAGGTCCAGAGCGTAGCAAGTCCAGAGCGTAGCAGGTCCAGAGCGTAGCTGGTCCAGAGCGTAGCAGGTCCATAACGTAGCAAGTCCAGAGCATAGCAGGTCCAGAGTGCAGCAGGTCCAGAGCTTAGCAAGTCCAGAGAGTAGCAAGTCCAGAGCGTAGCAAGTCCAAAGCGTAGCAGGTCCAGAGTGTAGTAGGTCCAGAGCATAGCAGGTCCAGAGCGTAGCAAGTCCAGAGCGTAGCAGGTCCAGAGCGTAGCAGGTCCAGAGCATAGCAGGTCCAGTGCGTAGCTGGTCTAGAGCATAGCAGGTCCAGAGCTTAGCAGGTCCAGAGCATAGCAAGTCCAGAGCTTAGCAGGTCCAGAGCATAGCAAGTCCAGAGCATAGCAGGTCCAGAGCATAGCAGTTGCAGAGCGTAGCAGGTCCAGAGTATAGCAAGTCCAGAGCATAGCAGGTCCAGAGCGTAGCAGGTCCAGAGCGTAGCAGGTCCAGAGCTTAGCAGGTCCAGAGCATAGCAAGTCCAGAGCATAGCAGGTCCAGAGCATAGCAGTTGCAGAGCGTAGCAGGTCCAGAGCATAGCAAGTCCAGAGCATAGCAGGTCCAGAGCGTAGCAGGTCCAGAGCTTAGCAAGTCCAGCGCGTAGCAAGTCCAGAGCGTAGCATGTCCAGAGCTTAGCAAGTCCAGCGCGTAGCAAGTCCAGAGCGTAGCAGGTCCAGAGTGTAGCAGGTCCAGAGCATAGCAGGTCCAGAGCGTTGCAAGTCCAGAGTGTTGCAGGTCCAGAGAGTAGCAGGTCCAGAGCGTAGCAGGTCCAGAGCGTAGCAGGTCCAGAGCGTAGCAGGTTCAGAGCGTAGCAGGTCCAGCGCGTAGCAAGCCCAGAGTGTAGCAGGTCCAGAGCATAGTAGGTCCAGAGCGTAGCAGGTCCAGAGTGTAGCAGGTCCAGAGCGTAGCAGGTCCAGAGCATAGCAAGTCCACAGTCAGTCACTTACAGGCTTTGTAGCATCACACGGCATCCCCCATAATGCTCGGCTTTGTAGCCCCACCCCTACCCCAGTGATGAGGTCACATGTATAAGCTGGACATGGATGACATAGGCGAGCCCCCACTGCCAGCCTTCCATGACAGGCCCATGGAAAAATTTAAAGGGTGATTCCGCTTTCACTGACATTTTTATGTTTCCATTATTATGTGGCAAAATGACATCCTCAAGGTGCTGAGCTTATCTGTATTTTATTTCTGTTTGTGCGACTCTATGTTATAAACGAAAACCGTTTCCCCGGCAACAATGTGTTTATGTCACCAATGTACATTAAAGCAGTGTGTCTGATGTACCTGGTGGGGACTTGCTGCCTAATCATCTCATTAGCTGAGGCAGAGATGACAGGTTTAACCCCTTTGCTCTAATTCAACCTCTTCAGATGGGGAGATCACAGTCTTGTGTTCAAGTAGCTAAAGGATTTCTGGCAGCATCCTCACCCGGGCAAGTCATTACTGTTGCTTGATTCTGCCAGAACTGCTGGGGGCACAATCTTGCTCCACTGAAGCCAAACAGCCTCCTGGCTTCCTGTCCCCTCACATCCTGGGTGAGATATACTCACCCTCCATTACACGCCCCCGGCTGCATGTCTACAGGACACACTGATTGCAGAGACAATGGCTGGAATCAGGAAAATCACCCCGAGAGACCTGAAAATGATCCAGTATCTGAGTGGCTGGTGGAGGGGGGTATGTGAGCTAATAAATACCCCTCAGGCGTGTTTTTTTCTTTTACTGCTAAAGAAGAAATATCCAGGCTGAGGGGTTTTGCATGGGAGGACTGCTGAACTCTAACTGCCTGTCTCTGGAGTCATCCTGTGCTGGATAAGGCTTATCACTATTATAATACTGCAGATAGGTGAAAGGTGCGTCTACCCATCATGCAATGCTTTGTGCAGAAGAAGAGTTGGGGCCACAGCTTGGCTCAGGTACCAGCCAATCGCAGTGCAGGGATTTTTCTTCCCACTGGGTATATAAATAACCCCGCCCCCCGGATTCCCTTCAATGGGATTCGTCCAATGTATCTGCTCCACAATGATCAGAGAGGTGAGTACAACATATACATAAAGTACAGGACTGGTTACCCAGTGTGGCCAGCCAATCATCATCCTCCATTGTGCTGTGTAAAGCTCCGCTGGGCCCCTGTGCGAGTTCCAGAGATCTCTCATTACTATCAGTGACAGGAAATGATAGGGGCGCTATTTATTTGCTGCAGCCAGAAACCCCCTGTTACCTGCGATGGGGCATTTATTAGAAGTGGCGCAGGAGCCGTCCAATCACGTGACAGTATTTGTATGACATTGTGTGTTATGTGGAAAATCCCCCCAATTATTTTACCTGCCTTGATGCAGCGCTGCAATCTCGTCTGCGCCATTCCCGTCATTTATTCCCCTCATTCAGCCAATCATTTCTTCCCACCAAAAATTCCTTACAAAACTATAAAGTCATGTGATTCCGGAAAAGTTTTTTATGGGAGTTTTGGGCGAGAATTGGTTTCTCTCATCAGCTTTCGCCAGCAGATCAGTGACTAAAAAACCCAGAAGGGTAAAACAGGCGGCACCAACCAATCCAAGTATTCGTGGTGCAAAACTTTGGCAGTGCCAGCAATATATATACAAAAAATGGGGATGCCCCACAACCCCAGTGAAACAATGCCAAAGATTAACTATTGCACTCACCCAGTATAAAGAATCAATCTATTTTTATTATTTCAAGTTGATTATACAATTATAACAACAGACACACAATTTTAAAAAATCATATAACACAAAACACAACTAAAACTGCCACCAGGGGGCGCTGTTGTACCATTCTGATGTGAACCCAGCAATATCTATGTACATCTAAAATTAAATATCCCCAAAGTTATTACATGAAAATAAAATATATTTGTTTATATCAAAAATGAAAGTGCTAAGTGCATTGTGCATCAATCCCAAACAAACAACTGTGTCAGTGAAGTCCTGTTAGGACTAAACCACAAGGAGACAAAAGCCAAAGTAAAAAAGGTGCTACTTATCTTAGAGCTGGATAACAACAGCAGAAAGTGCGACCCCCCCCCCCCCACAGAGCCATCAGTGACAGCGATTCATTAACCTGTCATGCGAGTTGTAAATTCACGCATGGAAGTGGGAATTCTCATCATGAATTCTCGCTTCCTTCTGCACGAATGAAAGAAATCTCAGAAGGAGTTGGTGAGAATTTGCATTACATTGTAACTTACTCAAATGCATCAAAAGGTGAAACCTTTCCCCTGCAGCAGAGAAATGTTGAAACATAGAAACATAGAAGGTTGACGGCAGAAGGAGACCATACGGTCCAGTCTGTCCTTATGTATATACTGTATGTTCTCTGTATCTTATGTGTATACTGTATGTTCTCTTTATCTTAGGATAGATGGAGGCTTATCCCAGGCAGGTTTAATTCAGTAACTGTTGATTTTTCAACTACCTTTGCTGGAAGTAGTTCCAAGCATCTACTACTCTTTCTGTAAAATAATATTTTCTAACATTGCTCCTGATCTTCCCCCCGACTAGCTTCAGCTTGTGCCCCCTTGTTCTATCATTAAGTTTCTTCTTAAAAGAACAAGGGGGCTGAAGCTAGTCGGGGGGAAGATCAGGAGCAATGTTAGAAAATATGATTTTACAGAAAGAGTGGTAAAATAATATTAATAATAATATAATCCCCACCCCGCTGACCTGGTCCATCAATCAAACTATAGTGGACCGAGAATAGAAACACTCCCCATGCCCAGGTGTCCTGATTGGGTGACTATCTCTGCAGCTCTAAAACCCCGCCCTCCTCTCACACTCATCACAGTGTGCTTGCATCACATCGCTGTTGCCACACCCACTTTTTATCATCATTTTCTATGAATCTCCAAAGCTCTAATACTTTTACTGATAACTTAGGAACTGCAGGAACTTTCTGGAAACAGATCAAAGTTTAGGACAGAGCAACGTGTAGCCCGAGATGTTGGGACAACAATCGGGCGCTCGCCTGTAGTATCACTTTAATGCCTATAGGGGGCAGTTATCCCAGATTAAATATATCCTCACTCTATTGTAAAATGTATCACACCTGCAAAAATGCCCCAACATAGGTCACATGGTCACATCACAGGTGCAAGTGAGGTTCTGTGTTTTATTTTACTGTCTGGACAATGACTTTAAGTCGTCTGTAAAATGTTTTCACATGGATTTCACACAGAACATTCTGCAAACTCTCCCAATAATAATCACTGGCTTCTCTTTATCTTTAGACTTCTTTTCAAGGATGCCTGAGTGTATAACCTCTGCAAGCTTTCCAGCGAGGAGAAGGAAGACAGGGATGAGGATGAATGAATGGAAATAATGATTTACACTCTTTTCTGTAATATGAAAATGGATCGGAATGACAGAAGAACTGATGACGCCTTAAACATAGAGAGAAGGAAAAATGAAAAAGACCACAACAACGATATACACAACGAGTGGAATAAATATTGAACACGTGTCTGATTTCCTAAGTAAATCTATTTCTATAGCTGCTGCTGACATCACATTGATGATGTCACCCAGCACTTCCTGTAGGACATCTGTGGGTTACTTTTAGAATTAATAAGCAGAAAAGTATAGAAAACATTTACAGGGAAAAAGTCCTGAGAAGAAACAGAAAATAAATCAGACCCATAATTGCTGGATTGTTATGAAATAAACGTGGAGAAGAGACGGAAATCATTTATTATCCAGTATTAGAGGTTCCTGTCGGTGCGGGGGGCGCCGGATATCTTAAAACTCACTGGTTTAGCACAATTCCCCTGACAATTACCTCCAGCAATATATGGAGGACAGAGGCATAAGATGGCCTCCTGTCTTCAGCCAATCAGATTTATAGGTCGGGGACCACATTAGTGTGGAAGGAATCCTGCCTCCTTCTGGCTGAGTTATCTGCCCCCTGGCCGCCATTGGAGCAGTATAAGCATAGTGCTTATTGGCTCCTTGGTGCTGCATATGCTGGAAGCATTGCGCCCCCCATTGCCTTGCAGCCTCCCCCTTCCTCCAGTCACTCTCCTATCCGTGACGCTCCTTTACTTCTAGCTGTAACAAGGCTCCTCCCCTCTGTAGGTGGGTCCTCACACAGACCGCTGTCCTATGTCACTTCCTGAAGTGGTGGGCGGGTGCTGTGATGCTCAAGCCATGTGTTGAAGGGACAGTATGTACAGTGTAAGGATAGAAGGGAGGGTATGGTCCAGTCCTGTGCTGTATAATTGTGTGCTCTGACCACACCCACTCGCTTACACAATGAGGGGTGGGAGCTCATACCCTGCAGATCATCACACTCATCATTTATCAGTTTCCCTGGCCCAAAAATATAGACACCGGAGATGATTATGCTTCAGCCACCTTGTAATGCACATCCAATGCATCTGGAAGGAAAACTTAGCTGATGTTAAATGATTTAAGCATGCCAAAATAAAATGTGAAAGCAGAAATGTAGAAAGAGTTGGTGCCCCGAGGTTTCCCCCCTCTCCTGATGAAGAAGCAGACAATGCCCCGAAACGTCCTGAGCAGCGATCCTCTCCACCACACGTCTAAAGGGGAACTCAGAGACTTTTACACTGCATGCAGACCTAAATCTATTCATGCTGCATCTGTTTCATATATCACATGTTGTTCATTATATTTACCTATATTACTTGATTGTTACCTTTTGATACTTTATCAGGAATTGATGCATTTGCTTATTTTCTGGACGCGGCTTATTTACACCTCGGCTGTTTTGTACATATTGTAAATCATTTCTTGTGTAGCTTTTCATTGTAACCATTGGTTCTCTGCCATAACCGGCCACTAGAGGGCGACATTGTACCTGACATGTAGATGTAATATACAGAAGAGGAAATCAATTTGGGGAGTGTCAGGAAGGAAGCTTCCGGAACATGTCTGGGCTCCTTTCTCTTACATCATAGAACATGTGGAATAATAAATATCCGCTGACAGTTACCGCTGGGCTTTACTGTTCTCCTGTGATTTTTATTGAGCATTTGTGTTGTGCATTGCTTTGTGCATTGATCCCCCAGCAGCTAACAGAACACATGAGAGCATGTTGGTGGATCCTCCGGCTATAGCGCCTATGGGCTGGGAGACACCAGAACACTTACAGGGGGCTGACCCCGCCTCCCACGGGGTGACCAGTGACACCATCACCTGATGACATCAGCATGGCATTATGACTGCTGTGATTGGCTACTAAGACTGTCACTCATCAAGCCCAGCAGGTGAGGCCTCAGCAGACAGAGGTGTCATATATTAAGGGTTACTCCGCCATGACAGCGCCTGTGTCTCTCACCCGCCAAGAGGATCTAGAATGTAAGGAGGGTCTCCGCTGATCCCTTTCTAACAGCTGCCCCGGGATCCCCCGTGCTAAACCCCAGGAGAATGCCCCCAATATAATCATCTCCACACAGGGGAAATATGGAGGGATGCAGAAGAGAGAGACAGGCAAAGGATCATGAGAAAGAGAAAATACATGGAGAGAGCCTGGAAATAGAGGGAGAGAGAAGGGGAAGACTGAGAAGATGACTGAAGCAATTCCATGAAGAGCGCAGAAGATGTGCAGAATGAACAAGAAAGGGAGAGAAAAGGAGAGAAACAAAGGGGAAAAGAGGGGAAAAGACTGAAGCAAGTTCCATGGGGAGACCAGAAGATGTGCAGAATGAGCAAGAAAGGGAGAGAAAAGGAGAGAAACAAAGGAGAAACGAGGGGAAAAGACTGAAGCAAGTTCCATAGAGAGACCAGAAGATGTGCAGAATGAGCGAGAAAGGGAGAGAAAAAGAGAGAAACAAAGGGGAAAAGAGAGGGAAAATACTGAAGCAAGTTCCATAGAGAGGGCAGAAGATGTGCAGAATGAGCGAGAAAGGGAGAGAAAAGGAAAGAACCTAAGGGGAAAAGAGAGGGAAAATACTGAAGCAAGTTCCATAGAGAGGCCAGAAGATGTGCAGAATGAGCGAGAAAGGGTGAGAAAAGGAGAGAAACAAAGGGGAAAGAGGGGAAAAGACTGAAGCAAGTTCCATAGGGAGACCAGAAGATGTGCAGAGTGAGCAAGAAAGGGAGAGAAAAGGAGAGAAACAAAGGAGAAACGAGGGGAAAAGACTGAAGCAAGTTCCATAGAGAGGCCAGAAGATGTGCAGAATGAGCAAGAAAGGGAGAGAAAAGAAGAGAAACAAAAGGGGAAAAGAGAGGGAAAGTGGGAGAAAAAAGGGAGGATGAAAAGAGGAAAAACACAGGAGAAGGAGATAGAAATAGAGAGAAGAGATGTGGAAAGGAAAGTGAGAAGAGAGGATGAGGAAAACAAGAGAGCGAGAGAAGGAGGGGAAAATAGAGACACAAGGCTCCATTCGGAGACATCTGAGAAAAATCACTCCCTTTAAGGAGAGAAAACTGCCATTGACTTTCATTGTCTACCTTTAGGGTGATTCAACACCAGGTGAAAATTGGCATCCGGTTGCTGAATCACCCCCAAGGAAATGAAAGTCAATGGCAGTTTTCTCTCTTTAAATAGCCGCCAATGCCGTCACCAGGCAGTGTCTTATCTAACTATAGCGTGGACCAGTATGCAGCGCCGGGTGCTCTGATCAGGCTGTGGCAGATTAAACCTGGGTCTGTAGGTCAAGATCCCATAAAGCACAATGGGAAGAACTGGATTGAAGTGTTTTATGCTTAAAGTGGACCAAAACCCAGAGCCGCTTCATTCCCTCGCCCTGGGGCATCCAGAATTGGCTGTGTGAAAACCCCAGATGGCACAGTATACTCACCTTCTCCCCCCAGTGCAACTATTAAGCTATCTCTGTAGCAGGGTGTGGGCCCACGCCAGGCATTTATGAATGTCCAGCTCTGGAATGTTCCCTGTTAGAGGGCAGTGGGTGATGAGGTCCCTGGCATGTTCGGCGCACTCAGCGGAGAACAGCGGGACTCAGCTCCTTAGATGAGCCTAGACAAGCTCACGTCAGCACAGCCAAGTGCACTGATTGGACAGTAGGCTGCACATGTGTCATAGGACCGGGAAAAGGTGAGTTAGTTTGGGTGACCTGTCACACAGTGGGGCATCCCCTGATCTGAGTGCAGTCACAATAGTCACAATGCTGGGTTATGGTCCACTTTAAAATGAATATCACACACATGTATTTGTACAGAAGCTGCTCTGGGACTGGTCAGTAATGGAAACGCAGGACCCAGGTGGGACTAAATGAGTTATTGGGGATTATTAACCTTTATTTTTATTGCTTCTTTTGCTTCACTTGTGTAATTTGAACGCCAACAGCTAAACGCTAAACGTTAGGGGGGTAAGTGACACCGATAAGCCAGAGTCTATGTGCTTGGCGTGTAAAGGGTTAATGTGTAGAGGAAATTGGTTGGTCAGAGGAAGTCATGTGATTGCTGTTATGTTACAATGATTGGAGCATTGCAGGAGCGCGGTTAATCCACTCCTATTAGGAGGAACCACAAGTCACAGCTAACCCGCACTATGAGTAGCAGTGCTGGATACAGATGGAATCTCCAGCAGAGGGTGCTGTAACAGGCCTGCCAGTGCCCCAATACATGCAGGTGCTCGCCCACATCTAGAGGCTCTTCCTATCCTGGTGGTAGGAGCAGGCAAATCATTATGGGCCACGCCCCCTCCATGGCCCAATATCTGATCCCTTCACTTCTGAACATCTGCCCCAGAGAGGCACCATATACAAGAAATACCCAGACTGAGGGCATTAGTATTATGGCCATTATCAGTGCTGGCACTTTAATATTTATATCATGGGGACCAGTGAAAGGAATTACTGTCACTGGGCTCCAGGGAGATGGATACAACCTTTGCCCAACCCCCGACAGGGTGATGGTGATAAAAGGAGCCGGGTCACACAACGCGTCACGCCCCCGCCAATACACCTCCTTCCAGTGATCTAGTAGCCATAGCTAGTAATGTTATTACATGTAAGGAGGATGTAGGGGCATGCTCCCTCTAGTGGTCAGTGTGCAGTGTGATAGAGGGCGTAATACCACTAGAGGGAGCATGCCCCCATCATGAGCTCCTTCAACTTGTGATGTAGGGGCGCGCTTGATCTTTTATGACCCTCGTCGTAAGTTTACTCTTCTCCTAATCTGGATCTTCCTAGGCTGCTTTGTTTGGATTTTATTGCTTTATTGTCTCAGGATGCTGATACTATCTACTTTGAATACAATTCATGCCCCAAGCCTGTTGGTCTCAGAATGCTGATACTATATACTTTGAATACCTGCCCTAGGCCTGCTCTGCTGGTATTCTGAACTATTTTGCTGTATATTCCTATATTTATATATGCAACATTATTAACAATATTGATTCTCCATAAAGGTCCATTATTTACACATAACCCACTAGAGACGGATATATATATATATATATATATATATATATATATATATCGAGGTCTCTCAAATATATAAAAAGTAAGTCTTAAAAGTGATTCAAATTTGCTGAGACTGATGGGACCCAATACATTACAGCACAATGCTATCACAACCTACAGTATCTCAAGTTACAGTCTGTATCCTTCAGTCAAGCCACCACACAATGTTTTACTGCCACACCTTCTTCAACAGTTCGTCAAACATGTTTCATATTTTTCCACCACCCATAACTGCTTATGTGCTTTTGGGTGACCAAATCTTGTGACATCCGGGTTTATTCACTGCTGCTGGTGCTGGACACACATCAGTCGACTTCCATTGTTAGTTGCAGACATTCTTAACAATGCTTTATCAGCTGTCACTGAGTCTCCAAGGCCTGTATTATCATCAGCGAGGTGGGTGCACAGCGTCACAGTCCATACTATACTAGGTGCACTGCCTCAGAACCGTCCATATTGTTATGGGTGCACAGCATCAGAACAGTCCGTATTGTTATTGGTGCACAGCATCAGAACAGTCTATAATGTCATGGGTGCATGTCATTAGAACAGTTCATTGTATTATGGGTGCACGTGTAATTTGACCATTCATAAAGATCATAAGGAGTTACAGCAACAGTCCATCTGCAATATTAGCAGCAATTGGTGATATACCTGTGACACAGTGATACACAGCAGACTCCAAGAAATAGAAATTTTGTCACCGAGCAGTTACATTATGCAAAATAGCAAACGGCGTAATACTGTGATAATGTCTGTATGAAAACAAAAGCGGGTGGCGCTGTAGATGTGGCTTTGGGGATTCAAACTCTAACCAAAGAACAATAATGTTGCCACTATGCTAAATCAATAATCCCCTCTGTCTCTGCAAACTTAAATCAGGGGCATCACTGGGCTATCTATGGAAAAATACTGTTTAAAAGTTATGTTTCCAATTGTGTTGACAATATTGTACAATATTAAACGGTAACTTTTGCTCACTTCATGCCCTTTCAAAAGTAATACTTGTGGAGAAACCGGTGAGAAGAGCTGCTCACCCACTTTATACCATTTAAAGCGAAGAAACATAAACAAACAGACATGTAGCTTCAAATTGTGTGCCTGTGTACAAACTACAAAAATGTTACTTAGGGAGAAAAGTAATGGTTCCCAACCCAATAACACAACAGAAAAAAAGCTTACCAGCACACAATTTAAGATGATTGATCCAATGAACAGGCCAAAATATGAATTTAAACCTTTTCATTGTTAAATGTAAAAGGTTAAAAAGCTTTAAAACCTGTTCCCAAAACATTGTCACCGAGAAGACACTAGCTCTATAGAAATGCTAATCAGGAATTCTGCGTGGGAGTGACACCTGCATAAACTAGACTGGCACTAGTTATTAAATATGAGCAATCACAAAACGAAAAAATTTAAATTAATTTACTCATTATTGGAAATTAGGGATAATTATGAATCACTGCCCCTGCCAGCTTAGCAGTTCAGGCCTTTTTAACTAAAAAAACAAAAATGAATTTAGATTTTTGACATCCTGACTGCTTTGATCAAATTAATCTTTGAGGCTTTTCCTTAACGTGTGCACAAAAATAAACCAACACAAAAAAGCCCATGTTAAGGTCCTCAAAACCTAATGAAAGAGTTAATCAGAGACTTAGGCCCTTATTTAACAAGGGATAGCGACAGGTAGCGACTGATGAGTGGCCGGTAATGACGGGCCCCGCCACTAGAACGCCACAATCACACATTTATCAAGGCAATCCTGCTTAGCGACTGAGATAATGCCAGATAGCCACTCATTCATCATTATTCCAGCCTCAGCCCACAGCGCCAGCGTCCGACCTTGAACAGCGACAGGTATGACCTCTCGCTACCTGGCGCTCTCCAATGCATTTCAATGGAACAATCTTTAAATATTCATAATTAATTGTTATGATTTTTTTTTTTTTTAAATGTGAAAAATTCTGTTACCACTTCTGCCATTTTAAATAATTTTTTTAAGTTAAAAAAAAAAAAAAATGTACAGAATTGATATTACAGGTCTGATATTAATGTATTCATATTACAAAATTATTTAAAAAACGTGTTTTTTTTTGTTTCCAAAAATATGGTTGTTTGGGGGTTAAAAAACTACTTTTAACCCATCGCCGCCAGCGCTCTGGGGTTTAAACATGCATTTTACAGCGCAAGAATTTTTTGAGTGTGATTTGTTAATGAATATGGTGGGAGCCGGTCGCTATGGCCAGTCGCTATCATGCGCTCCCATACAGCGCGGAACCTGTCAAATAGCGACTCCTCACCCAATATTCAACATTACGGCAAACCGACTGAGTCGCTATCAACTACCAAACAACGGCCAAGCACAGCGACTACTAGCGGGCGCTCTGAAAATGCCGCTACAGTCGCTCAACTGTCGCTACCTGCCGCTATTAATGAATCGGCCTCCCCGACCAAGTCTCTGATTAAAGAATTAATCAGAGACCTAGCCAGGGTTTTATCGAATGGACCTAAAAGACAAAGCCCATAGAGTTAAAGTGGACCAACACCCAGGATTTTGACTATCCTGGGTCTTGGTCCACTTCGGTGGGGCACCCCCGATCGGGGTGCCCCGCTGTGTGAAGCCCCCCCGATCACCCTAAAAACTCACCTCTCCCCGCTCCCAGCGCCGACGGACAAGCGATTTGACAGCCGCTTGTCCATGGCTCCTCTGCCGCCGCCTCCCGCGCGTCCCTCTTGATGCGCGCGCCCCCGTGCCGGCCATGCACAGACGGCCGGCGCGGGGGCGCGCACGCCTAGAGGGGCGCGAGGGAGGCGGCTGGCCGCCGCCGAAACTAAGGTAAGGGGGTTTGGGGGTTTTGGGGGGGTTTCACCCCGCGGGACATCCCGATCTCGGATGTCCCACGGGGAGGGAGGTGATCGGCCCGGGAATCTTATAGATTCCCGGGCCGATCACCTGAGGGTGATGGTCCACTTTAATAACACCTAACTGAGTGCCTCTCTATAACCTTTTGTCCAAGCCTTGGCTCATCCGACGTTCTTCTGTTTCCCGACATACTTACCTCCTCTCTTATGGCCATAACCTCTTGTATCAGGGACCTCATATCACTCCTTAACTGCTGATTTTCTACCATAAGGTATTAATTTTGGGCTCTTAACCATTTTACTGGAACAGACTTTACAGGTTTGCTTTGACTATAATGCTCCCTAGCAAATTTCTTATGGTTAAAGCATCCTGTCCCAAATCTAGCAGAATACGCCATTGTCTGCCTTTTGGGGTTTCTATAACTCTGGGTTTTATTTGTTTTGTCTTTATACATTTGTTTTGCAGAGGGGCAGAGCCTGGAAATGTGACCTGCTTGGCCACAGGAGTGACACTTCACACTTCTAGCTCTCTTTAAATTGTCTCTGTAGGGTACAGCAGAGTTAATCAGTCTAGGCATTGCTTGTTGTGATTAGGACCTTGTGACTGCCACTGGAGCTTGTGTGACTGCTCTAACTTTTGGGGCTACCTTTGGGTGATTTTCACTAATACAATTACCTCGCATCCCAGGTTCTATACCCTTATTTGGTGAAGACCCACATGAAAGATCCTCAGCAGCACTAGGAAAGGCATCTTCCTGTCTCCTGAATTCTACAGACATAAGCTCAACTTCCTTTCCAGCTTTTCTGACATTACCAGATTGTTTCTGCGCAATTCTATGCTCTCAGCTCTGAGCTGCTCCATAATTGCGCCCAAGCTTTCAGCAGATGCCCTCATGGCTCCCAGTGCTTTACCCAGGGAGGTCACCTCCTCTCTGAGGCTTTCATTTTGTATTTTTACCAAAACAAACTCTTTGCAATACAAACTGCCCCATAAATCAAAAAGCATTTGCCCTCAGATTTGGAAATTTGCTTAGCAGCAATGCATTTAGACACATAATCCTGGGCCCCTGCCCATGGGTTACTGGATCCCTGCATTGCTCTAATAATCCCCTCTGCATTCTTTATCTTGTTCATGTTTTTTTACAAGACCCTCCATGTCTCTAACAATAAGGCACTTCCAACCAATTACAATACTTTAAAATATGCTATACTCACCAGTAGCAACAGTGTTCTTAGAGCAATAGAAATTAAATTGCACAATGCGTCAAATACAATGATACCTCAATATTTACCACCGATCAGCGCTCCGTAAACACATGTCTCTTGCCTGGTGTTACGCTCTGGGTACTCTAATGACAGGCTCAGGTAACTCCAGCCCTCCAGGTATGCCCTCAACCCTCAATCTCCGCAGCCAGCTTCACCTGTAGGAGCCCCCACTTGCTGGGACGCAGTACACACCTGCCCCCAGGACTTCAATGGCTCAAAGGATGAGAGCTTACTGGTTGGAGGTCTGAAGAACCAATAACTAGGAGCGGAATCAGAGTGAGTCCAATTGTTAAAACGAGTTTAGCGTAAGTCCAAAGACAGGCCAGAGGTCAACACCGGGTAATCAGAGATCGCAGAGGTACAGAAGGATGAGGCAGCTCGAAGTCGGGGTACAAAACAGGGGTCGGCAACGGAGATCAGGCAGAGAATGGTCGGTTTCAGGCAGGGGTCGGCAACGGAGGTCAGACGGAGAATGGTCGGTTTCAGGCAGGGGTCGGCAGCGAAGATCAATCAGAGTAATATTACAAGACAAACGAGGTACAAGGCGCTATCACAGGCGCTGAGTAACTGACGGGGTGAAACCTTTATAGGGACAGACATGATTGGGGATGGGTGTGTGATTGGTGCACATAGGATACAGCGCATGATTGGACCAGGGTGTATAGCCCAAGAACTTCCCTAGGGCTCATTGGCCCTATCCCACTAAAGGAAAACACCCCCCCCCCACCTAGGCTCATTGGCCCTTTAACCCTTTAAATGCCAGCCACATAAAATTTACGTGGTTGCTTCTCCTCCACTTAAGTGCCAGACACGTAAAATTCTCGCGCCTGGCATTTACCCCTACTAGCGGGCAAAAAAAAAAAAAATACTCACCTGACCCCTCGTTGGATCCGGCCAGGTCTCCTCTTTAATTTGGTGTCATCCGATCCCCCGTGGGGGCTCGGATGGCTCCAGGAGAGCCTGCAGTTGCGCTGCCTCCCTCCGGGTCTCCTCTTCACAGGTGACTTGCCATAAACCCCCGGCACCATCTATTACCTGCCTCCCCAAAGCCCAGGGGGGGCAGAAGAGCCCGGGCCCACATAGGCTATGTGGGCTCGTAGGCTGCATGATGGGGGGCCACAAAAGCTGGCCCCCCCACTCTGTGCCTACAAGCCCCCATAGCTGGTCCTGGGCTGGTAATGCTGGGTAAGGGGGACCCCATTTCCTTTTTTTTTTTTTTTTTAAGGGTTTTGGAGGGGGGACCCTATGTCGTTTTTTTTTTTTAATTAACCGCTTATGTTCTTTCGCCCAGCAGTTATAAAAGACTTCCAGCAGGTGAGCGGAAGCCAGTGATTGCCAAGGGACACAGTGCTCCAGGATGGATGGGAGGTAAGTATTAAAAAAAAAAAAATATATATATTTTTTCTCTGTGTGTAGTGTTTTTTTTTTTACACTTAACCCCTTGTGAACTGGTAAGGGGTCCAAGAGATCCCTATACCAGTTCACAAGGCTGGGGGGATGGCAAGTCACCTGTGACTAGCGGGTGACTTGCCATTAACCCCCGGCACCCCCAATTACCTGCCTCCCCAAAGCCCAGGGGGGGGCAGAAGGACCCGTGGCCATGTGCTATGCGGGCTTGTAGCCTGCAGGGCCAGGGGCCACAAAGGCTGGCCCCTGCGCCCTGTTCCTACAAGCCCTGCATAGCTGGTCCCGGGCTGGTTACTTTGGGTAAGGGGGACCCCATGTCATTTTTTGGGGGGATTTTTAAGGGTTTTTAACCCTTAAAAATCCCCCCAAAAAATGGGGCCCCCCACCCTGGGAGAGGGGACTCTATGTCATTTTTTTTTCTTAATTTAACCCTTTGTAGTGTGGATGGTAGTTGTATTTTATTTATAAATGTACTTGTTTCAGTTTAGGGGGTCTCCTGGGCAGGAGGGGGGGCTACCGATAAATAAGTGGTACCGTTCTAATCGGTAGAAATGAGGCTTTCACATGCAATATGATTTTCTTTAATAAAATACATTTTTTATTTAAAATAAAGGAGACAATTTTCAAACACTTTTTTTTTTTTTTTTTTTTTTTTTAACTTAATAATAATATTGTAAAAAACAGAATAAAATTTACAAAACAAGACAAGTTTCAAGTTAAAGCCTAAACTCTGCTGCAAAATATATATATATACATTTTCCTAAAAATTCCAGCAAAAATGTCCCAAAAAATGGGGAAAATGACCTGTCAACAGAGGGTGACAAAATCTCAAGTAGGCTGTCAATTAAAAAGGTTAATAGTACCTATGCATGTTGGGTATTGTTCTGCTCGGGGGACCTTGCACTTTCATACTTAGCTTGTTTTTTCTTGTTTGCATATTTATATTTTAGGAAAAGGTGTTTTTTATTCAGCTTTTTTTATACATTTTTTTAAGGAAACCCTGCGCAAACAAAGAATTCTTTGAGGGATTTATTGCAGAAAGAGGAGCCCACTACAACAAGCTGGGTACGCTTTGAAAGCTTAACATGTGTACTTTCAGGGAATATATGGTTTATGGGGGATATTCCAAATGTAAAGGGTTGTTTTGGTTGAAAAATCGCAAGGTGCGCACTTTGTCTGCAGAGCTGAAATTTTCAAGTAAAATTACTGTTACGCACATGCTTTACTTTGGGGTGTTTGGCAACTCTTCCCTTGACAGAACCTATGCATGTTAGGTATCGTTCTGTTCGGGACGTGTTGCTTTTTCAGATTAAACTTGTTTTTTCTTGTTTCTAAATAGTTTTTTTTAGGAACATGTGGCTTTGATTCTGCTTTTTTATCCTTTTTTTAGGGAAACTCTTTGCAACCAAAGAATACATTGAGGGATTTTTTCCAGAAAACTATGGCCACATCAACAAGCCTGGTACACCTAGAAAGCTTGAGGTGTGTACTTCCAGAGAATATATAGTTTGTTGGGGGTATTTCAAATGTAAAGGGTTGTTATTCTGGAAAAACCGCAAGGTGCGCATTGCGCATATCACAGTTGTATTTTTTCTGAAAATCTCCTAAAGCGTTGTTTCAGTTTGGGGGAGCCTCCTGGGCAGGAAAGGGTGTCTACCTATATATATGTAGTACTGCTGTAACCGGGAGAAATTGGGATTTCACACGCAATAAGATTTTATTGACAAACTTCCATTTTTTATTACAAAAAAACACTACAAATTGTAAAAAATAGTTTTTTTTTATTTTTTTGCACATATTTCACCCAAAAATATTGAGAATACACCTAAAAAATGACAAACAAGACATTTCACCCAAAAATATTGAGAATAAACCTAAAAAATGACAAACAAGACATTTCATGTTAAAGCCCAGACTATGCTGAAAAAAACAATATATCATTTTCCTGGGAAATCCCTGGAAATCCCTTCAAAAATCACATTTGAACATGGGGAGCGCAAAATAGTGCAAAATGGTCTGGCAACAAAGTTTGACAAACCTCCAGGTAGGTTGGCACTTAAAGGGTTAACAGGAGGGCATATACAGGACGTGCTCGCTCTCGCGCGAGCACCAGAAGCAGGGACGCAGGGGAGAGGGAGGAGGACAGCCATGCTCGGCGCCGCACGAGCCGCCGCAGGGGCTGCTGCGGTCGGCCGCCCGGAGACGGCGCTGGAACGGGGCCCAGGTAAGCGAGTCCTGACACTACCCCCCTTCATGAGGAGCCTCCAGGCCCTTACCAGGTTTCCCTGGATTATCACGATGGAACTTTTTAACAAGAATCCTAGTGTGCACATCTTTTGCTGCAACCCAACACCTCTCGCCTGGACCGTAGCCAACCCAGTCAACCAAATACTGCAATGAATTACGGATCTTACGCAAGTCTAGAATCTTGTTAACTTCATATTCTGGTTCGTTATCAACTAGGATTGGTGATGGGGATGGCAGTGGAATCTTTTGTATCTTAAAACAGTCGTTTTCAAAGTCTCTTGGACGCGGGCCCAGATGTTTTTCTGTTCTTGGAGCCACTCTTCCAATGCTGGTAAATCGGAAGGTGACCCTGAGAGGGAAGAACCTCTGGGATTTTTTCCCAAATTGCAGAAGAATGGGGATACCTTAGTACTTTCACTCGGTGCATTATTGTACGCAAATTCCGCAAAGTCAATGAATTCTGACCATTGTTCTTGAGCTTCCAAAATGTAACACCGTAAGTACTGTTCAAGACTTTGATTGGTTCATTCAGTCTGCCCATTGGTTTGAGGATGGTACGCCGACGACAAAGATATCTGAATCCCCAACCGTGAACAGAAGTTCTTCCAAAAACGTGAAGTAAATTGTACACCTCGATTATATTAAATGGTATGCCATGGATACGGAAAATATGTGAAATAAATAATCGTGAAAGCTCAGGAGCCGACGGAAGTTTAGGTAACGGAATAAAATGTGCCATCTTACTAAAACGGTAAACAACCACCCAAACAACAGTGTCTCCATGTGATTGTGGCAAATCAACTATTAAGTCCATAGAGATATAAGTCCACGGTTCTTTACGTCAAATGCCGTCTTCCACTCATCCCCTTGCCGAATACGAATCAAGTTCTAGACCCCTTTTAAATCTAACTTGGAAAAAATCCGAGCACCAACAACTTGATTGAATAAATCCCCAATCAAAGGAAGGGGATACCGTTTTTTTACAGTAATCTTGTTCAGGGCCCTGTAGTCTATACAAGGCCTATAACCACCATCTTTTTTCCCCACAAAAAAACAACCCAACCCCCCGCAGGCGATGTTGAGGGGCAGATAAACCCCTTACTCAAATTTTCAGAGATGTAATCCCTCATTGCTTGCTCCTCAGGCCGGGTAAGTTGTAAATTTTCCCTCTAGGAGGAATAGTCCCAGGGAGCAAGTCAATGGAGCAGACATAGGCCCCATGTGGGGGAAGAGTGTCAGAAGACCGTTCAGAGAAAAAGTCAGCCCAATCCGCGTACGGCTGAGGTAACCCTTGGGGCACCATCTGGATACTCCTGAGGGTAGTGGAAAAGCAATGATTCTTACAGAAGTTACTTGATTTAACTAATTCCCCAGCCTGCCAGTCTAAAATGGGATTGTGGAGTTGTAACCAAGGGTATCCTAAAACTACAGGAGTTTCTGGGCAATCAAAAACAAAAAATTCTATGTACTCTGAGGAGGAGGACCCAACGACTAGATTAAGAGGTGGGGTCTTAGTATTGACCAGACCCCCCTGAATGGCCTTCCCAATAATGGCCAGGACCTGCAGAGATTTTCCAAGGGGTACCAGTGGAATTCCCAAGATGGGGATCATGCTCCGATCCAGGTAGTTGCCTGCAGTTCCACTATCCACAAAAGCGGAAACTGACTGCTTGGAAGAGCCCCAGGAAAGGTCAACAGGGATTAACATCTTGTTTAAGCGAGATTAGTAAACAGACTCACCTAGATCAGTACTCTCCCCCTGATCTAGGCATGAAAGTTTCCCGTCGGGTACCCCTTGTTAGGACAGGATCTAGCAAAATGTCCCGGATTCCCACAGTATAAACATAACCCCATGGAGCGTCTTCGCTGCTTCTAATCCTGGGAAAAACGAGTTCTCCCAACCTGCATAGGTTCCTCCTGAAAGGAGGAAGGCGTATTTTCCCTAAGGGAAGATGGTGGGTTTGGGTTTTGGAATGGCTTGAAGGCCGTAGGAGCCCTAGCTCTCTCCCTAGCTCTCTCCCTAGAGCGTCGGTCAAACTTAATGGTGACCTGCATTAACTGGTCTAGGTCTGACGGTGAAGGGAAATTCACAAGCGTATCTTTGATACCCTCTGACAGGCCCATTCGGTATTGGCTACACAGGGCAGGGTCATTCCACCTGGACTCTACCACCCACCGGCGGAATTCAGCGCTATAATCCTCCACCGTGTTCCACCCTTGCTTCAAGGCCCGAAACCTGTTTTTGGCTGTAGACTGTTGGTCCGGGTCAGCGTATAATACACCCATAGCAAGTAAAAAGGCCGTAACTGAATGCAGGGCGGCATCATTGGGAGGCAAACTAAAAGCCCAAGACTGAGGGTCTCCTTGTAACAGGGAGATAACTAAACCCACCCGCTGGGTCTCGGTGCCCGAAGATACAAGCCTCAACTTTAAGTAGAGCTCGCAAGAATTTTTGAAGTTGGAGAACTTGGCACGATCCCCAAAAAATTTCTCCGGTAGCGGGACCGTCGGCTCCAACACGTGAGGTGGTACAGAGGATGCAGGAATCTGCCTGGTTTCTTGAGTGGCCACTCTTTGGGCAAGTTGATTTATAGCAGTGGCCATAGCCTGCACTTGCTGTACCAGGTCATCCATGGTGCAGCCTGTGATAATGTCACACTCTGGGTACTCTAATGACATGCTCAGGTAACTCCAACCCTCCAGGTAAGCCCTCAACCCCCAATCTCCGCAGCCAGCTTAACCTGTAGGAGCCCCCGCTTGCCCGGACACAGTACATGCCCGCCCGGGATCGGTTGCCCCCAGGACTTCAATGGTTCAAAGGATGAGAGCTTACTGGTTGGAGGTCTGAAGAACCAATAACTAGGAGTGGAATCAGAGCGAGTCCAATTGTTAGAGCGAGTTTAGCGGAAGTCCAAAGACAGGTCAGTGGTCGACACCGGGTAATCAGAGATCGCAGCGGTACCGAAGGATGAGGCAGCTCGAGGTCGGGGTACAAAACAGGGGTTGGCAACGGAAATCAGGCAGAGAATGGTCGGTTTCAGGCAGGGGTCGGCAACGGATATCAGACGGAGAATGGTGGGTTTCAGACAGGGGTCGGCAACGGAGATCAGACAGAGATTGGTCGGTTCAGGCAGGGGTCGGCAACGAAGGTCAATCAGAGAAATATTACAAGACAAACTAGGTACAAGGGTCAGAGTAACTGACGGGGTGAAACCTTTATAGGGACAGACATGATTGAGGATGGGTGTGTGATTGGTGCATATAGGATACAGCGCATGATTGGACCAGGGCGTATAGCCCAAGAACTTCCCAAGGCTCATTGGCCCTGTCCCACTAAAGGAAAACACCCCCCCACCTGGGCTCATTGGCCCTTTAACAGTTTCTCCTCTGGCGGCCGCGTTGACAGCAGCGCCGCTGGAGGGCATATACAGGACGTGCTCGCGCGCGCGAGCACCAGAAGCAGGGACGCGGGGGAGATGGAGGAGAGTGGCCATGCTCGGCGCCGCACAAGCCACCGCTGCTGCCCCTCGCCCGCCGAGCAGGGACTGGTGCGGACGGCCGCCCAGAGACGGCGCTGGAACGGGGCCCAGGTAAGCAAGTCCTGACACCTGGCTCACCAAATATGTAAACAATTTAAAACTACTGAATGACTAAAAAATTTATAAGATTATATATATATATTTAACCTGCCCGGCTCGACTAAAATAGGCTAACAAATATATAAATATTATTAATATCTGGCCAATGATAACACAATGGATACACGCATAAGACTGTAGGTTCTTTCGACTTCCGGTATATGCAGAGGACACTTAGACAAGTAAATAAAGAGATATAATGTTGACAAAATTTGCACAATAATTAAATCAAATCCTACAACAAAATACAATACAGTTCTGAGACCGGCCTATACATATATCCAAAGATTAAGGCAGTAACCTGACCAGCAACTCATACCATTACCATCACCAGCTGACTGTCACACTGGCAGCCTTCTTTTCTCCTTTCTCTCACCTCTCCTCCCACCTATAGCCAGGCCCTTCTCCTGTGCTAGCAGTCTCCCCTTCTCACCTCCCTTCCTGCCTCTCTCACCCAGATATATATATCCAATATCCCTTTTGATCTCTAGTCTTCTTCCCTTTGATCTTTTATGACCCTAGTTGTAAGTTTACTCTTCTCCTAATCTGCCTTCTCTATCTTGTCTGAGGCTGCTTTGGATTTTATTGCTTTATTGTCTCAGGATGCTGATACTATCTACTTCGAATACAATTCATGCCCCAAGCCTGTTGGTCTCAGAATGCTGATAATATCTACTTTGAATACCTGCCCTAGGCCTGCTCTGCTGGTATTCTGAACTATCTTGCTGTATATTTCTATATTTATATATGCAACATTATTAACAATATTGATTTTCCATACAGGCCCATTATTTAAAAAGGGCTGGACCGGACGCAAGTAACAACCTGATATAGGGATGGACTGGGGGAAAAAAACAGCCTGATATAGAGGCGGACTGGGGGCAAATAATAAACTGATATTGGGGCCGGACAGGGGGCAAATAACAGCCTGATATAGGGACAGACTGGGGGCAAATAACAGCCTGATATAGGGGTTGACTGTGGGCAAAAACAGCCTGATATAGTGCTGGACCGAAGGCAAATAACAGCCTGATATAGGGGTGGACAAGGGCAAAAACAGTCTTATATAGGAGCGGACCGGGGGGCAAATAACAGCCTGATATAGGGCTGGACCGGAGGCAAATAACAGCCTGATATAGGGGTGGACTGGGGGAAAATAACAGACTTATATAGGGGCCATACAGGGAGCAAATAACAGATTGATACTGGGGCCGGACAGGGGGCAAATAACAGCCTGATATAGGGCAGACTAGGGCCAAATAACAGCCTGAGATAGGGGCAGAGTGTGGGCAAAAAACAGCTTGATATAGAGGCAGACTGGGGGCAAATAACAGCCTGATATAGGGGTGGACTGGGGCATAAACAGCCTGATATAGGAGCGGACTGGGGGCAAATAACAGCCTGATATAGGGCTGGACCGGATGCAAATACCAGCCTGATATAAGGGTTGACTGGGGGCAAATAACAGGCTGATATAGGGGCCGGACAGGGTGCAAATAAAAGCCTGATATTGGGGCAGACTGGGGGCAAATAAAAGCGTGATATAGGGGCAGAGTGGGGGCAAAAACAGCCTGATATAGGGGCAGACTGGGGGCAAAAAACAGCCTGACAAAGGGGTGGACTGGGGCAAATTACAGAATCATATAGGGGTAGACTGGGGGTAAAAAACAGCCTGTTATAGGATTAGCCTGGGGGCAAATAACAGCCTGATATAGGAGTAGACTGTGGACAAACAACAGCTTGATATGGGGTAGACTGGGGACAAATAACAGCCTGATATAGGGGTAGACTGGGGACAAATAACAGCCTGATATATGGGTGGACTGGGAGCAAAAACCAGCTTGATATAGGGGTAGACTGGGGGCAAATAACAGCCTGATATAGCGGTTGACTGGGGGCACATAAAAGCCTGAGATAGGGGCAGACTGTGGGCAAAAAGCAGCCTGATATATGGGCAGAAAGGGGGGCAATTAACAGGCTGATTTAGGGATGGACTGGGGGCAAAAACAGCCTGATATAGGATCAGACTGGGGGCAAATAACAGCCTGATATAGGGCTGGATCAAAGGCAAATAACAGCCTGATATAGGGGTGGACTGGGGGCAAAAACAGCCTGATATAGGAGCGGACTGGGGGCAAATAACAGCCTGATATAGGTCTGTACCAGAGGCAAATAAAAGCCTGATATAGGGGTGGACAGGGGGCAAAAACAGCCTAATATGGGGGCGGACTGGGAGCAAATAACAGACTGATATAGGGGCCAGAAAGGGAGCAAATAACAGCATGATGTAGGGGCAGACTAGGGGCAAATAACAGCCTGATATAGGGTCAGACTGTGGGCAAATAACAGCCTGAGATAGGGGCAGACTGTGGGCACAAAGCAGCCTGATATAAAGCGGTAGACTGGGAGCAAATATCAGCTTGAGATAGGGGCAGACTGTGGGCACAAAGCAGCCTGAAATAGGGACATACTGGGGGCAAATAACAGCCTGATATAGGGGTGGACTTGGGGAAAAAACAGCCTGATATAGGATCAGACTGTGGGCAAATAGCCTGATAAAGGGGCAGACTTGGTGCAAAAACAGCCTGATATAGGGCTGGCCCGGTGGCAAATAACAGCCTGATATATGGGCAAACTGGGGGCAAAAAACAGCCTGACAAAGGGGTGGACTGGGGCAAATAACAGCCTGATAAACCGGTTGACTGGGGGCACATATAAGCCTAAAATAGGGGCAGACTGTGGGCAAAACGCAGCCTTATTTATATGGGCAGAAGTGGGGCAATTAACAGCCAGATTTAGGGATGGACTTGGGGCAAAAACAGCCTGATATAGGATCGGACTGGGGGCAAATAACAGTCTGATATAGGGCTGGACCAAAGGCAAATAACAGCCTGATATAGGGGTGGACTGGGAGCAAAAACCAGCCTGATATAGGGGTAGACTGGGGGCAAATAACAGCCTCATATAAGTCTGGACCGGAGGCAAATAAAAGCCTGATATTGTCGGGGTTTATGAAGCAAAGCTCATAAGGATGAATCTATAGCTAGGGTTAAATTTCTAAGGCGGACATAAAACACCTTATAAAAGAGATCTCTTGAGGTAATTTAGCAGTGCAATAATAAAATCTTTTAACGGTTAAAGATAAATAACAAGCATTTATTATAAATACAATTATAGAAATCAATAAACCAATAACCAATAAGCAAAACAATCAGATTAAAAACATATATATCCTGTACTTATCAAATACTACTCAAATCACTACTATTACCATAAAATATCCTTTTAATCAATCAATTCCTAAACCGATCTAATAGACAATTTAACTAAATTGTTATACCAAATTTAAAGATTAAAAATAATTATCCCCAGAACACAATGCTCCGACAAGTATGAAATTCAACCAAAGATATTTTGATAATATAGTTCAATTACTGGACTGGAATTTAGCTCACGGGAAGATGTGTTCCAGTAAGAAATTTCGCAATGCCCAGCTAATTAACTATTAATAAATTAGAACTATACATTACCAGAATCTCTATGGTAGGTCGGTCTTCAATTATGCAAGGCCTATGGGATATGTAGATCTGATATGCAGTCACCAAATTAGCTAGGAGTTGAGAGAGCTGAGAGCTTGGATGCTGGTCACTGAGACTGGGATCTTTCTGTTGACCTCTGCTGATGATCTCTGCTGGTGAATCCTGCTCTCTCTTGATGATTAACATTCCGGCCCCTAAGAATTATCCCCATTATATTTCAATTTCTTATCTAAAATCCATCCTTCTTACAAACATGATGTCATTGGGGCATGGCTAAGTGTCCGGTGACTTGATCAATTCCATCTCTGGCCACAAGGGGTCATTGTAGGATAAGAAATGAATTTTGCACTATGTTGGAAAAATATTTAAAATCTAGGATAGGGAAATTACATATACCCATATATACCCAGGTGTATGGACTTATTTAAAATGTATATAGATATACCCAAATCTATATATATATATATATATATACATATATATACACATATATGACATTCTATCGACTATAGAATTGTTATCATGGGGGTAATTATCATGGTGAATATTTAGTACATTTAAAATCCTATAACATATCTATTAGTCACAAAAATATGATTTGGTAATACTATAAATCTATAATATAGATCATTCCATCTATGATAACTAACTTAAAAGTCATAACATTACACTCACATAAATTTCAACATATATATAGCTATAAAAATAGCTACTAAACCTACTTAATCGAGGCATCAATTCTTCATAAAATACAATCATTATTCCTACTCTGGGCACTAAATATGTTATCTATATATATAAAAAAAAAATTAAAATGGTGTTGCATATTCTAAAAGACGACATTATTAACAACACTAATTTTAATTGGCAAAGCATTCCTTTCCGAGAATCCCAAACTTTTAATCGCCAGTTTGAAAACATCATTCCCTTGAAATTGTGTAACCATTTCAGTCTAGAAAGATGTTTATTTGTCTTGTAAAAGAAAAAAAATCTCAGGGTCTTGTCTTACAGCGGGGCTTGTGAGCTTTTCCTCAGCTCAGCAAACATTTCTCCTGAAACTTCATTGTCTCAAAAATACCTTTATTTGGAAACTGATAATGGTGATCCCTGTAAGCTTGCTTCATGGAACACAGACATAGTCTGGTTTTCTATTGTGAGGAATTCTCCTCGCCAAATAAATCCTATGTCTGTGAAAACACAGACCTTCAAATACGCAAATATGCAGGTTTCACAACAGTGAATTCCCGACATCAGCAGAATCGACATTGAAAAACATGTTCTAGTATGGCCTAAAATAGGCCTCCTAAGGAAAAAATATATATGTATAGACCCTCACTAGGCCATGGCTTCTGCTAAATTTGTGTACAAAACCATACATTAATATATATATATATATGGATATTGAGAAATAGCCTGACATAATCCCCCTTCGTTCCAATTTAATATTTGAATATAAAATACGGAGTTGAAACGCTAGAGGAAGGCTTTTCATATTAGTTCATCGAGAACCATTGTGTCCGAGTTTGGTTTATAATGTTCAAGCCATAATTTCGCCAGTGTACTTTTAATGAAGTGTATCCATCGTATCATCTTGATAGTTAGATAGCTCAACCATCCGATAGTCATAAGGAACAACACGCTTCCAACGTAATAAATCCGGATATGTTGAATCAAAAACGGTGAAAATAACTTGTTGGTAAAGATGGTATCCTCCACGTCAAATGTAGACCCGATAAGCGTCGTCTCTCGGCGATTCCATGTTCCGATGACTTCCTAGGAATGGTCGTCACACTCTCGATCTCCTGTCCTCCTCTCGGCCTTTTGGCCGATCCGGCTGATGTAGACCCTCTCGGACAAAATCCTCGCGTTCGTCAGACTGGATCCTGTAGTTCTCTGCAACACGATTCCAGACGATGGTCCTGGTACAACGATCGGCTCGACCTGGCACTCTTTCCTCATCATCAGGATGATGTATAGGATAACGACACTTCTCGGCGTCATTTTGGCTCCGTCAACTGTAAAATATTGTATGACACATATGACCATACATCTTTTCATAATCCTTCTTATCAATCGTGTACTAAACTATGATTTTACGATCAAAATTCTCCAATTCATATGGCTTGTCATGGAGAAGATTTTCGGTATTTTAATTTAATTAAGATTATAATTATTTATTATAATTGTAATCAATTTTTATAATTACTAAGATCTATTAAGAGATATAAAAGTACGGAGGAAAATATAAAACAAAATAGGTTAGGTCGATACAGATCTATATATTACACCAATCCCGATTTTCCATCTTCAGCTGAACTCCGATATCTCTTTATTCTTCTTCATCCGGTCTTCTATCCAGTCGTTGAAGTTGTGACCTAGGATGACAAGCTCGCAATTGATTAATATGGACCCATTTATCTACAAATTCATCCCCCTTTGGAATTTTGACCTTGTAGACCACAGGAGATAATTTATCAATAATGTTATATGGTCCTTTCCATGAAGGTAAAAATGTCTTTTCCTTTACCTGATCTCGGGCAAAGTTGTAAAGATATACCTGATCGGAAACCTGATATTCCTTCTTTGTAGTCTTCAGATCATAATATGTTTTATTGCTCACAGCAGCTTTCTCCAGATTCTTCTGGGCAAACGCAAAAGCCTGCTGAAGATGCTTACGTAGATTCTGCACGTATTGATGAGCATTTGAAGCGTTTAACAGATTATGATCCATTGTCCTATAAAGCAAATGTTGTGGTAATACCATTTTCCTACCAGTGTTCATCTCAAATGGGGAACATTTGGTAGCACTGCTGGGCGTGGCTCTAATAGCCATCAGGACTAAAGGCAACTTCACATCCCAGTCCTTACCAGATTCATTGACAAACTTCTTTAGAATGTTTACAATGGATTGGTTGTAATGCTCTACTCCACCACTAGATGCTGGGCGATAAGCTATATGTAGCTTCCTCTTTACACCCAATATTTCCCACATTTTCGTCACCACCTCACTGGTGAAACTGGATCCGCGGTCGCTCTCAACCCGCTGAGGCAACCCCCATCTGGAAAATACGTGGTTAATGAGTAGAGATGCACAAACACTAGAACTACATGTTTTGCACCGCAAACATTCCACCCATTTCGTGAATAGACAAGTTACGGTTAACATGTATCGATTTCCTTTTGATGAGGTTGTTACTGGTCCAATAAAATCGATTTGGATATCCGACCATGGCATAGACATTCCTCTTTTCATCAGCGGTGCCCGATGAGTGGGTGCTTGTGGCTGGAATTGAGGACAAATTAAACATCCTTGACAATTTGTGCGAACATCTTGCAACATATGCGGCCAATAAGCATAATCCCGTAACAATTCATATGTTACCTTCTCACCTCGATGTCCATCAGTTGGAGCATCATGAGCATGCTGTAGCATCAAACCTCGGAATGCTATGGGAACCACCCATTGAGATATGCCATTTTTCGATGTTCTGACTAACAACCCATCTTGTAAAGAAAATTGGGACTTACCCTTCATCAAAATCCGTAACTCTTCCTTGTCTTTACAATCTTCCATGGTTATGGAATGGTTCTGTGGATCTTCGATATGTTTATAAAATACCCCAATGACAGGATCCCCCTTTTGGCCACTGGGCCACATTGGCTTTGGCCTCCTTTCGGGCCTGCCTCCTGGTTAATGCCTCTACCTGTATGGTACCCATGAGGTCATCAATATCCAGGACTTCTCCTTCAAGAGCTCCTCGCTTGGCTAGGGAGTCTGCCAAGTAATTTCCCTCTTTATCTATTCCTGGATATTTTGAATGGCCCCTGGTCTTCTTCCAATATATGGTAAGTCCATGAGTGGTAACCATCTCATCAATCCTGCAAAACATTTTACCATGTTTAACTGGTTTGTTATTGCTTCTTACCATATTGGACCTTTTCCATCCAGGGAGGTATTCCACAAAACTGTTACGAATATAATTAGAATCTGTAATTATAACAAACTCTTTAATACCATATTCGATAGCCATCTGTACAGCTTTGTATACAGCAGTAAGTTCTGCAATCTGGCTACTTTTTGGACCAATGCTGTATCCTACAGAGATCTCTGGGAAGTTGTTATTCCACACTATTCCAATACCTGCAACCAACTTACGTTCTGATCCTACAGTTGTATGGAAAGAACAACCGTCAACATAGACACAGGGTAAAGATTTGCAATACTCTTCTTCAAATGTCTTATAGGGAGACAAAGATTGTTCTATTAGGAAATCATTTTCCGCTGGTTCATCCTTAGGACCTGTATCGGTACAATCATGAAGATCAGCTAACCCTTGGTCAACTGGATTCTTATTATTTTGTTTGTACCTTATCTCCAATGTCCATCCCATTAAGGACATTGTCCATGCGGTTATCCGACTATTAGAAAGATTTCCATCCCTGATCTTACTGCTTTGTAAGTATTGCAATGGTTGGTGTGCAGTTTCCACAATGATCTTTTCGCCTTGGATAAAACTCCTGAAATATTGCAAAGCCCACACAGTTGACAATAATGCTTTTTCACAATCATTAAATTTTTCCTAAACTGGTGATAATGACTTGCTAGCATAGGCGATGATCTTATTCAGGGTTTCCTGTTTCTGGAATAGTACAGCACTCATACTTTTATCGGTGAAGCCTGTTTCAACAAAGAAAGGTGTCCCTCCTTCTGGGTATGCAAGGCATGGGGCCTGAATGAGTCTAGTTTTCAGCTCAGTTACAGCTTCCTCATAACATTCATTCCATTCCCATTTTACGCCTTTCTTTAACAACTGCAAAAGAGGTTTTGTAATTTCGGCATAGTTGTCTATGAACTTACGTGAATAGTTCATCATACCCAGGAAGGATCTTAATTCCTTCAGGTTGGTTGGTGACTTTGTCTTGGTCACAGCTTCCACCTTTTTCTTTTGTGGATTAATTCCTTCCGCTGAGATTTCATGACCTAGGAAATTAACTTTGGAACGACACCATTGAGCCTTCTGTAAAGACAGTTTTACGTCAGCTTTTCTCAATTGGGTTAGTACATGCCTCAGTTCTACAATATGTTCCTCAAAAGTCGTGCTTTTGATCAGAATGTCATCCACATAAATTAAGGTACCTCGTTCAGCGGTATCAGGCATTGCCTTATGCATAAACACAGCAAACTCATGACCTGAATTTACATAACCAAAAGGTTATCGTTGCCACGCCCATTGTTTGTCACCAAATGAGAACGCCAGTTTGTATTGGTCCCTCCCATCCACCTTAATGGTCCAGTATCCCTGTGCACAGTCAAGAGCAGTGAAAATCTTGGACCCCTGTATTTGTGCCAAACACTGGTCTATATATGGCACGGGCCACCCAGACATATATACCCGTTTATTTAACTGCCTAAGGTCCGTACATAGACGAAATTGACCATTTGGCTTAAGGATTGCCAATATAGGGGAGTTGAATGAACTATGCACTGGGCGTATGATACCCCGCGCTTCCAAGTTCTTGACTATTTCCGCTAACGACTCGTAAGCTGCTAATGGAAGTCGGTATTGTTTGACATATACAGGTGGTGCATTGGGATCTGTTTGGATTCTTGCTACATGTAGGTCAGTGACCCCACAATCATAGGAATCCTTGGCAAACATATCTTGGAAATCTATGAAGAGTTTCTTTAACTGTTGGCGCTTCGATTCATCAGAACATGCATCAGCTAAAGAAATTTGCTCTGCGGCCTGTTCCTGAAATTCAGGAAAAATTTCAGGTTGACTTAACTCATAAGCTTCTTCCAGCTCAGTTGTTAAGTCGCCTTTAAGTCTGCTTACCTTTTTCTTTTCTTGTTGGTATGACTCATATTCTTTCTCATCACTCTCGTGATTGAAAACCAATGAGGCTTCTTCAATATGGCATGTACCTTCTTCAGAACTGAAAGGATAAATAGAATGAATATTAAACAACCCTTCAGGTATTGAGAAAAAGTGTTGTTCCAATAGTTCTTCCTCTGATAGATATTCATCAGGGATAAGTCCAATAACCTGATTCTGAAATCCAAAAGTGTAATATTCAGGATCCATACCTAAACCAAGTATAGTTCCTTTCCGTAAAGCTATACTATGGGAAACCATGTTATGAATTATTATATTCAATGGTTTATGATGGATATTTACCATAGGAGTATGTGTTACCTTAAGTCCGAGTTGTTGTATCCTGTTAGACATACAGATTAAAGCGTTTGTATTCTTTAATGTCTGTCCCTTCTTTACCTGTATGGGAAGAAGAAAAGGCTTACCTCCTTCAGGGATCTCGACATCCTCAGCAACCAGAATACTTACGGCATAAGGCATCTGTTGTTCCCATTTCAGGGTTTGTTCCTCATTTTGAAATCCCTCTGGAACCCCAGATAATCTAGACCACAAATTATTGTTCACCAGATCAATCTGCACAGCAAATCGGTGTAACAGGTCATTACTTATATATATCTGGTGCCGTGGTTCATTCAATACAATGAATGAATGTTCAGTGGTCTTATCTCCTATGGAAATAGATAATAAACATCTTGCAATTATATTATGACTCTGGGAATCACCATCCAGATCATGAACCCACTGATCTTGTGGAGGGGAATATCTAATCATTTTAGGATTGGCGACCTGCTTCAAAAGACTTAGGCTAATGTAACTGGCTTCGGATTTTAAATCCAGCTTGGCATATTTCATCCGAGCCATATTGTTCACCTGTACGGGAATCAATAGGTTATTACTTACCTTTTCAATCCGGGTCATGGATTGAGTATGCCTGGTCAGGTCTGCTACCTCGGAACATCTCCCTTTAAGCAAAATGGTTAACACATCCTCATTCAGGGTCACCTTTTTAATCCTATCCTTCTGGATGGTTATAGTGTGTTTTGTATCCCTGATAGCTTTCTCAGGATCACCATTTTTCAGGATCGTGATGTCCGGAATCTGATTGTTCCTAAAATGAACTTCTATAAGGTTAGACCTCTCTTCAATCACATGGCAGTTATAGTGGGTTTGCATATTGCAAGATCGGTCATAGGCAATAGGTGCCTTTACTTGAGTCCAAATTGCTTCATTAATGAAGTCAATAATGGGGCTCAATCTTTTCAAAATGTCAACTCCTATGATTAATTTATCATTAGGGATATCTACAATGATGGTGGGATGTCTAATTATTTTCTTGCCAAACGTAAACTTTAACCATGCTGTGCCTTTTACCTGTAAAGCGTCTCCACCGACACTTATCAAAGAGCCATCAAATGCTTTTAATTTAGGCTTTTTCTCTGTCCTATCCACAATTTGCTGGAAATAACTAAATGACAGTATAGTAGTTTGTGATCCTGTATCAATTAAACCTTTGATGGGACCTATACATTCATCTTGGAGGTATGAATCAATATAATATCGGCCATCAACATTAAACAGGTCACATAAATAATTAGAATGCTCTCGCATTTGATGCTTTTTAAGGCTATGGTTCTTCTGTAGGGATAAGACATCTGATGAAGCTATGTCATTCCCGCTGCACACAGCAGCCCCCACCTTTGGGGATACCTGGATTACATCACAATTTACAGACAATAGCTCACAGCTTGACACTGACATCAGCTTTTCACTCTTTGTAGAGGAATCTTCAGCACACACATTCTCATGGTTAAGTTTCAAGATAGGTAACATATTAGACCCATCCCCCTTCTCGGATGAGGGGACAACAATTTGACACACACCACCTTTGGCCACTATTTTAGGATCAACAGCATTGCAAGGAAAAACAATAGTAGAAATCGCATCAGATTTACCTACAACCAACTCAGTAACCTTGCACAGGCCTAAGCTTTGATCCTGCCCTGACAATTTTATACAGTTGGACTGGGGCCTGTAGCTGTTGCTAAAAAAAATTTTTGGTTACTCTCATTGGAACCCTGAGTCATTTTACTAACCATTTTGGTTAGTTTGGCTACCTGATCGGCCAACTTATCGAAACGGTCACTAAATTTAGGCCTATCTTGGTTTTGAGGCCTTCTCCTGTTATCAGTAGGTGACCGACCCCTATGTGAGGTATGTGATTCAGGCCTATTATCCTTTGGTGGTCTAGGCTTATTATCCCAACGCCTGTATGTTGGGGGACCCCCATTGTTATATCGGGGATGGTAGAAATACCTTTTATTACCGCTATTTTCCCCCTTTGACCCATTGGGACTACAAGGCTTTGTTGGCCTGGGTCCTGATTGGTTCTGCTGGGGCTGTTTGGATAGTTCAGCAGGCTTAGGATACTTACGCTGTTGCGTTTCAATACCTAATTTCTGATCTATCCTAGTCTCAGCGACATGTTGATCTGAGGACTTGTCATACCTTCTCTCACCTGTAGGGTTACACTCACTGATATTATACAGTGTAGTGGCAGCAGTCACTAACCTGTCTAATGGAGCATCGAGATCAAGATCTCTGGCCAAACTAAATTTAATTTGAACTGGCATTGCGTCATAAAACAACTGCTTAAACTCACAGGACTCCCAATCAGGATAACTATATGCTAAACCATAAGCATTTTTAAGGACATACAAAAACTCCCGGGGACTTTGATGAGGTTTGCATCTCAATTTATAGATGTCACGTCTGGCTGCCATAATGGATTTGAAAGGCCCAAATTCCATTTTAACCTCATGCAAAACATCCTGCCATTTCCTAATCCCCCTTTCTCTGAAAGAAGTGAAATAATGGCGGTACCTGTTTTCAAATGCCCAGGGTAAAAACCTGATTCTATCTGCGTCAGCATATAATTGCAATGAATCCATAGTAGATTCATACAATTCCAGATGGTTAGCAATTTCTATAGATCCCTTTTTAGAAAACTTAGGAACAGTGGCATTTAAGAATTTGATAATCACAGATGAATTCTGATCCCCCTTTGGAGACTGAGTGTCCCTCTTCCTAGGGGAAGCCTGGTTATCCCGTCTTAAAATCTCATCCCTCTTACGGGCAAATTTGTCCCTACGGGTTGATGAATATTCTTTACTCCTTTCCCTGTCAGTATCAAAATCACTACTGCTTTCCTCATAGTAATAAGATACAGGTGATTTAATCCTTACAGCCCTCTCTGGGGAAGAGTGAGATACTTCATGCCACAAGCCTTTTGTGTCATTAGCACTTTGTAATGCCAATACTGCTTGACACGCCTGGGTTTACTGAGTCATTAATTCATTGGTATCTAAGCTTTCATTCTCTGAGGTCTGACTAACAGGATTTTGGTCTGATTTTGCTTTAAGAGCATATGATTTTGAGGGAATATTTTGGGGAGTAAGAGTGGGCGGTTCTGGGAAGCTTCCACTGTCTGGCAAAGCACTTTCCACTTTGAATGCAGTGGGGCTTTGTCTTGCTTGCTGCAGCCTATAATAGCGATGATTCATTTCATCAGCTTCTTGCTCTAATTTTTGATATGCCGTTTTACAATGGTCAATCTCACTTTGTAATTCTTTAACTGCTAACTTTCCTGATTCTACTTCTTTTTCTAAACTGTCTATATAAACTTGTACATTACTTAGTGTAGACATGTCACTGGAGAAGTGATCGAGGGGGTGTACATTTCACCTAGGTTACTATGCTGGGTGAGATGGTAAGTCCAGGATTGATTTGCTTCCCAGCAGTGATATGCTGCTGAGGTGTTGTTTAATTTTGCCGGGCCTGGATTTATATGGAATGGCAGGTAGGTTTGGTAGAGGGACCTGTCATTCCACACCTCCCCGATCCAGTTTGGGTTTTGGATCAGGTGAGCTCTGATCCTAATTAGCCTGGAAAGGTAAAAGCTCTGCAGAGACTGCAGGCTATTGCTCTCAGCCAGGAATGAACAGCCTGTGTGTGTGTTTGAAGGAAGCTGCGAACGCAGCCACTGCTGGAGCTAAAAACTCACCCTGCGATATCCAGGCTAACGCTGTGTTTTGAAACTGCCGGATAGGTGAGAAGAACCTGTTAGTAAGCGCCCAGACGGGCTAGGACTTTTATTTTTGTTTGGACACAAAAGAAGCACGTGGTTGCTGTATGTTTTGTTTGCTGGACTGTTTATGCTATGAATAAACGCCAAGATCTGCTTTTATAACGTCTGAGTCTGCCGTGAACTGTGTCCAAACACACCATCCCCCGGGAAGATCCCTACATTAGATACATATCCTTTTTAGTTAAATGGTTACTAACTTCTAGTAGTGCGAATAAAATTATTGGTACCAATCTTAATAAGTGTCGATCCTTATTAGTATTGCTTTTAAGTGCAGACATATATGTTAAATGTCTTCTAACCGTTCCAGACAATGCCCATACATCTGTACATTCTCTCTTGGAATCTTGGCATAACCCCTGTTTCCAAGCTTCTATGTCCTCACTTAAATTCAATCTCTCATGTACATATTCCACGATACTATAGATTAATTGTTCTGGGCTAGATGGACCACCCAGAGCGGCTTCACAGGAGCCGGTATCGCTATTGACGGTACTCATTTTTACTACTGATAATTTCAGATTACAAATATGTCAATATAAATATAGAATCAAGATGAATATAGAATATAGTATAGAGTTTTACTATTGCACAAACAAATTAACGCTACAAGATCTCACTGGTGCCTCCAAATTATGTCGGGGTTTATGAAGCAAAGCTCATAAGGATGAATCTATAGCTAGGGTTAAATTTCTAAGGCGGACATAAAACACCTTATAAAAGAGATCTCTTGAGGTAATTTAGCAGTGCAATAATAAAATCTATTAACGGTTAAAGATAAATAACAAGCATTTATTATAAATACAATTATAGAAATCAATAAACCAATAACCAATAAGCAAAACAATCAGATTAAAAACATATATATCCTGTACTTATCAAATTTAGCCACAAGATGGCTCACTACTATTACCATAAAATATCCTTTTAATCAATCAATTCCTAAACCGATCTAATAGACAATTTAACTAAATTTAAATTTAAAGATTAAAAATAATTATCCCCAGAACACAATGCTCCGACAAGTATGAAATTCAACCAAAGATATTTTGATAATATAGTTCAATTACTGGACTGGAATTTAGCTCACGGGAAGATGTGTTCCAGTAAGAAATTTCGCAATGCCCAGCTAATTAACTATTAATAAATTAGAACTATACATTACCAGAATCTCTATGGTAGGTCGGTCTTCAATTATGCAAGGCCTATGGGATATGTAGATCTGATATGCAGTCACCAAATTAGCTAGGAGTTGAGAGAGCTGAGAGCTTGGATGCTGGTCACTGAGACTGGGATCTTTCTGTTGACCTCTGCTGATGATCTCTGCTGGTGAATCCTGCTCTCTCTTGATGATTAACATTCCTGCCCCTAAGAATTATCCCCATTATATTTAAATTTCTTATCTAAAATCCATCCTTCTTACAAATATGATGTCATTGGGGCATGGCTAAGTGTCCGGTGACTTGATCAATTCCATCTCTGGCCACAAGGGGTCATTGTAGGATAAGAAATGAATTTTGCACTATGTTGGAAAAATATTTAAAATCTAGGATAGGGAAATTACATATACCCATATATATATATATATATATATATATATATAAATATATACACAGCCCTAGAGCTGTGTATAAGGCTCAGCGAAGCAGTGTTAACACCACAGGTGCTCTTCAAATCAATCCGGTGACTTCACTCCACCACCACCTTCTTATATATAACGTACCAGATATATTCTTGGTAATTTGCACATATGATCTCCCTTTAGTTTAAGAGGTTCCCCAATTTCTCCTTTGACCAGAAGGAAACACTTATCTATTTAGGTGCCTGTTTTTCCACCTCATTAGGCAAAGCACAAAGGACTCCAATCTCCACACAGGAATAAATCAACTTGCTCCGGATTTATTGTAACATATTACAAAGACATAAACATAAAATGCTCCAATAGCGTAAGTACGTTCCACACAAAGGGAATCAAATCTATGGCCACTGGCCCTTTAAAAAGCCGCTCACCAGATATTAAAACAAAATGCGCAATCAACTTTAAAAAGCAGTGGGGCAGGCGTCATCTAAGCCTTCCAGTATAGACGCGCACATCACAATGCTGAGATAAACGAGTATCAGCTCACCGCCTTCTCCGGCCGTAGTCCGCAGCGCTGCTCATCAGGATACAACTCACGTGACACTCCTTAGCTCCGCCCAACGCGTTTCGTCGTCAAGACTTATTCATGGGCTCGCGCGGGGCTAGGAGTGTCACTAATTTATTCACTTCAACCTGTCACGTGGTTGTTGTTTCTTATTAACCTGTTCGGTTCAGGATCAATTGCCGCAACTGCGGCTATTCAATTTAATGCTATAAATGGTGTGTACGTCCCCCAGAAGGGTTAGAGGGCACCTTCTTTATACTATAACCAATTTTAATATATAAAACATAATTATTAAAAGCCAATAGCCAATGCAATTATACAAAATACCAAAAAACATTCTTAAAACCTACTCTTATTATATCCTATTATAATAACATCGTGTTAGCATCCTCCCTTTACTATTTAAAATATAGTTACTATAATATGTGACCTTTTGTTTTATATATATGTATACACCTTTCAATAAAATCTAAGCTATTTATTTCATTTTAATTTAAACTTTTTATTTTTTAAAAGCATCTCCACTAATCAGCTCAGAAAGGAATCTTGAAACAACTTGAATGGAAATTTTCTTCAATTATCACCTATGAAACAATTTAAATCGTACTCTACATTTAACCCTTTTGGTTGCAGAGGCTGAAGCTTATATATCCATTTTGATTCCATTGTAGATATCTCTCTAATATTGTTACCTCCTTTTAATCCTCCTGTCCACTGATCTATCACCCAAAATTTTAACATCGTGGGATCTTTATTATGAAAACAACTAAAATGTGATGAAACACTGTGGGACTCGTATCCTCTTTTAATATTGTAAATATGCTCTCTGAGTCGCACTTTAAATTTTCTCCCTGTGCGCCCAACGTACTGTTTCCCACAGGGGCATTCCAATACATACACAACATTCTCACTATTGCAAGTCATAAAATTATTTATTTTAAAAACTTCTTTTGTCACTGTAAACGTAAAATTCTTAATACTCTTCTTATTCTCAATATCACTGGTGCGGCATCCCAAACACTTTTTACATTTGAAAAACCCTTTTACATCACAGATCAGGCTATCCCCTCTTTTTGGGGGTTCTATATAACTCTTGACCAGATGAGTCATGAGTGTAGGTGGCTTTCTATATATTACTCTAGGCTTTTCTGGCAGATGGGGTCCCAATATCTCATCGTTTTTAATAACATGCCAGTGTCTCCTTAGGATTTTACTCACTCTATTATAGTCATCACCAAATCTTGTGATCATAGCACAAGTGGCAAAATTATTTTCTTCTAGATTCTTTTTCTTTTTAGGGGTCTCTACCATGGTGGACAAATCTAAGGCAGCAATCTTCTCAATTTCATTATGAACAACCAATTCCTCATATCCCTTATTTATCAGCCTATCGCCTACTAGCTTCGCCTGACACTCAAAATCTTCCATTTTAGTGCAATTTCTTTTTATACGATAAAGTTGCCCCCTTGGAATATTATTTAACCACCTAGGTTGGTGGCAGCTTTCTTTTGGAACATATGAGTTCCTATCAGTGTCTTTGAAATATGTCCTTGTTACAATGCTTTTCTCTTTAATCTCTATTTCCAAATCGAGGAAGTGGATCTTGCTCCTACTTATTTCTTTTGTAAATGCCAACCCCCAATCATTGGCATTCAAAGTAGAGAAAAATAATTCTAATGATTCCTCACTACCTTCCCATACAACCAGGCAATCATCGATATAGCGCCCCCATAATCTTAAATTGGGGTGTCTGGCCTCATATATGGATGATTCCTCCCACATTCCCATAAACAGGTTTGCTAGGCTTGGAGCGAACTTAGCGCCCATAGCAACTCCTTTTGTTTGCAAATAATAATTCCCATCGTGCCAAAAATAATTGTGATTTAGGGCAAAATTGAAACAATCTAATACAAAATCGATCTGAATCATTAAGAGATCTGTGGCCTGCATCAAATAACGTCTAATAGCTTTCAATCCTCTTTCATGTGGTATACACGTATACAATGAAACCACATCAATTGTGGCCAGAATGGTGTTATCGGCAATTTCTACATTTCTCAGTAATTTTAAAACATGTTGGCTGTCTTTTATATAGGAAGGTAGACTGACAACTAGTGGCTGAAGAAACCAATCTAGGTATTTCCCAAGATTGTAAGTCAAAGAATGAATCCCACTAATAATGGGTCTATGTGGGGGATTCTTCTGGTCCTTATGGACTTTTGGGAGGCCATATATAGTAGGGGTTTTTGGATATTTTTTATTGCAAAACTCTACCTCCTTTTTAGTTATCACTCCTGAATTTAAACCTATCTCCATAAGATTATCCAATTCTTTTTTGAAACAGTTTATAGGATCGCTAGGAAGTTTGCAATATGTTTCAGTATCTTCCAGAAGTAGATTAATGTGTTTAATATAATTCTCAGTATCTTGTATCACAATCCCTCCACCTTTGTCCGCCTTTTTTATATGTCTTGTTTTATCATTTTTTAGGGAATCAATCCCCCTTTTTATCCATTTATTTACATATATATCTTTATTTTTATTATCATTTTTATTTTTGTTTAATAGTTTTAATTGACCATCTTTTTCTAAATCTTTCAATACTAGTTTCTTGAAACTCTCCAAGCAGAAATTATTGTTCGGCATAGGGTTAAAGGTTGAGGGATTTCTTAAGTTACTGAACACAATCCCAGAATCTTTCTCAGTTTTCTTTTCTCCCACAAAATTATTGGCCAAAAAGAACCTCCTAACATTTAACTTTCTAAAGAATAAATTTAAATCTATATATGTTCTAAAAGGATCCATATTTACTTTTGGAGCAAAATTTAGCCCCTTATTAAGAACAAACATTTCATCTTTGCTTAAAGATTTTTTACTTAGATTATAAATCCCACCATCTTTATTTGTTTCCTCTAGAATCTTTTTTGTTTTCTTAAACTTCCGTCCTCCTCTTATTCCCCTAGATCTTTCCTTTTTCTTCCCATTATTGGGGTATATGGTTCTATTAAACTTCTCTTTTGTCCATTCCTCATCTCTTTCTTTTGCATATTTTCCCTGATAGAAAAAGGGGAATTTGACCTCCTCTTCCTCTGCAAACTAGTTTTTCCATCATTGAAGTTCTTAGTTCTCCAACTTCTCTCATAACTCAACGGGGAATATCTATTTCTTAATTCTAATCCCTCTCTTTGTGATTTTCTTTCTAGCGATCTTCCCATTCTTTCTTCCTCATTTCTATTCCCTTTATCAAATATGTTTTTTTTCTTATATGTTGGGGAATTAAATTCTTTTCTCCTAACAGATGGAATCCTTCTCCTCTGTAAAGGGAGGCCCTGTTCTCTTTTATCATTCAACCCATCATCCCTATATAAATCACAATTATCTTCTTCTCTCCTAATAAAACCATATCCTCTCCTGTCTCTTCTAGACGCCCGGTTGTTCTTTGCTGGGATTCTAGCATTATCTTGCCATTTAAACACTCTTTTATTATCATAATCCCAACTGTCTCTTTTTATCTTCCTTTGTTTTTTCTCTCTAATTTCTTTATCTTCCTTTCCCAACTTATTTTTTAGTTGATCTGATAATTTTTGATAACTCTCATTCTTCTTATATGGTTCTAAGCATTCTCTGGCCTTATCTATCTCTTCTTTCACCATCTGTAATCTTGCCCTTTTTTTATAAACTAATGTCTCAAGTAATCTCAAACCACAATCATTAAAAAATTGGAACCAATCATCTTTAAATATATCACTTTCATCACCATCATAGATACATATATCCCACCTTAAACTTCTTGGTACAATTTTCTGCGACATATAAAATTCTAATGTGGCTATATCCCACCATAACCTTATTTCTTTGTTCATAAGATTGTGCAATTTTCTAAAACTTCCATCAAGAAAGTCTTCTATATTTAAATTTCTCCCATTTCCCATACTCGTGATGTCAAAAAACACCTTTTCTAGATCTATCTTCCTTTTTTCTCTATATTCAAAAATATCTTCCATTACTTAAATTGTGATGAACACGTGAATAGTGACCAACGATAACCGATATATTCTAATAACAATCCCAAATTATAATCAAAAAACTTAAACAACTATTATTATTAAACAGTAATCAGCAGCAGTTTCAAATGACAACACACTTAAAACAGTAAAAATAAAACTTAACAGTTCTAAAAAAACGCGCTTTTAACCAATTAAATTAATTAAAGTAAAGTCTTTCGCTCCAAGCCTTTAGGCTGTTGTCAATTCAGCCTCCAACGTTAACATATATAAATATATACACAGCCCTAGAGCTGTGTATAAGGCTCAGCGAAGCAGTGTTAACACCACAGGTGCTCTTCAAATCAATCCGGTGACTTCACTCCACCACCACCTTCTTATATATAATGTACCAGATATATTCTTGGTAATTTGCACATATGATCTCCCTTTCGTTTAAGAGGCTCCACAATTTCTCCTTTGACCAGAAGGAAACACTTATCTATTTAGGTGCCTGTTTTTCCACCTCATTAGGCAAAGCACAAAGGACTCCAATCTCCACACAGGAATAAATCAACTTGCTCTGGATTTATTGTAACATATTACAAAGACATAAACATAAAATGCTCCAATAGCGTAAGTACGTTCCACACAAAGGGAATCAAATCTATGGCCACTGGCCCTTTAAAAAGCCGCTCACCAGATATTAAAACAAAATGCGCAATCAACTTTAAAAAGCAGTGGGGCAGGCGTCATCTAAGCCTTCCAGTATAGACGCACACATCACAATGCTGAGATAAACGAGTATCAGCTCACCGCCTTCTCCGGCCGTAGTCTGCGGCGCTGCTCGTCAGGATTCAACTCACGTGACACTCCTTAGCTCCGCCCAATGCGTTTCGTCGTCAAGACTTATTCATGGGCTCGCGTGGGGCTAGGAGTGTCACTAATTTATTCACTTCAACCTGTCACGTGGTTGTTGTTTCTTATTAACCTGTTCGGTTCAGGATCAATTGCCGCAACTGCGGCTATTCAATTTAATGCTATAAATGGTGTGTACGTCCCCCAGAAGGGTTAGAGGGCACCTTCTTTATACTATAACCAATTTTAATATATAAAACATAATTATTAAAAGCCAATAGCCAATGCAATTATACAAAATACCAAACACCATTCTTAAAACCTACTCTTATTATATCCTATTATAATAACATCGTGTTAGCATCCTCCCTTTACTATTTAAAATATAGTTACTATAATATGTGACCTTTTGTTTTATATATATGTATACACCTTTCAATAAAATCTAAGCTATTTATTTCATTTTAATTTAAACTTTATTTTTTAAAAGCATCTCCACTAATCAGCTCAGAAAGGAATCTTGAAACAACTTGAATGGAAACTTTCTTCAATTATCACCTATGAAACAATTTAAATCGTACTCTACATTTAACCCTTTCGGTTGCAGAGACTGAAGCTTATATATCCATTTTGATTCCATTCTATATATCTCTCTAATATTGTTACCTCCTAAAAAATAAGTTGGGAAAGGAAGATAAAGAAATTAGAGAGAAAAAACAAAAGGGAGATAAAAAGAGAAAGTTGGGATTATGATAATAAAAGAGTGTTTAAATGGCAAGATAATGCTAGAATCCCAGCAAAGAACAACTGGGCGTCTAGAAGAGACAGGAGAGGATATGGTTTTATTAGGAGAGAAGAAGATAATTGTGATTTATATAGGGATGATGGGTTGAATGATAAAAGAGAACAGGGCCTCCCTTTACAGAGGAGAAGGATTCCATCTGTTAGGAGAAAAGAATTTAATTCCCCAACATATAAGAAAAAAAACATATTTGATAAAGGGAATAGAAATGAGGAAGAAAGAATGGGAAGATCGCTAGAAAGAAAATCACAAAGAGAGGGATTAGAATTAAGAAATAGATATTCCCCGTTGAGTTATGAGAGAAGTTGGAGAACTAAGAACTTCAATGATGGAAAAACTAGTTTGCAGAGGAAGAGGAGGTCAAATTCCCCTTTTTCTATCAGGGAAAATATGCAAAAGAAAGAGATGAGGAATGGACAAAAGAGAAGTTTAATAGAACCATATACCCCAATAATGGGAAGAAAAAGGAAAGATCTAGGGGAACAAGAGGAGGACGGAAGTTTAAGAAAACAAAAAAGATTCTAGAGGAAACAATTAAAGATGGTGGGATTTATAATCTAAGTAAAAAATCTTTAAGCAAAGATGAAATGTTTGTTCTTAATAAGGGGCTACATTTTGCTCCAAAAGTAAATATGGATCCTTTTAGAACATATATAGATTTAAATTTATTCTTTAGAAAGTTAAATGTTAGGAGGTTCTTTTTGGCCAATAATTTTGTGGGAGAAAAGAAAACTGAGAAAGATTCTGGGATTGTGTTCAGTAACTTAAGAAATCCCTCAACCTTTAACCCTATGCCGAACAATAATTTCTGCTTGGAGAGTTTCAAGAAACTAGTATTGAAAGATTTAGAAAAAGATGGTCAATTAAAACTATTAAACAAAAATAAAAATGATAATAAAAATAAAGATATATATGTAAATAAACGGATAAAAAGGGGGATTGATTCCCTAAAAAATGATAAAACAAGACATATAAAAAAGGCGGACAAAGGTGGAGGGATTGTGATACAAGATACTGAGAATTATATTAAACACATTAATCTACTTCTGGAAGATACTGAAACATATTGCAAACTTCCTAGCGGTCCTATAAACTGTTTCAAAAAAGAATTGGATAATCTTATGGAGATAGGTTTAAATTCAGGAGTGATAACTAAAAAGGAGGTAGAGTTTTGCAATAAAAAATATCCAAAAACCCCTACTATATATGGCCTCCCAAAAGTCCATAAGGACCAGAAGAATCCCCCACATAGACCCATTATTAGTGGGATTCATTCTTTGACTTACAATCTTGGGAAATACCTAGATTGGTTTCTTCAGCCACTAGTTGTCAGTCTACCTTCCTATATAAAAGACAGCCAACATGTTTTAAAATTACTGAGAAATGTAGAAATTGCCGATAACACCATTCTGGCCACAATTGATGTGGTTTCATTGTATACATGTATACCACATGAAAGAGGATTGAAAGCTATTAGACATTATTTGATGCAGGCCACAGATCTCTTAATGATTCAGATCGATTTTTTATTAGATTGTTTCAATTTTGCCCTAAATCACAATTATTTTTGGCACAATGGGAATTATTATTTGCAAACAAAAGGAGTTGCTATGGGCGCTAAGTTCGCTCCAAGCCTAGCAAACCTGTTTATGGGAATGTGGGAGGAATCATCCATATATGAGGCCAGACACCCCAATTTAAGATTATGGGGGCGCTATATCGATGATTGCCTGGTTGTAATTGGAACCAATCATCTTTAAATATATCACTTTCATCACCATCATAGATACATATATAGATACATATATCCCACCTTAAACTTCTTGGTACAATTTTCTGCGACATATAAAATTCTATTGTGGCTATATCCCACCATAACCTTATTTCTTTGTTCATAAGATTGTGCAATTTTCTAAAACTTCCATCAAGAAAGTCTTCTATATTTAAATTTCTCCCATTTCCCATACTCGTGATGTCAAAAAACACCTTTTCTAGATCTATCTTCCTTTTTTCTCTATATTCAAAAATATCTTCCATTACTTAAATTGTGATGAACACGTGAATAGTGACCAACGATAACCGATATATTCTAATAACAATCCCAAATTATAATCAAAAAACTTAAACAACTATTATTATTAAACAGTAATCAGCAGCAGTTTCAAATGACAACACACTTAAAACAGTAAAAATAAAACTTAACAGTTCTAAAAAAACGCGCTTTTAACCAATTAAATTAATTAAAGTAAAGTCTTTCGCTCCAAGCCTTTAGGCTGTTGTCAATTCAGCCTCCAACGTTAACATATATAAATATATACACAGCCCTAGAGCTGTGTATAAGGCTCAGCGAAGCAGTGTTAACACCACAGGTGCTCTTCAAATCAATCCGGTGACTTCACTCCACCACCACCTTCTTATATATAATGTACCAGATATATTCTTGGTAATTTGCACATATGATCTCCCTTTCGTTTAAGAGGCTCCACAATTTCTCCTTTGACCAGAAGGAAACACTTATCTATTTAAGGTGCCTGTTTTTCCACCTCATTAGGCAAAGCACAAAGGACTCCAATCTCCACACAGGAATAAATCAACTTGCTCTGGATTTATTGTAACATATTACAAAGACATAAACATAAAATGCTCCAATAGCGTAAGTACGTTCCACACAAAGGGAATCAAATCTATGGCCACTGGCCCTTTAAAAAGCCGCTCACCAGATATTAAAACAAAATGCGCAATCAACTTTAAAAAGCAGTGGGGCAGGCGTCATCTAAGCCTTCCAGTATAGACGCGCACATCACAATGCTGAGATAAACGAGTATCAGCTCACCGCCTTCTCCGGCCGTAGTCTGCGGCGCTGCTCGTCAGGATACAACTCACGTGACACTCCTTAGCTCCGCCCAATGCGTTTCGTCGTCAAGACTTATTCATGGGCTCCCGTGGGGCTAGGAGTGTCACTAATTTATTCACTTCAACCTGTCACGTGGTTGTTGTTTCTTATTAACCTGTTCGGTTCAGGATCAATTGCCGCAACTGCGGCTATTCAATTTAATGCTATAAATGGTGTGTACGTCCCCCAGAAGGGTTAGAGGGCACCTTCTTTATACTATAACCAATTTTAATATATAAAACATAATTATTAAAAGCCAATAGCCAATGCAATTATACAAAATACCAAACACCATTCTTAAAACCTACTCTTATTATATCCTATTATAATAACATCGTGTTAGCATCCTCCCTTTACTATTTAAAATATAGTTACTATAATATGTGACCTTTTGTTTTATATATATGTATACACCTTTCAATAAAATCTAAGCTATTTATTTCATTTTAATTTAAACTTTATTTTTTAAAAGCATCTCCACTAATCAGCTCAGAAAGGAATCTTGAAACAACTTGAATGGAAACTTTCTTCAATTATCACCTATGAAACAATTTAAATCGTACTCTACATTTAACCCTTTCGGTTGCAGAGACTGAAGCTTATATATCCATTTTGATTCCATTCTAGATATCTCTCTAATATTGTTACCTCCTAAAAAATAAGTTGGGAAAGGAAGATAAAGAAATTAGAGAGAAAAAACAAAGGGAGATAAAAAGAGACAGTTGGGATTATGATAATAAAAGAGTGTTTAAATGGCAAGATAATGCTAGAATCCCAGCAAAGAACAACTGGGCGTCTAGAAGAGACAGGAGAGGATATGGTTTTATTAGGAGAGAAGAAGATAATTGTGATTTATATAGGGATGATGGGTTGAATGATAAAAGAGAACAGGGCCTCCCTTTACAGAGGAGAAGGATTCCATCTGTTAGGAGAAAAGAATTTAATTCCCCAACATATAAGAAAAAAAACATATTTGATAAAGGGAATAGAAATGAGGAAGAAAGAATGGGAAGATCGCTAGAAAGAAAATCACAAAGAGAGGGATTAGAATTAAGAAATAGATATTCCCCGTTGAGTTATGAGAGAAGTTGGAGAACTAAGAACTTCAATGATGGAAAAACTAGTTTGCAGAGGAAGAGGAGGTCAAATTCCCCTTTTTCTATCAGGGAAAATATGCAAAAGAAAGAGATGAGGAATGGACAAAAGAGAAGTTTAATAGAACCATATACCCCAATAATGGGAAGAAAAAGGAAAGATCTAGGGGAACAAGAGGAGGACGGAAGTTTAAGAAAACAAAAAAGATTCTAGAGGAAACAAATAAAGATGGTGGGATTTATAATCTAAGTAAAAAATCTTTAAGCAAAGATGAAATGTTTGTTCTTAATAAGGGGCTACATTTTGCTCCAAAAGTAAATATGGATCCTTTTAGAACATATATAGATTTAAATTTATTCTTTAGAAAGTTAAATGTTAGGAGGTTCTTTTTGGCCAATAATTTTGTGGGAGAAAAGAAAACTGAGAAAGATTCTGGGATTGTGTTCAGTAACTTAAGAAATCCCTCAACCTTTAACCCTATGCCGAACAATAATTTCTGCTTGGAGAGTTTCAAGAAACTAGTATTGAAAGATTTAGAAAAAGATGGTCAATTAAAACTATTAAACAAAAATAAAAATGATAATAAAAATAAAGATATATATGTAAATAAACGGATAAAAAGGGGGATTGATTCCCTAAAAAATGATAAAACAAGACATATAAAAAAAGGCGGACAAAGGTGGAGGGATTGTGATACAAGATACTGAGAATTATATTAAACACATTAATCTACTTCTGGAAGATACTGAAACATATTGCAAACTTCCTAGCGATCCTATAAACTGTTTCAAAAAAGAATTGGATAATCTTATGGAGATAGGTTTAAATTCAGGAGTGATAACTAAAAAGGAGGTAGAGTTTTGCAATAAAAAATATCCAAAAACCCCTACTATATATGGCCTCCCAAAAGTCCATAAGGACCAGAAGAATCCCCCACATAGACCCATTATTAGTGGGATTCATTCTTTGACTTACAATCTTGGGAAATACCTAGATTGGTTTCTTCAGCCACTAGTTGTCAGTCTACCTTCCTATATAAAAGACAGCCAACATGTTTTAAAATTACTGAGAAATGTAGAAATTGCCGATAACACCATTCTGGCCACAATTGATGTGGTTTCATTGTATACATGTATACCACATGAAAGAGGATTGAAAGCTATTAGACATTATTTGATGCAGGCCACAGATCTCTTAATGATTCAGATCGATTTTTTATTAGATTGTTTCAATTTTGCCCTAAATCACAATTATTTTTGGCACAATGGGAATTATTATTTGCAAACAAAAGGAGTTGCTATGGGCGCTAAGTTCGCTCCAAGCCTAGCAAACCTGTTTATGGGAATGTGGGAGGAATCATCCATATATGAGGCCAGACACCCCAATTTAAGATTATGGGGGCGCTATATCGATGATTGCCTGGTTGTATGGGAAGGTAGTGAGGAATCATTAGAATTATTTTTCTCTACTTTGAATGCCAATGATTGGGGGTTGGCATTTACAAAAGAAATAAGTAGGAGCAAGATCCACTTCCTCGATTTGGAAATAGAGATTAAAGAGAAAAGCATTGTAACAAGGACATATTTCAAAGACACTGATAGGAACTCATATGTTCCAAAAGAAAGCTGCCACCACCCTAGGTGGTTAAATAATATTCCAAGGGGGCAACTTTATCGTATAAAAAGAAATTGCACTAAAATGGAAGATTTTGAGTGTCAGGCGAAGCTAGTAGGCGATAGGCTGATAAATAAGGGATATGAGGAATTGGTTGTTCATAAGGAAATTGAGAAGATTGCTGCCTTAGATTTGTCCACCATGGTAGAGACCCCTAAAAAGAAAAAGAATCTAGAAGAAAATAATTTTGCCACTTGTGCTATGATCACAAGATTTGGTGATGACTATAATAGAGTGAGTAAAATCCTAAGGAGACACTGGCATGTTATTAAAAACGATGAGATATTGGGACCCCATCTCCCAGAAAAGCCTAGGGTAATATATAGAAAGCCACCTACACTCATGACTCATCTGGTCAAGAGTTATATAGAACCCCCAAAAAGAGGGGATAGCCTGATCTGTGATGTAAAAGGGTTTTTCAAATGTAAAAAGTGTTTGGGATGCCGCACCAGTGATATTGAGAATAAGAAGAGTATTAAGAATTTTACGTTTACAGTGACAAAAGAAGTTTTTAAAATAAATAATTTTATGACTTGCAATAGTGAGAATGTTGTGTATGTATTGGAATGCCCCTGTGGGAAACAGTACGTTGGGCGCACAGGGAGAAAATTTAAAGTGCGACTCAGAGAGCATATTTACAATATTAAAAGAGGATACGAGTCCCACAGTGTTTCATCACATTTTAGTTGTTTTCATAATAAAGATCCCATGATGTTAAAATTTTGGGTGATAGATCAGTGGACAGGAGGATTAAAAGGAGGTAACAATATTAGAGAGATATCTACAATGGAATCAAAATGGATATATAAGCTTCAGTCTCTGCAACCGAAAGGGTTAAATGTAGAGTACGATTTAAATTGTTTCATAGGTGATAATTGAAGAAAATTTCCATTCAAGTTGTTTCAAGATTCCTTTCTGAGCTGATTAGTGGAGATGCTTTTAAAAAATAAAAAGTTTAAATTAAAATGAAATAAATAGCTTAGATTTTATTGAAAGGTGTATACTAGAGATGAGCGAGTAGTATTCGACCGAGTCGGTATTCGATCGAATACTACGCTATTCGTCATACTCGATTTCGATCGAGTACAGCGGCGATGGCGCACTCACAATTCGTTTCCCCTCACACCTTCCCTGGCGTGTTTTTTACACCAATCACCATGCAGGGGGGGGGGGTGGGACAGGTCCTGGGAGGACGCTGGCATCGCGAGAACGGCGTCTAGAAGCATTGGCTGGAAAAACCATGTGACCTCGAATCTACAAAACTCAGCACTTCCTCTTCGTCAGCATTAGCAGCTTGAACTTAGTGGGGGATAGACGCTCACAGCAGGGAAAGACAGGCTGTAGCTGGCAGGGCCCCAGAAGCTCGGAATATCGCATTTACCACCATATATACCAGCTACCAGAAGACAAGAGAGTCATTAAGAGCCCTTATTAGGGCTACTATGCTGAACGGTATATAGCTCATATGTAGGCAGGCAGGGCCCCAGAAGCTCAGAATATCGCATTTACCACCATATATACCAGCTACCAGAAGACAAGAGAGTCATTGAGAGCCCTTATTAGGGCTACTATGCTGAACGGTATATAGCTCATATGTAGGCAGGCAGGGCCCCAGAAGCTCAGAATATCGCATTTACCACCATATATACCAGCTACCAGAAGACAAGAGAGTCATTGAGAGCCCTTATTAGGGCTACTATGCTGAACAGTATATAGCCCATATGTAGGCAGGCAGGGCCCCAGAAGCTCAGAATATCGCATTTACCACCATATATACCAGCTACCAGAAGACAAGAGAGTCATTGAGAGTCCTTATTATTAGGGCTACTATGCTGAACAGTATATAGCCCATATGTAGGCAGGCAGGGCCCCAGAAGCTCAGAATATCGCATTTACCACCATATATACCAGCTACCAGAAGACAAGAGAGTCATTGAGAGCCCTTATTAGGGCTACTATGTTGAACAGTATATAGCTCATATGTGGGCAGGCAGGGCCCCAGAAGCTCAGAATATCGCATTTACCACCATATATACCAGCTACCAGAAGACAAGAGAGTCATTGAGAGTCCTTATTATTAGGGCTACTATGCTGAACAGTATATAGCTCATATGTAGGCAGGCAGGGGCCCAGAAGCTCAGAATATCGCATTTACCACCATATATACCAGCTACCAGAAGACAAGAGAGTCATTGAGAGCCCTTATTAGGGCTACTATGTTGAACAGTATATAGCTCATATGTAGGCAGGCAGGGCCCCAGAAGCTCAGAATATCGCATTTACCACCATATATACCAGCTACCAGAAGACAAGAGAGTCATTGAGAGCCCTTATTAGGGCTACTATGCTGAACGGTATATAGCTCATATGTAGGCAGGCAGGGCCCCAGAAGCTCAGAATATCGCATTTACCACCTGTAGGGATCTTCCCGGGGGATGGTGTGTTTGGACACAGTTCACGACAGGCTTCCTTCACACACACACACACAGGCTGTTCATTTCAGGCTGAGAGCAATAACCTGCAGTCTCTGCAGAGCTTTTACCTCCCAGGCTAATTAGGATCAGAGCTCACCTGATTCAAAACCCAAACCGGATCGGAGGGGTGTGGAATGACAGGTCCCTCTACCAAACCTACCTGCCATTCCATATAAATCCAGGCCCGGCAAAATTGAACAACACCTCAGCAGCATACCACTGCTGGGAAACAAATCAATCCTGGACTTACCATCTCACCCAGCGTAGTAACCTAGGTGAAATGTACACCCCCTCGACCACTTCTCCAGTGACATGTCTACATATCCCCCCCCTCTTCTTCAGACCGGAGGGCTGAGCATTTTGTCCCCACAGACAATGTACCCTCGACAATGCGTCAGCATTTGCCTGTAATTTCCCTGGCCTGTGTTCCACAGTGAAATTAAAGTTTTGTAGGGACAGAAACCATCTAGTCACTCTTGCGTTTCTCTCCTTATTTAACTTCATCCATGTTAGGGGGGCATGGTCTGTCACTAACTTGAATTTCCTTCCTAGCAAGTAATATTTTAGGGATTCGAGGGCCCACTTCACTGCCAAACATTCTCGCTCCACAATGGCATAATTTTTTTCGGCCGGGGTTAGCTTTCTACTCAAGTACATCACCGGATGCTCCTCACCATTTACTACTTGTGAGAGCACTGCACCTAAGCCTGTGTTAGAAGCATCTGTCTGGACCAGAAATTCTCGCCTGAAATCGGGGGTAACTAACACAGGTTGTTGGCACAAGGCAGACTTAAGGCTTTGGAAAGCCTTCTCGGCCTCTGGAGTCCACGTGATCATGGCTCTCTTTCCGCCCTTGGTCAAGTCAGTTAGGGGAGCAGCAACTGAGGCGAAGTTCGGCACAAATCTACGGTAATAGCCCGTAATACCAAGGAAAGCTCTGACCTGTTTCTTTGTCAGGGGTCTAGGCCAATTCTGTATTGCCTCCACTTTATTAAGCTGTGGCTTAATCAACCCTCTTCCAATAATGTAGCCCAGATACTTGGCCTCTTCTAGGGCTATTGCACACTTCTCGGCATTTATGGTCAACCCCGCATCACTTATGGTATCCAATACAGCCTGTACCTTACAGAGGTGACTTTCCCAATCAGGGCTAAAAATGACCACATCATCGAGGTAGGCAGCTGAGTAATCACGATGTGGTCGCAAAATCAAGTCCATCAACCTCTGGAAAGTCGCAGGTGCTCCATGTAACCCGAACGGCATCACTACATACTGGAATAGCCCGTCAGGGGTGGAGAATGCAGTTTTCTCTTTAGCCTCATTAGTAAGTGGAATCTGCCAATAGCCCTTTGTGAGATCGAGGGTGGTTATGTATCTGGCATTACCCAACTTCTCAATCAACTCATCTACCCTGGGCATAGGATAGGCATCGAATTTTGAGATCTCATTCAACTTTCTGAAATCGTTACAGAACCTCCAAGTTCCATTAGGCTTTGGGATTAATACAATCGGGCTGGACCATTCACTCTGTGACACCTCAATTACTCCCAGATCAAGCATACGCTTTACCTCGGCAGATACGGCTTCCCTACGGGCTTCCGGGATCCTATAGGGCTTGAGGTTTACTCTGCTTCTAGGCTCAGTTTCAATGTGATGATAGATGAGGTGTGTACACCCTGGGAGGTCAGAAAACTTGTCTTTGTTTTTCTGTAAAAATTCCTGAGCCTCCTGTTTCTGTGACACTGATAGGGTATCACCAACCTTGACTGGAGGGATTGGTTGTGACAAATTACTAACAGTATTTGTCGCCCCCAAGGATTCCCTGTCTTTCCAGGGCTTAATCAAGTTTACGTGGTAAACTTGGAAAGGCTTCCTTCTACCTGGTTGGTGCACCTTGTAGTTCACCTCACTGACCTTTTCCACAATTTCATAGGGACCTTGCCACTTCGCCAGGAACTTACTCTCAACAGTGGGAACTAGTATAAGGACCCTATCGCCTGGGTTAAATGTCCTGATTCTTGCAGACCGGTTGTAAATTCTACTTTGGGCCTCTTGCGCCCTCTGGAGGTGTTCCCTTACTAGGGGCATTACAGCGGCTATACGGTCCTGCATTTGTGCTACATGCTCAATAACGCTCTTGTATGGGGTGGACTCGCTCTCCCATGTCTCTTTTGCAATGTCCAGTAGACCCCTAGGGTGACGACCATAGACCAACTCGAATGGTGAGAACCCTGTGGACGCTTGGGGCACTTCCCTAATAGCAAACATGAGGTAGGGTAACAAATGATCCCAGTCACGGCCATCTTTTTCCACCACTTTTTTCAGCATATGTTTCAAAGTTTTGTTAAATCTCTCCACCAATCCGTCCGTCTGGGGGTGGTATACAGAGGTACGGATGGGTGAGATTTTAAATAGTTTGCATAACTCCTTCATCACCTTTGACATAAAGGGTGTACCTTGGTCAGTCAGGATTTCTTTGGGGATTCCAGTCCTAGAGAACATATAAAACAACTCACGTGCAATTGTTTTAGATGCGGTGTTTCTTAAGGGCACAGCTTCAGGATAGCGGGTCGCATAATCCATGACCACCAGAATATATTGGTGTCCTCTAGCGGATTTTACAATGGGACCCACTAAATCCATGGCTATACGCTCAAAAGGCACCTCTATAATAGGGAGCGAAACCAAAGGACTGCGAAAATGTGACACTGGGGCACTAAGCTGACATGTGGGGCACGACTCGCAGTACTTTTTAATATCACCATATATCGCCGGCCAGTAGAACCTCTGGAGAACCCTCTCCTGCGTTTTGTCAGTCCCCAAGTGTCCCCCAAGAACATGGTTATGTGCCATGTCCAGCACCTGACGCCGGTACGGCTTAGGCACCAGAAGCTGTTCCACAATCTCATCCTTAACCTTAGTGACTCTATAGAAAAGATCATTAGTCACAGAAAAATGTGGAAATCTTTTCTCAGCATCTGGTTCCTGAGGTACCCCATTCATGACAGCAACCTGCTCTCTCGCATTTTTGAGAGTGGGGTCCTGTAACTGTGCAGTCCCAAAATTATCCCTAGACACCTCTAAGTCGGGTATATTTTGCTCAGTGGGAGGAGCCTCCTCCTCTCCAGCCAGGACCTGCAAAGGAAAACAATTATTTTCATCCTGCACACTTTTATCATTTACAGGGGGTAACGCAACAACCTTAGGAGTATCCTCACTCCTTTCGGGGGATTTTCTTTTTCCCCAGAGAGCCCAGAATAGTGGAAAATCGCGCCCCAGTATTACGTTGTGCATGAGATTTTTAACCACACCCACTTCATATTGTACGGTGCCTTGTTCAGTCCCGACTTCAGCCAGCACTATAGGGTACACTTTTGTATCCCCATGTATACAAACGACACTCATATGCTTTTTACACTCAAAGTCGCCAGCCACCAGGCTGGCATGCACCAAGGTTACGAGGCTTCCTGAGTCCAGCAACGCCTTAACAGGAAAGTCATTAATTGTAATGTCGCAGATTTGCGGTTCAGTCTCTAGTCCAGGAACTGCAACACAAGATGGTTCCGCAAATAGCGACTGACGCCGACTAACCTCACAGTCCATGGGCTCAGTGGTAAGAGGGCAATGGGCAGACACGTGTCCCGTCTCATGGCATCTCCAGCACTGGATAGAGCCTGTTCTCCTTGGCCAGGAGTCCTTTTTAGGGCTACTTAGCCACCCGGGACCATCTCCAGTCTTTTGCCCCTGAGACACCACTTGAGCCCTTTTTCCTCCCTCAGCACCCCTCCATACTCCCCCAATAGATGGAAGTCTCTTACCAGCTGATGGCACAGATCTGGCACTCCGGGGAGGTGAGGAGGCTGCAGAAACATCACGGAGGTAGTCCTCAGTCGCCTGGAATCTCTCCACAAGGTTGACAAGTTCGTTTGCATTCTTAGGGTCACCTTGTCCCACCCAGCGTTGCAGGTCAGCAGGAAGTGCTCGGAGGTAGCAGTCCATCACAACCCTCTCTAGGATCTGTGCAGGAGTAGAAGTGTCTGGCTCCAACCACTTCCTCGCCAAATGGATCAGGTCATACATCTGGGACCTCGCCGATTTGTCCAAACTGTAGCTCCAGTTGCGTACCCTCCTGGCACGGACCGCAGTAGTAACGCCTAGCCGGGCAAGTATCTCCGCTTTTAGCCGAGTATAGTCCTTAACCTCTTGCTCACTGAGGTCATAGTAGGCCTTTTGAGGTTCCCCTGTTAAATAGGGCGCAATTACCTCTGCCCACTCAGCGACGGGTAACTTCTCTCGCTCAGCCGCACGCTCAAACCCAGTTAGGAAGGCCTCAACATCATCCTCAGCAGTCATCTTTTGCAGCGCTCGCTGCACAGCTCTTTTCACATCAAAAGTCTCTGGAGCGGCTCGCACCACTGTGTGGGGGTTAGCAACCACAGGCGCCTCTTGTTTTGCAATCAGGTGTTCAATAAGTTGTTGTTGGGCAGCCATGGTCTGTTCATGGCGTCTATTAGCCTCTATCTGAGCCTGTTGTTGTTGCAAACTTACTTGCATAAACTGCTTCAGCATCTCCTCCATGTTGCCCGACTGTTCTTGGAGTGTAGTTGCAGCTTTCACCCAAGACATAGGCAGCTGTAGCCAAGTCTGTCCACACCGTTGCCCCTAGCAACCGTTTTGCCCGCTCCGCAGCACCAATTGTAGGGATCTTCCCGGGGGATGGTGTGTTTGGACACAGTTCACGACAGGCTTCCTTCACACACACACACACACAGGCTGTTCATTTCAGGCTGAGAGCAATAACCTGCAGTCTCTGCAGAGCTTTTACCTCCCAGGCTAATTAGGATCAGAGCTCACCTGATTCAAAACCCAAACCGGATCGGAGGGGTGTGGAATGACAGGTCCCTCTACCAAACCTACCTGCCATTCCATATAAATCCAGGCCCGGCAAAATTGAACAACACCTCAGCAGCATACCACTGCTGGGAAACAAATCAATCCTGGACTTACCATCTCACCCAGCGTAGTAACCTAGGTGAAATGTACACCCCCTCGACCACTTCTCCAGTGACATGTCTACACACCATATATACCAGCTACCAGAAGACAAGAGAGTCATTGAGAGCCCTTATTAGGGCTACTATGCTGAACAGTATATAGCCCATATGTAGGCAGGCAGGGCCCCAGAAGCTCAGAATATCGCATTTACCACCATATATACCAGCTACCAGAAGACAAGAGAGTCATTGAGAGTCCTTATTATTAGGGCTACTATGCTGAACAGTATATAGCCCATATGTAGGCAGGCAGGGCCCAAGAAGCTCAGAATATCGCATTTACCACCATATATACCAGCTACCAGAAGACAAGAGAGTCATTGAGAGCCCTTATTAGGGCTACTATGTTGAACAGTATATAGCTCATATGTGGGCAGGCAGGGCCCCAGAAGCTCAGAATATCGCATTTACCACCATATATACCAGCTACCAGAAGACAAGAGAGTCATTGAGAGTCCTTATTATTAGGGCTACTATGCTGAACAGTATATAGCTCATATGTAGGCAGGCAGGGGCCCAGAAGCTCAGAATATCGCATTTACCACCATATATACCAGCTACCAGAAGACAAGAGAGTCATTGAGAGCCCTTATTAGGGCTACTATGTTGAACAGTATATAGCTCATATGTAGGCAGGCAGGGCCCCAGAAGCTCAGAATATCGCATTTACCACCATATATACCAGCTACCAGAAGACAAGAGAGTCATTGAGAGTCCTTATTATTAGGGCTACTATGCTGAACAGTATATAGCTCATATGTAGGCAGGCAGGCAGGGCCCCAGAAGCTCAGAATATCGCATATACCACCATATATACCAGCTACCAGAAGACAAGAGAGTCATTGAGAGTCCTTATTAGGGCTACTATGTTGAACAGTATATAGCTCATATGTAGGCAGGCAGGGCCCCAGAAGCTCAGAATATCGCATTTACCACCATATATACCAGCTACCAGAAGACAAGAGAGTCATTGAGAGTCCTTATTATTAGGGCTACTATGCTGAACAGTATATAGCCCATATGTAGGCAGGCAGGGCCCCAGAAGCTCAGAATATCGCATTTACCACCATATATACCAGCTACCAGAAGACAAGAGAGTCATTGAGAGCCCTTATTAGGGCTACTATGTTGAACAGTATATAGCTCATATGTGGGCAGGCAGGGCCCCAGAAGCTCAGAATATCGCATTTACCACCATATATACCAGCTACCAGAAGACAAGAGAGTCATTGAGAGTCCTTATTATTAGGGCTACTATGCTGAACAGTATATAGCTCATATGTAGGCAGGCAGGGGCCCAGAAGCTCAGAATATCGCATTTACCACCATATATACCAGCTACCAGAAGACAAGAGAGTCATTGAGAGCCCTTATTAGGGCTACTATGTTGAACAGTATATAGCTCATATGTAGGCAGGCAGGGCCCCAGAAGCTCAGAATATCGCATTTACCACCATATATACCAGCTACCAGAAGACAAGAGAGTCATTGAGAGTCCTTATTATTAGGGCTACTATGCTGAACAGTATATAGCTCATATGTAGGCAGGCAGGCAGGGCCCCAGAAGCTCAGAATATCGCATTTACCACCATATATACCAGCTACCAGAAGACAAGAGAGTCATTGAGAGTCCTTATTAGGGCTACTATGTTGAACAGTATATAGCTCATATGTAGGCAGGCAGGGCCCCAGAAGCTCAGAATATCGCATTTACCACCATATATACCAGCTACCAGAAGACAAGAGAGTCATTGAGAGTCCTTATTATTAGGGCTACTATGCTGAACAGTATATAGCTCATATGTAGGCAGGCAGGCAGGGCCCCAGAAGCTCAGAATATCGCATTTACCACCATATATACCAGCTACCAGAAGACAAGAGAGTCATTGAGAGCCCTTATTAGGGCTACTATGTTGAACAGTATATAGCTCATATGTAGGCAGGCAGGGCCCCAGAAGCTCAGAATATCGCATTTACCACCATATATACCAGCTACCAGAAGACAAGAGAGTCATTGAGAGTCCTTATTATTAGGGCTACTATGCTGAACAGTATATAGCTCATATGTAGGCAGGCAGGGCCCCAGAAGCTCAGAATATCGCATTTACCACCATATATACCAGCTACCAGAAGACAAGAGAGTCATTGAGAGCCCTTATTAGGGCTACTATGTTGAACAGTATATAGCTCATATGTAGGCAGGCAGGGCCCCAGAAGCTCAGAATATCGCATATACCACCATATATACCAGCTACCAGAAGACAAGAGAGTCATTGAGAGTCCTTATTAGGGCTACTATGCTGAACAGTATATAGCTCATATGTAGGCAGGCAGGGCCCCAGAAGCTCAGAATATCGCATTTACCACCATATATACCAGCTACCAGAAGACAAGAGAGTCATTGAGAGTCCTTATTAGGGCTACTATGCTGAACGGTATATAGCTCATTCTAGCTATATACACACTGCACACAACGGCTGCTTTAGTGAGGGGTAGCTGCTGCTGGAATACCGACAGAAAGACTTCAGTGGTGTATTAGCACCTATATACAAAACTATATACACTCTGCTCAAAACGGCTGCTTTAGTGAGGGGTAGCTGCTGCTGGAATAGGGACAGAAAGACTTCAGTGGTGTATTACCACCTATATACAAAACTATATACACTCTGCTCAAAACGGTTGCTTTAGTGAGGGGTAGCTGCTGCTGGAATAGGGACAGAAAGACTTCAGTGGTGTATTACCACCTATATACAAAACTATATACACTCTGCTCAAAACGGCTGCTTTAGTGAGGGGTAGCTGCTGCTGGAATAGGGACAGAAAGACTTCAGTGGTGCATTAGCACCTATATACAAAACTATATACACTCTGCACAAAACGGCTGCTTTAGTGAGGGGTAGCTGCTGCTGCTGCTGGAATAGGGACAGAAAGACTTCAGTGGTTTATTACCACCTATATACAAAACTATATACACTCTGCTCAAAACGGCTGCTTTAGTGAGGGGTAGCTGCTGCTGGAATAGGGACAGAAAGACTTCAGTGGTGTATTAGCACCTATATACAAAACTATATTTTGCACTACTGTTTTGTGTCCTCTGTGCCAACAAAACACTGTTTTATACCCGGTGCGTATAGGCACCATTTCACCTTCTGGCAGTATACGGCTGTATAGCCAGGTGTTCTCCTAAAAAATATATTTATATTTGGCACTACTGTTTTGTGTCCTCTTTACCAACAAAACCCTGTTATATACCCGGTGCGTATAGGCACCATTTCACCTTCTGGCAGTATACGGCTGTATAGCCAGGTGTTCTCCTTAAAAATATATTTATATTTGGCACTACTGTTTTGTGTCCTCTTTACCAACAAAACCCTGTTATATACTCGGTGCGTATAGGCACCATTTCACCTTCTGGCAGTATACGGCTGTATAGCCAGGTGTTCTCCTTAAAAATATATTTATATTTGGCACTACTGTTTTGTGTCCTCTTTATCAACAAAACCCTGTTATATACCCAGTGCGTATTAGGCACCATTTCACCTTCTGGCAGTATACGGCTGTATAGCCAGGTGTTCTCCTTAAAAATATATTTATATTTGGCACTACTGTTTTGTGTCCTCTTTACCAACAAAACCCTGTTATATACCCGGTGCGTATAGGCACCATTTCACCTTCTGGCAGTATACGGCTGTATAGCCAGGTGTTCTCCTAAAAAATATATTTATATTTGGCTCTACTGTTTTGTGTCCTCTGTGCCAACAAAACACTGTTATATACCCAGTGCGTATTAGGCACCATTTCACCTTCTGGCAGTATACGGCTGTATAGCCAGGTGTTCTCCTAAAAAATATATTTATATTTGGCTCTACTGTTTTGTGTCCTCTGTGCCAACAAAACACTGTTATATACTCAGTGCGTATTAGGCACCATTTCACCTTCTGGCAGTATACGGCTGTATAGCCAGGTGTTCTCCTAAACAATATATTTATATTTGGCTCTACTGTTTTGTGTCCTCTGTGCCAACAAAAGACTGTTATATACCCGGTGCGTATAGGCACCATTTCACCTTCTGGCAGTATACGGCTGTATAGCCAGGTGTTCTCCTAAAAAATATATTTATATTTGGCATAACGCGTGGCCAAAAAAGTAAAACGTCTGAAATGCGGAGGGCTAGCGCAAAGGGACGTGGACGAGGACGGGGGCGCGGAAATGCTGGTGGGGGCACAAACCGCGTTGAAGCCAGTGGGGATACAATGCGTGCTGGTGAGGGGCAGCCAGCATTACGCTCATCCAGCTTCCCTGCCTTTATGGGACAGTTATGCGGGGGGCGGGGTACACCTCTGTTGAGGCCTGAGCAGCGTGAACAGGTGGTGCAATGGATGGCCGATAACGCTTCCAGTCACTTGTCCACCACCCAGTCATCCACACAGTCTCACTCTGACCCTCCTTCCTCCCAACCTGGCCAACAGAGTCAGCCCACCCTTGACCCCTCCCAGGACCTCTTTTCGGGTCCTTTTCCAGATGTGCTGCAAGAATCCCAGGAGCTAGCAGAGGAATTTGTTTGTAGTGATGCCCAAACACTTGAGTATCCGCCATCTCCTAGTGATGTGGACCCGGAACCAGCATCTGCTATCATGAGCGATGATGATGAGACGCAGTTGCCATCAAGGGAGGCTGTTGGAATGTCCAGTGGGCAGGAGGAGGAGCAGAGAGAGGAAGTGGAAGAGGAGGTGGTGGACGACGAAATGACCGACCCCACTTGGACAGGGGTGATGTCCAGCGGGGAAAGCAGTGGAGATGCGGTCTGCGCATCACCGAATAAGGCAGCAAGAGGCATAGGACAGTCCAGAGGCAGAGGACAGTCCAGACAGAGAAGGCAGGCCACAGCCAGCAGGGCCGAAGCTCTTCCCGGCAGCAGGCAGTCGCGCAAAGCTCCCCCATCGAGGCCTCGTACTTCTGTGGTGTGGAGATTTTTTAATGTTTGCGCGGACGACAAACTGAGCGCGGTTTGCGCAATCTGCCACTCAAAACTGAGTAGGGGCTCTGAGAAGAGCAATCTGACCACCTCAGGCATGCGCCGTCACTTGGAAGTCAAGCACTGGGCTGAGTGGGAGAGAGCAAACGCAATACAACCTGCGCCCGGTCTTGCTGCCACTGCCTCTTCCCCTTTGTTGTGTGCTGCCACTGCGGTCCAGACCTCCAGCCAGGACACCTCCACATCTGCCTCCGCTACTTTGGGGTCTTCTCCTTCAGCCCCCCCTTCCCCCGCATCTTCGTCTGCACCTTCCATCATCTCGTCCCATCAACTGTCCATCTCGCAGGCGTTCAACCGCAGGCGGAAGTACGCCTCCAGTCACCCCCAAGCCCAAGCCTTAACCTGCCTCATCTCCAAACTGCTGGCCCTGGAGATGTTGCCGTTTAGGCTTGTGGAGACGCAGGCCTTCCGCGACCTGATGGCGGCTGCCGCACCTCACTATTCCGTCCCTAGCCGCCACTATTTTTCCCGGTGTGGCGTCCCCGCCCTGCACCAGCACGTGTCGCGTAACATCAGGCGGGCCCTGAGGTACGCAGTCAGCGCAAAGGTCCACTTGACCACCGACTCGTGGACAAGCGCTTGCAGCCAAGGACGCTACATCTCTTTGACGGCACACTGGGTGAATGTTGTGGAAGCAGGGACGGGGTCGCAAACAGGGACGGCCTACATACCACCCCCACCCAAGAATGCCAACACGGGTTCTGATAGACCCCCCTCCTCTTCCTCCTCCTCCTCCTCCTCCTCCTCCTCTGCCTTAACATCGCCCTCAGCCCCTAGCTGGAAGCGTTGCAGCACTGGCGCGGGGAGACGTCAGCAGGCGGTGCTTAAGCTCATCAGCTTGGGCGACAGGAAGCACAGCGCTGCAGAGGTGAGGCACGCCATATTGCAGCAGACAGAGATGTGGCTGTCGCCGCTGCAGCTAGGACCAGGCATCGTGTGCGATAACGTCCGTAACCTGGTGGCGGCTCTGGAGCTTGCAGAACTCAATCACGTACCATGCCTGGCCCACGTTTTTAATTTGGTAGTACAAAAGTTTCTAAAGACTTACCCCAACCTGGCAGAGCTACTGGTCAAAGTGCGGCGCTTGTGCGCTCACTTTCGGAAGTCAACTGTAGCTGCTGCTAGCTTAAAAAAAATCCAGCAACGCCTCCATTTGCCTCAACATCGGCTGTTGTGCAACCTGCCCACTCGCTGGAATTCCACCTATTGCATGTTGGCCAGGGTGTGTGAGCAGCAGAGAGCATTAATGGAGTACCAGATGATGCATCCACGCGTGCATCCAACTCAGCTCCCTCAGTTTGCCAACCACGAGTGGCCATGGATGGCAGACATATGCGATGTATTGCGTATCTTTGAGGAGTCCACTAAGAAGGTCAGCAGCGAGGACGCTATAGTGAGCGTAACCATCCCGCTCCTATGCGTCCTTAAAGAATCGATCATCGCAATAAGGGAGAACGCATTGCACACAGAGGAGATGGGGTAGGAGGAGATGCAACGCAGGTAGACAGTCAGACCACACTTTTGTCTGCTGCTCGGTGGCAGTTGCAGGAGGAGGAGGATGAGGAGGAGGAGGACAACGTGGAGGTGGCTGTGGAAGAGGTTGCTGGCGGCGAGGGTAGCAGTCAGGCTGTGTGCATCCCATTGGTTCAGCGCGGATGGGGCGGAGAAGAGGAGGAAGAGGAGGAAATGGAAAATGATCCTTCTGGTGGGGGCAGTGACGTCATGCCTACTCAGAGTCTGGCACACATGGCTGACTTCATGCTGGGCTGCTTTTCCCGGGACATACGTGTTGTCCGGATATTGGAGAACAAACTATACTGGGTCTTCGCACTCCTGGACCCCCGGTATAAAGATAACTTCTCCTCTTTTATTCCGGTAGAGGAGAGGACGAATCGATTACTGGAATACCAGAGGGAACTCTTGCAGAACATGATGCAGATTTTCCCACCCAGCATCGCTGGCGGCAGAGAGGAGAGTGTCTCCCAGAGTCTGACAACATCGATCAGGCCCACAGCCACCAGGGGAACACTCTCCAAGGTGTGGGACACGTTCATGTCACCCCCTCGTGCAACTTCCATCACTGCGGGGCCCGCTATCAGCAGGAGGGACAAGTATCGGCGGATGTTGCGGGACTACCTGGCAGACCACACCCCTGTCCCCCCCGATCCCTCGGCGCCCTACACTTACTGGGTCTCCAAGTTGGACACGTGGCTGGAACTGTCCCTGTATGCCTTGGAGGTGCTTGCCTGCCCTGCCGCCAGCGTGCTATCAGAAAGGGTGTTCAGCGCAGCCGGGGGCATTATAACCGATAAGCGCAGCCGCCTGTCAACCGACAGTGCCGACAGGCTGACGCTAATCAAAATGAACAGCAAGTGGATTGACCCGGACTTTGCTTGTACAAGAGTGGAAAGCAGCCAAGAGTGAAGTGCCATCTGTATGAAGTGCCATTTCCTCCTCCTCCTCCTCCTCCTCCTCCTCCTTAACCGCCGTAGAATTGCTGTATTAATAAAAAAAATTATGGCTCACCTCTTGGGCTTAATACAATCAATTGTTAACAGGTCTCAGCTCTTGGGCCTCCACACAATTTTTAAGAGGTCTCAGCTCTTGGGCCTCCACACAATTTTTAAGAGGTCTCAGCTCTTGGGCCTCCACACAATGTTTGAGAGGTCTCAGCTCTTGGGACTCCACACAATTTTTAAAAGGTCTCAGCTCTTGGGACTCCACACAATGTTTGAGAGGTCTCAGCTCTTGGGCCTCCACACAATTTTTAAGAGGTCTCAGCTCTTGGGACTCCACACAATTTTTAAGAGGTCTCAGCTCTTGGGCCTCCACACAATTTTTGAGAGGTCTCAGCTCTTGGGCCTCCACACAATTTCTAAGAGGTCTCAGCTCTTGGGCCTTAATACAATTTTCAAGAGGTCTCAGCTCTTGGGCCTCCACTCAATGTTTGAGAGGTCTCAGCTCTTGGGACTCCACACAATTTTTAAAAGGTCTCAGCTCTTGGGACTCCACACAATGTTTGAGAGGTCTCAGCTCTTGGGCCTCCACACAATTTTTAAGAGGTCTCAGCTCTTGGGACTCCACACAGTTTTTAAAAGGTCTCAGCTCTTGGGACTCCACACAATGTTTGAGAGGTCTCAGCTCTTGGGCCTTCACACAATTTTTAAGAGGTCTCAGCTCTTGGGACTCCATACAATGTTTGAGAGGTCTCAGCTCTTGTGCCTCCACACAATTTTTAAGAGGTCTCAGCTCTTGGGACTCCACACAATTTTAAGAGGTCTCAGCTCTTGGGACTCCACACAATTTTTAAGAGGTCTCAGCTCTTGGGACTCCACACAATTTTCAAGAGGTCTCAGCTCTTGGGCCTCCACACAATGTTTGAGAGGTCTCAGCTCTTGGGACTCCACGCAATTTTTAAAAGGTCTCAGCTCTTGGGCCTCCACACAATTTTTAAGAGGTCTCAGCTCTTGGGACTCCACACAATTTTTAAAAGGTCTCAGCTCTTGGGACTCCACACAATGTTTGAGAGGTCTCAGCTCTTGGGCCTCCACACAATTTTTAAGAGGTCTCAGCTCTTGGGACTCCACACAATTTTTAAGAGGTCTCAGCTCTTGGGACTCCACACAATTTTCAAGAGGTCTCAGCTCTTGGGCCTCCACACAATGTTTGAGAGGTCTCAGCTCTTGGGACTCCACACAATTTTTAAAAGGTCTCAGCTCTTGGGCCTCCACACAAATTTTAAGAGGTCTCAGCTCTTGGGACTCCACACAATTTTTAAAAGGTCTCAGCTCTTGGGACTCCACACAATGTTTGAGAGGTCTCAGCTCTTGGGCCTCCACACAATTTTTAAGAGGTCTCAGCTCTTGGGACTCCACACAATTTTTAAGAGGTCTCAGCTCTTGGGCCTCCACACAATTTCTAAGAGGTCTCAGCTCTTGGGCCTTAATACAATTTTCAAGAGGTCTCAGCTCTTGGGCCTCCACACAATTTTTAAGAGGTCTCAGCTCTTGGGCCTCCACACAATTTTTAAGAGGTCTCAGCTCTTGGGACTCCACACAATTTTTAAGAGGTCTCAGCTCTAAGCTTCCCTTACTGCTGGGGTGACACTTTAACAAACCTCCTCCTGTAAGCTTCCCTGACTGCTGGGGTGACACACTGTAACAAACCTCCTCCTGTAAGCTTCCCTGACTTCTGGGGTGACACACTGTAACAAACCTCCTCCTGTAAGCTTCCCTTACTGCTGGGGTGACACACTGTAACAAACCTCCTCCTGTAAGCTTCCCTGACTGCTGGGGTGACACACTGTAACAAACCTCCTCCTGTAAGCTTCCCTTACTGCTGGGGTGACACACTGTAACAAACCTCCTCCTGTAAGCTTCCCTTACTGCTGGAGTGACACACTGTAACAAACCTCCTCCTGTAAGCTTCCCCGACTGCTGGGGTGACACACTGTAACAAACCTCCTCCTGTAAGCTTCCCTTACTGCTGGGGTGACACACTGTAACAAACCTCCTCCTGTAAGCTTCCCTTACTGCTGGGGTGACACACTGTAACAAACCTCCTCCTGTAAGCTTCCCTTACTGCTGGGGTGACACAATGTAACAAACCTCCTCCTGTAAGCTTCCCTTACTGCTGGGGTGACACACTGTAACAAACCTCCTCCTGTAAGCTTCCCTTACTGCTGGGGTGACACACTGTAACAAACCTCCTCCTGTAAGCTTCCCTTACTGCTGGGGTGACACAATGTAACAAACCTCCTCCTGTAAGCTTCCCTTACTGCTGGGGTGACACACTGTAACAAACCTCCTCCTGTAAGCTTCCCTTACTGCTGGGGTGACACAATGTAACAAACCTCCTCCTGTAAGCTTCCCTGACTGCTGGGGTGACACAATGTAACAAACCTCCTCCTTTAAGCTTCCCTTACTGCTGGGGTGACACACTGTAACAAACCTCCTCCTGTAAGCTTCCCTTGCTGCTGGGGTAACACACTGTAACATACCTCCTCCTTTAAGCTTCCCTTACTGCTGGGGTGACACAATGACACAAGAGGACATGTCTGACCACATCTCACACACACACACACACACACACACACACACAATGACAATTAGGGGTGGGGTCTATTTATTTTTCCCCTTGCCTATGCCATCTGTGGTTGTCATTAGGCAACGTGATTTTAAGGGGTGCAGAATTTTGTTCTTCTTTTTTGTACAGTTTGGCTTGGGGTCCATGGCAATGTAGAGGAAAGAAGGTTTCCTTGTCTTGTCTCACTTTACGTAGAAGTTATATTGTGTTTGGAGTGTATTGTTGAGTGGCTGTGATAGTGGCGTAATAGTGCGACTTGGGCGCGTTATATGCACCCAGACATGCCTCTTAAACTAAAGGGAGATCATATGTGCAAATTACCAAGAATATATCTGGTACGTTATATATAAGAAGGTGGTGGTGGAGTGAAGTCACCGGATTGATTTGAAGAGCACCTGTGGTGTTAACACTGCTTCGCTGAGCCTTATACACAGCTCTAGGGCTGTGTATATATTTATATATGTTAACGTTGGAGGCTGAATTGACAACAGCCTAAAGGCTTGGAGCGAAAGACTTTACTTTAATTAATTTAATTGGTTAAAAGCGCGTTTTTTTAGAACTGTTAAGTTTTATTTTTACTATACCCATATATACCCAGGTGTATGGACTTATTTAAAATGTATATAGATATACCCAAATCTATATATATATATAGATATATATATATATATATATACATACTCCCACATATCCCAGTATCGTCCCCACATAATTATTCAGCATTAACTGGAACTAAATGAATAATTATTTGTCATAAGCGACATACTATCGACTATAGAATTGTTATCATGGGGGTAATTATCATGGTGAATATTTAATACATTTAAAATCCTATAACATATCTATTAGTCACAAAAATATGATTTAGTAATACTATAAATCTATAATATAGATCATTCCATCTATAATAACTAACTTAAAAGTCATAACATTACACTCACATAAATTTCAACATATATATAGCTAGAGAAGAGCGAACTTTTGAAAAATTCGATTCGACTGATTCGCCGAATTTTCCGACAAAAATCGTTTCGACCCGAATAAATTTGCGACGAATCGCTATTAATAACGGCTATTTCTGAGCCTCCTAGAGCCTCAATAGGGTTGTAAACCATTCTGCCTTGCTGTAACACGCACATGATGCGTGCTGGGTTAGTTAAATAATACTTTGAAGAAATATCACATGCAGATCAGAGGCATCGCTAATAGAATCGCAGAGCGGCACAATTGCAGAGAGTTGAAGTGGCATCACTATGAGGGGCAGGAGCCCAAACATTGCTTTAAAGAGACACTGGAGTCGGCAGCAGCAGGAGCCCAAAAATTGGATGAATCACACCCTGGAGTTGGCAGCAGCAGCAGGAGCCCAAACATTACTTTAAAGAGACACTGGGGTTGGCTTCAGGAGCCCAAAAATTGGATGAATCACACCCTGGAGTTGCAAGCAGCAGCAGGAGCCCAAATATTACTTTAAAGAGACACTGGAGTTGGCTTCAGGAGCCCAAAAATTGGATGAATCACACCCTGGAGTTGGCAGCAGCAGCAGCAGCCCAAAGATTACTTTATAGAGACACTGGAGTTGGCTTCAGGAGCCCAAAAATTGGATGAATCACACCCTGGAGTTGGCAGCAGCAGCAGCAGGAGCCCAAACATTACTTTAAAGAGACACTGGGGTTGGCTTCAGGAGGCCAAAAATTGGATGAATCACGCCCTGGAGTTGGCAGCAGCAGGAGCCCAAATATTACTTTAAAGAGACACTGGGGTTGGCTTCAGGAGCCCAAAAATTGGATGAATCACACCCTGGAGTTGGCAGCAGCAGCAGTAGCAGCCCAAATATTACTTTAAAGAGACACTGGGGTTGGCTTCAGGAGCCCAAAAATTGGATGAATCACACCCTGGAGTTGGCAGCAGCAGCAGCAGGAGCCCAAACATTGGCTGAAAGAGACACTGGGGTTGGCTTCAGGAGCCCAAAAATTGGATGAATCACACCCTGGAGTTGGCAGGAGTTGACAGCAGCAGCAGCAGGAGCCCAAACATTACTTTAAAGAGACCTTGAGGTTGGCTTCAGGAGCCCAAAAATTGGATGAATCACACCCTGGAGTTGGCAGAAGTTGGCAGCAGCAGGAGCCCAAACATTACTTCAAAGAGACCCTGGGGTTGGCTTCAGGAGCCCAAAAATTGGATGAATCACACCCTGGAGTTGGCAGAAGTTGGCAGCAGCAGCAGCAGGAGCCCAAACATTACTTTAAAGAGACACTGGGGTTGGCTTCAGGAGCCCAAAAATTGGATGAATCACACCCTGGAGTTGGCAGAAGTTGGCAGCAGCAGCAGCAGGAACCCAAACATTACTTCAAAGAGACCCTGGGGTTGGCTTCAGGAGCCCAAAAATTGGATGAATCACATCCTGGAGTTGGCAGAATTTGGCAGCAGCAGCAGCAGGAGCCCAAACATTACTTTAAAGAGACACTGGGGTTGGCTTCAGGAGCCCAAAAATTGGATGAATCACACCCTGGAGTTGGCAGCAGCAGCAGCAGGAGCCCAAATATACACTGGAGTTGGCTTCAGGAGCCCAAAAATTGGATGAATCACACCCTGGAGTTGGCAGAAGTTGGCAGCAGCAGCAGCAGGAGCCCAAACATTACTTCAAAGAGACCCTGGGGTTGGCTTCAGGACCCCAAAAATTGGATGAATCACACCCTGGAGTTGGCAGAAGTTGGCAGCAGCAGCAGCAGGGGCCCAAACATTACTTTAAAGAGACACTGGGGTTGGCTTCAGGAGCCCAAAAATTGGATGAATCACACCCTGGAGTTGGCAGCAGCAGCAGCAGGAGCCCAAATATACACTGGAGTTGGCTTCAGGAGCCCAAAAATTGGATGAATCACACCCTGGAGTTGGCAGCAGCAGCAGCAGCAGGAGCCAAAAAATTGGCCTAAAGACATAAATATGATTTGCACCATTTGGAAAGTGTAAAACGTGGCACCATGCTGAATCTAGTCGCATGCATCAGGCATTGGTGGGTGGAAATCCTGGCTGATCCATCCCTGATTCATTTTGACAAAGGTGAGTCTCTCCACATTTTTAGTTGACAGACGAGTTCTCCTCGCCGTAACTATGGCCCCCGCCACACTAAACACCCGCTCAGATGGCACACTACTTGCCGGGCAGGACAGCTTTTCCAGGGCAAACTCTGCTAGTTGCGGCCACAAATCAAGTTTGGCTGCCCAGAAGTCCAGCGGATCCTCAAGGTGTGTTGGCATGGTCATGTCAAAGTATGACATGACCTGCTGGTTCAGGTCCTGCTCCAGGTCTTCCTGCTGCTCATGAGTAGCCTCACTATGCGGGTGTAGAAAGCTACTCATTAGCGACTGAAGACTGAGGCTGCTGCTGCTGATGGAGCTGCTGCTGCTGCTCCTGCCAACCCCCCCAGCGGCCATGGCAGTGGAAGGTGAGCGCAGAGGTCCCCTCGAGTCAGACCTGCGAGAGTATGGACCATGGCGCAGATAGGCATCGGCCAACTGCCTACGTAGAATGTCTTTGTAGTAGTTCAGTTTGTCCTCCCTCTCGGTGGGTTTAAAAAATGCCCCCATTTTGTGCCGGAAGCGAGGGTCCAATAAGGTGGACAGCCAGAAGTCATCCCGCCGACAGATGGAAACAATTCTGGGGTCACTACGCAAGCACGTGAGCATGCTTCGTGCCATTTGCGCAAGTGACTCGGATGGACTACCTGTCTCCATCTCCACTACATACTGCCACGGTGTGCCCGGGTCCTCTGTCTCGCCTTCCTCAAAAACCTCTAGCTCCTCTGGCTGCTCCTGCTCCTCCTCTCCTGTCCGCTGACTAGATAAACCAGCCATTTCGCCAAGCCTAAACTGTGTTTCGCTGGGCAACTCCTCCTCCTCCTCTTCCTCCTCCTCCTCCAGTTCAGCTCCAACGGGGTTCATGTGGCCGTAAGATGTAAACGCCATGTCTCCAGTGCCCTGACCAGCCATGGTTTCCAACATGTGCTGTAGTACATGAAGCAGTGGAATCACGTAGTTCATCCCGTAATCCTGCCGACTGACAAATAAAGTGGCTTCCTCAAAGGGCCTGAGCAAACGGCAGGTGTCACGTATGAGCTGCCACTGGTTGACATTGAAGTTACACAGGGGAGTCCCCCTATCTGCTTGGATCATCAGGAAATCCGTGATTGCTTTTCTCTGTTCATATAATCGGTCCAACATGTGAAGGGTGGAATTCCAACGGGTGGAAACATCGCAAATCAGACTATGTTGGGGGATACCATTCTGACGCTGTAGCTCAAGAAGGGTGTGTTTGGCGGTGTAGGAGTGGCTGAAGTGCATGCAAAGTTTCCTTGAAGTTGTTAGGATGTCTTGCAGATGGGGGGAACACTTCAGAAACCGCTTGACAACCAGATTGAAGACGTGAGCCATGCAGGGGGCATGGGTCAGGCTTCCTTGGCGCAGTGCAGACAAAATGTTCTTCCCATTGTCGGTAACCATGATTCCCATTTTAAGTTTTCTTGGAGTAAGCCATGTTTGGATTTCCTGATGAATACATTTAAGCAGTTCGTCCCCTGTGTGACTCCGTTCACCAAGACAAACCATGTGAAGCACTGCGTGACACCTCCGTGCCCTGCACACATGGTAGACTGGAGGGGCACTGAGACTTGAGCCTACAGTGGAGGGTGAGGAGATAGCGGAGGATGAGGAGGCCGAGTCGCACGGTGTCAGGCCCAAGGGGCAGGGAGCGCGGAGGCCGAAGCGGCGTGACCTGTCCAAGTTGCTGCTGCTGCTGCTGCAAAGGGACCACATTCACCCAGTGGGCCGTAAACGACATGTACTGTCCCTGACCGTAGTTACAGCTCCAGATGTCGGCGCTGCCATGCACTTTGCTACACACTGACAGGCTCAAGGACTGGCCCACCTTCTGTTCAACAAAAGTGTGCAGCGCTGGTACTGCCTTCTTGGCAAAGAAATGACGGCTTGGGACTCTCCACCTCGGCTCGGCACAAGCCATCAGTTCTCTGAAAGGTGCAGATTCCACCACCTGAAAAGGGAGCGACTGCAGCACCAGCAACTTGGACATGAGCACATTCAGCTTCTGCGCCGTAGGATGAGTGGGCGCATACTGCTGTCTCTTGGACATGGCTTCGCTGATGGATTGCTGGCGGGATGCATGACTTGGAGGAGGAGGAGGAGGAGCAGGAGCGACAGAGGATGGGTATGACGCACAGCTGCCTTCGGCTGAGGTGCTGGAGCCTTAGCTGGCAGAAATTGGGAGCTCACTTGGTGAGGAAGCAGACTGGACCACCCCTTGGGAGCCTCAGTTCTCCCAGGTCGCTTTATGGTGACGCATCATATGTTGACGCAGGGCCGTGGTGCCAACATTTGGACCCTGGCCACGCTTCACCTTCTGCCTACATATCTTGCATGTGGCCATGTTACCCTCCTGCGGATGCTTCAGGAAAAACTGCCACACTGCCGAGTAGCTACTTTTCCCACCCCCTGGCCTCACTGATTCACTGCTGCTGTTGCCAACTCCAGGAACCCCTGCTCCACTACCTCCCAATAAGGTAGACTGCCACACAGCAGGTGCTCTACCCCGGCCCCGGCCGGCTCCAGCCTTTGGAATTGTGCCCCCATGCTGACTGCTACCACCTTGCTGCCTCAGCTGCTGACTCCGGGGCAACCTGCGCCCCTCTTCTCCTGATGATGATGAAGCCCCTTCATCACCCGGCTCCCAAGTGCGATCGGCTTCATCGTCATCATCATCATCACCGAGTTGTGGCTGTACGTCACTGATGTTCGTGGATTCGTCAACAGTGTCTGGTGCAGGAGCTGGAACGCTCGCAGCACCCACGACACTGTCCACATCACTATTTGTCTGCCTAGCTAGAGAAGCCACCTCCATTTCTTAGCTGGGCAGTAGCTGCTGACTGTCCTCTATCTGATGGTCCTCCTCACTATAGAGTGGAGCTGAACCCAAAGCATAGGATACGTCGCTGGGGGAGGGAACGGCGTAGGCCAGAGGCAATGGGAGGACAGGGACTGCTCTCGGGGCATGCCAACTCAGGGTTGTGTCAGAGGAACCTACCGACCCTAGACTGGGGGTCTCAGACGTAAGTTGTGATGATGTTGTTGATGAGCGCGTCAACCAATCTACCACGGCAGATGCGTTACTGGTGGAGACCCGACCGCTAGCAGATACTGGCAGATTAGGTCTCTCAGCGTGACTCCTGCTGCTACTGGCCCCCAGTCTGATGCGAGCTCTGCCTGCGGAATCTTGGCCTCTGCCACTCCTCTTTTCACTTCCAGGCACTTGTCTGCCCGACATAGTCTAACTGGCGTGGTAGTAGGTGATATTTTAAGAACCCCCAGGCAGCGGTGGGTCTATATGAAACAGAATATAATGCACACCAAAAGTGAGCAGTAACACTCAGCATCCAACAGGCCTGCTTAGTGTAAATAAGAGAGCTGCTTAGTGTAAATAAAGAGGGGTATGGTATGTTACAGAATGGGATGCCCCAACAGAAGTGCACCTGGCAGGCAGCAGTAAGTCTATGCACAGCAAAAGTGTCTTTATCAGGCCTAATTTCAATTATAATAAGTGCAAATAGTTATATGGTCTTAAACAGAGGCTGCTGTAGTCACAGAATGGGATGCCCCAAAAAAGAAGTGCACCTGGCAGGCAGCAGTAAGAATATGCACAGCAAAAGTGTCTTTATCAGGCCTAATTTCAATTAGAATAAGTGCAAATGGTTATATGGTCTTAAATAGAGGCTGCTGTAGTCACAGAATGGGATGCCCCAAAAACCAGCAGTGCACCTGGCAGGGACAAGTAGTGCTATGCACAGCAAAATTGTCTTTATCAGGCCTAATTTCAATTAGAATAAGTGCAAATGGTTATATGGTCTTAAATAGAGGCTGCTGTAGTCACAGAATGGGATGCCCAAAAAACCAGCAGTGCACCTGGCAGGGACAAGTAGTGCTATGCACAGCAAAAGTGTCTTTATCAGGCCTAATTTCAATTAGAATAAGTGCAAATGGTTAGATGGTCTTAAATAGAGGCTGGTATAGTCACAGAATGGGATGCCCCAAAAACCAGCAGTACACCTGGCAGGGACAAGTAGTGCTATGCACAGCAAAAGTGTCTTTATCAGGCCTAATTTCAATTAGAATAAGTGCAAATGGTTATATGGTCTTAAACAGAGGCTGCTGTAGTCACAGAATGGGATGCCCCAAAAAAGAAGTGCACCTGGCAGGCAGCAGTAAGAATATGCACAGCAAAAGTGTCTTTATCAGGCCTAATTTCAATTAGAATAAGTGCAAATGGTTATATGGTCTTAAACAGAGGCTGCTGTAGTCACAGAATGGGATGCCCCAAAAAAGAAGTGCACCTGGCAGGCAGCAGTAAGAATATGCACAGCAAAAGTGTCTTTATCAGGTCTAATTTCAATTAGAATAAGTGCAAATGGTTATATGGTCTTAAACAGAGGCTGCTGTAGTCACAGAATGGGATGCCCCAAAAACCAGCAGTACACCTGGCAGGGACAAGTAATGCTATGCACAGCAAACGTGTCTTTATCAGGCCTAATTTCAATTAGAATAAGTGCAAATGGTTATATGGTCTTAAATAGAGGCTGCTGTAGTCACAGAATGGGATGCCCCAACAGGAGTGCACCTGGCAGGCAGCAGTAAGAATATGCACAGCAAAAGTGTCTTTATCAGGCCTAATTTCAATTAGAATAAGTGCAAATGGTTATATGGTCTTAAACAGAGGCTGGTGTAGTCACAGAATGGGATGCCCCAAAAACCAGCAGTACACCTGGCAGGGACAAGTAGTGCTATGCACAGCAAAAGTGTCTTTATCAGGCCTAATTTCAATTAGAATAAGTGCAAATGGTTATATGGTCTTAAACAGAGGCTGCTGTAGTCACAGAATGGGATGCCCCAAAAACCAGCAGTACACCTGGCAGGGACAAGTAGTGCTATGCACAGCAAAAGTGTCTTTATCAGGCCTAATTTCAATTAGAATAAGTGCAAATGGTTATATGGTCTTAAACAGAGGCTGCTGTAGTCACAGAATGGGATGCCCCAACAGGAGTGCACCTGGCAGGCAGCAGTAAGAATATGCACAGCAAAAGTGTCTTTATCAGGCCTAATTTCAATTAGAATAAGTGCAAATGGTTATATGGTCTTAAACAGAGGCTGGTGTAGTCACAGAATGGGATGCCCCAAAAACCAGCAGTACACCTGGCAGGGACAAGTAGTGCTATGCACAGCAAAAGTGTCTTTATCAGGCCTAATTTCAATTAGAATAAGTGCAAATGGTTATATGGTCTTAAACAGAGGCTGGTGTAGTCACAGAATGGGATGCCCCAACAGGAGTGCACCTGGCAGGCAGCAGTAAGAATATGCACAGCAAAAGTGTCTTTATCAGGCCTAATTTCAATTAGAATAAGTGCAACTGGTTATATGGTCTTAAACAGAGGCTGCTGTAGTCACAGAATGGGATGCCCCAACAGGAGTGCACCTGGCAGGCAGCAGTAAGAATATGCACAGCAAAAGTGTCTTTATCAGGCCTAATTTCAATTAGAATAAGTGCAAATGGTTATATGGTCTTAAATAGAGGCTGGTGTAGTCACAGAATGGGATGCCCCAAAAACCAGCAGTACACCTGGCAGGGACAAGTAGTGCTATGCACAGCAAAAGTGTCTTTATCAGGCCTAATTTCAATTAGAATAAGTGCAAATGGTTATATGGTCTTAAACAGAGGCTGGTGTAGTCACAGAATGGGATGCCCCAAAAACCAGCAGTACACCTGGCAGGGACAAGTAGTGCCATGCACAGCAAAAGTGTCTTTATCAGGCCTAGTTTCAATTAGAATAAGTGCAAATGGTTATATGGTCTTAAACAGAGGCTGGTGTAGTCACAGAATGGGATGCCCCAAAAACCAGCAGTACACCTGGCAGGGACAAGTAGTGCTATGCACAGCAAAAGTGTCTTTATCAGGCCTAATTTCAATTAGAATAAGTGCAAATGGTTATATGGTCTTAAACAGAGGCTGGTGTAGTCACAGAATGGGATGCCCCAAAAACCAGCAGTACACCTGGCAGGGACAAGTAGTGCTATGCACAGCAAAAGTGTCTTTATCAGGCCTAATTTCAATTAGAATAAGTAGAAATGGTTATATGGTCTTAAATAGAGGCTGCTGTAGTCACAGAATGGGATGCCACAACAGGAGTGCACCTGGCAGGGTCCAGTAGTGCTATGCACAGCAAAAGTGTCTTTATCAGGCCTAATTTCAATTAGAATAAGTGCAAATGGTTATATGGTCTTAAACAGAGGCTGCTGTAGTCACAGAATGGGATGCCCCAAAAGGAGTGCACCTGGCAGGCAGCAGTAAGAATATGCACAGCAAAAGTGTCTTTATCAGGCCTAATTTCAATTAGAATAAGTGCAACTGGTTATATGGTCTTAAACAGAGGCTGCTGTAGTCACAGAATGGGATGCCCCAACAGGAGTGCACCTGGCAGGCAGCAGTAAGAATATGCACAGCAAAAGTGTCTTTATCAGGCCTAATTTCAATTAGAATAAGTGCAAATGGTTATATGGTCTTAAATAGAGGCTGGTATAGTCACAGAATGGGATGCCCCAAAAACCAGCAGTACACCTGGCAGGGACAAGTAGTGCTATGCACAGCAAAAGTGTCTTTATCAGGCCTAATTTCAATTAGAATAAGTGCAAATGGTTATATGGTCTTAAACAGAGGCTGGTGTAGTCACAGAATGGGATGCCCCAAAAACCAGCAGTACACCTGGCAGGGACAAGTAGTGCCATGCACAGCAAAAGTGTCTTTATCAGGCCTAATTTCAATTAGAATAAGTGCAAATGGTTATATGGTCTTAAACAGAGGCTGGTGTAGTCACAGAATGGGATGCCCCAAAAACCAGCAGTACACCTGGCAGGGACAAGTAGTGCTATGCACAGCAAAAGTGTCTTTATCAGGCCTAATTTCAATTAGAATAAGTGCAAATGGTTATATGGTCTTAAACAGAGGCTGGTGTAGTCACAGAATGGGATGCCCCAAAAACCAGCAGTACACCTGGCAGGGACAAGTAGTGCTATGCACAGCAAAAGTGTCTTTATCAGGCCTAATTTCAATTAGAATAAGTAGAAATGGTTATATGGTCTTAAATAGAGGCTGCTGTAGTCACAGAATGGGATGCCACAACAGGAGTGCACCTGGCAGGGTCCAGTAGTGCTATGCACAGCAAAAGTGTCTTTATCAGGCCTAATTTCAATTAGAATAAGTGCAAATGGTTATATGGTCTTAAATAGAGGCTGGTGTAGTCACAGAATGGGATGCCTCACAGCAGACTTAAGATCAGTTCAGTATATATGCACAGTTATTTAGTATAAGCAGCCTGAAAACGCTAACAAAGCCTGTCAGCCAGCCAGTAACAAACACTCAGGCTGGATGAAAAAAAAAAAATCTCCCTGTGACTGCCTCCGATTTTTCCTAACTTTCCCTGTTTTTCGCTGACTTTCTGTCTGTCTCCTGCCTGTCTCCTGCCTGTCTCCAGCCTGTCCCTGTCTGTCCCTGCCTGTCTAACTGCCTCTCTCCCTCAGCTACACAGCGTTCTGTCTCTCACGAATGCAATAGAGAAATGAGGAAGGAAAAGCAAGATGGCCGACTTAAATAGCGCTGTGACGTCACCGGGCTTGCTGGCTGCTGATAGGCTGCATGTGACTGTCCCAGCATACACTGCCCCAGCTTACATGTCTGGACATGTCCCGTCCGCCATCTTAGAATGCCTGTAAATGTAAATGAATGGATGTTAAAGGAAAACTTCGAGCGATCGAATCGCGGGGAAATTCGGATTCAATCCGAATCAAATTTTTCATGAAATTCGGATCGAATCCGGGTTCGTCCGGATCGATTCGCTCATCCCTATATATAGCTATAAAAATAGCTACTAAACCTACTTAATCGAGGCATCAATTCTTCATAAAATACAATCATTATTCCTACTCTGGGCACTAAATATGTTATCTATATATATAAAAAAAAATTAAAATGGTGTTGCATATTCTAAAAGACAACATTATTAACAACACTAATTTTAATTGGCAAAGCATTCCTTTCCGAGAATCCCAAACTTTTAATCGCCAGTTTGAAAACATCATTCCCTTGAAATTGTGTAACCATTTCAGTCTAGAAAGATGTTTATTTGTCTTGTAAAAGAAAAAAAATCTCAGGGTCTTGTCTTACAGCGGGGCTTGTGAGCTTTTCCTCAGCTCAGCAAACATTTCTCCTGAAACTTCATTGTCTCAAAAATACCTTTATTTGGAAACTGATAATGGTGATCCCTGTAAGCTTGCTTCATGGAACACAGACATATAGTCTGGTTTTCTATTGTGAGGAATTCTCCTCGCCAAATAAATCCTATGTCTGTGAAAACACAGACCTTCAAATACGCAAATATGCAGGTTTCACAACAGTAACAGCCTGATATAGGGCTGGACCGGAGGCCAATAACAGCCTGAAATAGGGGTGGACTAGGGGCAAATAACAGACTGATATAGGGGCCGGACAGGGAGAAAATAACAGATTGATACTGGGGCCGGACATGGGGTAAATAACAGCCTGATATAGGGGCAGAATAGGGGTAAATAACAGCCTGAGATAGGGGCAGACTGTGGGCAAAAAGTGCTTTATATAGAGGGCAGACTGGGGGCAAATTACAGCCTGATATAGGGGTGGACCGGGGGCAAAAACAGCTTGATATAAGAGCGGACTGGGGGAAAATAACAGCCTGATATAAGGCTGGACCAGATGCAAATAACAACCTGATATAGGGGTGGACTGGGGGCAAATAACAGAATGATATAGGAGTAGACTGGGGACAAATAACAGCCTGATATATGGGTGAACTCGGAGCAAAAACCAGCCTGATATAGGGTAGAATGGGGGTAAATAACAGCCTGTTATAGAGGTAGACTGGGGGAAAATAACAGCCTGATATAAAGGTAGACTGGGGACAATTAACAGCCTGATATATGGGAAGACTGTGGACAAACAACAGCCTGATTTAGGCGTAGACTGGGGGCAAATTACAGCCTGATATAGCGGTTGAATGGGGACAAATAACAGCCTGATATATGGGTGGACTGGGAGCAAAAACCAGCCTGATATAGGGTAGAATGGGGGTAAAAAACAGTCTGTTATAAGGGTAGACTGGGGGCAAATGACAGCCTGATATAGGAGTAGACTGGGGACAAATAACAGCCTGATATAGGGGTAGACTGTGGGCAAAAAGCAGCCTGATATAGGGGAAGACTGGGGGCAAATAGCCTGATATAGGGATGGACTGGGGGCAAAAACATCTTGATATAGGATCGGACTGGGGCAAATAACAGCCTGATATAGGGCTGCACCAAATGCAAATAACAGCCTGATATAGGGCTGGACTGGGGGCAAAAACAGCCTGATATAGGAGCGTACTGGGGGCAAATTCCAGCCTGACATAGGGCTGGACCGAAGACAAATAACAGCCTGATATAGGGCTGGCCAGGGGGCAAAAAACAGCCTGATATAGGGGCGGACTGGGAGCAAATAACAGACCGTTATAGGAACCAGACAGGGAGCAAAGAACAGCCTGATATTGGGGCAGACTAGGGGCAAATAGCAGCCTGATATAAGTGCAGACTGGGGCAAATAACAGCCTGATATAGGGTCAGACTGTGGGCAAAAACAGCCTGATATATGGGCGGACTGGGGGCAAAAAACAGCCTGATATAGGGGTAGACTGGGGGCAAATAACAGCCTGATATAAAGCGGTAGACTGGGGGGCAAATAACAGCCTGAGATATGGGTGGACTGGGAGCTAAAACCAGCCAGATACAGGGTAGAATGGGGGTAAATAACAGCCTGTTATAGGGGTAGACTGGGGACAAATAACAGCCTGATATAGGGGTAGACTGGGGCCAATAACAGCCTGGTATAGCGGTAGAATGGGGACACATAAAAGCCTGAGATAGGGGCAGACTGTGGGCAAAAAGTAGCCTGATATAGGGGCAGACTGGGGGCAAATAGCCTGATATAGAGATGGACTTGGGGCAAAAACAGCTTGATATAGGATCGGACTGAGGGCAAATAACAGCCTAATATAGGGCTGGAAAGGGGGCAAAAAACAGACTGTTATAGGGACCAGACAGGGAGCAAATAACAGCCTGACATAGGGGCAGACTAGAGGCAAATAACAGCCTGATATAAGTGCAGTCTGGGGGCAAATAACAGCCTGATATAGGGTCAGACTGTGGGCAAAAACAGCCTGATATAGAGGCAGACTGGCGGCAAAAATAGCCTGATATAGGGGTAGACTGGGGGCAAATAACAGCTTGATATATGGGTGGACTGGGAGCAAAAACCAGCCTGATATAGTGTAGAATGGGGTAAATACCAGCCTGTTATAGGGGTAAACTAGGGGCAAATAGCCTGATATAGGAGTAGACTGGGGACAAATAACAGTCTGATATAGGGGTAGACTGGGGGAAAATAACAGCCTGATATAGCGGTAGACTGGGGGCACATAAAAGCCTGAGATAGAGGTAGACTGTGGGCGAAAAGCAGCCTGATATAGGGGCAGACTGGGGGCAGAAAGCCTGATATAGGGATGGACTGGGGGCAAAAACAGCTTGATATAGGATCGGATTGGGGCAAGTAACAGCCTGATATAGGGATGGACCGAAGGCAAATAGCAGCCTGATTTAGGGGTGGACTGGGGTAAAAACAGCCTGACATAGGAGCAGACTGGGAGCAAATGCCAGCCTTATATAGGGCTGAACTTCAGGCAAATAACAACCTGAAATAGGGGTGGACTGGGGGCAAAAAGCAGACTGATATAGGGGCCAGACAGGGAGCAAATAACAGATTGACATTGGGGACGGACAGGGGGCAAATAACAGCCTAATATAGGGGCAGAATAGGGGCAAATAACAGCCTGAGATGGGGCAGACTGTGAGCAAAAAACTGCTTGATATAGAGGCAGACTGGGGGCCAATAACAGCCTGATATAGGGGTGGACTGGGGGCAAAGACAGCCTGATATAGGAGCAGACTGGGGGCAAATAACAGCCTGATATAAAGCTGGACCGGATGCAAATAACAGCCTGATATAGGGGCAGACTGGGGGCAAATTACAGATTGATATAGGGGTAGACTGGGGACAAATAACAGCCTGATATATGGGTGGACTGGGAGCAAAAACCAGCCTGATATAGGGTAGAATGGGGTAAATAACAGCCTTTTATAGGGGTAGACTGGGGGCAAATAACAGCCTGATATAGGAGTAGACTGGGGACAAATTACAGCCTGATATAGGGGTAGACTGAGTGCAAAAACCAGCCTGATATAGCGGTAGACTGGGGGCACATAAAAGCCTGAGAGGGGCAGACTGTGGGCAGAAAGCAGCCTGATATAGGGGAAGAATCGGGGCAAATAGCCTGATAAAGGGATGTACTGGGGGCAAAAACATCTTGATAAAGGATCGGGCTGGGGTCAAAAAACAGCCTGATATAGGGGTAGACTGGGGCAAATAACAGCCTGATATAGGGTAGAATGTGGGTAAATAACAGCCTGTTATAGGGGTAGAATGGGGCAAATAACAGCCTGATATAAGAGTAGACTGGAGACAAATTACAGCCTGATATAGGGGTCAACTGGGGGCAAATAACAGCCTGATATAGCCATAGACTGGAGGCACATAAAATCCTGAGATAGGGGTAGACTGTGGGCAAAAAGCAGCCTGATATAGGGGCAGACTGGGGCAAATAGACTGATATAGGGATGGAATGGGGGCAAAAACAGCTTGATATTGGATCAGACTGGGGCAAATAACATCCTGATATAGGGCTGGACAGGGAGCAAATAACAGCCTGATATAGGGGCAGACTAGAGGCAAATAGCAGCCTAATATAAGTGCAATCTGGGGGCAAATAACAGCCTGATATAGGGTCAGACTGTGGGCAAAAGCAGCCTGATATAGGGGTGGACTGGGGGCAAAAAACAGCCTGATATAGGGGTAGACTAGGGCAAATAACAGCCTGATAAAAAGCGGTAGACTGGGGGCAAAAAACAGCCTAATATGTGGGTGGACTGGGAGCAGAAACCAGCCTGATATATGGTAGAATGGGGGCAAATTACAAAATAATATAGGAGTAGACTGGGGACAAATAACAGCCTGATATAGGGGTAGACTGGGGGCAAATAACAGCCTGATATAGCAGTAGACTGGGGGCACATAAAAGCCAGAGATAGGGGCAGACTGTGGGCAAAAAGCAGCCTGATATAGGGGAAACATAGAAACATAGAAACATAGAAGGTTGACGGCAGAAGGAGACCATACGGTCCATCTAGTCTGCCCTTATGTGTATACTGTATGTTCTCTTTATCTTAGGATAGATGTGTGCTTATCCCAGGCATGTTTAAATTCAGTGACTGTTGATGTTTCAACTACATCTGCTGGAAGTTTGTTCCAAGCACCTACTACTCTTTCTGTAAAATAATATTTTCTAACATTGCTCCTGATCTTCCCCCCGACTAGCTTCAGGTTGTGCCCCCTTGTTCTATCATTAAGTTTCTTCTTAAAAACACTTCCCTCCTGAACCTTATTCAATCCTTTCACATATTTAAAGGTCTCAATCATGTCCCCTCTCTCCCTTCTTTCCTCCAGACTGTACAAATTAAGTTCTTTAAGTCTCTCCTGATAAGTTTTAAGTGTAAGTCCTTCCACCATTTTCGTTGCCCGCCTTTGGACACGTTCTATTTGAATAATGTCTTTTTGCAGGTAAGGTCTCCAGAACTGCACACAGTATTCTAGCTGTGGCCTCACCAGGGCTCTATACAGCGGCATCACAACCTCCCTCTTCCTACTGGTGATGCCTCGAGCTATGCAGCCGAGCATCCTGCTTGCTTTTCCCACTGCCTGGCTACACTGTCCACTCATCTTGCAGCTATCAGTAATCAGTACCCCTAAATCTCTCTCCTCCGAGGTCCTGGCTAACACAGTACTGCCCATACGGTACTCAGAGCAGGGATTCCTTCTACCCAAGTGCATGATTTTACATTTAGAGACATTAAACTCTAGTTTCCACAGTTTTGACCATCTATCCAGTAAAGCTAAATCATTTTCCATGTTGCAGACACCTCCAGGAATATCCACCCTATTACTAACCTTTGTATCATCAGCAAACAGACAAACTTTTCCTACCAAGCCTTCTCCTATGTCACTTACAAATATATTAAAAAGAATGGGGCCCAGGACAGAGCCTTGCGGCACACCACTTGTAACTCGCCTTTGTTCAGATTGCACGCCATTTACAACAACGCTCTGATACCGATCCCTCAGCCAACTGAAAATCCACTGAACTATCCAGGGATTGAGTCCTACCTTCAATAACTTATCTATGAGCTCCTTATGTGGTACAGTGTCAAAGGCTTTGCTAAAATCCAGATAGGCGATATCCACAGCACCACCTTCATCTAACACTTTAGTGACATTGTCAAAGAAATCAATAAGATTGGTCTGACATGATCTGCCCTCAGTAAAGCCGTGCTGTTTTGGGTCCAATAGGTCATTAATTTTTAGATGGGAAATTATCTGTTTTTTTAAGAGTGTTTCCATTAATTTGACCACTATAGATGTTAAACTAACTGGCCTGTAATTACTGGCTTCTTCTCTACTCCCCTTTTTATGGATTGGTACGACATTGGCCATTCTCCAATCATCTGGAACCTCACCAGTTGAAAGGGAATGGTTAAGTAAATCAGTTAGAGGGGCTGCAATCACAAATCTAAGTTCCCTTAGAACTCTGGGGTGGATTCCATCTGGACCCATTGCCTTACTTACCTTTAGATTTGCCAGCTCGGCTAAGACATCAGCCTCCAGAAACTCCGGAGCTGTACTCTCCCAGCTGGATGTTGTGCTATGACCATGCCTGCTACTATCTGAAAATACCGAACAAAAGTAGCTATTCAGATGGTCAGCCACAGCCTTATCTCCGTCAATATATTTATTTTCCCTATTTCTAATTTTTGAGACTGCATTGTTTTTCTTCTTTCTGTCACCAATATATCGGAAAAAGGTTTTATCTCCCCTCTTCATAGATTTGGCCATTTCTTCCTCTTTTTGCCCTTTAGCAGTCCTTATAATTAGTTTTGCTTCCCTTTGTTTAATTTTATACGCCTCTCTGTCAGCTACACTTCCACTTACTTTATGCTTCTTATAGGCAGACTTCTTATCTTTTATGATAGTGCTGACTTCCCTAGTAAACCATAATGGTTTCTTCTTCCTTTTATTCTTGCTAGTTTGTTTCACATATTGCTTAGTTGCCTTTAAGATGGCCATTTTTAATAGTGACCACTGGGCACTCGCTTCCGCTACTCTGTTCCACTCACCTAATTTTCTTTCTACATACTCCGCCATTTCCTTGAAGTTTGTCTTCCTAAAGTCTAGCACTTTGGTTCTGGTGTGTGATTGCACAATGTCTGTTTTTATTCTGAACCATAAGCATTGATGGTCACTGGAACCCAGATTTTCTTCAACCCTGACCTCGGACACCAGATCCCCATTGGTCAGAACTAAGTCCAGAATGTTATCTCCTCTAGTTGGCAATGTCACAAGTTGTTTTAGAGACACTCCATTAAGTGCCTCTAATATAGTCCTGCTCTTGCATGCCGATGCACTTGGGATATTCCAGTCCACATCAGGCATGTTGAAGTCACCTGTAATTACAACGTCCCCCTTCTCTGCCATTCCACTGATTTCATCTATTAACAGGTTATCTAGATCCTCAGATTGTCCAGGGGGCCTATATATCACACCAATTCTGACCACAGCTCCCTCCTTAGTCTGCATGGTAACCCAGAGAGTTTCTAGTTCATTATGTGTATGCTGAATTATTGTTGATTGAAGGGTAGTCTTGACATAAATGGCTACTCCACCGCCCTTTCTATCCAATCTGTCTTTTCTGTACAATGTGTAACCGGGTATGGCTATCTCCCAGTCATTGTGATCCTTGAACCAAGTCTCTGTTATTGCAACAAGATCCAATTCATCTCTGGATATGATAGCCATTAATTCACAGAGCTTGTTGCCCAAGCTGCGAGCATTGGTACACATCATGTGGATGTTGTTGGTATTGTATTTTAGTGTGTCCTTGATCTTTTCCACCTCTAGCCTACCACTAACCGGGTTTCCTGCTTCAATGTCCTGCTTCATCCTAAATGGTAGGGGACAGAAATCACCCTCGCAAGTTACATCTCTGTCCCCTTCCTCTAGTTTAAATCAAAAAATGCTCTGAGTTCCACTCCAAGTTCTTTTGTGCCTTTCTGTGAAGGATGCAAGCCATCCCTCTTAAACAACTCATTGTTCGACCACCTTCTAACATCATGACTAATACATCCAAAGCCTTTGTCTTCACACCACTGACGTAACCACAAGTTGAACTTGGCGATGTTGAGTGCCTTTTTTCCCTGAGTACATACTGGCAAAACTTCAGAAAATGTGATGGAACCTGTTATTTTGCAAAGTTCCTGACTAAAATTTTGGAAGTCCCTCTGCACAACAAACAAATCTTTTTGGGATAAGTCATTTGTGCCAAGATGTAGCACAATGTCCACTTGGTTATGTTTGCTTGCAGACTTCACAATATTTATAATACGTTTCTTATCCCTATTAACCGTGGCACCTGGGAGACACCTCACTTCCTTTAGCTCATCTTTATCCTGTCCAAAGTCCACACCTCTAATTGTTGAGTCACCAACCAGAATATGTCTTTTCCTATTGGTTGGCTTGGTAACTGTTCCTTGCTGCCCTTTTGTACTCATTTTATATGGTCCCTTATTTAAGTCCACTTCCTTTGATCTTACCAAATCCTGCCCAGACTGAGCATTAGCAGATACATCCACATCAAGCTCAGAAAGAACAGCAAATTGGTTATATTGGCGTAGTCCAAAATGTTGATGTTTTTGTTCTACAATGCGCAATCTTCCAGAGCTGTTATTTGCAGGGAAGACTGGGGGCAAATAGCCTGATATAGGGATGGACTGGAGGCAAAAACAGCTTGATATAGGATCGGACAGGGGGCAAATACCAGCCTGATATAGGGCTGGACAAAAGGCAAATAACAGCCTGATTTAGGGGTGGACTGGGGGAAAAAACAGCCTGATATAGGAGCGGACTGGGGGCAAATACCAGCCTGATATAGGGCCGGACCGAAGGCAAATAACAGCCTTATATAGGGCAGGACAGGGGGCAAAAACCAGTCTGATATAGGGGCGGACTGGGAGCAAATAGCAGACTGCTATAGGGACCAGACAGGGAACAAATAACAACCTGATATAGGGGTGGACTGGGGGCAAAAAGCAGCCTGATATAGGGGTGGACTGGGGCAAATAACAGCCTGATATAGGGCTGGACCGGAGGCAAATAACAGCCTGATATAGGGGTTGACTGGTGGCAAATAACAGACTGATATAGGGGCCAGACAGGGAGCAAATAACAGATTGACATCGGGGCCGGACAGGGGGCAAATAACAGCCTAATATAGGGGCAGAATAGGGGCAAATAACAGCCTGAGATGGGGCAGACTGTGGGCAAAAACAGCCTGATTTAAGAGCGGACTGGGGCAAATAACAGCCTGATATAGGGCTGGACCAAATGCAAATAACAGCCTGATATAAGGCTGGACCGGATGCAAATAACATCCTGATATAGAGTTGGGCCGGATGCAAATAACAGCCTGATATTGGGGTTCACTGGGGGCAAATAACAGGCTGATATAGGGGCCGGACAGGGAGCAAATAGCAGCCTGATATAGGGGCAGACTAGGGGCAAATAAAAGCCTGATATAGGGGCAGACTGGGAGCAAACATAGCCTGATATAGGGGCAGACTGTGGGCAAAAAAAACAGAATGATATAGAGGGTAGACTGGGGGCAAATAAAAGCCTGAGATAGGGGCAGTCTTAGGGCAAAAATAGCCTGATATGGGGCAGACTGAGGGCAAATAACAGCCTGATGAAGGGGAAGACTGTTTGCAAAAACAGCCTAATATAGGGGCAGACTGTGGGCAAAAAACAGCTTGATATCTGGGCAGACTGGGGGCAAATAACAGCCTGATATAGGATCGGACTGAAGGCAAATAATAGCCTGATATAGGAGCGGACTGGGAGCAAATAACAGCCTGATATATGGCTGGACCAAAGGCAAATAACAGACTGATATAGGGGCAGACTTGGGGGCAAAAACAGCCTGATATAGGGCTGGACCGGAGGCAAATAACAGCCTGATATAGGGGCAGACTGGGAGCAAATAACAGACTTATATAGGTCCCAGACAGGGAGCAAATAACAGCATGTTATAGGGGCAGACTAGGGGCATATAACAGCCTGATATAACTGCAGACTGGGGGCAAAAACAGCCTGATATAGGGACAGTTTGAGTCAAATATTAGCCCGTTATAGAAGTAGACAGGGGAGAAATAACAGCCTGATACAAAGTTAGACTGGGGGCCAATAATAGCCTGATATAGGGGTAGACTGGGGGCAAAAAGAGCCTGATATAGGATCCGACCTGGGGGCAAATAACAGATTGATATAGGGCTGGACCAAAGGCATATTACAGCCTGATATATGGGTGGACCAAAGGCAAAAACAGCCTGATATTGGAGCGGACTGGGGGCAAATAACAGCCTGATATAGGGCTGGACTGGAGGCAAATAACAGCCTGATATAGGGGTGGACTGGGGCAAATAACAGCCTGATATAAGTGCAGACTAGGGGCAAATAACAGCCTGATATATGGTCAGACTCTGGGCAAAAACAGCCTGATATAGAGCCAGACTGGGGAAAAAAAACAGCCTGATATAGGGTTAGACTGGGGGCAAATAACAGACTGATATAGTGGTAGACTGGGGGCAAATTACAGCCTGAGATAGGGGTTAGACTGTGGGCAAAAAACAGCCTGATATAGGGGCAAACTGTGGGAAAAAAACAGCTTGATATAGGGGCAGACTAAGGGCAAAAACCGCCTGATATAGGGGTGGACTGGGGGCAAAAACAGCCTAATTTAGGATCGGACGGGGGCAAATGACAGCCTGATATATGGGTAGACTGGGGGCAAATTACAGCCTGAGATAGGGGAAGACCGAGGGCACAAATCAGCCTGATATAAGGACATACTGGGGCAAATAACAGCCTCATATAGGGGTGGAGTGGGGGCAAATAACATCCTGATATACGGCTGGACCAAAGGCAAAAAAAAGACTGATACAGGGGCAGACCTGGGGGCAAAAACAGCCTGATATAGGGCTGGACCGGAGGCATTTAACAGCCTGATATACAGGTGGACTGGGGGCAAAAAACAGCCTGATATAGGGGCAGACTGGGTTCAAATAACAGACTTATATAGGTCCCAGATAGGGAGCAAATAACAGCCTTATATAGGGGCAGACTAGGGGCAAATATCAGCCTGATATAAGTGCAGACTGGGGGCAAAAAGCAGCCTGATACAGGGACGGACTTGGGGCAAATACCAGCCTGATATAGAGGTAGACTGTGGAGAAATAAAAGCCTGATACAAGGTTAGACTGGGGCAAATTACAGCTGGGGTAGACTGGGGGCAAAAACAGCCTGATATAGGGGTAAACTGGGAGCAAATAACAGACTGATATAGGGACCAGACAGGGAGCAAATAACAGCCTGATATAGGGGCAGACTAGGGGCAAATAACAGCCTGATATAGGTTCAGACTGTGGGCAAATAACAGCCTGATATATGTGCAAACTGGGGGCAAAAACCAGCCTGAAACAGGGTCAGATTATGGGCAAAAAAACAGCCTTATATAGGGGCCGACTGGGGCAAATAACAGCTTTATACATAGGGGCTAATTTGGGACAAATCGCAGCCTGATATAGGGCAGACTGATGCAAATAACAGCCTGATATAGGAGGTAGACTGTGGGCAAATAACAGCCTGATATAGGGTCAGACTGTGGGCAAAAAATAGCCTGATATAGGGGCAGACTGGGGGCAAATACCAGCCTGATATAGGGGTGGACTGGGGCAAAACAGCCTGATATAGGATCGGACTGGGGCAAATGCCAGCCTGATATAGGATCGGACTGGGGGCAAATGACAGCCTGATATTAAGGCTGGACGGAAGGCAAACAACAGCCTGATATAGGGGTGGACTAGGGGCAAAAACAGCCTGATATAGGAGCGGACTGGGGCAAATAACAGCCTGATATAGGGCTGGACCGGATGCAAATAACAGCCTGAAATAGGGCAGGACTGGATGCAAATAACAGCCTGATATAGGGGCAGACTGGGGGCAAAAAACAGCCTGATATATGGGTAGACTGGGGGCAAATTACAGCCTGAGATTGGGGAAGACTGAGGGCACAAAGCAGCCTGACATAGGGACATACTGGGGGCAAAAACCAGCCTCATATAGGAGTGGACTGGGGGCAAATAACAGCCTGATATTGGGCTGGACCAAAGGCAAATAACAGACTGATACAGGGGCAGACCTGGGGGCAAAAACAGCCTGATATAGGGCTGGACCGGAGGCATTTAACAGCCTGATATACTGGTGCACTGGGAGCAAATAACAGACTTATATAGGTCCCAGATAGGGAGCAAATACCTGCCTTATATAGGGGCAGACCAGGGGCAAATATCAGCCTGATATAAGTGCAGACTGGGGGCAAAAAACAGCCTGATACAGGGACGGACTTGGGGCAAATATTAGCCTGATATAGGGGTAGACTGGGGAGAAATAAAAGCCTGATACAAAGTTAGACTGGGGGCAAATAACAGCCGGGGTAGACTAGGGGCAAAAACAGCCTGATATAGGGGTGAACTGGGAGCAAATAACAGACTGATATAGGGACCAGATAGGGAGGAAATAACAGCCTGATATAGGGGCAGACTAGGGGCAAATAACAGCCTGATATAGGTTCAGACTGTGGGCAAATATCAGCCTGATATATGTGCAGACTGGGGGCAAAAACCAGCCTGAAACAGGGTCAGAATGTGGGCAAAAAACAGCCTTATATAGAGGCAGAATGGGGGCAAATAACAGCCTTATATATAGGGGCTAATTTGGGACAAATAGCAGCCTGATATAGGGCAGACTGATGCAAATAACAGCCTGATATAGGAGGTAGACTGTGGGCAAATAACAGCCTGATATAGGGTCAGACTGTGGGCAAGAAATAGCTTGATATAGGGGCAGACAGGGAGCAAATAAGAGCCTAATATAGGGGCAGACTAGGGGCAAATAACAGCCTGATATAAGTGCAGACTGGATTCAAAAAACAGCCTAATATGGGGGCGGACTGGGGGCAAATATTATCCTGATATAGGGGTAGTCTGGGGAGATATAACAGCCTGATACAAGGTTAGACTGGGGGCAAATAACAGCCTGATATATGGATAGACTGGGGGCAAAAACATCCTGATATAGGATCCGACTGGGGGCAAATAACAGCCTGATAAAGGGCTGGACCAAAGGCAAATAACAGCCTGATATAGGGGTGGACCGGGTGCAAAAACAGCCTGATATAGGAGCGGACTGGGGGCAAATACCAGCCTGATATAGGGCTGGACTGAAGGCAAAAAACAGCCTGATATAGGGGTGGACTGGGGGCAAAAAACAGCCTCATATAGGGGTGGAATGGGAGCCAATAACAGCCTGATATAGGACTGGGCCAAAGGCAAATAACCGACTGATATAGGGGCAGACCTGGGGGCAAAAACAGCCTGATATAATGCTGGACCGCAGGCAAATAACAGCCTGATATAGGGGTGGACTGGGGCAATAAAACAGCCTGATATAGGGGCAGACTGGGAGCAAATAACAGACTTATATAGGTCCCAGACAGGGAGCAAAAACAGCGTGATACAGGAGCGGACTGGGGGCAAATACCAGCCTGATATAGGGCTAGACGAAGGCATATAATAGCCTGATATAGGGCAGGACTGAAGGCAAACAACAGCCTGAAATAGGAGTGGACCAGGGTCGAAAACAGCCTGATATAGGAGCGGACAGGGAGCAAATAACAGCCTGTTATAGGGGTAGACTGGGGGCATATAACAGCCTGATATAACTGCAGACTGGGGGCAAAAACAGCCTGATATAGGGACAGACTGGGGGCAAATATTAGCCTGATATAGGGGTTCACTGGGGGAAATAACAGGCTGATATAGTGTTAGGTCAGGGAGAAAGCAAATAACAGCCTGATATAGGGGCAGACTAGGGGCAAATAAATGCCGGATATAGGGGGAAAAACAGCCTGATATGGGATCGGATTGGGGGCAATTAACAGCCTGATATAGCGCTGGACTGGAGGCAAATAACAGCCTGATATAGATGTGGAGTGGGGGCAAATTACAGCCTGATATAAGTGCAGACTGGGGGCAAATTACAGCCTGAGATAGGGGCAGACTGAAGGCACAAAGCAGCCTGATATAGGGACATACTGGGGGCTAGTAACAGCTTCATATAGGGGTGGACTGGGGGCAAATACCAGCCTGATATAGGGCTGGACCAAAGGTAAATAACAGACTGATATAGGGGCGGACCTGGGGGCAAAACCAGCCTGATATAGGGCTGGACCGGAGGACAAGTAACAACCTGATATAGGGGTGGACTGGGGGCAAAAAAAAGCCTGATATGGGGCAGACTGGGAGCAAATAACAGACTTATATAGGCCCCAGACAGGGAGCAAATAACAGCCCGATATAGGGGCAGACTAAGGGCAAATAACAGCCTGATATAAGTGCAGACTGGGCTAAAAACAGCCTGATGTAGGGACGTACTGGGGAAAGTATTAGCCTGATATAGGGTTAGACTGGGGAGAAATTACAGCCTGATACAAGGTTAGACTGGGGGGAAAATAACAGAATGATATAGGGATGTACTCGGGGCAAAAAACTGATATAGGGGCGAACTGAGAGCAAATAACAGCCTGATATAGGGACCAGACAGGGAGCAAATAGCCTGATATTGGGGCAGACTAGGGGCAAATAGCCTGATATAAGTGCAGACTGGGGCAAATAACAGCCTGATATAGGGGCAGACTGGGGGCAAATGACAACCTGATATAAGTGCAGACTGTGGGCAAAAAGCAGCCAGATATAGGGGCAGACTGAGGGCAAATAACAGCCTTATATATAGGGGCTGACTTGGGACAAACAGCAGCCAGATTTAGGGGCAGATTGAGTGCAAATAACAGCCTATTATAGGGGCAGACTGGGGGCAAATAACAGCCTGATATAGGGGTGGACTGGGGCAAAAACAGCCTGATATAGGATCAGACTGGGGCAAATGACAGCCTGATATAGGATCGGACTGGTGGCAAATGACAGCCTGATATTGGGCTTGACCGAAGGAAAACAAAACAGCCTAATATAGGAGTAGACTAGGGACAAAAACAACCTGATAAAGGAGCAGACTGGGGGCAAATAACAGCCTGATATAGTGCTGGACCAGATGCAAATAACAGCCTGATATAGGGGTTCACTGGGTGCAAATAACAGGCTGATATAGGGCTGGACAGGGAGCAAATAACAGCCTGATATAGGGGCAGACTAGGGGCAAATAAAAGCCTGATATAGGGGCAGACTGGGGGCAAATACAGCCTGATATAGGGGCAGACTGTGGTCAAAAAACAGAATGATATAGGGGTAGACTGGGGGCAAATAAAAGCCTGAGATGGGGCAGACTTAGTGCAAAAAATAGCCAGATATAGGGGCATACTGAGGGCAATTAACAGCCTGATATAGTGGAAGACTGGGGTCAAATAACTGCCTGATATTGGGGTGGACTGGGGCAAAAAGCCTAATATAGGATCGGACTGGGGCAACTGACAGCCTGATATAGGAGTGAACTGGTGCAAATGACAGCCTGATATAGGGCTCGACCGGATGCAAATAACAGCCTGATATAGGGGTTAACTGGGGCACAAAACAGGGTAATATAGGGGCCAGACAGGGAGCAAATAACATCCTGATATAGGGGCAGACTAGGGGCAAAAAAAGCCTAATTTAGGAGCAGACTGGGGGCAAAAAACAGCCTGATAAATGTCTAGACTTAAGACAAATAACAGAATGATAAAGCGGTAAACTGGGGGCAAATAAAAGCCTGAGATAGGGGCAGACTGTGGGCAAGAATCAGACTGATATAGGGGCAGACTGGGGACAAGCAGCCTGATATAGGGGTGGACTGGGGGCAAATAACAACCTGATATAGGAGCGGACTGGGGCAAATAACAGCCTGATATAGGGGCAGACTAGGGGCAAATAACAGCCTGATATAAGTGCAGACTGGACTCAAAAAACAGCCTGATATGGGGGCGGACTGGGGGCATATATTAGCCTGATATAGGGGTAGACTGGGGAGATATAACTGCCTGATACAAGGTTAGACTGGGGGCAAATAACAGCCTTATATAGGGATAGACTGGGGGCAAAACATCCTGATATAGGAGCGGACTGGGGGCAAATAACAGCCTGATATAGGGCTTGACCGAAGGCAAATAACAGCCTGATATAGGGGTGGACTGGGGGCAAAAAACAGCCTCATATAGGGGTGGACTGGGGGCAAAATAACAGCCTGATATAGGGCTGGACCAAAGGCAAATAACCGATTGATATAGGGGCAGACCTGGGGGCAAAAACAGCCTGATATAATGCTGGACCGCAGGCAAATAACAGCCTGATATAGGGGTGGACTGGGGCAATAAAACAGCCTGATATAGGGGCAGACTGGGAGCAAATAACAGATTTATATAGGTCCCAGACAGGGAGCAAAAACAGCGTGATACAGGAGCAGACTGGGGGCAAATACCAGCCTGATATAGGGCTGGATGAAGGCAAATAATAGCCTGGTATAGGGCTGGACTGAAGGCAAACAACAGCCTGAAATAGGAGTGGACCAGGGGCGAAAACAGCCTGATATAGGAGCGGATAGGGAGCAAATAACAGCCTGTTATAGGGGTAGACTGGGGGCATATAACAGCCTGATATAACTGCAGACTGGGGGCAAAATAACAGATTTATATAGGTCCCAGACAGGGAGCAAAAACAGCGTGATACAGGAGCAGACTGGGGGCAAATACCAGCCTGATATAGGGCTGGATGAAGGTAAATAATAGCCTGGTATAGGGCTGGACTGAAGGCAAACAACAGCCTGAAATAGGAGTGGACCAGGGGCGAAAACAGCCTGATATAGGAGCGGACAGGGAGCAAATAACAGCCTGTTATAGGGGTAGACAGGGAGCAAATAACAGCCTGATATAGGGACAGACTGGGGGCAAATATTAGCCTGATATAGGGGTTCACTGGGGGAAATAACAGGCTGATATAGTGTTAGGTCAGGGAGAAAGCAAATAACAGCCTGATATAGGGGCAGACTAGGGGCAAATAAATGCCGGATATAGGGGGAAAACAGCCTGATATGGGATCGGACTGGGGGCAATTAACAGCCTGATATAGCGCTGGACTGGAGGCAAATAACAGCCTGATATAGATGTGGACTGGGGGCAAATTACAGCCTGATATAAGTGCAGACTGGGGGCAAATTACAGCCTGAGATAGGGGCAGACTGAAGGCACAAAGCAGCCTGATATAGGGACATACTGGGGGCTAGTAACAGCTTCATATAGGGGTGGACTGGGGGCAAATACCAGCCTGATATAGGGCTGGACCAAAGGTAAATAACAGACTGATATAGGGGCGGACCTGGGGGCAAAACCAGCCTGATATAGGGCTGGACCGGAGGACAAGTAACAACCTGATATAGGGGTGGACTGGGGGCAAAAAAAAGCCTGATATGGGGCAGACTGGGAGCAAATAACAGACTTATATAGGCCCCAGACAGGGAGCAAATAACAGCCCGATATAGGGGCAGACTAAGGGCAAATAACAGCCTGATATAAGTGCAGACTGGGCTACAAACAGCCTGATGTAGGGACGTACTGGGGAAAGTATTAGCCTGATATAGGGTTAGACTGGGGAGAAATTACAGCCTGATACAAGGTTAGACTGGGGGGAAAATAACAGAATGATATAGGGATGTACTCGGGGCAAAAAACTGATATAGGGGCGAACTGAGAGCAAATAACAGCCTGATATAGGGACCAGACAGGGAGCAAATAGCCTGATATTGGGGCAGACTAGGGGCAAATAGCCTGATATAAGTGCAGACTGGGGCAAATAACAGCCTGATATAGGGGCAGACTGGGGGCAAATGACAACCTGATATAAGTGCAGACTGTGGGCAAAAAGCAGCCAGATATAGGGGCAGACTGAGGGCAAATAACAGCCTTATATATAGGGGCTGACTTGGGACAAACAGCAGCCAGATTTAGGGGCAGATTGAGTGCAAATAACAGCCTATTATAGGGGCAGACTGGGGGCAAATAACAGCCTGATATAGGGGTGGACTGGGGCAAAAACAGCCTGATATAGGATCAGACTGGGGCAAATGACAGCCTGATATAGGATCGGACTGGTGGCAAATGACAGCCTGATATTGGGCTGGACCGAAGGAAAACAAAACAGCCTAATATAGGAGTAGACTAGGGACAAAAACAACCTGATAAAGGAGCAGACTGGGGGCAAATAACAGCCTGATATAGTGCTGGACCAGATGCAAATAACAGCCTGATATAGGGGTTCACTGGGTGCAAATAACAGGCTGATATAGGGCTGGACAGGGAGCAAATAACAGCCTGATATAGGGGCAGACTAGGGGCAAATAAAAGCCTGATATAGGGGCAGACTGGGGGCAAATACAGCCTGATATAGGGGCAGACTGTGGGCAAAAAACAGAATGATATAGGGGTAGACTGGGGGCAAATAAAAGCCTGAGATGGGGCAGACTTAGAGCAAAAAATAGCCAGATATAGGGGCATACTGAGGGCAATTAATAGCCTGATACAGTGGAAGACTGGGGTCAAATAACTGCCTGATATTGGGGTGGACTGGGGCAAAAAGCCTAATATAGGATCGGACTGGGGGCAACTGACAGCCTGATATAGGATTGAACTGGGGCAAATGACAGCCTGATATAGGGCTGGACCGGATGCAAATAACAGCCTGATATAGGGGTTAACTGGGGCACAAAACAGGGTAATATAGGGGCCAGACAGGGAGCAAATAACATCCTGATATAGGGGCAGACTAGGGGCAAAAAAAGCCTAATTTAGGAGCAGACTGGGGGCAAAAAACAGCCTGATAAATGTCTAGACTTAAGGCAAATAACAGAATGATAAAGCGGTAAACTGGGGGCAAATAAAAGCCTGAGATAGGGGCAGACTGTGGGCAAGAATCAGACTTATATAGGGGCAGACTGGGGACAAGCAGCCTGATATAGGGGTGGACTGGGGCAAATAACAGCCTGATATAGGGGCAGACTAGGGGCAAATAACAGCCTGATATAAGTGCAGACTGGACTCAAAAAACAGCCTGATATGGGGGCGGACTGGGGGCAAATATTAGCCTGATATAGGGGTAGACTGGGGAGATATAACTGCCTGATACAAGGTTAGACTGGGGGCAAATAACAGCCTTATATAGGGATAGATTGGGGGCAAAAACATCCTGATATAGGAGCGGACTGGGGGCAAATAACAGCCTGATATAGGGCTTGACCGAAGGCAAATAACAGCCTGATATAGGTGTGGACTGGGGGCAAAAACAGCCTCATATAGGGGTGGACTGGGGGCAAAATAACAGCCTGATATAGGGCTGGACCAAAGGCAAATAACCGATTGATATAGGGGCAGACCTGGAGGCAAAAACAGCCTGATATAATGCTGGACCGCAGGCAAATAACAGCCTGATATAGGGGTGGACTGGGGCAAAAAAACAGCCTGATATTGGGGCAGACTGGGAGCAAATAACAGCCTGATATGGGGCAGACTAGGGGCAAATAACAGCCTGTTATAAGTGCAGACTGGACTCAAAAAACAGCCTGATATGGGGGCGGACTGGGGGCAAATATTACCCTGATATAGGGGTAGACTGGGGAGATATAACAGCCTGATACAAGGTTAGAATGGGGGCAAATATCAGCCTGATGTAGGGATAGACTGGGGGCAAAACATCCTGATATAGGATCCGACTGGGGGCAAATAACAGCCTGATATAGGGCTGGACCAAAGGCAAATAACCGATTGATATAGGGGCAGACCTGGAGGCAAAAACAGCCTGATATAATGCTGGACCGCAGGCAAATAACAGCCTGATATAGGGGTGGACTGGGGCAAAAAAACAGCCTGATATTGGGGCAGACTGGGAGCAAATAACAGCCTGATATGGGGCAGACTAGGGGCAAATAACAGCCTGTTATAAGTGCAGACTGGACTCAAAAAACAGCCTGATATGGGGGCGGACTGGGGGCAAATATTACCCTGATATAGGGGTAGACTGGGGAGATATAACAGCCTGATACAAGGTTAGAATGGGGGCAAATATCAGCCTGATGTAGGGATAGACTGGGGGCAAAACATCCTGATATAGGATCCGACTGGGGGCAAATAACAGCCTGATATAGGGCTGGCCCAAAGGCAAATCACAGCCTGATATAGGTGTGGACTGGGGGCAAATAACAGCCTGATATAGGGCTTGACCGAAGGCAAATAACAGCCTGATATAGGTGTGGACTGGGGGCAAAAACAGCCTCATATAGGGGTGGACTGGGGGCAAAATAACAGCCTGATATAGTGCTGGACCAAAGGCAAATAACCGATTGATATAGGGGCAGACCTGGAGGCAAAAACAGCCTGATATAATGCTGGACCGCAGGCAAATAACAGCCTGATATAGGGGTGGACTGGGGCAAAAAAACAGCCTGATTTCGGGGCAGACTGGGAGCAAATAACAGCCTGATATGGGGCAGACTAGGGGCAAATAACAGCCTGTTATAAGTGCAGACTGGACTCAAAAAACAGCCTGATATGGGGGCGGACTGGGGGCAAATATTACCCTGATATAGGGGTAGACTGGGGAGATATAACAGCCTGATACAAGGTTAGAATGGGGGCAAATATCAGCCTGATGTAGGGATAGACTGGGGGCAAAACATCCTGATATAGGATCCGACTGGGGGCAAAAAACAGCCTGATATAGGGCTGGACCAAAGGCAAATCACAGCCTGATATAGGGGTGGACTGGGTTCAAAAACAGCCTCGTACAGGAGAGGACTGGGGGCAAATACCAGCCTGATATAGGGCTGGACCGAAGTCAAATAACAGCCTGATATAGGGGTGGACTGGGGGCAAAAAACAGCCTTATATAGGGGTGAACTGGGAGCAAATAACAGATTGATATAGGGACCAGACAGGGAGCAGATAGCAGCCTGATATAGGGGCAGACTATGGGCAAATAACAGCTTGATATAAGTGCAGACTGGGGGAAAATAAGAGCCTGATATAGGTTCAGAATGTGGGCAAATAACAGCTTGATATATGTGCAGACTGGGGGCAAAAACCAGCCTGAAACAGGGTCAGATTGTGGGCAAAAAACAGCCTGATATAGGGGCAGACTGGGGGCAAATAACAGCCTTATATATAGGGGCTAATTTGGGATTGGACTGGGGGAAAATGACAGCCTGATATAGGGCTGGACCGAAGGCAAACAACAGCCTGATATAGGAGTGGACTAGGGGCAAAAACAGCCTGATATAGAAGCAGACTGGGGCAAATAACAGCCTGATATAGGGCTGGACCGGATGCAAATAACAGCCTGATATAGGGCTGGACTGGATGCAAATAACAGCCTGATATAGGGTTGGACCGGATGCAAATAACAGCCTGATATAGGGGTTCACTGGGGGCAAATAACAGGCTGATATAGGGGCCGGACAGGGAGCAAATAACAGCCTGATATAGGGGCAGACTAGGGGCAAATAAAAGCCTGATATAGAGGCAGACTGGTAGCAAACACAGCCTGATATAGGGGCAGACTGTGGGAAAAAAAACAGAATGATATAGGGGTAGACTGGGGGCAAAAAAAAAGCCTGAGATAGGGGCAGTCTTAGGGCAAAAATAGCCTGATATGGGGCAGACCATGGGCAAAACACAGCTTGATATAGGGGCAGACGGGGGGCAAATAACAGCCTGATATAGGATCGGACTGAAGGCAAATAATAGCCTGATATACGAGCGGACTGGGAGCAAATAACAGCCTGATATAGGGCTGGACCAAAGGCAAATAACAGCCTGATATGGGGGCAGACTGGGAGCAAATAACAGACTTATATAGGTCCCAGACAGGGAGCAAACAACAGCCTGTTATAGGGGCAGACTGGGGGCATATAACAGCCTGATATAACTGCAGACTGGGGGCAAAAAAACAGCCTGATATAGGGACAGTTTGAGTCAAATATTAGCCTGATATAGAAGTAGAGAAACAGACACACAGGAGGAGGACCACACCTCCCAAACAGTGTTGTAGAAAAATGGCACCACCTCACTATCCAAATGATTAGGCAATCACAGTTTATTACAAAAAATGAGCTACAAATTAAAACCACAAATAGACAATTACATTACATACATAAAACACACCACAGAGGGCGCCAAAGGTCCTGAGTACATGGTGAAAAAATTCATTCCAAAACACCTAAATAATCTGAATCCAATATAATGACTTTGCCCTGAGGAAGTAGTGTGAGCACTACGACACGCGTTGGCAACGGTTTGTGGGGGCGCCCCTGGTCGGTCTGTATACATGGTCACTGTCTCTCTCTCTTGCGCCCATTTTGGTGCCTGTCTTGCACCTTGTTGGGACCATATTATTGTAGTATTTTTATTATAGATGCACTAATAGTTTATTGGAACTTATCAATTGGATATTTGTTTGCACTTTGCACATATTTTGCACATTTGCACATATATGTTTGTTAGGTTAGAGAGATCAATTATATTGGATTCAGATTATTTAGGTGTTTTGGAATGAATTTTTTCACCATGTACTCAGGACCTTTGGCGCCCTCTGTGGTGTGTTTTATGTATGTAATGTAATTGTCTATTTGTGGTTTTAATTTGTAGCTCATTTTTTGTAATAAACTGTAATTGCCTAATCATTTGGATAGTGAGGTGGTGCCATTTTTCTACAACACTGTTTGGGAGGTGTGGTCCTCCTCCTGTGTGTCTGTTTCTCTATATGCATTGTGTGTAGATCTGTGTGCACACCTCCACCTAATAATATTGTTCATTTTTGTTTTAGTTACTTTGGGCAGGTAGTCTGGTGCGGCCCACTCTTTTCCCTGATATAGAAGTAGACTGTGGAAAAATAACAGCCTGATACAAGGTTAGACTGGGGGCAAATAATAGCCTGATATAGGGGTAGACTGGGTGCAAAAACAGCCTGATATAGGGCTGGACCAGAGGCAAATAACAGCCTGATATAGGGGCAGACTGGGAGCAAATAACAGACTTATATAGGTCCCAGACAGGGAGCAAAAACAGCCTGTTATAGGGGCAGACTAGGGGCATATAACAGCCTGATATAACTGCGGACTGGGGGTAAAAAACAGCCTGATATAGGGACATTTTGACTCAAATATTAGCCTGATATAGAAGTAGACTGGGGCAAAAAACAGCCTGATATAGGGGCAGACTGGGGGCAAATAACAGCCTTATATAGGGCTGGACCAAAGGCAAATAACAGCCTGATATAGGGGTTGACTGGGTGCAAACACAGCCTGATATAGGAGCGGACTGGGGTCAAATACCAGCCTGATATAGGGCTGGACTGAAGGCAAATAACAGCCTGATATAGGGGTGGAATGGGAGCAAAATACAGCCTGAAATAGGGGTGAACTGGGAGCAAATACCAGACTGATATAGGGACCAGACAGGGAGCAAATAACAGCCTGATATAGGGACAGACTATGGGCAAATAACAGCCTGATATAAGTGCAGACCGGGGGCAAATAACAGCCTGATATGGTTTCAGATTGTGGGCAAAAAACAGCCTGATATAGGGGCAGACTGGGGGCAAATAAAAGCCTTATATATAGGGGCTAATTTGGGACAAATAGCAGCCTGATATAGGGCAGACTGATGCAAATAACAGCCTGATATAGGAGGTAGACTGTGGGCAAATAACAGCCTGATATAGGGTCAGACTGTGGGCAAAAAATAGCTTGATATAGGGGCAGACTGGGGGCGAAAACAGCCTGATATAGGATCGGACTGGGGCAAATAACAGCCTGATATAGGGCTGGACCAAAGGCAAATAACAGTCTGATATAGGGCTGGACCAAAGGCAAATAACAGCCTGATAAAAGGGGTGGCCTGGGGGTAAAAACAGCCCGATATAGGAGCGGACTGGGGGCAAAAACCAGCCTGATATAAGTGCAGATTGGGGGCCAATAACAGCCTGATATAGGGTCAGACTCTGGGCAAAAACAGCCTGATATAGAGGCAGACTGGGGGCAAATTACAGCCTGAGATAGGGGAAGGCTGTGGGCAAAAGACAGCCTGATATAGGGGCAGACTGTGGGCAAAAACAGCTTGATATAGGGGCAGACTGGGGGCCTATAACAGCCTGATATAACTGCAGACTGGGGGCAAAAAACAGCCTTATATAGGGACAGTTTGAGTCAAATATTAGCCTGATATAGAAGTAGACTGGGGAGAAATAACAGCCTGATACAAGGTTAGACTGGGGCAAATAATAGCCTGATATAGGGTCAGACTAGGGGCAAAAACAGCCTTATATAGGGCTGGACCGGAGGCAAATAACAGCCTGATATAGGGGCAGACTGGGAGCAAATAACAGACTTATATAGGTCCCAGACAGGGAGCAAAAACAGCCTGTTATAGGGGCAGACTAGGGGCATATAACAGCCTGATATAACTGCAGACTGAGGGTAAAAAACAGCCTGATATAGGGACATTTTGACTCAAATATTAGCCTGATATAGAAGTAGACTGGGGCAAAAAAACAGCCTGATATAGGGGCAGACTGGGGGCAAATAACAGCCTGATATAGGGCTGGAACAAAGGCAAATAACAGCCTGATATAGGGGTGGACTGGGTGCAAACACAGCCTGATATAGGAGCGGACTGGGGTCAAATACCAGCCTGATATAGGGCTGGACCGAAGGCAAATAACAGCCTGATATAGGGGTGGAATGGGAGCAAAATACAGCCTAAAATAGGGGTGAACTGGGAGCAAATACCATACTGATATAGGGACCAGACAGGGAGCAAATAACAGCCTGATATAGGGACAGACTATGGGCAAATAACAGCCTGATATAAGTGCAGACCGGGGGCAAATAACAGCCTGATATGGTTTCAGACTGTGGGCAAAAAACAGCCTGATATAGGGGCAGACTGGGGGCAAATAAAAGCCTTATATATAGGGGCTAATTTGGGACAAATAGCAGCCTGATATAGGGCAGACTGATGCAAATAACAGCCTGATATAGGAGGTAGACTGTGGGCAAATAACAGCCTGATATAGGGTCAGACTGTGGGCAAAAAATAGCTTAATATAGGGGCAGACTGGGGGCGAAAACAGCCTGATATAGGATCGGACTGGGGCAAATAACAGCCTGATATAGGGCTGGACCAAAGGCAAATAACAGCCTGATATAGGGGTGGACTGGGTGCAAACACAGCCTGATATAGGATCGGACTGGGGCAAATAACAGTCTGATATAGGGCTGGACCAAAGGCAAATAACAGCCTGATAAAAGGGGTGGCCTGGGGGTAAAAACAGCCCGATATAGGAGCGGACTGGGGGCAAAAACCAGCCTGATATAGGTGCAGATTGGGGGCCAATAACAGCCTGATATAGGGTCAGACTCTGGGCAAAAACAGCCTGATATAGAGGCAGACTGGGGGCAAATTACAGCCTGAGATAGGGGAAGGCTGTGGGCAAAAGACAGCCTGATATAGGGGCAGACTGTGGGCAAAAACAGCTTGATATAGGGGCAGACTGGGGGCATATAACAGCCTGATATAACTGCAGACTGGGGGGCAAAAAACAGCCTTATATAGGGACAGTTTGAGTCAAATATTAGCCTGATATAGAAGTAGACTGGGGAGAAATAACAGCCTGATACAAGGTTAGACTGGGGGCAAATAATAGCCTGATATAGGGTTAGACTAGGGGCAAAAACAGCCTTATATAGGGCTGGACCGGAGGCAAATAACAGCCTGATATAGGGGCAGACTGGGAGCAAATAACCGACTTATATAGGTCCCAGACAGGGAGCAAATAACAGCCTGTTATAGGGGCAGACTAGGGGCATATAACAGCCTGGTATAACTGCAGACTGGGGGTAAAAAACAGCCTGATATAGGGACATTTTGAGTCAAATATTAGCCTGATATAGAAGTAGACTGGGGCAAAAAAACAGCCTGATATAGGGGCAGATTAGGGGCAAATAACAGCCTGATATAGGGCTGGACCAAAGGCATATAACAGCCTGATATAGGGATGGACTGGGTGCAAAAACAGCCTGATATAGGAGCGGACTGGGGTCAAATACCAGCCTGATATAGGGCTGGACCGAAGGCAAATAACAGCCTGATATGGGGTGGAATGTGGTCAAAATACAGCCTGAAATAGGGGTGAACTGGGAGCAAATAACAGACTGATATAGGGACCAGACAGGGAGCAAATAACAGCCTGATATAGGGACAGACTATGGGCAAATAACAGCCTGATATAAGTGCAGACCGGGGGCAAATAACAGCCTGATATGGTTTCAGATTGTGGGTAAAAAACAGCATGATATAGGGGCAGACTGGGGGTAAATAACAGCCTTATATATAGGGGCTAATTTGGGACAAATAGCAGCCTGATATAGGGCAGACTGATGCAAATAACAGCCTGATATAGGAGGTAGACTGTGGGCAAATAACAGCCTGATATAGGGTCAGACTGTGGGCAAAAAATAGCTTGATATAGGGCCAGACTGGGGGCAAAAACAGCCTGATATAGGATCGGACTGGGGCAAATAACAGCCTGATATAGGGCTGGACCAAAGGCAAATAACAGTCTGATATAGGGCTGGACCAAAGGCAAATAACAGCCTGATAAAAGGGGTGGCCTGGGGGTAAAAACAGCCCGATATAGGAGCGGACTGGGGACAAAAACCAGCCTGATATAAGTGCAGACTGGGGGCCAATAACAGCCTGATATAGGGTCAGACTCTGGGCAAAAACAGCCTGATATAGAGGCAGACTGGGGGCAAATTACAGCCTGAGATAGGGGAAGGCTGTGGGCAAAAGACAGCCTGATATAGGGGCAGACTGTGGGCAAAAAACAGCCTGATATAGAGGCAGACTGGGGGCAAATTACAGCCTGAGATAGGGGAAGGCTGTGGGCAAAAGACTACCTGATATAGGGGCAGACTGTGGGCAAAAACAGCTTGATATAGGGGCAGACTGGGGGCATATAACAGCCTGATATAACTGCAGACTGGGGGCAAAAAACAGCCTTATATAGGGACAGTTTGAGTCAAATATTAGCCTGATATAGAAGTAGACAGGGGAGAAATAACAGCCTGATACAAGGTTAGACTGGGGCCAAATAATAGCCTGATATAGGGTTAGACTAGGGGCAAAAACAGCCTTATATAGGGCTGGACCGGAGGCAAATAACAGCCTGATATAGGGGCAGACTGGGAGCAAATAACAGACTTATATAGGTCCCAGACAGGGAGCAAATAACAGCCTGTTATAGGGGCAGACTAGGGGCATATACCAGCCTGGTATAACTGCAGACTGGGGGTAAAAAACAGCCCGATATAGGGACATTTTGAGTCAAATATTAGCCTGATATAGAAGTAGACTGGGGCAAAAAAAACAGCCTGATATAGGGGCAGACTAGGGGCAAATAACAGCCTGATATAGGGCTGGACCAAAGGCAAATAACAGCCTGATATAGGGGTGGACTGGGTGCAAAAACAGCCTGATATAGGAGCGGACTGGGGTCAAATACCAGCTTGATATAGGGCTGGACCGAAGGCAAATAACAGCCTGATATGGGGTGGAATGGGGTCAAAATACAGCCTGAAATAGGGGTGAACTGGGAGCAAATAACAGACTGATATAGGGACCAGACAGGGAGCAAATAACAGCCTGATATAGGGACAGACTATGGGCAAATAACAGCCTGATATAAGTGCAGACCGGGGGCAAATAACAGCCTGATATGGTTTCAGATTGTGGGCAAAAAACAGCATGATATAGGGGCAGACTGGGGGGTAAATAACAGCCTTATATATAGGTGCTAATTTGGGACAAATAGCAGCCTGATATAGGGCAGACTGATGCAAATAACAGCCTGATATAGGAGGTAGACTGTGGGCAAATAACAGCCTGATATAGGGTCAGACTGTGGGCAAAAAATAGCTTGATATAGGGCCAGACTGGGGGCGAAAACAGCCTGATATAGGATCGGACTGGGGCAAATAACAGCCTGATATAGGGCTGGACCAAAGGCAAATAACAGTCTGATATAGGGCTGGACCAAAGGCAAATAACAGCCTGATAAAAGGGGTGGCCTATGGGTAAAAACAGCCCGATATAGGAGCGGACTGGGGGCAAAAACCAGCCTGATATAAGTGCAGACTGGGGGCCAATAACAGCCTGATATAGGGGAAGGCTGTGGGCAAAAGACAGCCTGATATAGGGGCAGACTGTGGGCAAAAAACAGCCTGATATAGAGGCAGACTGGGGGCAAATTACAGCCTGAGATAGGGGAAGGCTGTGGGCAAAAGACTACCTGATATAGGGGCAGACTGTGGGCAAAAACAGCTTGATATAGGGGCAGACTGGGGGCATATAACAGCCTGATATAACTGCAGACTGGGGGCAAAAAACAGCCTTATATAGGGACAGTTTGAGTCAAATATTAGCCTGATATAGAAGTAGACTGGGGAGAAATAACAGCCTGATACAAGGTTAGACTGGGGCCAAATAATAGCCTGATATAGGGTTAGACTAGGGGCAAAAACAGCCTTATATAGGGCTGGACCGGAGGCAAATAACAGCCTGATATAGGGGCAGACTGGGAGCAAATAACAGACTTATATAGGTCCCAGACAGGGAGCAAACAACAGGCTGTTATAGGGGCAGACTAGGGGCATAAAACAGCCTGATATAACTGCAGACTGGGGGCAAAAAACAGCCTGATATAGGGACAGTTTGAGTCAAATATTAGCCTGATATAGAAGTAGACTGGGGAGAAATAACAGCCTTATACAAAGTTAGACTGGGGGCAAATAATAGCCTGATGTAGGGGTAGACTGGGTGCAAAAACAGCCTGATATAGGGCTTGACCGGAGGCAAATAACAGCCTGATATAGGGGCAGACTGGGAGCAAATAACAGACTTATACAGGTCCCAGACAGGGAGCAAAAACAGCCTGTTATAGGGGCAGACTAGGGGCATATAACAGCGTGATATAACTGCAGACTGGGGGTAAAAAACAGCCTGATATAGGGACAGTTTGAGTCAAATATTAGCCTGATATAGGGGCAGACTGGGGGCAAATAACAGCCTGATATAGGGCTGGACCAAAGGCAAATAACAGCCTGATATAGGGGTGGACTGGGTGCAAACACAGCCTGATATAGGAGCAGACTGGGGTCAAATACCAGCCTGATATAGGGCTGGACCGAAGGCAAATAACAGCCTGATATAGGGGTGGAATGGGGGCAAAATACAGCCTGAAATAGGGGTGAACTGGGAGCAAATACCAGACTGATATAGGGACCAGACAGGGAGCAAACAGCCTGATATAGGGACAGACTATGGGCAAATAACAACCTGATATAAGTGCAGACCGGGGGCAAATAACAGCCTGATATGGTTTCAGATTGTGGGCAAAAAACAGCCTGATAAGGGGCAGACTGGGGGCAAATAAAAGCCTTATATATAGGGGCTAATTTGGGACAAATAGCAGCCTGATATAGGGCAGACTGATGCAAATAACAGCCTGATATAGGAGGTAGACTGTGGGCAAATAACAGCCTGATATAGGGTCAGACTGTAGGCAAAAAATAGCTTGATATAGGGGCAGACTGGGGGCGAAAACAGCCTGATATAGGATCGGACTGGGGCAAATAACAGCCTGATATAGGGCTGGACCAAAGGCAAATAACAGTCTGATATAAGGCTGGACCAAAGGCAAATAACAGCCTGATAAAAGGGGTGGCCTAGGGGTAAAAACAGCCCGATATAGGAGCGGACTGGGGGCAAAAACCAGCCTGATATAAGTGCAGACTGGGGGCAAAAAACAGCCTTATATAGGGACAGTTTGAGTCAAATATTAGCCTGATATAGAAGTAGACTGGGGCAAAAAACAGCCTGATATAGGGGCAGACTGGGAGCAATTAACAGACTTATATAGGTCCCAGACAGGGAGCAAATAACAGCCTGTTATAGGGGCAGACTAGGGGCATAAACAGCCTGGTATAACTGCAGACAAAAACAGCCTGATATAGGGACAGTTTGAGTCAAATATTAGCCTGATATAGAAGTAGACTGGGGCAAAAAAACAGCCTGATATAGGGGCAGACTAGGGGCAAATAACAGCCTGATATAGGGCTGGACCAAAGGCAAATAACAGCCTGATATAGGGGTGGACTGGGTGCAAAAACAGCCTGATATAGGAGCGGACTGGGGTCAAATTCCAGCCTTATATAGGGCTGGACCGAAGGCAAATAACAGCCTGATATGGGGTGGAATGGGGTCAAAATACAGCCTGAAATAGGGGTGAACTGGGAGCAAATAACAGACTGATATAGGGACCAGACAGGGAGCAAATAACAGCCTGATATAGGGGCAGACTATGGGCAAAAAACAGCCTGATATAGGGCTGGACTGGATGCAAATAATAGCCTGATATAGGGTTGGACCGGATGCAAATAACAGCCTGATATAGGGGTTCACTGGGGGCAAATAACAGGCTGATATAGGGGCCGGACAGGGAGCAAATAACAGCCTGATATAGGGGCAGACTAGGGGCAAATAAAAGCCTGATATAGAGGCAGACTGGTAGCAAACACAGCCTGATATAGGGGCAGACTGTGGGCAAAAAAAACAGAATGATATAGGGGTAGACTGGGGGCAAATAAAAGCCTGAGATAGGGGCAGTCTTAGGGCAAAAATAGCCTGATATGGGGCAGACTGAGGGCAAATAACAGCCTGATATAGGGGCAGACGTGGGGCAAATAACAGCCTGATATAGGATCGGACTGAAGGCAAATAATAGCCTGATATAGGAGCGGACTGGGAGCAAATAACAGCCTGATATAGGGCTAGACTGGGGGCAAAACATCCTGATATAGGATCCGACTGGTTGCAAAAAACAGCCTGATATAGGGCTGGACCAAAGGCAAATCACAGCCTGATATAGGGGTGGACTGGGTTCAAAAACAGCCTGGTACAGGAGAGGACTGGGGCAAATACCAGCCTGATATAGGGCTGGACCGAATTCAAATAACAGCCTGATATAGGGGTGGACTGGTGGCAAAAAACAGCCTTATATAGGGGTGAACTGGGAGCAAATAACAGATTGATATAGGGACCAGACAGGGAGCAGATAACAGCCTGATATAGAGGCAGACTATGGGCAAATAACAGCTTGATATAAGTGCAGACTGGGGGCAAATAACAGCCTGATATAGGTTCAGAATGTGGGCAAATAACAGCCTGATATATGTGCAGACTGGGGGCAAAAACAAGCCTGAAACAGGGTCAGATTGTGGGCAAAAAACAGCCTGATATAGGGGCAGACTGGGGGCAAATAACAGCCTTATATATAGGGGCTAATTTGGGACAAATAGCAGCCTGATATAGGGCAGACTGATGCAAATAACAGCCTGATATAGGAGGTAGACTGTGGGCAAATAACAGCCTTATATAGGGCCAAAATGTGGGCAAAAAATAGCTTGATATAGGGCAGACTGGGGGCAAATAACAGCCTGATATAGGGGTGGACTGGGGCAAAAACAGCCTGATATAGGATCGGCTGGGGCGAATGCCAGCCTGATATAGGATTGGACTGGGGGAAAATGACAGCCTGATATAGGGCTGGACCGAAGGCAAACAACAGCCTGATATAGGAGTGGACTAGGGGCAAAAACAGCCTGATATAGAAGCAGACTGGGGCAAATAACAGCCTGATATAGGGCTGGACCGGATGCAAATAACAGCCTGATATAGGGCTGGACTGGATGCAAATAACAGCCTGATATAGGGTTGGACCGGATGCAAATAACAGCCTGATATAGGGGTTCACTGGGGGCAAATAACAGGCTGATATAGGGGCCGGACAGGGAGCAAATAACAGCCTGATATAGGGGCAGACTAGGGGCAAATAAAAGCCTGATATAGAGGCAGACTGGTAGCAAACACAGCCTGATATAGGGGCAGACTGTGGGAAAAAAAACAGAATGATATAGGGGTAGACTGGGGGCAAAAAAAAAGCCTGAGATAGGGGCAGTCTTAGGGCAAAAATAGCCTGATATGGGGCAGACCATGGGCAAAACACAGCTTGATATAGGGGCAGACGGGGGGCAAATAACAGCCTGATATAGGATCGGACTGAAGGCAAATAATAGCCTGATATAGGAGCGGACTGGGAGCAAATAACAGCCTGATATAGGGCTGGACCAAAGGCAAAAACCAGCCTGATATGGGGGCAGACTGGGAGCAAATAACAGACTTATATAGGTCCCAGACAGGGAGCAAACAACAGCCTGTTATAGGGGCAGACTGGGGGCATATAACAGCCTGATATAACTGCAGACTGGGGGCAAAAAAACAGCCTTATATAGGGACAGTTTGAGTCAAATATTAGCCTGATATAGAAGTAGAGAAACAGACACACAGGAGGAGGACCACATCTCCCAAACAGTGTTGTAGAAAAATGGCACCACCTCACTATCCAAATGATTAGGCAATTACAGTTTATTACAAAAAATGAGCTACAAATTAAAACCACAAATAGACAATTACATTACATACATAAAACACACCACAGAGGGCGCCAAAGGTCCTGAGTACATGGTGAAAAAATTCATTCCAAAACACCTAAATAATCTGAATCCAATATAATGACTTTGCCCTGAGGAAGTAGTGTGAGCACTACGACACGCGTTGGCAACGGTTTGTGGGGGCGCCCCTGGTCGGTCTGTATACATGGTCACTGTCTCTCTCTCTTGCGCCCATTTTGGTGCCTGTCTTGCACCTTGTTGGGACCATATTATTGTAGTATTTTTATTATAGATGCACTAATAGTTTATTGGAACTTATCAATTGGATATTTGTTTGCACTTTGCACATATTTTGCACATTTGCACATATATGTTTGTTAGGTTAGAGAGATCAATTATATTGGATTCAGATTATTTAGGTGTTTTGGAATGAATTTTTTCACCATGTACTCAGGACCTTTGGCGCCCTCTGTGGTGTGTTTTATGTATGTAATGTAATTGTCTATTTGTGGTTTTAATTTGTAGCTCATTTTTTGTAATAAACTGTAATTGCCTAATCATTTGGATAGTGAGGTGGTGCCATTTTTCTACAACACTGTTTGGGAGGTGTGGTCCTCCTCCTGTGTGTCTGTTTCTCTATATGCATTGTGTGTAGATCTGTGTGCACACCTCCACCTAATAATATTGTTCATTTTTGTTTTAGTTACTTTGGGCAGGTAGTCTGGTGCGGCCCACTCTTTTCCCTGATATAGAAGTAGACTGTGGAAAAATAACAGCCTGATACAAGGTTAGACTGGGGGCAAATAATAGCCTGATATAGGGGTAGACTGGGTGCAAAAACAGCCTGATATAGGGCTGGACCAGAGGCAAATAACAGCCTGATATAGGGGCAGACTGGGAGCAAATAACAGACTTATATAGGTCCCAGACAGGGAGCAAAAACAGCCTGTTATAGGGGCAGACTAGGGGCATATAACAGCCTGATATAACTGCGGACTGGGGGTAAAAAACAGCCTGATATAGGGACATTTTGACTCAAATATTAGCCTGATATAGAAGTAGACTGGGGCAAAAAACAGCCTGATATAGGGGCAGACTGGGGGCAAATAACAGCCTTATATAGGGCTGGACCAAAGGCAAATAACAGCCTGATATAGGGGTGGACTGGGTGCAAACACAGCCTGATATAGGAGCGGACTGGGGTCAAATACCAGCCTGATATAGGGCTGGACTGAAGGCAAATAACAGCCTGATATAGGGGTGGAATGGGAGCAAAATACAGCCTGAAATAGGGGTGAACTGGGAGCAAATACCAGACTGATATAGGGACCAGACAGGGAGCAAATAACAGCCTGATATAGGGACAGACTATGGGCAAATAACAGCCTGATATAAGTGCAGACCGGGGGCAAATAACAGCCTGATATGGTTTCAGATTGTGGGCAAAAAACAGCCTGATATAGGGGCAGACTGGGGGCAAATAAAAGCCTTATATATAGGGGCTAATTTGGGACAAATAGCAGCCTGATATAGGGCAGACTGATGCAAATAACAGCCTGATATAGGAGGTAGACTGTGGGCAAATAACAGCCTGATATAGGGTCAGACTGTGGGCAAAAAATAGCTTGATATAGGGGCAGACTGGGGGCGAAAACAGCCTGATATAGGATCGGACTGGGGCAAATAACAGCCTGATATAGGGCTGGACCAAAGGCAAATAACAGTCTGATATAGGGCTGGACCAAAGGCAAATAACAGCCTGATAAAAGGGGTGGCCTGGGGGTAAAAACAGCCCGATATAGGAGCGGACTGGGGGCAAAAACCAGCCTGATATAAGTGCAGATTGGGGGCCAATAACAGCCTGATATAGGGTCAGACTCTGGGCAAAAACAGCCTGATATAGAGGCAGACTGGGGGCAAATTACAGCCTGAGATAGGGGAAGGCTGTGGGCAAAAGACAGCCTGATATAGGGGCAGACTGTGGGCAAAAACAGCTTGATATAGGGGCAGACTGGGGGCCTATAACAGCCTGATATAACTGCAGACTGGGGGCAAAAAACAGCCTTATATAGGGACAGTTTGAGTCAAATATTAGCCTGATATAGAAGTAGACTGGGGAGAAATAACAGCCTGATACAAGGTTAGACTGGGGGCAAATAATAGCCTGATATAGGGTCAGACTAGGGGCAAAAACAGCCTTATATAGGGCTGGACCGGAGGCAAATAACAGCCTGATATAGGGGCAGACTGGGAGCAAATAACAGACTTATATAGGTCCCAGACAGGGAGCAAAAACAGCCTGTTATAGGGGCAGACTAGGGGCATATAACAGCCTGATATAACTGCAGACTGGGGGTAAAAAACAGCCTGATATAGGGACATTTTGACTCGAATATTAGCCTGATATAGAAGTAGACTGGGGCAAAAAAACAGCCTGATATAGGGGCAGACTGGGGGCAAATAACAGCCTGATATAGGGCTGGACCAAAGGCAAATAACAGCCTGATATAGGGGTGGACTGGGTGCAAACACAGCCTGATATAGGAGCGGACTGGGGTCAAATACCAGCCTGATATAGGGCTGGACTGAAGGCAAATAACAGCCTGATATAGGGGTGGAATGGGAGCAAAATACAGCCTGAAATAGGGGTGAACTGGGAGCAAATACCATACTGATATAGGGACCAGACAGGGAGCAAATAACAGCCTGATATAGGGACAGACTATGGGCAAATAACAGCCTGATATAAGTGCAGACCGGGGGCAAATAACAGCCTGATATGGTTTCAGACTGTGGGCAAAAAACAGCCTGATATAGGGGCAGACTGGGGGCAAATAAAAGCCTTATATATAGGGGCTAATTTGGGACAAATAGCAGCCTGATATAGGGCAGACTGATGCAAATAACAGCCTGATATAGGAGGTAGACTGTGGGCAAATAACAGCCTGATATAGGGTCAGACTGTGGGCAAAAAATAGCTTAATATAGGGGCAGACTGGGGGCGAAAACAGCCTGATATAGGATCGGACTGGGGCAAATAACAGCCTGATATAGGGCTGGACCAAAGGCAAATAACAGTCTGATATAGGGCTGGACCAAAGGCAAATAACAGCCTGATAAAAGGGGTGGCCTGGGGGTAAAAACAGCCCGATATAGGAGCGGACTGGGGGCAAAAACCAGCCTGATATAAGTGCAGATTGGGGGCCAATAACAGCCTGATATAGGGTCAGACTCTGGGCAAAAACAGCCTGATATAGAGGCAGACTGGGGGCAAATTACAGCCTGAGATAGGGGAAGGCTGTGGGCAAAAGACAGCCTGATATAGGGGCAGACTGTGGGCAAAAACAGCTTGATATAGGGGCAGACTGGGGGCATATAACAGCCTGATATAACTGCAGACTGGGGACAAAAAACAGCCTTATATAGGGACAGTTTGAGTCAAATATTAGCCTGATATAGAAGTAGACTGGGGAGAAATAACAGCCTGATACAAGGTTAGACTGGGGGCAAATAATAGCCTGATATAGGGTTAGACTAGGGGCAAAAACAGCCTTATATAGGGCTGGACCGGAGGCAAATAACAGCCTGATATAGGGGCAGACTGGGAGCAAATAACCGACTTATATAGGTCCCAGACAGGGAGCAAATAACAGCCTGTTATAGGGGCAGACTAGGGGCATATAACAGCCTGGTATAACTGCAGACTGGGGGTAAAAAACAGCCTGATATAGGGACATTTTGAGTCAAATATTAGCCTGATATAGAAGTAGACTGGGGCAAAAAAAACAGCCTGATATAGGGGCAGATTAGGGGCAAATAACAGCCTGATATAGGGCTGGACCAAAGGCAAATAACAGCCTGATATAGGGGTGGACTGGGTGCAAAAACAGCCTGATATAGGAGCGGACTGGGGTCAAATACCAGCCTGATATAGGGCTGAACCGAAGGCAAATAACAGCCTGATATGGGGTGGAATGGGGTCAAAATACAGCCTGAAATAGAGGTGAACTGGGAGCAAATAACAGACTGATATAGGGACCAGACAGGGAGCAAATAACAGCCTGATATAGGGACAGACTATGGGCAAATAACAGCCTGATATAAGTGCAGACCGGGGGCAAATAACAGCCTGATATGGTTTCAGATTGTGGGCAAAAAACAGCATGATATAGGGGCAGACTGGGGGTAAATAACAGCCTTATATATAGGGGCTAATTTGGGACAAATAGCAGCCTGATATAGGGCAGACTGATGCAAATAACAGCCTGATATAGGGGTGGACTGGGTGCAAACACAGCCTGATATAGGATCGGACTGGGGCAAATAACAGTCTGATATAGGGCTGGACCAAAGGCAAATAACAGCCTGATAAAAGGGGTGGCCTGGGGGTAAAAACAGCCCGATATAGGAGCGGACTGGGGGCAAAAACCAGCCTGATATAAGTGCAGATTGGGGGCCAATAACAGCCTGATATAGGGTCAGACTCTGGGCAAAAACAGCCTAATATAGAGGCAGACTGGGGGCAAATTACAGCCTGAGATAGGGGAAGGCTGTGGGCAAAAGACAGCCTGATATAGGGGCAGACTGTGGGCAAAAACAGCTTGATATAGGGGCAGACTGGGGGCATATAACAGCCTGATATAACTGCAGACTGGGGGGCAAAAAACAGCCTTATATAGGGACAGTTTGAGTCAAATATTAGCCTGATATAGAAGTAGACTGGGGAGAAATAACAGCCTGATACAAGGTTAGACTGGGGGCAAATAATAGCCTGATATAGGGTTAGACTAGGGGCAAAAACAGCCTTATATAGGGCTGGACCGGAGGCAAATAACAGCCTGATATAGGGGCAGACTGGGAGCAAATAACCGACTTATATAGGTCCCAGACAGGGAGCAAATAACAGCCTGTTATAGGGGCAGACTAGGGGCATATAACAGCCTGGTATAACTGCAGACTGGGGGTAAAAAACAGCCCGATATAGGGACATTTTGAGTCAAATATTAGCCTGATATAGAAGTAGACTGGGGCAAAAAAACAGCCTGATATAGGGGCAGATTAGGGGCAAATAACAGCCTGATATAGGGCTGGACCAAAGGCAAATAACAGCCTGATATAGGGATGGACTGGGTGCAAAAACAGCCTGATATAGGAGCGGACTGGGGTCAAATACCAGCCTGATATAGGGCTGGACCGAAGGCAAATAACAGCCTGATATGGGGTGGAATGTGGTCAAAATACAGCCTGAAATAGGGGTGAACTGGGAGCAAATAACAGACTGATATAGGGACCAGACAGGGAGCAAATAACAGCCTGATATAGGGACAGACTATGGGCAAATAACAGCCTGATATAAGTGCAGACTGGGGGCAAATAACAGCCTGATATGGTTTCAGATTGTGGGCAAAAAACAGCATGATATAGGGGCAGACTGGGGGTAAATAACAGCCTTATATATAGGGGCTAATTTGGGACAAATAGCAGCCTGATATAGGGCAGACTGATGCAAATAACAGCCTGATATAGGAGGTAGACTGTGGGCAAATAACAGCCTGATATAGGGTCAGACTGTGGGCAAAAAATAGCTTGATATAGGGCCAGACTGGGGGCGAAAACAGCCTGATATAGGATCGGACTGGGGCAAATAACAGCCTGATATAGGGCTGGACCAAAGGCAAATAACAGTCTGATATAGGGCTGGACCAAAGGCAAATAACAGCCTGATAAAAGGGGTGGCCTGGGGGTAAAAACAGCCCGATATAGGAGCGGACTGGGGGCAAAAACCAGCCTGATATAAGTGCAGACTGGGGGCCAATAACAGCCTGATATAGGGTCAGACTCTGGGCAAAAACAGCCTGATATAGAGGCAGACTGGGGGCAAATTACAGCCTGAGATAGGGGAAGGCTGTGGGCAAAAGACAGCCTGATATAGGGGCAGACTGTGGGCAAAAAACAGCCTGATATAGAGGCAGACTGGGGGCAAATTACAGCCTGAGATAGGGGAAGGCTGTGGGCAAAAGACTACCTGATATAGGGGCAGACTGTGGGCAAAAACAGCTTGATATAGGGGCAGACTGGGGGCATATAACAGCCTGATATAACTGCAGACTGGGGGCAAAAAACAGCCTTATATAGGGACAGTTTGAGTCAAATATTAGCCTGATATAGAAGTAGACAGGGGAGAAATAACAGCCTGATACAAGGTTAGACTGGGGCCAAATAATAGCCTGATATAGGGTTAGACTAGGGGCAAAAACAGCCTTATATAGGGCTGGACCGGAGGCAAATAACAGCCTGATATAGGGGCAGACTGGGAGCAAATAACAGACTTATATAGGTCCCAGACAGGGAGCAAACAACAGGCTGTTATAGGGGCAGACTAGGGGCATAAAACAGTCTGATATAACTGCAGACTGGGGGCAAAAAACAGCCTGATATAGGGACAGTTTGAGTCAAATATTAGCCTGATATAGAAGTAGACTGGGGAGAAATAACAGCCTTATACAAAGTTAGACTGGGGGCAAATAATAGCCTGATGTAGGGGTAGACTGGGTGCAAAAACAGCCTGATATAGGGCTTGACCGGAGGCAAATAACAGCCTGATATAGGGGCAGACTGGGAGCAAATAACAGACTTATACAGGTCCCAGACAGGGAGCAAAAACAGCCTGTTATAGGGGCAGACTAGGGGCATATAACAGCGTGATATAACTGCAGACTGGGGGTAAAAAACAGCCTGATATAGGGACAGTTTGAGTCAAATATTAGCCTGATATAGGGGCAGACTGGGGGCAAATAACAGCCTGATATAGGGCTGGACCAAAGGCAAATAACAGCCTGATATAGGGGTGGACTGGGTGCAAACACAGCCTGATATAGGAGCAGACTGGGGTCAAATACCAGCCTGATATAGGGCTGGACCGAAGGCAAATAACAGCCTGATATAGGGGTGGAATGGGGGCAAAATACAGCCTGAAATAGGGGTGAACTGGGAGCAAATACCAGACTGATATAGGGACCAGACAGGGAGCAAACAGCCTGATATAGGGACAGACTATGGGCAAATAACAACCTGATATAAGTGCAGACCGGGGGCAAATAACAGCCTGATATGGTTTCAGATTGTGGGCAAAAAACAGCCTGATAAGGGGCAGACTGGGGGCAAATAAAAGCCTTATATATAGGGGCTAATTTGGGACAAATAGCAGCCTGATATAGGGCAGACTGATGCAAATAACAGCCTGATATAGGAGGTAGACTGTGGGCAAATAACAGCCTGATATAGGGTCAGACTGTAGGCAAAAAATAGCTTGATATAGGGGCAGACTGGGGGCGAAAACAGCCTGATATAGGATCGGACTGGGGCAAATAACAGCCTGATATAGGGCTGGACCAAAGGCAAATAACAGTCTGATATAAGGCTGGACCAAAGGCAAATAACAGCCTGATAAAAGGGGTGGCCTAGGGGTAAAAACAGCCCGATATAGGAGCGGACTGGGGGCAAAAACCAGCCTGATATAAGTGCAGACTGGGGGCAAAAAACATCCTTATATAGGGACAGTTTGAGTCAAATATTAGCCTGATATAGAAGTAGACTGGGGCAAAAAACAGCCTGATATAGGGGCAGACTGGGAGCAAATAACAGACTTATATAGGTCCCAGACAGGGAGCAAATAACAGCCTGTTATAGGGGCAGACTAGGGGCATAAACAGCCTGGTATAACTGCAGACAAAAACAGCCTGATATAGGGACAGTTTGAGTCAAATATTAGCCTGATATAGAAGTAGACTGGGGCAAAAAAACAGCCTGATATAGGGGCAGACTAGGGGCAAATAACAGCCTGATATAGGGCTGGACCAAAGGCAAATAACAGCCTGATATAGGGGTGGACTGGGTGCAAAAACAGCCTGATATAGGAGCGGACTGGGGTCAAATTCCAGCCTTATATAGGGCTGGACCGAAGGCAAATAACAGCCTGATATGGGGTGGAATGGGGTCAAAATACAGCCTGAAATAGGGGTGAACTGGGAGCAAATAACAGACTGATATAGGGACCAGACAGGGAGCAAATAACAGCCTGATATAGGGGCAGACTATGGGCAAAAAACAGCCTGATATAGGGCTGGACTGGATGCAAATAATAGCCTGATATAGGGTTGGACCGGATGCAAATAACAGCCTGATATAGGGGTTCACTGGGGGCAAATAACAGGCTGATATAGGGGCCGGACAGGGAGCAAATAACAGCCTGATATAGGGGCAGACTAGGGGCAAATAAAAGCCTGATATAGAGGCAGACTGGTAGCAAACACAGCCTGATATAGGGGCAGACTGTGGGCAAAAAAAACAGAATGATATAGGGGTAGACTGGGGGCAAATAAAAGCCTGAGATAGGGGCAGTCTTAGGGCAAAAATAGCCTGATATGGGGCAGACTGAGGGCAAATAACAGCCTGATATAGGGGCAGACGTGGGGCAAATAACAGCCTGATATAGGATCGGACTGAAGGCAAATAATAGCCTGATATAGGAGCGGACTGGGAGCAAATAACAGCCTGATATAGGGCTAGACTGGGGGCAAAACATCCTGATATAGGATCCGACTGGTTGCAAAAAACAGCCTGATATAGGGCTGGACCAAAGGCAAATCACAGCCTGATATAGGGGTGGACTGGGTTCAAAAACAGCCTGGTACAGGAGAGGACTGGGGCAAATACCAGCCTGATATAGGGCTGGACCGAATTCAAATAACAGCCTGATATAGGGGTGGACTGGTGGCAAAAAACAGCCTTATATAGGGGTGAACTGGGAGCAAATAACAGATTGATATAGGGACCAGACAGGGAGCAGATAACAGCCTGATATAGAGGCAGACTATGGGCAAATAACAGCTTGATATAAGTGCAGACTGGGGGCAAATAACAGCCTGATATAGGTTCAGAATGTGGGCAAATAACAGCCTGATATATGTGCAGACTGGGGGCAAAAACAAGCCTGAAACAGGGTCAGATTGTGGGCAAAAAACAGCCTGATATAGGGGCAGACTGGGGGCAAATAACAGCCTTATATATAGGGGCTAATTTGGGACAAATAGCAGCCTGATATAGGGCAGACTGATGCAAATAACAGCCTGATATAGGAGGTAGACTGTGGGCAAATAACAGCCTTATATAGGGCCAAAATGTGGGCAAAAAATAGCTTGATATAGGGCAGACTGGGGGCAAATAACAGCCTGATATAGGGGTGGACTGGGGCAAAAACAGCCTGATATAGGATCGGCTGGGGCGAATGCCAGCCTGATATAGGATTGGACTGGGGGAAAATGACAGCCTGATATAGGGCTGGACCGAAGGCAAACAACAGCCTGATATAGGAGTGGACTAGGGGCAAAAACAGCCTGATATAGAAGCAGACTGGGGCAAATAACAGCCTGATATAGGGCTGGACCGGATGCAAATAACAGCCTGATATAGGGCTGGACTGGATGCAAATAACAGCCTGATATAGGGTTGGACCGGATGCAAATAACAGCCTGATATAGGGGTTCACTGGGGGCAAATAACAGGCTGATATAGGGGCCGGACAGGGAGCAAATAACAGCCTGATATAGGGGCAGACTAGGGGCAAATAAAAGCCTGATATAGAGGCAGACTGGTAGCAAACACAGCCTGATATAGGGGCAGACTGTGGGAAAAAAAACAGAATGATATAGGGGTAGACTGGGGGCAAAAAAAAAGCCTGAGATAGGGGCAGTCTTAGGGCAAAAATAGCCTGATATGGGGCAGACCATGGGCAAAACACAGCTTGATATAGGGGCAGACGGGGGGCAAATAACAGCCTGATATAGGATCGGACTGAAGGCAAATAATAGCCTGATATAGGAGCGGACTGGGAGCAAATAACAGCCTGATATAGGGCTGGACCAAAGGCAAAAACCAGCCTGATATGGGGGCAGACTGGGAGCAAATAACAGACTTATATAGGTCCCAGACAGGGAGCAAACAACAGCCTGTTATAGGGGCAGACTGGGGGCATATAACAGCCTGATATAACTGCAGACTGGGGGCAAAAAAACAGCCTTATATAGGGACAGTTTGAGTCAAATATTAGCCTGATATAGAAGTAGAGAAACAGACACACAGGAGGAGGACCACATCTCCCAAACAGTGTTGTAGAAAAATGGCACCACCTCACTATCCAAATGATTAGGCAATTACAGTTTATTACAAAAAATGAGCTACAAATTAAAACCACAAATAGACAATTACATTACATACATAAAACACACCACAGAGGGCGCCAAAGGTCCTGAGTACATGGTGAAAAAATTCATTCCAAAACACCTAAATAATCTGAATCCAATATAATGACTTTGCCCTGAGGAAGTAGTGTGAGCACTACGACACGCGTTGGCAACGGTTTGTGGGGGCGCCCCTGGTCGGTCTGTATACATGGTCACTGTCTCTCTCTCTTGCGCCCATTTTGGTGCCTGTCTTGCACCTTGTTGGGACCATATTATTGTAGTATTTTTATTATAGATGCACTAATAGTTTATTGGAACTTATCAATTGGATATTTGTTTGCACTTTGCACATATTTTGCACATTTGCACATATATGTTTGTTAGGTTAGAGAGATCAATTATATTGGATTCAGATTATTTAGGTGTTTTGGAATGAATTTTTTCACCATGTACTCAGGACCTTTGGCGCCCTCTGTGGTGTGTTTTATGTATGTAATGTAATTGTCTATTTGTGGTTTTAATTTGTAGCTCATTTTTTGTAATAAACTGTAATTGCCTAATCATTTGGATAGTGAGGTGGTGCCATTTTTCTACAACACTGTTTGGGAGGTGTGGTCCTCCTCCTGTGTGTCTGTTTCTCTATATGCATTGTGTGTAGATCTGTGTGCACACCTCCACCTAATAATATTGTTCATTTTTGTTTTAGTTACTTTGGGCAGGTAGTCTGGTGCGGCCCACTCTTTTCCCTGATATAGAAGTAGACTGTGGAAAAATAACAGCCTGATACAAGGTTAGACTGGGGGCAAATAATAGCCTGATATAGGGGTAGACTGGGTGCAAAAACAGCCTGATATAGGGCTGGACCAGAGGCAAATAACAGCCTGATATAGGGGCAGACTGGGAGCAAATAACAGACTTATATAGGTCCCAGACAGGGAGCAAAAACAGCCTGTTATAGGGGCAGACTAGGGGCATATAACAGCCTGATATAACTGCAGACTGGGGGTAAAAAACAGCCTGATATAGGGACATTTTGACTCAAATATTAGCCTGATATAGAAGTAGACTGGGGCAAAAAACAGCCTGATATAGGGGCAGACTGGGGGCAAATAACAGCCTTATATAGGGCTGGACCAAAGGCAAATAACAGCCTGATATAGGGGTGGACTGGGTGCAAACACAGCCTGATATAGGAGCGGACTGGGGTCAAATACCAGCCTGATATAGGGCTGGACTGAAGGCAAATAACAGCCTGATATAGGGGTGGAATGGGAGCAAAATACAGCCTGAAATAGGGGTGAACTGGGAGCAAATACCAGACTGATATAGGGACCAGACAGGGAGCAAATAACAGCCTGATATAGGGACAGACTATGGGCAAATAACAGCCTGATATAAGTGCAGACCGGGGGCAAATAACAGCCTGATATGGTTTCAGATTGTGGGCAAAAAACAGCCTGATATAGGGGCAGACTGGGGGCAAATAAAAGCCTTATATATAGGGGCTAATTTGGGACAAATAGCAGCCTGATATAGGGCAGACTGATGCAAATAACAGCCTGATATAGGAGGTAGACTGTGGGCAAATAACAGCCTGATATAGGGTCAGACTGTGGGCAAAAAATAGCTTGATATAGGGGCAGACTGGGGGCGAAAACAGCCTGATATAGGATCGGACTGGGGCAAATAACAGCCTGATATAGGGCTGGACCAAAGGCAAATAACAGTCTGATATAGGGCTGGACCAAAGGCAAATAACAGCCTGATAAAAGGGGTGGCCTGGGGGTAAAAACAGCCCGATATAGGAGCGGACTGGGGGCAAAAACCAGCCTGATATAAGTGCAGATTGGGGGCCAATAACAGCCTGATATAGGGTCAGACTCTGGGCAAAAACAGCCTGATATAGAGGCAGACTGGGGGCAAATTACAGCCTGAGATAGGGGAAGGCTGTGGGCAAAAGACAGCCTGATATAGGGGCAGACTGTGGGCAAAAACAGCTTGATATAGGGGCAGACTGGGGGCCTATAACAGCCTGATATAACTGCAGACTGGGGGCAAAAAACAGCCTTATATAGGGACAGTTTGAGTCAAATATTAGCCTGATATAGAAGTAGACTGGGGAGAAATAACAGCCTGATACAAGGTTAGACTGGGGGCAAATAATAGCCTGATATAGGGTCAGACTAGGGGCAAAAACAGCCTTATATAGGGCTGGACCGGAGGCAAATAACAGCCTGATATAGGGGCAGACTGGGAGCAAATAACAGACTTATATAGGTCCCAGACAGGGAGCAAAAACAGCCTGTTATAGGGGCAGACTAGGGGCATATAACAGCCTGATATAACTGCAGACTGGGGGTAAAAAACAGCCTGATATAGGGACATTTTGACTCGAATATTAGCCTGATATAGAAGTAGACTGGGGCAAAAAAACAGCCTGATATAGGGGCAGACTGGGGGCAAATAACAGCCTGATATAGGGCTGGACCAAAGGCAAATAACAGCCTGATATAGGGGTGGACTGGGTGCAAACACAGCCTGATATAGGAGCGGACTGGGGTCAAATACCAGCCTGATATAGGGCTGGACTGAAGGCAAATAACAGCCTGATATAGGGGTGGAATGGGAGCAAAATACAGCCTGAAATAGGGGTGAACTGGGAGCAAATACCATACTGATATAGGGACCAGACAGGGAGCAAATAACAGCCTGATATAGGGACAGACTATGGGCAAATAACAGCCTGATATAAGTGCAGACCGGGGGCAAATAACAGCCTGATATGGTTTCAGACTGTGGGCAAAAAACAGCCTGATATAGGGGCAGACTGGGGGCAAATAAAAGCCTTATATATAGGGGCTAATTTGGGACAAATAGCAGCCTGATATAGGGCAGACTGATGCAAATAACAGCCTGATATAGGAGGTAGACTGTGGGCAAATAACAGCCTGATATAGGGTCAGACTGTGGGCAAAAAATAGCTTAATATAGGGGCAGACTGGGGGCGAAAACAGCCTGATATAGGATCGGACTGGGGCAAATAACAGCCTGATATAGGGCTGGACCAAAGGCAAATAACAGTCTGATATAGGGCTGGACCAAAGGCAAATAACAGCCTGATAAAAGGGGTGGCCTGGGGGTAAAAACAGCCCGATATAGGAGCGGACTGGGGGCAAAAACCAGCCTGATATAAGTGCAGATTGGGGGCCAATAACAGCCTGATATAGGGTCAGACTCTGGGCAAAAACAGCCTGATATAGAGGCAGACTGGGGGCAAATTACAGCCTGAGATAGGGGAAGGCTGTGGGCAAAAGACAGCCTGATATAGGGGCAGACTGTGGGCAAAAAACAGCCTGATATAGAGGCAGACTGGGGGCAAATTACAGCCTGAGATAGGGGAAGGCTGTGGGCAAAAGACTACCTGATATAGGGGCAGACTGTGGGCAAAAACAGCTTGATATAGGGGCAGACTGGGGGCATATAACAGCCTGATATAACTGCAGACTGGGGGCAAAAAACAGCCTTATATAGGGACAGTTTGAGTCAAATATTAGCCTGATATAGAAGTAGACAGGGGAGAAATAACAGCCTGATACAAGGTTAGACTGGGGCCAAATAATAGCCTGATATAGGGTTAGACTAGGGGCAAAAACAGCCTTATATAGGGCTGGACCGGAGGCAAATAACAGCCTGATATAGGGGCAGACTGGGAGCAAATAACAGACTTATATAGGTCCCAGACAGGGAGCAAACAACAGGCTGTTATAGGGGCAGACTAGGGGCATAAAACAGTCTGATATAACTGCAGACTGGGGGCAAAAAACAGCCTGATATAGGGACAGTTTGAGTCAAATATTAGCCTGATATAGAAGTAGACTGGGGAGAAATAACAGCCTTATACAAAGTTAGACTGGGGGCAAATAATAGCCTGATGTAGGGGTAGACTGGGTGCAAAAACAGCCTGATATAGGGCTTGACCGGAGGCAAATAACAGCCTGATATAGGGGCAGACTGGGAGCAAATAACAGACTTATACAGGTCCCAGACAGGGAGCAAAAACAGCCTGTTATAGGGGTAGACTAGGGGCATATAACAGCGTGATATAACTGCAGACTGGGGGTAAAAAACAGCCTGATATAGGGACAGTTTGAGTCAAATATTAGCCTGATATAGGGGCAGACTGGGGGCAAATAACAGCCTGATATAGGGCTGGACCAAAGGCAAATAACAGCCTGATATAGGGGTGGACTGGGTGCAAACACAGCCTGATATAGGAGCAGACTGGGGTCAAATACCAGCCTGATATAGGGCTGGACCGAAGGCAAATAACAGCCTGATATAGGGGTGGAATGGGGGCAAAATACAGCCTGAAATAGGGGTGAACTGGGAGCAAATACCAGACTGATATAGGGACCAGACAGGGAGCAAACAGCCTGATATAGGGACAGACTATGGGCAAATAACAACCTGATATAAGTGCAGACCGGGGGCAAATAACAGCCTGATATGGTTTCAGATTGTGGGCAAAAAACAGCCTGATAAGGGGCAGACTGGGGGCAAATAAAAGCCTTATATATAGGGGCTAATTTGGGACAAATAGCAGCCTGATATAGGGCAGACTGATGCAAATAACAGCCTGATATAGGAGGTAGACTGTGGGCAAATAACAGCCTGATATAGGGTCAGACTGTAGGCAAAAAATAGCTTGATATAGGGGCAGACTGGGGGCGAAAACAGCCTGATATAGGATCGGACTGGGGCAAATAACAGCCTGATATAGGGCTGGACCAAAGGCAAATAACAGTCTGATATAAGGCTGGACCAAAGGCAAATAACAGCCTGATAAAAGGGGTGGCCTAGGGGTAAAAACAGCCCGATATAGGAGCGGACTGGGGGCAAAAACCAGCCTGATATAAGTGCAGACTGGGGGCCAATAACAGCCTGATATAGGGTCAGACTCTGGCCAAAAACAGCCTGATATAGAGGCAGACTGGGGGCAAATTACAGCCTGAGATAGGGGAAGGCTGTGGACAAAAGACAGCCTGATATAGGGGCAGACTGTGGGCAAAAACAGCTTGATATAGGGGCAGACTGGGGGCATATAACAGCCTGATATAACTGCAGACTGGGGGCAAAAAACAGCCTTATATAGGGACAGTTTGAGTAAAATATTAGCCTGATATAGAAGTAGACTGGGGAGAAATAACAGCCTGATACAAGGTTAGACTGGGGGCAAATAATAGCCTGATATAGGGTTAGACTAGGGGCAAAAACAGCCTTATATAGGGCTGGACCGGAGGCAAATAACAGCCTGATATAGGGGCAGACTGGGAGCAAATAACTGACTTATATAGGTCCCAGACAGGGAGCAAATAACAGCCTGTTATAGGGGCAGACTAGGGGCATATAACAGCCTGGTATAACTGCAGACTGGGGGTAAAAAACAGCCTGATAGAGGGACATTTTGAGTAAAATATTAGCCTGATATAGAAGTAGACTGGGGCAAAAAAACAGCCTGATATAGGGGCAGATTAGGAACAAATAACAGCCTGATATAGGGCTGGACCAAAGGCAAATAACAGCCTGATATAGGGGTGGACTGGGTGCAAAAACAGCCTGATATAGGAGCGGACTGGGGTCAAATACCAGCCTGATATAGGGCTGGACCAAAGGCAAATAACAGCCTGATATGGGGTGGAATGGGGTCAAAATACAGCCTGAAATAGGGGTGAACTGGGAGCAAATAACAGACTGATATAGGGACCAGACAGGGAGCAAATAACAGCCTGATATAGGGACAGACTATGGGCAAATAACAGCCTGATATAAGTGCAGACCGGGGGCAAATAACAGCCTGATATGGTTTCAGATTGTGGGCAAAAAACACCATGATATAGGGGCAGACTGGGGGTAAATAACAGCCTTATATATAGGGGCTAATTTGGGACAAATAGCAGCCTGATATAGGGCAGACTGATGCAAATAACAGCCTGATATACGAGGTAGACTGTGGGCAAATAACAGCCTGATATAGGGTCAGACTGTGGGCAAAAAATAGCTTGATATAGGGCCACACTGGGGGCGAAAACAGCCTGATATAGGATCGGACTGGGGCAAATAACAGCCTGATATAGGGCTGGACCAAAGGCAAATAACAGTCTGATATAGGGCTGGACCAAAGGCAAATAACAGCCTGTTAAAAGGGGTGGCCTGGGGGTAAAAACAGCCCGATATAGGAGCGGACTGGGGGCAAAAACCAGCCTGATATAAGTGCAGACTGGGGGCCAATAACAGCCTGATATAGGGTCAGACTCTGGCCAAAAACAGCCTGATATAGAGGCAGACTGGGGGCAAATTACAGCCTGAGATAGGGGAAGACTGTGGGCAAAAGACAGCCTGATATAGGGGCAGACTGTGGGCAAAAACAGCCTGATATAGAGGCAGACTGGGGGCAAATTACAGCCTGAGATAGGGGAAGGCTGTGGGCAAAAGACAGCCTGATATAGGGGCAGACTGTGGGCAAAAACAGCTTGATATAGGGGCAGACTGGGGGCATATAACAGCCTGATATAACTGCAGACTGGGGGCAAAAAACAGCCTTATATAGGGATAGTTTGAGTCAAATATTAGCCTGATATAGAAGTAGACTGGGGAGAAATAACAGCCTGATACAAGATTAGACTGGGGCCAAATAATAGCCTGATATAGGGTTAGACTAGGGGCAAAAACAGCCTTATATAGGGCTGGACCGGAGGCAAATAACAGCCTGATATAGGGGCTGACTGGGAGCAAATAACAGACTTATATAGGTCCCAGACAGGGAGCAAATAACAGCCTGTTATAGGGGCAGACTAGGGGCATATAACAGCCTGGTATAACTGCAGACTGGGGGTAAAAAACAGCCTGATATAGGGACATTTTGAGTCAAATATTAGCCTGATATAAAAGTAGACTGGGGCAAAAAAAACAGCCTGATATAGGGGCAGATTAGGGGCAAATAACAGCCTGATATAGGGCTGGACCAAAGGCAAATAACAGCCTGATATAGGGGTGGACTGGGTGCAAAAACAGCCTGATATAGGAGTGGACTGGGGTCAAATACCAGCCTGATATAGGGCTGGACCGAAGGCAAATAACAGCCTGATATGGGGTGGAATGGGGTCAAAATACAGCCTGAAATAGGGGTGAACTGGGAGCAAATAACAGACTGATATAGGGACCAGACAGGGAGCAAATAACAGCCTGATATAGGGACAGACTATGGGCAAATAACAGCCTGATATAAGTGCAGACCGGGGGCAAATAACAGCCTGATATGGTTTCAGATTGTGGGCAAAAAACACCATGATATAGGGGCAGACTGGGGGTAAATAACAGCCATATATAGGGGCTAATTTGGGACAAATAGCAGCCTGATATAGGGCAGACTGATGCAAATAACAGCCTGATATAGGAGGTAGACTGTGGGCAAATAACAGCCTGATATAGGGTCAGACTGTGGGCAAAAAATAGCTTGATATAGGGCCAGACTGGGGGCCAAAACAGCCTGATATAGGATCGGACTGGGGAAAATAACAGCCTGATATAGGGCTGGACCAAAGGCAAATAACAGTCTGATATAGGGCTGGACCAAAGGCAAATAACAGCCTGTTAAAAGGGGTGGCCTGGGGGTAAAAACAGCCCGATATAGGAGCGGACTGGGGGCAAAAACCAGCCTGATATAAGTGCAGACTGGGGGCCAATAACAGCCTGATATAGGGTCAGACTCTGGCCAAAAACAGCCTGATATAGAGGCAGACTGGGGGCAAATTACAGCCTGAGATAGGGGAAGGCTGTGGGCAAAAGACAGCCTGATATAGGGGCAGACTGTGGGCAAAAACAGCCTGATATAGAGGCAGACTGGGGGCAAATTACAGCCTGAGATAGGGGAAGGCTGTGGGCAAAAGACAGCCTGATATAGGGGCAGACTGTGGGCAAACAACAGCCTGTTATAGGGGCAGACTGGGGGCATATAACAGCCTGATATAACTGCAGACTGGGGGCAAAAAACAGCCTTATATAGGGACAGTTTGAGTCAAATATTAGCCTGATATAGAAGTAGACTGGGGAGAAATAACAGCCTGATACAAGGTTAGACTGGGGGCAAATAATAGCCTGATATAGGGGTAGACTGGGTGCAAAAACAGCCTGATATAGGGCTGGACCAGAGGCAAATAACAGCCTGATATAGGGGCAGACTGGGAGCAAATAACAGACTTATATAGGTCCCAGACAGGGAGAAAAAACAGCCTGTTATAGGGGCAGACTAGGGGCATATAACAGCCTGATATAACTGCAGACTGGGGGTAAAAAACAGCCTGATATAGGGACATTTTGAGTCAAATATTAGCCTGATATAGAAGTAGACTGGGGCAAAAAAACAGCCTGATATAGGGGCAGACTGGGGGCAAATAACAGCCTGATATAGGGCTGGACCAAAGGCAAATAACAGCCTGATATAGGGGTGGACTGGGTGCAAAAACAGCCTGATATAGGAGCGGACTGGGGTCAAATACCAGCCTGATATAGGGCTGGACCGAAGGCAAATAACAGCCTGATATGGGGTGGAATGGGGTCAAAATACAGCCTGAAATAGGGGTGAACTGGGAGCAAATAACAGACTGATATAGGGACCAGACAGGGAGCAAATAACAGCCTGATATAGGGACAGACTATGGGCAAATAACAGCCTGATATAAGTGCAGACCGGGGGCAAATAACAGCCTGATATGGTTTCAGATTGTGGGCAAAAAACACCATGATATAGGGGCAGACTGGGGGTAAATAACAGCCATATATAGGGGCTAATTTGGGACAAATAGCAGCCTGATATAGGGCAGACTGATGCAAATAACAGCCTGATATAGGAGGTAGACTGTGGGCAAATAACAGCCTGATATAGGGTCAGACTGTGGGCAAAAAATAGCTTGATATAGGGCCAGACTGGGGGCCAAAACAGCCTGATATAGGATCGGACTGGGGCAAATAACAGCCTGATATAGGGCTGGACCAAAGGCAAATAACAGCCTGTTAAAAGGGGTGGCCTGGGGGTAAAAACAGCCCGATATAGGAGCGGACTGGGGGCAAAAACCAGCCTGATATAAGTGCAGACTGGGGGCCAATAACAGCCTGATATAGGGTCAGACTCTGGCCAAAAACAGCCTGATATAGAGGCAGACTGGGGGCAAATTACAGCCTGAGATAGGGGAAGGCTGTGGGCAAAAGACAGCCTGATATAGGGGCAGACTGTGGGCAAAAACAGCCTGATATAGAGGCAGACTGGGGGCAAATTACAGCCTGAGATAGGGGAAGGCTGTGGGCAAAAGACAGCCTGATATAGGGGCAGACTGTGGGCAAACAACAGCCTGTTATAGGGGCAGACTGGGGGCATATAACAGCCTGATATAACTGCAGACTGGGGGCAAAAAACAGCCTTATATAGGGACAGTTTGAGTCAAATATTAGCCTGATATAGAAGTAGACTGGGGAGAAATAACAGCCTGATACAAGGTTAGACTGGGGGCAAATAATAGCCTGATATAGGGGTAGACTGGGTGCAAAAACAGCCTGATATAGGGCTGGACCAGAGGCAAATAACAGCCTGATATAGGGGCAGACTGGGAGCAAATAACAGACTTATATAGGTCCCAGACAGAGAGCAAAAACAGCCTGTTATAGGGGCAGACTAGGGGCATATAACAGCCTGATATAACTGCAGACTGGGGGTAAAAAACAGCCTGATATAGGGACATTTTGAGTCAAATATTAGCCTGATATAGAAGTAGACTGGGGCAAAAAAACAGCCTGATATAGGGGCAGACTGGGGGCAAATAACAGCCTGATATAGCGCTGGACCGAAGGCAAATAACAGCCTGATATAAGGGTGGAATGGGGGCAAAATACAGCCTGAAATAGGGGTGAACTGGGAGCAAATACCAGACTGATATAGGGACCAGACAGGGAGCAAATAACAGCCTGATATAGGGACAGACTATGGGCAAATAACAGCCTGATATAAGTGCAGACCGGGGGCAAATAACAGCCTGATATGGTTTCAGACTGTGGGCAAAAAACAGCCTGATATAGGGGCAGACTGGGGGCAAATAAAAGCCTTATATATAGGGGCTAATTTGGGACAAATAGCAGCCTGATATAGGTCAGACTGATGCAAATAACAGCCTGATATAGGAGGTAGACTGTGGGCAAATAACAGCCTGATATAGGGTCAGACTGTGGGCAAAAAATAGCTTGATATAGGGGCAGACTGGGGGCGACAACAGCCTGATATAGGATCGGACTGGGGCAAATAACAGCCTGATATAGGGCTGGACCAAAGGCAAATAACAGTCTGATATAGGGCTGGACCAAAGGCAAATAACAGCCTGATAAAAGGGGTGGCCTGGGGGTAAAAACAGCCCGATATAGGAGCGGACTGGGGGCAAAAACCAGCCTGATATAAGTGCAGATTGGGGGCCAATAACAGCCTGATATAGGGTCAGACTCTGGGCAAAAACAGCCTGATATAGAGGCAGACTGGGGGCAAATTACAGCCTGAGATAGGGGAAGGCTGTGGGCAAAAGACAGCCTGATATAGGGGCAGACTGTGGGCAAAAACAGCTTGATATAGGGGCATACTGGGGGCATATAACAGCCTGATATAACTGCAGACTGGGGGCAAATAACAGCCTTATATAGGGACAGTTTGAGTCAAATATTAGCCTGATATAGAAGTAGACTGGGGAGAAATAACAGCCTGATACAAGGTTAGACTGGGGGCAAATAATAGCCTGATATAGGGTTAGACTAGGGGCAAAAACAGCCTTATATAGGGCTGGACCGGAGGCAAATAACAGCCTGATATAGGGGCAGACTGGGAGCAAATAACCGACTTATATAGGTCCCAGACAGGGAGCAAATAACAGCCTGTTATAGGGGCAGACTAGGGGCATATAACAGCCTGGTATAACTGCAGACTGGGGGTAAAAACAGCCTGATAGAGGGACATTTTGAGTCAAATATTAGCCTGATATAGAAGTAGACTGGGGCAAAAAAACAGCCTGATATAGGGGCAGATTAGGGGCAAATAACAGCCTGATATAGGGCTGGACCAAAGGCAAATAACAGCCTGATATAGGGGTGGACTGGGTGCAAAAACAGCCTGATATAGGAGCGGACTGGGGTCAAATACCAGCCTGATATAGGGCTGGACCGAAGGCAAATAACAGCCTGATATGGGGTGGAATGGGGTCAAAATACAGCCTGAAATAGGGGTGAACTGGGAGCAAATAACAGACTGATATAGGGACCAGACAGGGAGCAAATAACAGCCTTATATAGGGTCAGACTGTGGGCAAAAAATAGCTTGATATAGGGCCAGACTGGGGGCGAAAACAGCCTGATATAGGATGGGACTGGGGCAAATAACAGCCTGATATAGGGCTGGACCAAAGGCAAATAACAGTCTGATATAGGGCTGGACCAAAGGCAAATAACAGCCTGTTAAAAGGGGTGGCCTGGGGGTAAAAACAGCCCGATATAGGAGCGGACTGGGGGCAAAAACCAGCCTGATATAAGTGCAGACTGGGGGCCAATAACAGCCTGATATAGGGTCAGACTCTGGCCAAAAACAGCCTGATATAGAGGCAGACTGGGGGCAAATTACAGCCTGAGATAGGGGAAGGCTGTGGGCAAAAGACAGCCTGATATAGGGGCAGACTGTGAGCAAAAAACAGCTTGATATAGGGGCATACTGGGGTAAAAACCGCCTGATATAGTGGTGGACTGGGGGCAAAAACAGCCTAATTTAGGATCGGTCTGGGGGAAAATGACAGCCTGAGATAGGGGAAGGCTGTGGGCAAAAACAGCCTGATATAGGGGCAGACTGTGGGCAAAAAACAGCTTGATATAGGGGCAGACTCTGGGCAAAAACAGCCTGATATAGAGGCAGACTGGGGGCAAAAAACAGCCTGATATATGGGTAGACTGGGGGCAAATTACAGCCTGAGATAGGGGAAGACTGAGGGCACCAAGCAGCCTGATATAGGGACATATTGGGGGCAAATAACAGCCTCATATTGGGGTGGACTGGGGGCAAATAACAGCCTTATATATAGGGGCTAATTTGGGACAAATAGCAGCCTGATATAGGGCAGACTGATGCAAATAACAGCCTGATATAGGAGGTAGACTGTGGGCAAATAACAGCCTGATATAGGGTCAGACTGTGGGCAAAAAATAGCTTGATATAGGGCCAGACTGGGGGCGAAAACAGCCTGATATAGGATCGGACTGGGGCAAATAACAGCCTGATATAGGGCTGGACCAAAGGCAAATAACAGTCTGATATAGGGCTGGACCAAAGGCAAATAACAGCCTGATAAAAGGGGTGGCCTGGGGGTAAAAACAGCCCGATATAGGAGCGGACTGGGGGCAAAAACCAGCCTGATATAAGTGCAGACTGGGGGCCAATAACAGCCTGATATAGGGTCAGACTCTGGGCAAAAACAACCTGATATAGAGGCAGACTGGGGGCAAATTACAGCCTGAGATAGGGGAAGGCTGTGGGCAAAAGACAGCCTGATATAGGGGCAGACTGTGAGCAAAAAACAGCTTGATATAGGGGCATACTGGGGGTAAAAACCGCCTGATATAGTGGTGGACTGGGGGCAAAAACAGCCTAATTTAGGATCGGTCTGGGGGAAAATGACAGCCTGAGATAGGGGAAGGCTGTGGGCAAAAACAGCCTGATATAGGGGCAGACTGTGGGCAAAAAACAGCTTGATATAGGGGCAGACTCTGGGCAAAAACAGCCTGATATAGAGGCAGACTGGGGGCAAAAAACAGCCTGATATATGGGTAGACTGGGGGCAAATTACAGCCTGAGATAGGGGAAGACTGAGGGCACCAAGCAGCCTGATATAGGGACATATTGGGGGCAAATAACAGCCTCATATTAGGGTGGACTGGGGGCAAATAACAGCCTGATATAGGGCTGAACCAAAGGCAAATAACAGACTGATACAGGGGCAGACCTGGGGGCAAAAACAGCCTGATATAGGGCTGGACTGGAGGCATTTAAGAGCCTGATATAGGGGTGGACTGGGGGCAAATTACAGCCTGAGATAGGGGAAGACTGAGGGCACCAAGCAGCCTGATATAGGGACATATTGGGGGCAAATAACAGCCTCATATTGGGGTGGACTGGGGGCAAATAACAGCCTTATATATAGGGGCTAATTTGGGACAAATAGCAGCCTGATATAGGGCAGACTGATGCAAATAACAGCCTGATATAGGAGGTAGACTGTGGGCAAATAACAGCCTGATATAGGGTCAGACTGTGGGCAAAAAATAGCTTGATATAGGGCCAGACTGGGGGCGAAAACAGCCTGATATAGGATCGGACTGGGGCAAATAACAGCCTGATATAGGGCTGGACCAAAGGCAAATAACAGTCTGATATAGGGCTGGACCAAAGGCAAATAACAGCCTGATAAAAGGGGTGGCCTGGGGGTAAAAACAGCCCGATATAGGAGCGGACTGGGGGCAAAAACCAGCCTGATATAAGTGCAGACTGGGGGCCAATAACAGCCTGATATAGGGTCAGACTCTGGGCAAAAACAGCCTGATATAGAGGCAGACTGGGGGCAAATTACAGCCTGAGATAGGGGAAGGCTGTGGGCAAAAGACAGCCTGATATAGGGGCAGACTGTGAGCAAAAAGCAGCTTGATATAGGGGCATACTGGGGGTAAAAACCGCCTGATATAGTGGTGGACTGGGGGCAAAAACAGCCTAATTTAGGATCGGTCTGGGGGAAAATGACAGCCTGAGATAGGGGAAGGCTGTGGGCAAAAACAGCCTGATATAGGGGCAGACTGTGGGCAAAAAACAGCTTGATATAGGGGCAGACTCTGGGCAAAAACAGCCTGATATAGAGGCAGACTGGGGGCAAAAAACAGCCTGATATATGGGTAGACTGGGGGCAAATTACAGCCTGAGATAGGGGAAGACTGAGGGCACCAAGCAGCCTGATATAGGGACATATTGGGGGCAAATAACAGCCTCATATTAGGGTGGACTGGGGGCAAATAACAGCCTGATATAGGGCTGAACCAAAGGCAAATAACAGACTGATACAGGGGCAGACCTGGGGGCAAAAACAGCCTGATATAGGGCTGGACTGGAGGCATTTAAGAGCCTGATATAGGGGTGGACTGGGGGCAAATAACAGCCTGATATAGGGGCAGACTGGGTGCAAATACCAGATTTATATAGGTCCCAGATAGGGAGCAAATAACAGCCTGATATAGGGGCAGACTAGGGGCAAATATCAGCCTGATATAAGTGCAGACTGGGGGCAAAAAACAGCCTGATACATGGATGGGCTTGGGGCAAATATTAGCCTGATATAGGGGTAGACTGGGGAGAAATAAAAGCCTGATACAAGGTTAGACTGGGGGCAAATAACAGCCGGGGTAGACTGGGGCAAAAACAGACTGATATAGGAGCAGACTAGGGGCAAATAACAGCCTGATATAGGTTCAGACTGTGGGCAAATAGCAGCCTGATATATGTGCAGACTGGGGGCAAAAACCAGCCTGAAACAGGGTCAGATTGTGGGCAAAAACAGCCTTATATAGGGGCAGAATGGGGGCAAATAACAGCCTTATATATAGGGGCTAATTTGGGACAAATAGCAGCCTGATATAGGGCAGACTGATGCAAATAACAGCCTGATATAGGAGGTAGACTGTGGGCAAAAAATAGCTTGATATAGGGGCAGACTGGGGGCAAATAACAGCCTGATATAGGGGTGGACTGGGGCAAAAACAGCCTGATATAGCATCGGCTGGGGCAAATGCCAGCCTGATATAGGATTGGACTGGGGGAAAATGACAGCCTGATATAGGGCTGGACCGAAGGCAAACAACAGCCTGATATAGGAGTGGACTAGGGGCAAAAACAGCCTGATATAGAAGCAGACTGGGGCAAATAACAGCCTGATATAGGGCTGGACCGGATGCAAATAACAGCCTGATATAGGGCTGGACTGGATGCAAATAACAGCCTGATATAGGGTTGGACCGGATGCAAATAACAGCCTGATATAGGGGTTCACTGGGGGCAAATAACAGGCTGATATAGGGGCCGGACAGGGAGCAAATAACAGCCTGATATAGGGGCAGACTAGGGGAAAATAAAAGCCTGATATAGAGGCAGACTGGTAGCAAACACAGCCTGATATAGGGGCAGACTGTGGGAAAAAAAACAGAATGATATAGGGGTAGACTGGGGCAAATAAAAGCCTGAGATAGGGGCAGTCTTAGGGCAAAAATAGCCTGATATGGGGCAGACTGAGGGCAAATAACAGCCTGATATAGGGGCAGACGTGGGGCAAATAACAGCCTGATATAGGATCGGACTGAAGGCAAATAATAGCCTGATATAGGAGCGGACTGGGAGCAAATAACAGCCTGATATAGGGCTGGAACGGATGCAAATAACAGCCTGATATAGGGGTTCACTGGGGGCAAATAACAGGCTGATATAGGATCGGACTGAAGGCAAATAATAGCCTGATATAGGAGCGGACTGGGAGCAAATAACAGCCTGATATAGGGCTGGAACGGATGCAAATAACAGCCTGATATAGGGGTTCACTGGGGGCAAATAACAGGCTGATATAGTGGCTGGTCAGGGAGCAAATAACAGCCTGATATAGGGGCAGACTAGGGGCAAAAACAGCCTCATATAGGGGTGGGCTGGGGGCAAATAACAGCCTGATATAGGGCTGGACAAAAGGCAAATAACAGACTGATATAGGGACAGACCTGGGGGCAAAAACAGCCTGATATAATGCTGGACCGCAGGCAAATAACAGCCTGATATAGGGGTTGACTGGGGCAAAAAAACAGCCTGATATAGGGGCAGACTGGGAGCAAATAACAGACCTATATAGATCCCAGACAGGGAGCAAATAACAGCCTGAAATAGGGGCAGACTAGGGGCAAATAACAGCCTGATATAAGTGCAGACTGGACTCAAAAAACAGCCTGATATGGGGGCGGACTGGGGGCAAATAACAGCCTTATATAGGGATAGACTGGGGGCAAAAACATCCTGATATAGGAGCGGACTGGGGGCAAATAACAGCCTGATATAGGGCTTGACCGAAGGCAAATAACAGCCTGATATAGGTGTGGACTGGGGGCAAAAAACAGCTTCATATAGGGGTGGACTGGGGGCAAAATAACAGACTGATATAGGGACCAGACAGGGAGCAAATAACAGCCTTATATAGGGTCAGACTGTGGGCAAAAAATAGCTTGATATAGGGCCAGACTGGGGGCGAAAACAGCCTGATATAGGATGGGACTGGGGCAAATAACAGCCTGATATAGGGCTGGACCAAAGGCAAATAACAGTCTGATATAGGGCTGGACCAAAGGCAAATAACAGCCTGTTAAAAGGGGTGGCCTGGGGGTAAAAACAGCCCGATATAGGAGCGGACTGGGGGCAAAAACCAGCCTGATATAAGTGCAGACTGGGGGCCAATAACAGCCTGATATAGGGTCAGACTCTGGCCAAAAACAGCCTGATATAGAGGCAGACTGGGGGCAAATTACAGCCTGAGATAGGGGAAGGCTGTGGGCAAAAGACAGCCTGATATAGGGGCAGACTGTGAGCAAAAAACAGCTTGATATAGGGGCATACTGGGGGTAAAAACCGCCTGATATAGTGGTGGACTGGGGGCAAAAACAGCCTAATTTAGGATCGGTCTGGGGGAAAATGACAGCCTGAGATAGGGGAAGGCTGTGGGCAAAAACAGCCTGATATAGGGGCAGACTGTGGGCAAAAAACAGCTTGATATAGGGGCAGACTCTGGGCAAAAACAGCCTGATATAGAGGCAGACTGGGGGCAAAAAACAGCCTGATATATGGGTAGACTGGGGGCAAATTACAGCCTGAGATAGGGGAAGACTGAGGGCACCAAGCAGCCTGATATAGGGACATATTGGGGGCAAATAACAGCCTCATATTGGGGTGGACTGGGGGCAAATAACAGCCTTATATATAGGGGCTAATTTGGGACAAATAGCAGCCTGATATAGGGCAGACTGATGCAAATAACAGCCTGATATAGGAGGTAGACTGTGGGCAAATAACAGCCTGATATAGGGTCAGACTGTGGGCAAAAAATAGCTTGATATAGGGCCAGACTGGGGGCGAAAACAGCCTGATATAGGATCGGACTGGGGCAAATAACAGCCTGATATAGGGCTGGACCAAAGGCAAATAACAGTCTGATATAGGGCTGGACCAAAGGCAAATAACAGCCTGATAAAAGGGGTGGCCTGGGGGTAAAAACAGCCCGATATAGGAGCGGACTGGGGGCAAAAACCAGCCTGATATAAGTGCAGACTGGGGGCCAATAACAGCCTGATATAGGGTCAGACTCTGGGCAAAAACAGCCTGATATAGAGGCAGACTGGGGGCAAATTACAGCCTGAGATAGGGGAAGGCTGTGGGCAAAAGACAGCCTGATATAGGGGCAGACTGTGAGCAAAAAACAGCTTGATATAGGGGCATACTGGGGGTAAAAACCGCCTGATATAGTGGTGGACTGGGGGCAAAAACAGCCTAATTTAGGATCGGTCTGGGGGAAAATGACAGCCTGAGATAGGGGAAGGCTGTGGGCAAAAACAGCCTGATATAGGGGCAGACTGTGGGCAAAAAACAGCTTGATATAGGGGCAGACTCTGGGCAAAAACAGCCTGATATAGAGGCAGACTGGGGGCAAAAAACAGCCTGATATATGGGTAGACTGGGGGCAAATTACAGCCTGAGATAGGGGAAGACTGAGGGCACCAAGCAGCCTGATATAGGGACATATTGGGGGCAAATAACAGCCTCATATTAGGGTGGACTGGGGGCAAATAACAGCCTGATATAGGGCTGAACCAAAGGCAAATAACAGACTGATACAGGGGCAGACCTGGGGGCAAAAACAGCCTGATATAGGGCTGGACTGGAGGCATTTAAGAGCCTGATATAGGGGTGGACTGGGGGCAAATAACAGCCTGATATAGGGGCAGACTGGGTGCAAATACCAGATTTATATAGGTCCCAGATAGGGAGCAAATAACAGCCTGATATAGGGGCAGACTAGGGGCAAATATCAGCCTGATATAAGTGCAGACTGGGGGCAAAAAACAGCCTGATACATGGATGGGCTTGGGGCAAATATTAGCCTGATATAGGGGTAGACTGGGGAGAAATAAAAGCCTGATACAAGGTTAGACTGGGGGCAAATAACAGCCGGGGTAGACCGGGGCAAAAACAGACTGATATAGGAGCAGACTAGGGGCAAATAACAGCCTGATATAGGTTCAGACTGTGGGCAAATAGCAGCCTGATATATGTGCAGACTGGGGGCAAAAACCAGCCTGAAACAGGGTCAGATTGTGGGCAAAAACAGCCTTATATAGGGGCAGAATGGGGGCAAATAACAGCCTTATATATAGGGGCTAATTTGGGACAAATAGCAGCCTGATATAGGGCAGACTGATGCAAATAACAGCCTGATATAGGAGGTAGACTGTGGGCAAAAAATAGCTTGATATAGGGGCAGACTGGGGGCAAATAACAGCCTGATATAGGGGTGGACTGGGGCAAAAACAGCCTGATATAGCATCGGCTGGGGCAAATGCCAGCCTGATATAGGATTGGACTGGGGGAAAATGACAGCCTGATATAGGGCTGGACCGAAGGCAAACAACAGCCTGATATAGGAGTGGACTAGGGGCAAAAACAGCCTGATATAGAAGCAGACTGGGGCAAATAACAGCCTGATATAGGGCTGGACCAGATGCAAATAACAGCCTGATATAGGGCTGGACTGGATGCAAATAACAGCCTGATATAGGGTTGGACCGGATGCAAATAACAGCCTGATATAGGGGTTCACTGGGGGCAAATAACAGGCTGATATAGGGGCCGGACAGGGAGCAAATAACAGCCTGATATAGGGGCAGACTAGGGGAAAATAAAAGCCTGATATAGAGGCAGACTGGTAGCAAACACAGCCTGATATAGGGGCAGACTGTGGGAAAAAAAACAGAATGATATAGGGGTAGACTGGGGCAAATAAAAGCCTGAGATAGGGGCAGTCTTAGGGCAAAAATAGCCTGATATGGGGCAGACTGAGGGCAAATAACAGCCTGATATAGGGGCAGACGTGGGGCAAATAACAGCCTGATATAGGATCGGACTGAAGGCAAATAATAGCCTGATATAGGAGCGGACTGGGAGCAAATAACAGCCTGATATAGGGCTGGAACGGATGCAAATAACAGCCTGATATAGGGGTTCACTGGGGGCAAATAACAGGCTGATATAGTGGCTGGTCAGGGAGCAAATAACAGCCTGATATAGGGGCAGACTAGGGGCAAAAACAGCCTCATATAGGGGTGGGCTGGGGGCAAATAACAGCCTGATATAGGGCTGGACAAAAGGCAAATAACAGACTGATATAGGGACAGACCTGGGGGCAAAAACAGCCTGATATAATGCTGGACCGCAGGCAAATAACAGCCTGATATAGGGGTTGACTGGGGCAAAAAAACAGCCTGATATAGGGGCAGACTGGGAGCAAATAACAGACCTATATAGATCCCAGACAGGGAGCAAATAACAGCCTGAAATAGGGGCAGACTAGGGGCAAATAACAGCCTGATATAAGTGCAGACTGGACTCAAAAAACAGCCTGATATGGGGGCGGACTGGGGGCAAATAACAGCCTTATATAGGGATAGACTGGGGGCAAAAACATCCTGATATAGGAGCGGACTGGGGGCAAATAACAGCCTGATATAGGGCTTGACCGAAGGCAAATAACAGCCTGATATAGGTGTGGACTGGGGGCAAAAAACAGCTTCATATAGGGGTGGACTGGGGGCAAAATAACAGCCTGATATAGGGCTGGACCAAAGGCAAATAACCGACTGATATAGGGGCAGACCTGGGGGCAAAAACAGCCTGATATAATGCTGGACCGCAGGCAAATAACAGCCTGATATAGGGGTGGACTGGGGCAAAAAAACAGCCTGATATCAGGGCAGACTGGGAGCAAATAACAGCCTGATATGGGGCAGACTAGGGGCAAATAACAGCCTGTTATAAGTGCAGACTGGACTCAAAAAACAGCCTGATATGGGGGCGGACTGGGGGCAAATATTACCCTGATATAGGGGTAGACTGGGGAGATATAACAGCCTGATTCAAGGTTAGAATGTGGGCAAATATCAGCCTGATGTAGGGATAGACTGGGGGCAAAACATCCTGATATAGGATCCGACTGGGGGCAAAAAACAGCCTGATATAGGGCTGGACCAAAGGCAAATCACAGCCTGATATAGGGGTGGACTGGGTTCAAAAACAGCCTGGTACAGGAGAGGACTGGGGGCAAATACCAGCCTGATATAGGGCTGGACCAAAGTCAAATAACAGCCTGATATAGGGGTGGACTGGGGGCAAAAAACAGCCTTATATAGGGGTGAACTGGGGGCAAATAACAGATTGATATAGGGACCAGACAGGGAGCAGATAGCAGCCTGATATAGGGGCAGACTATGGGCAAATAACAGCTTGATATAAGTGCAGACTGGGGGAAAATAACAGCCTGATATAGGTTCAGAATGTGGGCAAATAACAGCCTGATATATGTGCAGACTGGGGGCCAAAACCAACCTGAAACAGGGTCAGATTGTGGGCAAAAAACAGGCTGATATAGGGGCAGACTGGGGGCAAATAACAGCCTTATATATAGGGGCTAATTTGGGACAAATAGCAGCCTGATATAGGGCAGACTGATGCAAATAACAGCCTGATATAGGAGGTAGACTGTGGGCAAATAACAGCCTGATATATGGCCAAAATGTGGGCAAAAAATAGCTTGATATAGAGGCAGACTGGGGGCAAATAACAGCCTGATATAGGGGTGGACTGGGGCAAAAACAGACTGATATAGCATCGGCTGGGGCAAATGCCAGCCTGATATAGGATTGGACTGGGGGAAAATGACAGCCTGATATAGGGCTGGACCGAAGGCAAACAACAGCCTGATATAGGAGTGGACTAGGGGCAAAAACAGCCTGATATAGAAGCAGACTGGGGCAAATAACAGCCTGATATAGGGCTGGACCGGATGCAAATAACAGCCTGATATGGGGTTGGACCGGATGCAAATAACAGCCTGATATAGGGGTTCACTGGGGGCAAATAACAGGCTTATATAGGGGCCGGACAGGGAGCAAATAACAGCCTGATATAGGGGCAGACTAGGGGCAAATAAAAGCCTGATATAGAGGCAGACTGGTAGCAAACACAGCCTGATATAGGGGCAGACTGTGGGAAAAAAAACAGAATGATATAGGGGTAGACTGGGGGCAAAAAAAAGCCTGAGATAGGGGCAGTCTTAGGGCAAAAATAGCCTGATATGGGGCAGACCGTGGGCAAAACACAGCTTGATATATGGGCAGACGGGGGGCAAATAACAGCCTGATATAGGATCGGACTGAAGGCAAATAATAGCCTGATATAGGAGCGGACTGGGAGCAAATAACAGCCTGATATAGGGCTGGACCAAAGGCAAATAACAGCCTGATATGGGGGCAGACTGGGAGCAAATAACAGACTTATATAGGTCCCAGACAGGGAGCAAACAACAGCCTGTTATAGGGGCAGACTGGGGGCATATAACAGCCTGATATAACTGCAGACTGGGGGCAAAAAACAGCCTGATATAGGGACAGTTTGAGTCAAATATTAGCCTGATATAGAAGTAGACTGGGGAGAAATAACAGCCTGATACAAGGTTAGACTGGGGGCAAATAATAGCCTGATATAGGGGTAGACTGGGTGCAAAAACAGCCTGATATAGGGCTGGACCAGAGGCAAATAACAGCCTGATATAGGGGAAGACTGGGAGCAAATAACAGACTTATATAGGTCCCAGACAGGGAGCAAAAACAGCCTGTTATAGGGGCAGACTAGGGGCATATAACAGCCTGATATAACTGCAGACTGGGGGTAAAAAACAGCCTGATATAGGGACATTTTGAGTCAAATATTAGCCTGATATAGAAGTAGACTGGGGCAAAAAACAGCCTGATATAGGGGCAGACTGGGGGCAAATAACAGCCTGATATAGGGCTGGACCAAAGGCAAATAACAGCCTGATATAGGGGTGGACTGGGTGCAAACACAGCCTGATATAGGAGCGGACTGGGGTCAAATACCAGCCTGATATAGGGCTGGACCAAAGGCAAATAACAGCCTGATATAGGGGTGGAATGGGGGCAAAATACAGCCTGAAATAGGGGTGAACTGGGAGCAAATACCAGACTGATATAGGGACCAGACAGGGAGCAAATAACAGCCTGATATAGGGACAGACTATGGGCAAATAACAGCCTGATATAAGTGCAGACCGGGGGCAAATAACAGCCTGATATGGTTTCAGACTGTGGGCAAAAAACAGCCTGATATAGGGGCAGACTGGGGGCAAATAAAAGCCTTATATATAGGGGCTAATTTGGGACAAATAGCAGCCTGATATAGGGCAGACTGATGCAAATAACAGCCTGATATAGGAGGTAGACTGTGGGCAAATAACAGCCTGATATAGGGTCAGACTGTGGGCAAAAAATAGCTTGATATAGGGGCAGACTGGGGGCGAAAACAGCCTGATATAGGATCGGACTGGGGCAAATAACAGCCTGATATAGGGCTGGACCAAAGGCAAATAACAGTCTGATATAGGGCTGGACCAAAGGCAAATAACAGCCTGATAAAAGGGGTGGCCTGGGGGTAAAAACAGCCCGATATAGGAGCGGACTGGGGGCAAAAACCAGCCTGATATAAGTGCAGACTGGGGGCCAATAACAGCCTGATATAGGGTCAGACTCTGGGCAAAAACAGCCTGATATAGAGGCAGACTGGGGGCAAATTACAGCCTGAGATAGGGGAAGGCTGTGGGCAAAAGACAGCCTGATATAGGGGCAGACTGTGGGCAAAAACAGCTTGATATAGGGGCAGACTGGGGGCATATAACAGCCTGATATAACTGCAGACTGGGGGCAAAAAACAGCCTTATATAGGGACAGTTTTAGTCAAATATTAGCCTGATATAGAAGTAGACTGGGGAGAAATAACAGCCTGATACAAGGTTAGACTGGGGGCAAATAATAGCCTGATATAGGGTTAGACTAGGGGCAAAAACAGCCTTATATAGGGCTGGACCGGAGGCAAATAACAGCCTGATATAGGGGCAGACTGGGAGCAAATAACAGACTTATATAGGTCCCAGACAGGGAGCAAATAACAGCCTGTTATAGGGGCAGACTAGGGGCATATAACAGCCTGGTATAACTGCAGACTGGGGGTAAAAAACAGCCTGATATAGGGACATTTTGAGTCAAATATTAGCCTGATATAGAAGTACACTGGGGCAAAAAAACTGCCTGATATAGGGGCAGATTAGGGGCAAATAACAGCCTGATATAGGGCTGGACCAAAGGCAAATAACAGCCTGATATAGGGGGGGACTGGGTGCAAAAACAGCCTGATATAGGAGCGGACTGGGGTCAAATACCAGCCTGATATAGGGCTGGACCGAAGGCAAATAACAGCCTGATATGGGGTGGAATGGGGTCAAAATACAGCCTGAAATAGGGGTGAACTGGGAGCAAATAACAGACTGATATAGGGACCAGACAGGGAGCAAATAACAGCCTTATATAGGGACAGACTATGGGCAAATAACAGCCTGATATAAGTGCAGACCGGGGGCAAATAACAGCCTGATATGGTTTCAGATTGTGGGCAAAAAACAGCCTGATATAGGGGCAGACTGGGAGTAAATAACAGCCTTATATATAGGGGCTAATTTGGGACAAATAGCAGCCTGATATAGGGCAGACTGATGCAAATAACAGCCTGATATAGGAGGTAGACTGTGGGCAAATAACAGCCTGATATAGGGTCAGACTGTGGGCAAAAAATAGCTTGATATAGGGGCAGACTGGGGGCAAAAACAGCCTGATATAGGATCGGACTGGGGCAAATAACAGCCTGATATAGGGCTGGACCAAAGGCAAATAACAGTCTGATATAGGGCTGGACCAAAGGCAAATAACAGCCTGATAAAAGGGGTGGCCTGGGGGTAAAAACAGCCCGATATAGGAGCGGACTGGGGGCAAAAACCAGCCTGATATAAGTGTAGACTGGGGGCCAATAACAGCCTGATATAGGGTCAGACTCTGGGCAAAAACAGCCTGATATAGAGGCAGACTGGGGGCAAATTACAGCCTGAGATAGGGGAAGGCTGTGGGCAAAAGACAGCCTGATATAGGGGCAGACTGTGGGCAAAAAACAGCTTGATATAGGGGCATACTGGGGGTAAAAACCGCCTGATATAGTGGTGGACTGGGGGCAAAAACAGCCTAATTTAGGATCGGTCTGGGGGAAAATTACAGCCTGAGATAGGGGAAGGCTGTGGGCAAAAACAGCCTGATATACGGGCAGACTGTGGGCAAAAAACAGCCTGAGATAGGGGAAGGCTGTGGGCAAAAGACAGCCTGATATAGGGGCAGACTGTGGGCAAAAAACAGCTTGATATAGGGGCATACTGGGGGTAAAAACCGCCTGATATAGTGGTGGACTGGGGGCAAAAACAGCCTAATTTAGGATCGGTCTGGGGGAAAATTACAGCCTGAGATAGGGGAAGGCTGTGGGCAAAAACAGCCTGATATACGGGCAGACTGTGGGCAAAAAACAGCTTGATATAGGGGCAGACTCTGGGCAAAAACAGCCTGATATAGAGGCAGACTGGGGGAAAAAAACAGCCTGATATATGGGTAGACTGGGGGCAAATTACAGCCTGAGATAGGGGAAGACTGAGGGCACCAAGCAGCCTGATATAGGGACATACTGGGGGCAAATAACAGCCTCATATTGGGGTGGACTGGGGGCAAAGAACAGCCTGATATAGGGCTGAACCAAAGGCAAATAACAGACTGATACAGGGGCAGACCTGGGGGCAACAACAGCCTGATATAGGGCTGGACTGGAGGCATTTAAGAGCCTGATATAGGGGTGGACTGGGGGCAAATAAATGCCAGATATAGGGGCAGACTGGGTGCAAATACCAGATTTATATAGGTCCCAGATAGGGAGCAAATAACAGCCTGATATAGGGGCAGACTAGGGGCAAATATCAGCCTGATATAAGTGCAGACTGGGGGCAAAAAACAGCCTGATACATGGATGGGCTTGGGGCAAATATTAGCCTGATATAGGGGTAGACTGGGGAGAAATAAAAGCCTGATACAAGGTTAGACTGGGGGCAAATAACAGCCGGGGTAGACTGGGGCAAAAACAGACTGATATAGGAGCAGACTAGGGGCAAATAACAGCCTGATATAGGTTCAGACTGTGGGCAAATAGCAGCCTGATATATGTGCAGACTGGGGGCAAAAACCAGCATGAAACAGGGTCAGATTGTGGGCAGAAAACAGCCTTCTATAGGGGCAGAATGGGGGCAAATAACAGCCTTATATATAGGGGCTAATTTGGGACAAATAGCAGCCTGATATAGGGCAGACTGATGCAAATAACAGCCTGATATAGGAGGTAGACTGTGGGCAAATAACAGCCTGATATAGGGTCAGACTGTGGGCAAAAAATAGCTTGATATAGGGGCAGACTGGGGGCAAATAACAGCCTGATATAGGGGTGGACTGGGGCAAAAACAGCCTGATATAGGGTCAGACTGGGGGCAAATGCCAGCCAGTGTCTCATTCAAGCTATGTTTGGGCTGCTGCTGCTTGCAACTCCAGGGTGTGATTCATCTAATTTTTGGGCTCCTGCTGCCAACTCCAGTGTCTCTTTAAAGTAATGTTTGGGCTCCTGCTGCTGCTTGCAACTTCAGGGTGTGATTCATCCAATTTTTGGGCTCCTGCTGCCAACTCCAGTGTCTCTTTCAAGCTATGTTTGGGTTCCTGCTGCTGCTGCTTGCAACTCCAGGGTGTCATTTAGCCAATTTTTGGGCTCCTGCTGCCAACTCCAGGATGTGTTTCAGCCAATATTTGGGCTCCTGCTGCTGCCAGCTCCAGGGTGTGTTTTTCAGGCAATATAGGGGCCCCTCATAGTGATGCCACCTCAACTCTCTGTAATTGTGCCGCTCTGTGATTCTAATAGCGATGCCTCTTATCTGCATGTCCTAATTATTTACAGTATTATTTCAGTAACCCAGCACCCATCGTATGCGTGTTACAGCAAGGCAGAATGGTTTACAACCCTATTGAGGCTCTAGGAAGCTCAGAAATAGCCATTTTTAATAGAGATTCGGCGCAAATAAATTCGGGTCGAAACGATTTTTGTCGAAAAATTCGGTGAATCAGTCGAGTCAAATTTTTCAAAAGTTCGCTCATCTCTAATACTAGGGGCAAATTATAGCCTGATATCGGATGGGATTAGGGGCAAATACCAGTCTGATACAGGGCTGGACCAAAGGCAAAAACCAGCCTGATATAGGGGCGGACTGGGGGCAAAAACAGCCTGATACAGGGCTGGACCAGAGGCAAATAACAGCCTGATATACGGGTGGACTGGGGGCAAAAAAAGCCTGATATAAGGGCAGACTGGGAGCAAATAATAGACTTATATAGGTCCCAGACAGGGAGCAAATAACAGCATGATATAGGGACATACTAGGGGCAAATACCAGCCTGATAACTTCTGACTGGGAGCAAATAACAGCCTGATATAGGGGCAGACTGGGGGCAAAAACAGCCTGATATAGGGCTGGACCAGAGGCAAATAACAGCCTAATAAAGGGGTGGACTGGGGCAAAAAAACAGCCTGATATAGGGGCGGACTTGGAGAAAATAACAGACTTATATAGGTCCCAGACAGGGAGCAAATAACAGCATCATATAGGGGCAGACTAGGGGCAAAAAACAGCCTGATATCGGGTCAGACTGTGTGCAAAAAACAGCCTGATATAGGGACGGACTGTGGGCAAATATTAGCCTGATATAGGGGTAGACTGGGGAGACATAACAGCCTGATATAAGGTTAGACTGGGGGCAAATAACAGTCTGATATATGAGCTGAACTGTGGGCAAATATTAGCCTGATATAGGGGTACACTGGTTGTAAATAGTCTGTTATAGGATTAGACTGGAGACAAATAACAGCCTAATATAGGGGTAGACTGGGAACAAAGAACAGCCTGATATAGGGGTAGACTGGGAACAGATAACAGCCTGATATAGCGGTAGACTGGGGCAAATAACAACCTGATAAAGGTTCCTGACCGAGGGCAAATAACAGCCTGATATATGGGCAGACTTGGGGCAAATAACAGCCTGATATAGGGGCAGACCGAGGGCAAATAACATCCTGATATAGGGGAAAACTGTGGGAAAATAACAGCCTTATATAGAAGCAGACTGGGGGCAAATATCAGCCTGATTTAAGGGTGTACTGGGGGAAAATAACACCTTGATATGGAGTTAGACTGGGGGCAAATAACAGCTTGTTATAGGTGCAGTCTGGGGTCAAATAACAGCCTGATATAGGGGTAGACTGTTGACAAATTACAGCTGACATAGGTTTGGACTGGGGGCAAATAATAGCCTGATATAGAGATAGACTGGGGCAAAAAAAACTGTTATAGGGGTAGACTTGGGGAAAATACCTGCCTGATATGGGGTCAGACTGTGGGCGAAAACAGCCTGATATAGGGACAGACTGGGGCAAATATTAGCCTGATATAGGGGTAGACTGGGGAGAAATAACAGCCTGATACAAGATTAGACTGGGGGCAAATAACAGCCTGATATATATGCTGGACTGTGGGCAAATATTAGCCTGATATAGGGGTAGACTGGTTGTAAATAGCAGTCTGTTATAGGATTAGACTGGAGACAAATAACAGCCTAATATAGGGGCAGACTTGGGGCAAATAACAGCCTGATATAGGGGCAGACTGAGGGCAAATAACATCCTGATATAGGGGAAAACTGTGGGCAAATAACAGCCTTATATAGGGGCAGACTGGGGGCAAATATCAGCCTGATTTAAGGGCGTACTGGGGGAAAATAACACCTTGATATGGAGTTAGACTGGGGGCAAATAACAGCTTGTTATAGGTGCAGTCTGGGGTCAAATAACAGCCTGATATAGGGGCGAACTGGGGGCAAAAACAGCCTGATAGAAGACTAGACTTGAGGCAAATTACTGCCTGATATAGGGGCTGAAAGTTGGGCAAATAGCCTGATATAGGGGTAGACTGTTGACAAATAACAGCTGACATAGGTTTGGACTGGGGCAAATAACAGCCTGACATAGAGATAGACTGGGGCAAAAAACAACCTGTTATAGGGGTAGACTGGGGGAAAATAACTGCCTGATATGGGGTCAGACTGTGGGCAAAAACAGCCTGATATAGGGACAGACTGGGGGCAAATATTAGCCGGATATAGGGGTAGACTGGGGAGAAATAACAGCCTGATACAAGATTAGACTGGGGGCAAATAACAGCCTGATATATATGCTGGACTGTGGGCAAATATTAGGCTGATATAGGGGTAGACTGGTTGTAAATAGCAGTCTGTTATAGGATTAGACTGGAGACAAATAACAGCCTAATATAGGGGTAGACTGGGGACAAATAACAGCCTGATATAGGGGTAGACTGGGAACAAATAACAACCTGATATAGGGATAGACTGGGGACAAATAACAGCCTGATATATGGGTTAATTGGGGGGAATAACAGCCTGATATATGGGTGGACTGAAGGCAAATAAAAGCCTGAAATAGTGGCAGCCTGGGGTCAAATAACAGCCTGATATAGGGCCAGACTGGGGGCAAATAACAGCCTGATGTAAGGGCAGACTGGGGGCAAAAATCAGCCTTATGTCGTGGCAGACTGGGGCAAATAACAGTCTGATATAGGGCCAGACTGGGGGCAAAAAACAGCCTGATAAAAAGGCAGACTTGGGGCATATAACAGCCTGATGTAGGGGCAGACTGGGGTCAAAAACAGCTCCCCAGATCACCAATGTTCACTTACCTTTCCCTGGTCCAATGGCACATGCGTGGGCTCTTGTGCAATGAGAGCCACATGCTGTGACTACTCGGCAGGTGACTCTCATGGTTTTGAATGGGGAGCATGCCGAAACATACATCTGACTGGCGGCAGATCAAGGTAAATTGCTGGCACAGAGTCATTTTTGGACAATTTATGGCCATTGCTACAGTATAACCATGATCTGCAGGTTCAGATTATTGTATTTTGCATTGTTGATTTAACTTTGGCTCATTTCTAATCATGTTGGCACAAATCTGAGCTCACCTTCATGCAGACCTAAACCTGCATCTACATGGATTTTTCTGGCTATAGCATGTAATACCTTGGTTTTCTTGGATTTTTTTATTTCTTTTTTCACAAATCCTTAAGACATGTTTCCATGCACCACCACCAGGACAGGGATGACTTTCTTTCTAAGGCAGAGCTGGCACCGTGCATTGCATGTGAAATAGCGGATCACTAGACTAACTAGATATAAAGGGCTCTATTCAACAAAGGTAGAAATAAATAAGTGTCACTCGAAAAATCAGATCGCATGCACAAAGTTTTAACTTTTTCGAGTGATTCAAAAAAGGGGTTGAATTAAATACTTGCACTCGAAAATGTAATCGTAAAATTTTTTTTTAAAAAGGCTGTCGCAAGCGAAAATTATTGGAAAATGTACTCGAATTTTTTTTCTATTGTTTAGTATTGTTTTCTGACTGTTGCATGGTGTTGTAAGGCATAAGGCGTTTTTTTTGGGGGGGTTGGTTTGATTGCCAGGGACCTGTATTAAAAATGTTTCCTTTAATGCAGAAATGTGGCCATTGTTTTCTATACAAAGCTTGCTCACATAGCACCACGTGTCCTTGGGTGCAGGGAGCAGCTCTTTGCTAGCTTTAACCTCATGGTACGCCATTCTTATGCTTACACTATAACGTGGACCAAAAGCCAGGATTTTGACTATTCTGGGTTTTGGTGCACCGCAATGTAAAAACCCAAAGGTCGACCAAAGGTCTTCTACCAGTTAATGGTGCCAAATATGGATTCCAAAGCTGCACGATTTAGCCTAGTAAGCTGGAAAAGTGCTTGATATGGCAGCTGATCCACTTACAAACGTGTCCAAAAATATGGGAATGGGTAGTGTGCGCCTTCTCTGCACCACATCATCTGCAATATGTTCGAAGTCAATGGCCTCGATTCACAAATCATTGAAAAAAATTCTCATGGTAGTAAAAAAATTTAATTCACGAGAAAAATGCCTGAGAATTTCACTGTTACCAAATCACCAGATAGGAAGACACTGAAAGTCAATGGAACTTTTTACTACTAGTAAAAAAGGCTAAAAAGTTCAGTATTTTTTTCAGGAGTAAAAAAGTGCCATTGACTTTCATTGTCTTCCTAACTAGTGATTCACAAACAGTGGAATTCTCAGGCTTTTTTCTTATGAATTGAATTTTTTGCTACCATTGCAAAGAAAGTAGAAGGGCTCCATTGTGAGAGAGCAAAATGAGTTTTCTCCTGCTGAAAGCTGCATCAAAAAACTAGTGTGAAACACTCTAATTTATATCATGTGTGTGGCTCATCAAGTCCACCTGAATCAGTAGTAAAATTTTCAAATTGTAAAATGCAGTAGTAAATTTTTCGATCCACTAATTTAATTCGCACTTTTACAATCGCACTCTAATTTAATTCAAGTGACTCGTGTTTTACAATGGTTCCAGGTAGCTGAATCACTCGTAAAAAAAATATAGCAAAATCGCAACTTTTTAAGCACAAAACACACAAAAAATCAATTTTCGACCTTTGTTGAATCGAGCCCAAAGTGTCCAAACAAACCCCCCCTGTTATGAATGCCCTATACACCCACTCAGCCTAGGAAAACTGGTAGAAGAAGGGGGCACCGAGGGCCAACCCCACCTGTTTACACATCTCTACATTAAAGGGACACTGAAGCAGAAAGTGGTCCATAGTCTCCACTTTATCCTGACACTCCTCATTGAGACAAATTATCTCTGCCAGGCTGCGACACTTCCGAATCCCCCTAAGATAGAGTTTTCCTTGGAAGGAGAGCCAAGCTATATCCCAGAATTTCAAAGGAATTCTTGAGTTAATAAGCCTCGAACGATACCTAATAATGGAGCCTGGGCAATCCCTGAGGGACAATGGCTCATGAAAAGCCAGACCCAGGACCTGACTCACCAGGAGTTTGCTCAGAGTAGATCTCATGTCCTCTGCCATCAATTTCCATTGGTTAAGTAGTTTTCAACCACGGGGCAACATAGGCCAGGACCTGAGGAACTCGAAGGCATTTAACCCGGCCACCATTCTCCCAGTATTGCAGGAAGGGCCTAAACCAGGAATGGAAAATACCCATCCAGCCAGATGGGCTCTCTGCCAACATGATTCCAAAATTGTTTCATAAACAGGAGAGAAAAAAAACATGACCGAGCTGACCATCCCAAGGCCACACTCCCGTCTGAATAGGTAGGGGACATTTCTTTTCACCAGGCTCATGCGGTTTCCCCATAACATCTGGAAAAACACGCTGTAGACCCTGGTGTAGAGAGAGACTGGCAAAACACAGATGAAGCTGTGCAGATGTTATACTGGAATGTGATTATACTTCATACAGATGTGTTACATGGGTCATTTTATCACTCTAATTCTACATTATTCTGTTACAGGAGACCTTTAGCTTTCTATACAGATGTTATACTGGAATGTGATAATACTTCATACAGATGTGTCACATGGGTCATTATATCACTCTAATTCTACATTATTCTGTTACAGAGGACCTCTAGCTTTCTATACAGATGTTATACTATAATGTGAATATACCTCATACAGATGTGTCACATGGGTCATTATCTCACTCTAATTCGACATTATTCTGTTACAGGAGACCTCTAGCTTTCTATACAGATGTTATACTGGAATGTGATTATACTTCATACAGATGTGTTACATGGGTCATTATCTCACTCTAATTCTACATTATTCTGTTACAGGAGACCTCTAGCTTTCTATACAGATGTTATACTGGAATGTGATTATACTTCATACAGATGTATTACATGGGCCATTATCTCACTCTAATTCTACATTATTCTGTTACAGGGGACCTCTAGCCTACTATACAGATGTTATACTGGAATGTGATTATACTTCATACAGATGTGTCACATGGGCCATTATCTCACTCTAATTCTACATTATTCTGTTACAGGAGACCTCTAGCTTTCTATACAGATGTTATACTGGAATGTGATTATACCTCATACAGATGTGTCACATGGGCCATCATTTCACTCTAATTCTACATTATTCTGTTACAGGGGACCTCTAGCTTTCTATACAGATGTTATACTGGAATGTGATTATACTTCATACAGATGTGGCACATGGGTCATTATCTCACTCTAATTCTACATTATTCTGTTACAGGAGACCTCTAGCTTTCTATACAGATGTTATGCTGGAATGTGATTATACTTCATACAGATGTATTACATGGGCCATTATCTCACTCTAATTCTACATTATTCTGTTACAGGGGACCTCTAGCCTACTATACAGATGTTATACTGGAATGTGATTATACTTCATACAGATGTGTCACATGGGCCATTATCTCACTCTAATTCTACATTATTCTGTTACAGGAGACCTCTAGCTTTCTATACAGATGTTATACTGGAATGTGATTATACCTCATACAGATGTGTCACATGGGCCATCATTTCACTCTAATTCTACATTATTCTGTTACAGGGGACCTCTAGCTTTCTATACAGATGTTATACTGGAATGTGATTATACTTCATACAGATGTGTTACATGGGCCATTATCTCACTCTAATTCTACATTATTCTGTTACAGGGGGCCTCTAGCTTTCTATACAGATGTTATACTGGAATGTGATTATACTTCATACAGATGTGTTACATTAATTAATTAGTTAATTAATTTTAAATGGCATGCCCCCACCTGTGCTCACACCCCCCTGACCTGCTGGCCCCGGGGCAATAATTCAAAATGGCACGCCCCCACCTGTGCTCACACCCCCCTGACCTGCTGCCCCGGGCAATGATTCTAAATGGCACGCCCCCACCTGTGCTCACACCCCCCTAACCTGCTGCCCCCGGGGCAAATATTCTAAATGGCACGCCCCCACCTGTGCTCACACCCCCCTGACCTGCGGCCCCTGGGGCAAATATACTAAATGGCACACTCCCACCTGTGCTCACACCCCCCTGACCTGCTGCCCCCGGGGCAATGATTCTAAATGGCACGCCCCCACCTGTGCTCACCCCCCCCACCTGACCTGTTGCCCCCGGGGCAATGATTCTAAATGGCACGCCCCCACCTGTGCTCACACCCCCGACCTAAAGCCCCCGGGGCAATGATTCTAAATGGCACGCCCCCACCTGTGCTCACCCCCCCTGACCTGCTGCCCCCGGGGCAATGATTCTAAATGGCACACCCCCACCTGTGCTCACACCCCCCCTGACCTGCTGTCCCCGGGGCAATGATTCTAAATGGCACGCCCCCATCTGTGCTCACACCCCCCTGACCTGCTGCCCCTGGGGCAATGATTCTAAATGGCACGCCCCCACATGTGCTCACACCCCCCTGACCTGCTGCCCCTGGGGCATTAATTCTAAATGGCACACCCCACCTGTGCTCACACCCCCCTGACCTGCTGCCCCCGGGGCAATGATTCTAAACGGCACGCCGCCACCTGTGCTCACACCCCCCTGACCTGCTGCCCCCAGAGCATTAATTCTAAGTGGCATGCCCCCACCTGTGCTCCCACCCCCCTGACCTGCTGCCCCCGGGGCAATGATTCTAAATGGCACGCATACATATTTATGTATTATCAGTGAAATGTTGGATTTTTCCGGCGCTCCCCCGCGTTTCATCATCAGTTACATCACATCTGGGGACAAAGGGGACAAATGTTACAGTTGCGTTTAGGCTGCATTTAGCTGTTGGCGTCCAAATAACAGAAGTTAAGCAAAAGAAGAAATAAAAATAAAGGTTAATAATCCCACAATAAATCATTTATTCCCACCTGGGTCCTGCGTTTCCATTACTGACCAGTCTCTACAAATACATGTGTGTGATATTCATTTTAAAGTGGAGCATAACCCAGAATTGTGACTATTGTGACTGCACCCAGATCAGGGGACGCCCCACTGTGTGACAGCTCACCCAAACTTACTCACCTTTTCCCTATGACACATGTGCAGCCTACTGTCCAATCAGTGAGCTCGTCTAGGCTCATCTAAGGAGTCCCGCTGTTCTCCGCTGAGTGCGCCAAACACGCCAGTGACCTCATCAACCGCTGCCCTCTAACAGAGAACATTCCGGAGCCGGACATACACAAATGCCTGGCGCTGGCCCACACCCTGCTACAGGGATCGCTTAATAGGTGCACCGGGGGAGAAGGTGAGTATACTGTGCCACCTGGGGGTTTCACACAGCCAATTCTGGATGCCCCAGGGGGAGGGAATGAAGCGGCCCTGGGTTTTGGTCCACTTTAAGCATAAAACACTTCAGTCCAGTTCTGCCCATTCTGCTTTATGGGATCTTCACCTACAGACAAAGGTTTCATTGCCGCAGCACCAATCAGAGCGCCTGGCGCTATAGTTATATAAGAAGCTGCCTGGTGATGGCATTGGCGCTTATAGGCCGGATTCAGAGCCAGGTGAGTAGTTCTCACTGCCATTGACTTCCATTGTCTTCCTTGGGGATGATTCAGCAACCAGATGCCAATTTTCACCTGGTGCTGAATCACCCTCAAGATAGACAATGAAAGTCAATGGCAGTGAGTTCTCAGCTGTCTCTGAATGGAGCCTTATGTCTCTATTTTCCCCTCCTTCTCTCACTCTCTCTCTTTGCTCATCCTCTCTTCTCGCTTTCCTTTCCACATCTCTTCTCTCTACTTCTATCTCCTTCTCCTGTGTTTTCCCTCTTTTTATCATTCCATCCTCCATTCCCTTTCTCTCCCTCTTTTCCCCTTTGTTTCTCTCCTTTTCTCTCCCTTTCTCACTCATTCTGCACATCTTCTGGCCTCTCTATGGAACTTGCTTCAGTCTTTTCCCCTTTGTTTCTCTCCTTTTCTCTCTCTTTCTCGCTCATTCTGCACATCTTCTGGCCTCTCTATGGAACTTGCTTCAGTCTTTTTCTCTCTTTTCCCCTTTGTTTCTCTCCTTTTCTCTCCCTGTCTCGCTCATTCTGCACATCTTCTGGCCTCTCTATGGAACTTTCTTATGTCTTTTCCCCTTTGTTTCTCTCCTTTTCTCTCTCTTTCTCGCTCATTCTGCACATCTTCTGGCCTCTCTATGAAACTTTCTTCAGTCTTTTCCCCTTTGTTTCTCTCCTTTTCTCTCTCTTTCTCGCTCATTCTGCACATCTTCTGGCCTCTCTATGGAACTTGCTTCAGTTTTTTCCGCTTCGTTTCTCTCCTTTTCTCTCCCTTTCTCACTCATTCTGCACATCTCCTGGCTTCTCTATGGAACTTGCTTCAGTCTTTTTCTCTCTTTTCCCCTTTGTTTCTCTCCTTTTCTCTCTCTTTCTCACTCATTTTGCACATCTTCTGGCCTCTCTATGGAACTTGCTTCAGTCTTTTTCTCTCTTTTCCCCTTTGTTTCTTTCCTTTTTCTCCCCTTTCTCTCTCATTCTGCACATCTTCTGGCCTCTCTATGGAACTTGCTTCAGTCTTTTTCTCTCTTTTCCCCTTTGTTTCTCTCCTTTTCTCTCCCTTTCTCGCTCATTATGCACATCTTCTGGCCTCTCTATGGAACTTGCTTCAGTCTTTTCCCCTTTGTTTCTCTCTTTTTCTCTCCCTTTCTCGCTCATTCTGCACATCTTCTGGCCTCTCTATGGAACTTGCTTCAGTCTATTTCTCTCTTTTCCCCTTTGTTTCTCTCCTTTTCTCTCCCTTTCTCGCTCATTCTGCACATCTTCTGGCCTCTCTATGGAACTTGCTTCAGTATTTTTCCCTCTTTTCCCCTTTGTTTCTCTCCCTTTCTCGCTCATTCTGCACATCTTCTGGCCTCTCTATGGCACTTGTTTCAGTCTTTTTCTCTCTTTTCCCCTTTGTTTCTCTCTCTTTCTCGCTCATTCTGCACATCTTCTGGCCTCTCTATGGAACTTGCTTCAGTCTTTTCCTCTCTTTTCCCCTTTGTTTCTCTCCTTTTCTCTCTCTTTCTTGCTCATTCTGCACATCTTCTGGCCTCTCTATGGAACTTGCTTCAGTCTTTTTCTATCTTTTCCCTATGTTTCTCTCCTTTTCTCTCTCTTTCTCGCTCATTCTGCACATCTTCTGGCCTCTCTATGGAACTTGCTTCAGTCTTTGTCTCTCTTTTCCCCTTTGTTTCTCTCCTTTTCTTTCCCTTTCTCGCTCATTCTGCACATCTTCTGGCCTCTCTATGGAACTTGCTTCAGTCTTTTTCTCTCTTTTCCCCTTTGTTTCTCTACCTTTCTCGCTCATTCGTCACATCTTCTGGCCTCTCTATGGAACTTGCTTCAGTCTTTTCCTCTCTTTTCCCCTTTGTTTCCCTCCTTTTCTCTCCCTTTCTCGCTCATTCTGCACATCTTCTGGCCTCTCTATGGAACTTGCTTCAGTCTTTTTCCCACTTTTCCCCTTTGTTTCTCTCCTTTTCTCTCTCTTTCTCGCTCATTCTGCACATCTTCTGGCCTCTCTATGGAACTTGCTTCAGTCTTTGTCTCTCTTTTCCCCTTTGTTTCCCTCCTTTTCTCTCCCTTTCTCGCTCATTCTGCACATCTTCTGGCTTCTTTATGGAACTTGCTTCAGTATTTTCCCCTCTTTTCCCCTTTGTTTCTCTCCTTTTCTCTCCTCTCGCTCATTCGTCACATCTTCTGGCCTCTTTATGGAACTTGCTTCAGTATTTTCCCCTCTTTTCCACTTTGTTTCTCTCCTTTTCTCCCCCTTTCTCGCTCATTCTGCACATGTTCTGGCCTCTCTATGGAACGCACTTTAGTCTTTTTCTCTCTTTTCCCCTTTGTTTCTCTCCTTTTCTCTCTCTTTCTCGCTCATTCTGCACATCTTCTGGACTCTCTATGGAACTTGCTTCAATGTTTTTCTTCTCTTTTCCCCTTTGTTTCTCTCCTTTTCTCTCCCTTTCTCGCTCATTCAGCACATTTTCTGGCCTCTCTATGGAACTTGCTTCAGTCTTTTTCTCTCTTTTCCCTTTGTTTCTCTCCTTTTCTCTCTCTTTCTTGCTCATCCTGCACATCTTCTGGCCTCTCTATGGAACTTGCTTCAGTCTTTTTCTCTCTTTTCCCCTTTGTTTCTCTCCTTTTCTCTCCCTTTCTCGCTCATTCTGCACATCTTCTGGCCTCTCTATGGAACTTGCTTCAGTCTTTTTCTCTCTTTTCCATTTTGTTTCTCTCCTTTTCTCTCCCTTTCTCGCTCATTCTGCACAACTTCTGGCCTCTCTATGGAACTTGCTTCAGTCTTTTCCCCTTTGTTTCTCTCCTTTTCTCTCTCTTTCTCGCTCATTCTGCACATCTTCTGGCCTCTCTATGGAACTTGCTTCAGTCTTTTTCTCTCTTTTCCCCTTTGTTTCTCTCCTTTTCTCTCCCTTTCTCGCTCATTCTGCACATCTTCTGGCCTCTCTATGGAACTTGCTTCAGTCTTTTTTTCTCCTTTCTCTTTGTTTCTCTCCTTTTCTCTCCCTTTCTCGCTCATTCTGCACATCTTCTGGCCTCTCTATGGAACTCGCTTCAGTCTTTTTCTCTACTTTCTCTTTGTTTCTCTCCTTTTCTCTCCCTTTCTCGCTCATTCTGCACATCTTGTAGCCTCTCATTGGAACTTGCTTCAGTCTTTTCCCCTTTGTTTCTCTCCTTTTCTCTCCCTTTCTCGCTCATTCTGCACATTTTCTGGCCTCTCTATGGAACTTGCTTCAGTCTTTTTCTCTCTTTTCCCCTTTGTTTCTCTCCTTTTCTCTCCCTTTCTCGCTCATTCTGCACATCTTCTGGCCTCTCTATGGAACTTGCTTCAGTCTTTTTCTCTCTTTTCCATTTTGTTTCTCTCCTTTTCTCTCCCTTTCTCGCTCATTCTGTACAACTTCTGGCCTTTCTATGGAACTCGCTTTAGTCTTTTTCTCTCTTTTCCCCTTTGTTTCTCTCCTTTTCTCTCCTTTTCTCGCTTATTCTGCACATCTTCTGGCCTCTCTATGGAACTTGCTTCAGTCTTTTTCTCTCTTTTCCCCTTTGTTTCTCGCCTTTTCTCTCCCTTTCTCGCTCATTCTGCACATCTTCTGGCCTCTCTATGGAACTTGCTTCAGTCTTTTCCCCTTTGTTTCTCTCCTTTTCTCTCTCTTTCTCGCTCATTCTGCACATCTTCTGGCCTCTCTATGGAACTTGCTTCAGTCTTTTCCTCTCTTTTCCCCTATGTTTCTCTCCTTTTCTCTCCCTTTCTCGCTCTTTCTGTACATCTTCTGGCCTCTCTTTGGAACTTGCTTCAGTCTTTTTTCCTCTTTTCCCCTTTTTTTCTCTCCTTTTCTCTCCCTTTCTCGCTCATTCTGCACATCTTCTGGCCTCTCTATGGAACTTGCTTCAGTCTTTTTCCCTCTTTTCCTCTTTGTTTCTCTCCTTTTCTCTGCCTTTCTCTCTCATTCTGCACATCTTCTGGCCTCATTATGAAACTTGCTTCAGTCTTTTTCTCTCTTTCCCGTTTGGTTCTCTCCTTTTCTCTCCCTTTCTCTCTCATTCTGCACATCTTCTGGCCTCTCTATGGAACTTGCTTCAGTCTTTTCCCCTTTGTTTCTTTGTTTCTCTCCTTTTCTCTCCCTTTCTCCCTCATTCTGCACATCTTCTGGCCTCTCTATGGAACTTGCTTCAGTCTTTTTCTCTCTTTTCCCCTTTGTTTCTCTCCTTTTCTCTCTCTTTCTCGCTCATTCTGCAAATCATCTGGCCTCTCTATGGAACTTGCTTCAGTCTTTTTCTCTCTTTTCCCCTTTATTTCTCTCCCTTTCTCACTCATTCTGCACATCTTCTGGTCTCTCTATGGAACTTGCTTCAGTCTTTTTCTCTCTTTTCCCCTTTGTTTCTCTCCTTTTCTCTCCCTTTCTCGCTCATTCTGCACATCTTCTGGCCTCTCTATGGAACTTGCTTCATTCTTTTTCTCTCTTTTCCCCTTTGTTTCTCTCCCTTTCTCGCTCATTCTGCACATCTTTAGGCCTCTCTATGGAACTTGCTTCAGTCTTTTTCTCTCTTATTCTCAGTGTGTCACACACCCCGCTTCCCCTTTAATTCTTACGATCGGGTTACTCCACCAGCAGGTAGCGACGTTGCAGATAGAAGTCTTGAAAACGAGCCCCTTCCGGCCTATATATACCTGGGACCTCCCACTTAACACCCAGTGTTTTCTCTCAGCAAGATGCGACAAGACAGAAGAATGAAGTCTCCTGCTTGCAGGTAGCCGGGGTCAAACCCCGGCATCCCCTTTTGGTCTATTTCTGCCCAGTCAATTGTTTATATGCCTAGATAGTTAATGGAAGCCTCCCAGCCTAGGCTGCTGGCTGGGCAATGGTAGATGGCACTATATGGTGCCTAGGAGCTTATCTCCTCCGCTCGACCCCACGCGTGGGGCAATGCGGCTATCCGGCATGGTGATCCGGATTTGGGATGCCCCTGTCCCGATGTTCCCCTTGGCCACCTTCTCCCGCTTGGTCCCTTCTCCCTTCGCTTTGGGGGGGTGGTTTGTATGGGGTGCTTTTTACTTATGTGACGTGTGTTTGTGGGGAGCGCTGGCAGCCGCAGGGTCAGCACTGCGGCGTGCGGGCGCGTGTCCTGAGCTGCTGGGGCTCCTTCTACATGTGTTTTAACTTCCCCCGCTTGGCTGGCTTGGGGGACTGAGGGCGTCTGTGGCGCCCGTTTGCACACGGCGCCGCCATTCGGCAGGCCGCGCTGCTCGGGTCTTGGGGGCGGGGCCTCGCTCCCTTTCGGCACTTGCTGTGTGATTCATTGGTGGGCCCGCCTTCCTTTCTCTGCCTCATCACGGAGACAGGTGCTGGGGCTGAGCTGGGGAAAGTGCGTTTCCAGGAGTACTGTGTTCAGTTTTCTGCAGCAGTAACAGGTTAGCGGTCCCCACCTCGGCTCAGGAGGGGCCGTCATTTAAGCTGTGTTGTTTAGTCTCACATTGTGGCTGTGTAGTGCATGTGCTTGTGAGTTTTCCCTGGCACTTTAGCATAGCTCCTGGAGGCACTTATTGTTTTGATTGGTACATATATATATATATATATATATATATATATATATATATATATATGTCTTCATGGGTTGTATATATTGTTTATATATTTTACCATTACTTTTTGGAGGGGGAACTCCTTGAGGAGTCGGATGAGCCTGCAGACCAGCAATTGGTTGGCACCGCTGGCGATCAGGCTGTGGTGGTGTCCCTTGACACTCCTTCCATTTTGGCTCAAATGTTTGAAATTTTGGCTTTGGATCTGCCCGTGGTTGTCCCCCCGCCAAAGGGTGAGTTGTTTGATGTGCCCCAGCTGCGTTTGGTGTTTCCCAGGCAACAACACTTTGTGAGGGTTGTCCTTAAGGAATGGGAACAACCCACGCGCCTGGCTGGAGTTCCTCCTAGTTGGGATAAACGTTATCCCTTTCTGGAGGATTTGGTGAAGCTTTGGTCGGTTCCCCCTGACGTCGATGCCCCTGTGTTAGGGCTGTCTAACACGGCTGTGTTGCACTCCCCTGACACTACTACCATTAAAGATGGTGAGGATCGTCGGATTGATCAATTGGCTCGCCATGGTTTTATCAGTGCTGGATCGGCACTGCGGCCGGTGTGTGCTTCGGCGCTTCTTCTGATGGCAGTTAGGTCCATTATTAGAGATCTGTATGCAGGTCTTGATCCCACGTGTGATGAGTTCAGTTCTCTCAAGCAGTGTGAGTCGTTTATTTCCTTTGTCATGACCGCCCAGGACGATGCACTTGCGATGAGTAGCAGGACAGCGGCACTGTTGGTTGCTATTCGTCTAAGAAGGCACTTACAGCGCTTCCTTTTGTAGGTTTGCGCCTGTTTGGCGATAAATTGGATTCAGTTACCAAGGGTGGTAAGTTGCCTCAATGCAAGAGGCCTCGTCGTTCCTTTCGGGGTGCGACTTCCTTTAGTCTCTCCTTTCGGTGAGTCAGAGCGGGCAGAGGGGCTTCCTTTCCCGCTACCAGGGGTGCAGGTTGGACCCAGGGGAGGGGCCGTGGCAGTCCCGGTCAGTCCTGGGGCGCCAAGCCCAAGCCTGCTGGTAAGCCCGCTCAGCAATGAGGGGGTGCCCTCACCCGTGCGGGTGGGGGGACGATTGCGACACTTCTCCCTGGTTTGGGACCAGGAGGTTCCGGACAGATGGATCCAGGAGGTGGTGTCGTCCGTTTACAAGCTGGAGTTCGAGTCTCGCCCTCCTTCACGGTTTTTCCGGTCTCGGGTGCCCACCGATCCTTTGGCCGCGAAGGGGCTCCTGGTGTCAGTAAGGAATCTTCTGGAAATGGCGGTCATCCGGCCGGTGCCGCACTTAGAGATGGGCCTCAGTTTTTACTCCAATCTTTTGACAGTCCCCAAGAAGGACGGATCGGTTCGCCCCGTCCTGGATCTGAAGTTCCTCAACAGGTTCACCCGTACTCGGAAGTTTCGCATGGAAACTCTGCGATCGGCCATCGGTTCTCTTCGGCAGGGGGACTTTATGACGTCCATAGACATCAAGGATCTGCCAGGTTCATCAACGTTTTCTTCGGTTCGGGATGAAGGATCGGCATTTTCACTTCGTGGCACTTCCGTTTGGCCTTACCTCGGCTCCAAGAGTGTTCACCAAGGTGCTGGCAGGGGTGATGGCCATTCTCAGATCTCGGGGCATTCATGTTGTACCTTATCTGGACGACCTTCTCATCATGGCTCCTTCTCTCAATCAATCAGAGACGGACACCAGGACGATGGTCTCCACGCTGGAAAGCTTCGGTTGGGTGATCAACTTTCTCAAGTCCTCCCTCGCTCCGGCCAGGGTGGTGTCCTTTCTGAGAATGCGGTTGGATTCTTGTCAACACAGGGTGTTTCTGCCTCAATCCAAGATTTGTCTGATTCAGGAGTTGGCTCGGGTCCTTCTTTCCAATCCTCGACCGTCCATCCATTTAGGGATGAGACTGGTAGGGTTGATGGTTGCCTCATTCGAGGCAGTTCCTTTCGCTCAATTTCACACAAGGACGCTTCAGCTTCATCTGTTGGCGTCTTGGGACCGGCGACCACGTCGTTGGATCGGCCCTTCCAGTTGTCCTCCCGGGTCCGGCAGTCCCTTCAATGGTGGTTGGTCTCGACCAATCTCTTGAGGGGCAGGTCTTTCCTGATTCCTCTTTGGGAAATTGTCACCACGGACGCCAGTCTTTCGGGATGGGGAGATTCTGGAAGGATCTTCAGTTTCGGGGGCAGTGGGGACCTCGAGAGGCCCACTTGCCCATCAATGTTCTGGAACTGAGAGCCATCCATCTGGTTCTAGTTCTTTTGACTCAACATGTTCTGGGCCTTCCGGTTCAGGTTCGCTCGGACAATCGAACAGCGGTTGCTTACATCAATCATCAGGGAGGGACTCGCAGTCTGGGTGCCCTCAGAGAGGTGTCCCTGATCCTGACCTGGGCGGAGGCACATGTTCCTTGTCTCTCGGCAGTTTACATTCCGGGTGTGGAAAACAGGGAAGCGGATCTGTTGAACAGGTGCTCTTCCCGTCTGGGAGAATGGGCTCTCCATCCTCTAGCGGTGGACGCCATGTCCCTGAGCTGGGGGGATCTGGGTTTTCTGTACCTGTTTCCTCCGATACCCATGCTAGGCAAGGTGGTACGGAAGCTGGCTCTGGAAAGGGTGTCCGCCATTCTCGTGGCTCCAAGGTGGCCAAGGCGAGTATGGTTCGCAGACATCGTTCGGCTGGCGGTGGATCAGTTCGCTCTGCCTCTTCGGCCCGATCTGCTCACTCAGGGCCGGCTGTGTTACCCCAATTTACCAACGCTGGGTTTGACGGCTTGGCTGCTGAAACCTTCATCTTGAAGGAGGAGGGTCTTTCTGACTCGGTTGTTAAGACTCTGATCGGTGCCCGGAAGAGGTCTTCTTCTACCATCTACCATAGGACTTGGAAAGCCTATATCGCTTGGTGTGAGGTTAGATCTTTGCCTTGTAGGGTCTTTTCGGTTTCCAGGATTCTGGAGTTTTTGCAATCAGGGCTGGACTCTGGTCTTCAGCTGAGTACTTTGAAAGGGCAGGTTTCTGCCTTATCTATCTTTTTTCAGAAGCGTTTTGCGCTTCATCCTTTAGTTAAAACTTTTTTCCAGGGGTTACGCATGTGCGGCCTCCCAGGAAACCATTACTCCCTGTTTGGGACTTGAACTTGGTTCTCTCTGCTCTTCAGGTTCCTCCCTTTGAGCCCTTGCAGGATATTGCTCTGTCTACCTTGACTCAGAAGACTGCCTTCTTGGTAGCTATCACTTCTGTTCGGCGTGTCTCGGAGTTGGCAGCCTTGTCGATTCAGGCGCCCTACTTTGAGAGGCATCAGGACAAGGTGGTCTTTCATTTCAAACCGGACTTTCTTCCTAAGGTTGTTTCTGCTTTTCATTTGAATCAGGATATTGTTCTTCCCTCCTTGTGTCCTAAGCCTAAGAATGACAAGGAGAGGGTTTTGCATTGTTTGGATGTAGTACGCTGTGTTAAGTACTATTTGATTACTACTTCTCCTTTTCGTAAAACTGATGCCTTTTTTGTTGTGCCCTGTGGGCCAAGTCTTCCATTAGCAAATGGATACGTCAGGCCATTATTGGGGCCTATTCTGCTAAGGGGAAAGTTCCCCCTTTTGTGAGTACTCACCTGTAAAATGGATATTGTCAGTGTGTCACACACCCCGCTTCCCCTTTAATTCTTACGATCGGGTTACTCCACCAGCAGGTGGCGACGTTGCAGCGAGAAGTCTTGAAAACGAGCCCCTTCCGGCCTATATATACCTGGGACCTCCCACTTAACACCCAGTGAATTCAAACAGCAGTAAGACAAGAGGCTCGATTCAGAGACACATTCGTCCGGACTTCCGTAGCTGTCTGTGAAAGTTTTGGTGGGTGTTTGTCATTTTTTGGCTTTTTTTCGTATATATTTTTCACTCGCACGAACGTTCGAGAACATGTGTATATGCTCTTTCGATAATGGTGACAAAATCGGAAGATTTTCGTTACTTCGGGAGCTTTTTCCCACCAAATCGGAAATGTTTAGTCCGTTCAGAAATTTTTCGTTATTGCAATGGGCTTGCGATTAATTCAGAGAGCTGATTGCCGATGGTCCCAGACCTCATAAATTCGTTTCTGGCCCAAAACATTCCCGGCACCTTTTTGACTACGGGAGCGCGAGCCATCCATGGACGAGGCTACTGCCTTTGAGGAGCATGAGGATCTGCAACTCATGGGCATTGAGATCGTCCGGAGGGCAGAGACCAGATTGCACCGGCGGCGACGCATGGACATCAATTGCATGCATGACGTTGAGCTGTTCGAGCTGACCAGGCTTAATCGCGCTTCCCTCCATAAACTGTATAGTGAGCTGCGGCCATGGTTAGCCCGCACCACAAGGAAGGGGCAAGCAATTTCAGGTATGACCAAGATGCTTGGCTGCCGGCAATTTTTGGCGAACGGCTCGTTCCAGAGGCTGGGTGCCCTCTCCGTGGGGATCTCACAGCCTACGCTGAGCCGCGCGCTATCCAAATTTTTGGAAGGCATGGCTACCATAACTCGGAAATATATTTGTTTCCCTGAGGATATGGTAGCCAGAAACGCCATTAAGCTGGCATTTTATAACATCGCCGACATGCCCAATGTCATGGGTGCAATTGACTGCACGCACGTTGCCCTGGTCCCTCCGTCAAGCGACGAGTATATATACAGGCAAGTTTGGGCTTCCATTGTATCTAAATATTTGTGTGTCCCTCCTTTGCCCAATCACATTATTTTTGGTCGTCATTGGGAATAGTCCCTCCTTTTCTGAAATGCATCCTTGTGACTAATGTCTCCATTTTTATTAGCTCTCATTGGCAATAGTCCCTCCTTTTCTGAAATGCATCCTTGTGACTAATGTCTCCATTTTTAGTAACTCTCATTGGGAATAGTCCCTCCTTTTCTGAAATGCATCCTTGTGACTAATGTCTCCATTTTTAGTAACTCTCATTGGCAATAGTCCCTCCTTTTCTGAAATGCATCCTTGGGCCTAATGTCTCCATTTTTAGTAACTCTCATTGGCAATAGTCCCTCCTTTTGATTAGTCCCTCTAGGTTCATACTCTCTGCTTTACATGTTCCCTCATTGCAATCACTCCCTCCTTGCTAATGCTCCCTCCTTGCCAAGAGTGTATGTGCAACAATGGCCCTTATTTTTACAGGACTAAAAAAGTTAGTTATTTCCAAGTAAAACATTTGTAAGTGTACTTAAAATAGAACTAGTAACTCAACCTTGTCAAGGCTCAAACATTGATCTTCTTTTGTTGCCCACTTAAATGTAACGTAGTTGTTTAGTGTTATTTGTCTGGATGTTACATTTTGACTTAGGCTGTTTGAAGTGTGCGTTGGATTTGTTTCCTAATCGTTATTTTTTTGTTGTTTATGTTTTCTTTTTACACAGAAATCGCAAAATGGGCCATTCGCTGAATGTGCAAGCAGTGGTGGGCCAGGACATGCGTTTTCTGAGCGTCCTGGCAGGCTACCCTGGCTCAGCCCATGATGCCTACATCCTGCGCAGATCAGGATTATTCCGGCGGTTTGAGTCAGGGGAATTTGCGGGTGCATGGCTCCTTGGTAAGTTGGCTCAAATTACCGATTTGGATTGTATATGTATGGCTTTGATTTTGGTTGTATTAACCTTTCCTAAACGCTGCCTTGCCCATCACCTTGTGAACATGTGTAACCCCACTGGAACCATTGCATTATACAAACTACATAGGCTGCCAAATTGTTTGGCCTGCATTGTTTTAATTAATAAGTGTAATGCGAGGCAAAGTCTGAAACCGCCTTCCAAACAATTTAAGATCAAAATCGGTTATTGACTTTACCAGAGAGTCTGCGCCATCTTTGCTTACATGCATTTCACTTACTGAGTAGAGGTGAGCGGGATAAAGTGCAGGGGCTGGCTTACACCGGTTTTGGACTAAGCCAAGACTGAAAATGGGTCAGGTCAACTTATCCCATAAAACATTGTTCTGCAGCACAGACAGGCAACAATAGCTGCTAACAGTCTATCTGATTGGCCAGCATCCACAGTATTATTTGCCTACTTTGGACCACCATCTATCACATTTTTTTGATTCTGGTTTTTGCATCTGCAATATGTATGCTCATGTTTGTGTGACAATGTCACATACCTCTTTTATTTTTATTGGAGTAGGAATGTTGCGTGGCAATGTATGATTTACTGTTTTTTTTAATTTTGGTTACATTTTTTAGGGGATTTGGGGTATCCACTACTGCCGTGGCTGATGACTCCGGTCCTCCGGCCACAGACTCCAGCACAAGAGGCCTATAATCGTGCACATCGAAAGACCAGGGCAGTGGTGGAGAGGGCCTTTGGACTCCTCAAGACCCGGTTTCGATGTTTGGACCACACTGGGGGCTCCCTGCAGTATGACCCCAAAAAGGTAATTGACATCATAATGGCATGTGCAGCGCTCCATAATTTAGCTATTATGCAAAGGGTCCCCTGATATCTGGATTGCCCACCCTCTCCACCCTCCGATGAGGCAGACGACGCCTATGTGGGCCAGCCAAGTGCGTCTGGGCAAGCCGTGCGGGCAAATTTAATAGCCACACATTTTTCCGAATGTTGTATTTGTTTTTTTTTTTATTTGGTTGTTATTTTTATTTGGTTGGTTTTGCTATGTTTCATTTCATTATTAAGTAAACAATAATGAATTTGGCCAACCCAAACAAAAAACTATGTGTGAGTATTTATTTGTAGACCTTGGTTATTGTTTGTTTTGGTGACAACTTGAACTCATATTTCTCTATCAAAACAACACAGACATGAGCTTGGTGAAACAAAAATGTTTACTAAATCGTAAAAGGTTTATGTGCTACAAACAGAATAGTATCTGAGTGGGCCTCACATACTTGTGGACCAGACATGTACATGCAATTATTTACAATTTGGTTTTAGGGAAAAAAATTTGCACAAAAAAAAACCCTCTCCTGCTTGCCCACATTTTCCACCGACACAGGTTGAAAGCAAACCTAGCTATGCCACATCTACACCTGTAAGTCAGTGGCCCACCCAAAACAGAACACCCAGTCCCAATCCAAATCCAGTACAATCACAGCCAGGGTCCAAGGTCTTAGTTGTTAAGGCCAGAATGTCTCCCAATCATGCCGCCAAACATGAGGAGCCACCACAAATGTTAGAGTGCCCATGGCAGCCGCACAACACCTTAAGTGGCCGATTCAGTGAGTCTTGGACTCTGGCATTGGCTACTGGGCTACCTCAGGCCTTTAATGAGCTATATGGGGGAGAATCAAAAACAAACTAGCAAGAACAGCGCAAAATGGAAGATTTATAGCCCTCACCAGACAAGTCAATCCAGTGGGGATGTATCGCAAAGATATGGACCAGATTCACGCCAAACACACCTTAATATGGGTGATGCCCATAGAACCCAGGTTGGCCCACTTGGTGGGGGGGGGGGCATAACCTGGGCCTGTGTGGCATTCAGAATCTGCAACTGTTCCAAAATGTGTCTTTGGTTAGTGTGCATTTCTGCCATGCCTGACCTTAGTTCAGAAGTCAAGTTGGCCATGTGGCTGTTATGGGTCCTCAATTCAGTCAGCACGGCACTGAAGGTAGTATTTAGGGACTCTAATTGGCTCCTAATATGCTCCTGATTTTGCTGATTTTGCCGACGAAAAAGCCGCCTCTCTTGGTGCCATGCTGACTCCATCATCTGCACGCCCCTCCCCTGGGAAACTGGGCGACATTGCTGAGTACGCCGCCCAATTCCCCGGGTTGTGGGGCGTGCAGATGATGTTTCTCGAGGACCCCCAACAGCCACAGGTCTGCTCGCCAAATCCTCAGCAGCAGATCTGAAACTGGGGACTGGAGGGTCAGTCTCTGCATTCTGCCCACGATGTGCAGGCAGCATGCAGCCAGCTTCCCTCTGCTGCTGTGGATTTGGCGGAGACACATTTTGGGACAGTTGCAGATTCTGTCCTAGGGGAAGATCTTCAGAATCTCCTAGGAAGCTTCCATCTTCCTCCTGCTCCTGGATTTGCTCCATCTGTGTGTGGCTCTGTTGGGGACATGTAAAAAAAAACAGGTTCAGTGTGGGGAATACCTCTAAAAACCACACAAGCAAAACATGACAACCTACATGCATACACAACAGCATCAAAATACACTTACCGTAGACATCGGATCCTGGGTCCTATGCAACGCGGAAGAAGACGGCAGCGGTAACATGGAAGAGAAGTCCCCACTAGCTGAGGGATGATGCTGTCCTGCTTTAGAAGAAAAAGAGCTATGAAACCACACAACTATGCATAGTTTATGTTTAAGAACACATATGGTAATCAAAGAAACGTGGCCAAGCAGTAAGGGCCCCTCCCACAACGTGGCCACTTGGCATTCACTAGGAATGGCATTACATTAGTGCATGGATTGTTAAACCAGACTAGACCCATTCTTCATGTGTCTCCAAACAAACATGCAACTAATGGCTGATGTGTGAGTTGCCACATCCCTTTAAGGCGATGAAGTTAACTCACTAAGGTGGCAAAAAACACTTACAATATGATTCTGGTGGGGGACATTGTATGGCATAAAACATTTCTAGCAAACCATCTTAATCAGTTGGCCAACTAACCCAGCTCTTCCCAAATTGACAAACAGCCAAACATGTTAGTGTGGCGTGTGCTTGTCAATTAATACATAGCACCCATTCCTTTTCTCCACTCCTAAGTGACATATTTTTCATAAATTAACTTAAACATCATGTATGTGGGTGGCATTGTGCACATTACCAGGCCACACACATGACACACCCTAGTGAGCACTCCCAACAAACCCACCCCCTAGAGCCATGTGTTTAGCTAGCCCTTGCTGCCACCCCCTAGAGCCATGTGTTTAGCTAGCCCTTGCTGCCACCCCCTAGAGCCATGTGTTTAGCTAGCCCTTGCTGCTACCCCCTAGAGCCATGTGTTTAGCTAGCCCTTGCTGCCACCCCCTAGAGCCATGTGTTTAGCTAGCCCTTGCTGCCTATGTGTATGTTTCCATACATTTGTGGGGTCATTCACACACTACTAACCTGCAGGAATTGGTGGGTTGTCGGTGTCCTGCTGGGCCGAGTGTCCCTCTAAGGCCACGGGATGTAATAAGGACAGCACCATCTCCTCAGCCGGTGTAAATCGCATTTTTGTTGGGAAACCTCCGCCAGTTGTTTCGCTGAAAAACATAGTAAGCATAATTAAGCACACTGATGGAGAGACAAGAATAATACAAACCCAAACCTGACCTATGTACCTGTGCATCCGCCTTAGACTCTCTTTCTTCCGCACTGCATATTTTAGGTCCGAAATCTTATGTTGAATCTGGTCCATATCTTTACGTTCCTCACCCGCGGCATTGACTTGCCTGGTGAGTTCTTCAAAAATCTCAGTTTTGCGCTGTTTACTGGTGTGTTTTGATTTCCTGCTATATAGCTCATCAAAATGTAAGGTGAGCCCAGTAGCCAATGCCAGAGTTTGGGACTCTGCAAAACGGCCACCCAAGTGTCCTCTGCGCAAGTTGCGCCCTCTTCGGGGTGGTTGTGGCTCCTCAGTGCTTGGTGGCAAATGGGGTGACATTCTGGCCTGGGGGGATGGAGGAGACCTCAAGGACTGGAGGCTGGCTGTTGATCTTACTGGACTTGGGAAGGGACTGGGTGTTCGGGGCTGGGTGGACCCTGAAGTTGCAGGTGTAGATGTGGCATAGGGGGGATGCATGCCAACCTGTGCCTGAGGAGAATGTGGGCGAGCAAGAGAGGGTCTTGGCGAGCTGGAGCTGCTGCTTGGAGCCCTGTGGGTCTGTGGGGCCTTGGAGGTGGTTGGCTGGGTCTGTGGGGCCTTGGAGGTGGTTGGCTGGGTCTGTGGGGCCTTGGAGGTGGTTTGCTTGGGTGAGGCATATCTGCTCCCACTTTTTCCCTTAGCTTTTGAGCCACGTGCGGGGGGGAAGGGGGCCGTTGGCCTTTGGCGGCTTTTCGGGCTTCTGGACCGTGATCTTGTTTGGCCCCTGCGGCGCCTTGGGCCCCTGCTGCGGCTTCTGGACCGTGATCTTGTTTGGCCCCTGCTGCGCCTTGGGCCCCTGCTGCGGCTTCTGGACCGTGATCTTGTTTGGCCCCTGCTGCGCCTTGGGCCCCTGCTGCGGCTTCTGGACCGTGACCTTGTTCGGCCCCTGCTGCGCCTTGGGCCCCTGCTGCGGCTTCTGGACCGTGATCTTGTTCGGCCCCTGCTGCGCCTTGGGCCCCTGCTGCGGCTTCTGGACCGTGATCTTGTTCGGCCCCTGCTGCGGGCCCTGTGTTTTGGGCCTTTGCCTATGGCCTTGGTGCCACGTGGGGGGGGGTGATGTGGGGCAGGGTGGGGTGGGGCTTCGTCCCCTCTTACCCATCTGTGGGCCATGAGTTTTTGCAGCCTTGGTTACCTTGGTCTTTGGTTGTGGTGGTGCTGCCACCTCCTTTTTGGCCGCAGCCTTGGTGGTAGCCCTTAGTCTGGCTTTAGGCTCTTGCGACCTGGTTTGCGGACCCTCGGCCTGCTCAGCCTGCTTGCTCTGCTTCTTCATTGGGATTTTTTTTTTTGGTGCCATTTTGTGTGGACTCTCAAAGAGAATGAGCTGTGTGTGCAGGGACCTTTAAATAAGGTCTCCGGCGTGTGACGCCTACGCGTTCGCTTACGCGCACGTCCGGCCGTTCGCACGGTCGTGCGAAACCCGGAAACCGCTGGGGCCGTGCTTATCTGCTGCAGAGAAGAAGAAGAAAGATGGCGCCCACTATCTTCACCCGCCAACAAGAAGAGATAATCATGCTTGTAAGTGTCTTTTAAGGACTTTGCTTTGATTGGTAAATGCTGCTCTACATGTTAAGGATGCGCAAAAAGTAATATTTTGGTTAAAGATTTGGTTCTACTACATGCACACCCAAGCGCACGCCACACACGTGCCAAACGACAGTGCTGCCATATTTGAAAGTTAACTTAGGCTAGAAGTGTGTGTGTGTATGTGTTCATGTGATTGAACCAAAGAATGTATTGTTGCCACTTCTAGATATGCATTTCTGAGTTCTTGCTATGTTTGATTTCTGTTTTGTAGACCATGCTGGAGCGCAGGTACGACTACCTGCCCAACTCGTTTGCCAAACGAAATGTCACCCTGGAGATCATCTCGGAGATCCAACAACAGACCGACACCACCTTCACCCACACACAGATCATGCAGCATTGGTCGGACCTGAAGCGACTGCACATGCCCCGGGTGCGGAGGTTTTTTGGGATCCATTTCCCAAGTAAGTACATAGCGCTTGCATGCAAGATGTAACTACGACAGAATTTAGGCCTTTTATTTATAATGCCTTCTCTTTGGTAGTGTTGGAAATGGATTACAGAATCCGCCACACCCGGAGGCGCACAGGCCGACCAGTGCTGCATGATTCTGCAGCTGGGAGTGAAGGTGGTGGATCTCCAGGGCGACGGGCCGACCCCTCCTCTGTGGCCTCCTCAGACCAGCCCCTGGACCTTACCACAGAGGAGGGGCGGCACAGCGTGGGCAGGGAGTCGTACCCTGCCACGCATGCGGGAGGCTCTGGTATGTCACTCTTCATGTCTACACAAAAACATATACATGCTAGCTCCTGATATCATCAAACTGATTCCTTTCATCTGTTTATCTAGGTGCTTCGGGAGCGGGTGAGGAAGTGGAAGAGGAGGCAGCAGATGTGCTCCAAGCAGAAGCTGGAGAAGGTGAGTGATGTGAACCAGACTTGGCCAAAGACATTTTGTGACTGAGGAATTTGACCATAAAACTGAACATAATTCCCATGTTTCTACAGGCACTTCTTCACAGCAGAGCCAGGACCCAGGACCTCAGCGTGTTGTCCCCAACGAGCCAGCTCGCGGCCACCAACCAAGTAAGTAGTCAGGGCATTATTAGCATTTATGTGGTACTTGACATCAAAACACAGATACATCAAGGCCTAGCCCATGGCAATATAAGAGTGACCTATGGTCACTTCCTTAGCTTTATGACTTGCCAGAATTACATATGTAGCCTTGATTTATTTATGTAACTTCAAAACCTTCAATCCACAGGTGGCAAACATGTATTTGTATGAATCTAATGTTTTTTTCTCCATTTGTTACAGGGACCACACGGCAACAAATTTTAGAAATGAATAGGAGGGTCCTTGCGTTGGTGGCCGATATGAAAGTGATGGTTGACTCGTTGGGGACAACAGAAGACGAAGAGGAGTAAAGTCCTGGGTCCTGGCCCTGTTCTGCTGATGCAGATTTTATTCCATTTTAGAGTTTTTAAACAAAAAAAAAAAAAAATGTTATTTGGCCACAGCCAAAATTTTTTTAAAATGTTTGAAAAAAAAAAAATGTTATTTGGCCAGAGGCAAAACATTTTTAAAATGTTTTAAAAAAAAAGAAAAATTTTATAGTAAATAAGTTAAAAGAAACCAACGTTTCAGTGTCATTTCTGGAAACACATACATTTACCAAAATAAAAGGGGCAAATACATATTTAGAGGTCAAGATTCAGATGTCCACGAAGTGATCTGGGTAAGTTTTAGGGACCTAAAATGGAAGAAGAACCAAAGCGCTAAGTGATTTGGGTAAGTTTTAGGGACATAAAATGGAAGAAGAACCAAAGCGCTAAGTGATTTGGGTCAGTTTTAGGGACATAAAATGGAAGAAGAACCAAAGCGCTAAGTGATTTGGGTAAGTTTTAGGGACATAAAATGGAAGAAGAACCAAAGCGCTAAGTGATTTGGGTAAGTTTTAGGGACCTAAAATGGAAGAAGAACCAAAGCGCTAAGTGATTTGGGTAAGTTTTAGGGACCTAAAATGGAAGAAGAACCAAAGCGCTAAGTGATTTGGGTAAGTTTTAGGGACATAAAATGGAAGAAGAACCAAAGCGCTAAGTGATTTGGGTAAGTTTTAGGGACATAAAATGGAAGAAGAACCAAAGCGCTAAGTGATTTGGGTAAGTTTTAGGGACCTAAAATGGAAGAAGAACCAAAGCGCTAAGTGATTTGGGTAAGTTTTAGGGACATAAAATGGAAGAAGAACCAAAGCGCTAAGTGATTTGGGTAAGTTTTAGGGACATAAAATGGAAGAAGAACCAAAGCGCTAAGTGATTTGGGTAAGTTTTAGGGACATAAAATGGAAGAAGAACCAAAGCGCTAAGTGATTTGGGTAAGTTTTAGGGACATAAAATGGAAGAAGAACCAAAGCGCTAAGTGATTTGGGTAAGTTTTAGGGACATAAAATGGAAGAAGAACCAAAGCGCTAAGTGATTTGGGTAAGTTTTAGGGTGTGAAAATGGAAGAAGAAACAAAGCGCTAAGTGATTTGGGTAAGTTTTAGGGTGTGAAAATGGAAGAAGAAACAAAGCGCTAAGTGATTTGGGTAAGTTTTAGGGACCTAAAATGGAAGAAGAAACAAAGCGCTAAGTGGTTAGGGTGAGCTTTAAGGGACCTAAAGGGAAAAGGCAGGATAGCGCTAAGTGGTTAGGGTGAGCTTTAAGGGACCTAAAGGGAAAAGGCAGGATAGCGCTAAGTGGTTAGGGTGAGCTTTAAGGGACCTAAAGGGAAAAGGCAGGATAGCGCTAAGTGGTTAGGGTGAGCTTTAAGGGACCTAAAGGGAAAAGGCAGGATAGCGCTAAGTGGTTAGGGTGAGCTTTAAGGGACCTAAAGGGAAAAGGCAGGATAGCGCTAAGTGGTTAGGGTGAGCTTTAAAGTGGACCAACACCCAGGATTTTGACTATCCTGGGTTTTGGTCCACTTCAGGGGGGCACCCCGATTAGGGGTGCCCCACTGTGTAAAACCCCCCAGAAACCCCCAAACTCACCTCACCACGCTCCCACGGACAAGCGGCGGACAAGGCAGCGCGTCCGCCGCCGCCTCCTGCGCGCCCCTCTGACAGTGCGCGCGCCCGCGCCGGCCATTCACAAACGGCCGGCGCGGGCGTGCGCACGGCTAGAGGAGCGCGCGGGAGGATCAGGTGAGTTCTTTTGGGGTTTTGGGGGGGGTCCCTCACCGCGGGACATCCCGATCTCGGATGTCCCGCGGTGAGGGGGGTGATCGGCCCGGGAATCTTATAGATTCCCGGGCCGATCACCCATGGGTGACGGTCCACTTTAAGGGACCTAAAGGGAAAAGGCAGGATAGCGCTAAGTGGTTAGGGTGAGTTTAGTGATGGGAGTGAAATTATGTATGCGAGCACTTTAATGAGAGAAGTTTGTAGTGCGCAGGTGCAATATCGTAAGAATTTCGTCTGGACGAATACTTTTGGAAAAAATGAAGCAGGATTTATCGGGAAAATGATAGGATTCGTGTGAGGATACGATGGGAAAAGGGCAAAAACGAAAGGCTACGTTATGTTAGTTGAGAAAAATGAATCTGAAAATTCTCGATTGAAAATGACATCCTCGTCTGCGTACTCTGGCATACGAGCGCACGGACGCTCTACGGAAGGTTTACGAAGCATGCATAGAATCGCTCGAACGCTCATGCGAGAGCGGGAAATTTTGAAAATGTTACGACGTCGGCACCAAACCGAAAGTTTTTTTGTGTCTCTCTGAATCGAGCCTCATGAGAATAAAGACCCTCACCTGGAACCAGACTCAGCGTAAGGCGGCACCCTCACCTCATGGGGTACAGATAGAGATGAGCGAACTTTTGAAAAATTCGATTCGACTGATTCGCCGAATTTTCCGACAAAAATCGTTTCGACCCGAATAAATTCGCGACGAATCGCTATTAAAAACGGCTATTTCTGAGCCTCCTAGAGCCTCAATAGGGTTGTAAACCATTCTGCCTTGCTGTAACACGCACAGGATGCGTGCTGGGTTAGTTAAATAATACTTTGAATAAATATCACATGCAGATCAGAGGCATCGCTAATAGAATCGCAGAGCGGCACAATTGAATTCAAGAGAGTTGAAGTGGCATCACTATGAGAGGCAGGAGCCCAAACATTGCTTTAAAGAGACACTGGAGTTGGCAGCAGCAGGAGCCCAAAAATTGGATGAATCACACCCTGGAGTTGGCAGAAGCAGCAGCAGGAGCCCAAACATTGGCTGAAAGAGACACTGGGGTTGGCTTCAGGAGCCCAAAAATTGGATGAATCACACCCTGGAGTTGGCAGCAGCAGCAGCAGCAGGAGCCCAAATATACACTGGAGTTGGCTTCAGGAGCCCAAACATTGGATGAATCACACCCTGGAGTTGGCAGCAGCAGCAGCAGGAGCCCAAATATACACTGGAGTTGGCTTCAGGAGCCCAAAAATTGGATGAGTCACACCCTGGAGTTGGCAGAAGTTGGCAGCAGCAGCAGCAGGAGCCCCAACATTACTTTAAAGAGACACTGGGGTTGGCTTCAGGAGCCCAAAAATTGGATGAATCACACCCTGGAGTTGGCAGCAGCAGCAGCAGGAGCCCCAACATTACTTTAAAGAGACACTGGGGTTGGCTTCAGGAGCCCAAAAATTGGATGATTCACACCCTGGAGTTGGCAGCAGCAGCAGCAGGAGCCCAAATATACACTGGGGTTGGCTTCAGGAGCCCAAAAATTGGATGAATCACACCCTGGGAGTTGGCAGCAGCAGGAGCCCAAATATTACTTTAAAGAGACACTGGGGTTGGCTTCAGGAGCCCAAAAATTGGATGAATCACACCCTGGAGTTGGCAGCAGCAGGAGCCCAAATATTACTTTAAAGAGACACTGGGGTTGGCTTCAGGAGCCCAAAAATTGCATGATTCACACCCTGGAGTTGGCAGCAGCAGCAGGAGCCCAAATATACACTGGAGTTGGCTTCAGGAGCCCAAAAATTGGATGAATCACACCCTGGAGTTGGCAGCAGCAGCAGCAGGAGCCCAAATATTACTTTAAAGAGACACTGGGGTTGGCTTCAGGAGCCCAAAAATTGGATGAATCACACCCTGGAGTTGGCAGCAGCAGGAGCCCAAATATTACTTTAAAGAGACACTGGGGTTGGCTTCAGGAGCCCAAAAATTGGATGATTCACACCCTGGAGTTGGCAGCAGCAGCAGCAGGAGCCCAAATATACACTGGGGTTGGCTTCAGGAGCCCAAAAATTGGATGAATCACACCCTGGAGTTGGCAGCAGCAGCAGCAGGAGTCCAAATATTACTTTAAAGAGACACTGGGGTTGGCTTCAGGAGCCCAAAAATTGGATGAATCACACCCTGGAGTTGGCAGCAGCAGGAGCCCAAATATTACTTTAAAGAGACACTGGGGTTGGCTTCAGGAGCCCAAAAATTGCATGATTCACACCCTGGAGTTGGCAGCAGCAGCAGCAGGAGCCCAAATATACACTGGAGTTGGCTTCAGGAGCCCAAAAATTGGATGAATCACACCCTGGAGTTGGCAGAAGTTGGCAGCAGCAGCAGCAGGAGCCCAAACATTACTTTAAAGAGACCCTGGGGTTGGCTTCAGGAGCCCAAAAATTGGATGAATCACACCCTGTGGAGAGTCATGTGGAGAAAAAGTAGCTTAGTTAGTAATATCTACATAAAATTATGAATAAACAAATGCAAAAGTATTGCCAAAGTGAAGTTTTGTTTGAGGGTGTGTTTCCACCTTTTAATTAAATCAGAAACAAGAAGGTATCATTGCCTCTGACTAATTAGCCCTCAAAAATTCTTGGAATTTTTAATCTGGAATCATGTCTGATCCGTCTTATCCGAAGAATATTAATAAAAAGTAAGAGTAACGTAAAGGATTTTTTATCAATACTTACTTGTGGTCCGATGCGGAGGAATGTCTGTAACTGGAGAGCAGCGCCTTAAATCTGTTTTGCACGATCCATCTTTCTTTAGTGTAGGTCTGGCCCCGTCATCAATCTACTGGAATACATCAGGCATTGTTGGGAGGAAAGCTTGGATGATCCAAGCGCCATTCATTTCCACGCAGGGTAGTCTCTGGAAAAAAAAAGTCTGTATAAACCAGGGTCTTTTTCATATAAAAACAAATGGTTATTCTTGCTTTTAAACCATATGTTCCACAGATTTACCAGTCATTGTGTCAGCCAATGAAGCAACTTTGTCTCGAAGTGCTGCAAAAGCAGTCCACTGCATCACAAGTGGCATCTGACACCCCCAGTCAACTGTCTGTCTGTTATGCTTTGGGTTCAGCTCCACTATCCATTGATGAAGATCTGATAATCATAAAATTCAGCAGCTACTGCCCAGCCAAGAAGTGGAGGAGACACTCGCCTCTTCTTCCACTAGCCGGCAATTAGTGATGAGGAGAGTGTCGTGGGAGGAGGTGTTGCAAGCCGAGGTAGTGGAAGAGGGTCCCTGGAGTCTGCGGCGGTGGCGGCGGCAGCAGCAGCAGATTATTGCGGACTGTTGTTCGGAAAAATCAGCTACTCAGCGATGTGGCAGTGTTTCATGCAGCATCCTGGGGAGAAAAAGTGGGTTAGTTAGTGTATATACATAAAATTATGAATAGACAAATGCAATAGTATTGCCAAAGTGAAGTTTTGTTTGAGGGTGTGTTTCCACCTTGTAATTAAATCAGAAACAACTAGCTATCATTTGCCTCTGAATAATTAGCCCTCAAAAATTCTTGGAATTTTTAATCTTGATGTCTGAGGGATTTCTCCTCTCAGACAGCGTCACCATAAGTCCAGCCTGCTGCATTACACTTGGAAGAACATCTTGTTTGCGCTGCGACAAGGAAGCCAAAGTCATGCGTCCTCACATGGCACACGTGTTCAGTCTAGTTTTTAAGTCTTGCCCCCATCTGAAAGAACAACAGGAAAGAAAGTTAGCATGCACTTCTGGCACTCCTACACCACCAAGCACAACCCTATTGAGCCTCAGCGTCACAACGGTGTACCCCACCATAGTCTGATTTGCGATGTTTCCACCCGTTGGAATTCCACCCTCCATATGCAGGATCCACTATAGCAGTGGTCCCCAACCCTGTCCTCAAGGCCCACCAACAGGCCAGGTTTTGCAGATCTCCACAAAGATGCACAGGTGGAGTAATTAGTGCAGCTGCAGAGCAATAGAGCTGGCTATTTGGAGATCCAAAAAACATGACATGTTGGTGGGCCTTGAGGACAGGGTTGAGGACCACTGCACTATAGGAACAGAGAAAAGCCATCACGGATTTCTGGATGATCCAAACGGATAGGGGGACACCTGTGTAAATTCAATGTAAACCATTGGCAGCTCATACGTGACACCGACCGTTTGCTCAGGCCCTTTGAGGAAGCTACGTTATTAGTCAGTTGCCAGGACTATGAGATGAACGATGAGATTCCACTGCTTCATGTACTACAACACATGTTGGAAACCATGGCTGGTCAGGGCACTGGAGACATGGCACATACATTTCACAGCCACATGAAGCCTGTGGGGGCTGAAGTGGAGGAGGAGGAGGGGGTGGGGCAAAGCAAACCACAGTTTAGGTTTCACAAAATGACCATTTTATCTAGTCATCTGACAGAAGAGGAGGAGCAGGAGCAGCCACAGGAGCTAGAGGGTTGTGAGTAAGGTGAGACAGAGGACCCAGACACACCGTGGCAGTTTACAGTGGAGATGGAGACAGGTAGTCCCTCCGAGTCATTTGCACAAATGGCACGATGCATGCTCACATGCTTGCGTACTAGTGAGCGCAGAATTGTCTCCATTTGTCAGCGGGAAGACTTCTGGCTCTCCAACTTATTGGACCCTCACTTCCGGCACAAAATGGGGGCATTTTTTACGCCCACTGAGAGGGAGGACAAACTGACCTACTACAGAGACATCCCACGTAGTCAGTTGGGCGATGTCTATCTGCGCCATGGCCCATACTCCCGCAGGTCTGACTCGGGGGGACCTCTGCGATCACCTTCCACTGCCATGGCTGCTGGCAGCAGCCTCAGTCTTCAGTCGCTAGTGAGTAGCTTTCTACACCCGCATAGTGAGTCTACTCATGAGCAGCAGGAAGACCTGGAGCTGGACCTCAAACAGCAGGTCATGTCATACCTTGACATGACCATGCCAACACACCTTCAAGATCCACTGGATTTGCTGGGAAGCCAAACTTGACTTGTGCCCGCAACTAGCAGAGTTTGCCCTGGAAAAGCTGTACTGGCCGGACAGTAGTTGATTTAGATGGCAACTGGGCTGCTCTATATAACGAAGCAAAATGGCAAATTTACCTCACTATATGAGCTATTGCCCCTCAGATTTACACAGGGGCTGCTCTATATTATGCTGCAAAGTGGCAAATTTACCTCACAATATAAGCTATTGCCCCTCAGATTTACACAGGGCCTGCTCTATATTATGCTGCAAAATGGCAAATTAACCTCACAATATAAGCTATTGCCCCTCAGATTTACACAGGGCCTGCTCTATATAACGAAGCAAAATGGCAAATTTACCTCACTATATAAGCTATTGCCCCTCAGATTTACACAGGGGCTGCTCTATATTATGCTGCAAAATGGCAAATTAACATCACAATATAAGCTATTGCAGCTCTCTATAAATAAAAATAAATAAATAAAAAAAGGGCCTGTAGAAGCTTATTTAGTATAACAGATAGGGTGACATGTGCTGGTTTGGGATGCCCATATGGGCTAGTGTTTTGGCAGCAGTACAAAAACCAATGCAAAATGCAATAGCTTAATAAAGCTGATGCTGATCAACGCTTATTTAGTATAACAGATGGGGTGCAACATGCAGGTTTGGGATGCCCTGCGGCCTGGTGTATTTAAAGCAGACCAAAACCAATTCAAAATGCAATAACTTAATAAAGCTGAGGCTGTAGATGCTTATTTAGTATAAACAGGTAGGGTGCAAGGTGCAGCTTTGGGGTGCCCTGCGGCCTGGTTAAATGAAAGCAGTCAAAAAGGAAGTGCAAACTGAAGTAGCTTAATGAAGCTGATGCTGATCAACGCTTATGTTGTATACCAGATAGGGTGCAAGGTGCAGCTTTGGGGTGCCCTGCGGCCTGGTTTATTAAAATCAGTCAAAAACAAGTGCAAACTGAAGTAGCCTGATCAACGCTTATGTTGTATAACAGATAGGTTTAAAATAGCATGTGCCTTGGGATGCCCGTGTGGCCTGTTATATTTCAAGCTGAACAAAAAGTAACAATAATCCAAGTATGAGACATCATTTTGACCTTCTTCACAGCGCCATACTTTGAAAAAAAAAAATTAATTTCATGCCGATCAATCCAAAGGTCAATGCCCCTAACAAAAATAGTGTTCGGCATAAGTTTTCCTTCTGGAAGGACGTAACCTTTAGTTTACATGGTTGGGGTAGGTTATCTTACAAATTGGGATACCCCAGGCAGCAGTGTCATTGAAAGAGACAGATTGTAATGCAGGCCATACGCAAGCAGAGAAACTCAGGCTGCAACAGGCCTATTTAGTTTACATGGTTGGGGTAGGTTATCTTACAAATTGGGATACCCCACTGTATATGAAACCGAATATAAATGCACACCCAAAAGTAGACACTCAGCCTCCAAGAGGCCTGCTTAGTTTAAATAAGAGAGCTGCTTAGTATGGTAGGTAGGTTATGTTATGTTACAGAATGGGATGCCCCAAGCAGACTTGAGATCAGTATATATGCACACAGCAGCAGTGTGTTAGCAGGCTCATACAGGCCAAATTTCTTTAAATAAATGTGCAGCTTACAGTAAATGCAGAGGCTAATGGTATGTTACAGAATGGGATGCCCCAAAGCTGACTTGAGATCAGTATATATGCACACAGCAGCAGTGTGTTAGCAGGCTCATACAGGCCAAATTTCTTTAAATAACTGTGCAGCTTACAGTTAATGCAGAGGCTAATGGTATGTTACAGAATGGGATGCCCCAAGCAGACTTGAGATCAGTATATATGCACACAGCAGCAGTGTGTTAGCAGGCTCATACAGGCCAAATTTCTTTAAATAAATGTGCAGCTTACAGTAAATGCAGAGGCTAATGGTATGTTACAGAATGGGATGCCCCAAAGCTGACTTGAGATCAGTATATATGCACACAGCAGCAGTGTGTTAGCAGGCTCATACAGGCCAAATTTCTTTAAATAACTGTGCAGCTTACAGTTAATGCAGAGGCTAATGGTATGTTACAGAATGGGATGCCCCAAGCAGACTTGAGATCAGTATATATGCACACAGCAGCAGTGTGTTAGCAGGCTCATACAGGCCAAATTTCTTTAAATAAATGTGCAGCTTACAGTAAATGCAGAGGCTAATGGTATGTTACAGAATGGGATGCCCCAAAGCTGACTTGAGATCAGTATATATGCACACAGCAGCAGTGTGTTAGCAGGCTCATACAGGCCAAATTTCTTTAAATAAATGTGCAGCTTACAGTAAATGCAGAGGCTAATGGTATGTTACAGAATGGGATGCCCCAAAGCTGACTTGAGATCAGTATATATGCACACAGCAGCAGTGTGTTAGCAGGCTCATACAGGCCAAATTTCTTTAAATAACTGTGCAGCTTACAGTTAATGCAGAGGCTAATGGTATGTTACAGAATGGGATGCCCCAAGCTGACTTGAGATCAGTATATATGCACACAGCAGCAGTGTGTTAGCAGGCTCATACAGGCCAAATTTCTTTAAATAAATGTGCAGCTTACAGTAAATGCAGAGGCTAATGGTATGTTACAGAATGGGATGCCCCAAAGCTGACTTGAGATCAGTATATATGCACACAGCAGCAGTGTGTTAGCAGGCTCATACAGGCCAAATTTCTTTAAATAACTGTGCAGCTTACAGTTAATGCAGAGGCTAATGGTATGTTACAGAATGGGATGCCCCAAGCAGACTTGAGATCAGTATATATGCACACAGCAGCAGTGTGTTAGCAGGCTCATACAGGCCAAATTTCTTTAAATAACTGTGCAGCTTACAGTTAATGCAGAGGCTAATGGTATGTTACAGAATGGGATGCCCCAAGCAGACTTGAGATCAGTATATATGCACACAGCAGCAGTGTGTTAGCAGGCTCATACAGGCCAAATTTCTTTAAATAAATGTGCAGCTTACAGTAAATGCAGAGGCTAATGGTATGTTACAGAATGGGATGCCCCAAAGCTGACTTGAGATCAGTATATATGCACACAGCAGCAGTGTGTTAGCAGGCTCATACAGGCCAAATTTCTTTAAATGAATGTGCAGCTTACAGTAAATGCAGAGGCTAATGGTATGTTACAGAATGGGATGCCCCAAAGCTGACTTGAGATCAGTATATATGCACACAGCAGCAGTGTGTTAGCAGGCTCATACAGGCCAAATTTCTTTAAATAAATGTGCAGCTTACAGTAAATGCAGAGGCTAATGGTATGTTACAGAATGGGATGTCCCAAAAACCAGAGAGCACCTGGCAGGCAGCAGTAAGACTATGCACAGCAAAAGTGTCTTTATCATGCCTAATTTCAATTAGAATAGGTGCAAATGGTTAGGTTCTTAAATAGAGGCTGGTGTAGTCACAGAATGGGATGCCCTAAAAACCAGCAATAAGTACACCTGGCAGGGACAAGTTGTGCTATGCCCAGCAAAAGTGTCTTTATCAGGCCTAATTTCAAATATGATAAGAGCAAATGCTTATATGGTCTTAAACAGAGGCTGCTGAAGTCACAGAATGGGATGCCCTGGGCAGGAATGGACCTGGCAGGGTCCAGTAGTGCTTTGCCCAGCAAAAGTGTCTTTATCAGGCTAATTTCAAATATGATAAGAGCAAATGCTTATATGGTCTTAAACAGAGGCTGCTGTAGTCACAGAATGGGATGCCATGGCAGGGACAAGTTGTGCTATGCCCAGCAAAAGTGTCTTTATCAGGCCTAATTTCAAATATGATAAGAGCAAATGCTTATATGGTCTTAAACAGAGGCTGCTTTAGTCACAGAATGGGATGCCCCAACAGGAATCGACCTGGCAGGGTCCAGTAGTGCTTTGCCCAGCAAAAGTGTCTTTATCAGGCCTAATTTCAAATATGATAAGAGCAAATGCTTATATGGTCTTAAACAGAGGCTGCTTTAGTCACAGAATGGGATGCCCCAACAGGAATCGACCTGGCAGGGTCCAGTAGTGCTTTGCCCAGCAAAAGTGTCTTTATCAGGCCTAATTTCAAATATGATAAGAGCAAATGCTTATATGGTCTTAAACAGAGGCTGCTTTAGTCACAGAATGGGATGCCCCAACAGGAATCGACCTGGCAGGGTCCAGTAGTGCTTTGCCCAGCAAAAGTGTCTTTATCAGGCTAATTTCAAATATGATAAGAGCAAATGCTTATATGGTCTTAAACAGAGGCTGCTGTAGTCACAGAATGGGATGCCCTGGGCAGGAATGGACCTGGCAGGGTCCAGTAGTGCTTTGCCCAGCAAAAGTGTCTTTATCAGGCTAATTTCAAATATGATAAGAGCAAATGCTTATATGGTCTTAAACAGAGGCTGCTTTAGTCACAGAATGGGATGCCCTGGGCAGGAATGGACCTGGCAGGGTACAGTAGTGCTTTGCCCAGCAAAAGTGTCTTTATCAGGCCTAATTTCAAATATGATAAGAGCAAATGCTTATATGGTCTTAAACAGAGGCTGCTGTAGTCACAGAATGGGATGCCCCAACAGGAATCGACCTGGCAGGGTCCAGTAGTGCTTTGCCCAGCAAAAGTGTCTTTATCAGGCTAATTTCAAATATGATAAGAGCAAATGCTTATATGGTCTTAAACAGAGGCTGCTGTAGTCACAGAATGGGATGCCCTGGGCAGGAATGGACCTGGCAGGGTCCAGTAGTGCTTTGCCCAGCAAAAGTGTCTTTATCAGGCTAATTTCAAATATGATAAGAGCAAATGCTTATATGGTCTTAAACAGAGGCTGCTTTAGTCACAGAATGGGATGCCCTGGGCAGGAATGGACCTGGCAGGGTACAGTAGTGCTTTGCCCAGCAAAAGTGTCTTTATCAGGCTAATTTCAAATATGATAAGAGCAAATGCTTATATGGTCTTAAACAGAGGCTGCTGTAGTCACAGAATGGGATGCCCCAACAGGAATCGACCTGGCAGGGTCCAGTAGTGCTTTGCCCAGCAAAAGTGTCTTTATCAGGCTAATTTCAAATATGATAAGAGCAAATGCTTATATGGTCTTAAACAGAGGCTGCTTTAGTCACAGAATGGGATGCCCTGGGCAGGAATGGACCTGGCAGGGTACAGTAGTGCTTTGCCCAGCAAAAGTGTCTTTATCAGGCCTAATTTCAAATATGATAAGAGCAAATGCTTATATGGTCTTAAACAGAGGCTGCTTTAGTCACAGAATGGGATGCCCTGGGCAGGAATGGACCTGGCAGGGTCCAGTAGTGCTTTGCCCAGCAAAAGTGTCTTTATCAGGCTAATTTCAAATATGATAAGAGCAAATGCTTATATGGTCTTAAACAGAGGCTGCTTTAGTCACAGAATGGGATGCCCTGGGCAGGAATGGACCTGGCAGGGTACAGTAGTGCTTTGCTCAGCAAAAGTGTCTTTATCAGGCTAATTTCAAATATGATAAGAGCAAATGCTTATATGGTCTTAAACAGAGGCTGCTTTAGTCACAGAATGGGATGCCCTGGGCAGGAATGGACCTGGCAGGGTACAGTAGTGCTTTGCCCAGCAAAAGTGTCTTTATCAGGCCTAATTTCAAATATGATAAGAGCAAATGCTTATATGGTCTTAAACAGAGGCTGCTGTAGTCACAGAATGGGATGCCCCAACAGGAATCGACCTGGCAGGGTCCAGTAGTGCTTTGCCCAGCAAAAGTGTCTTTATCAGGCTAATTTCAAATATGATAAGAGCAAATGCTTATATGGTCTTAAACAGAGGCTGCTGTAGTCACAGAATGGGATGCCCTGGGCAGGAATGGACCTGGCAGGGTCCAGTAGTGCTTTGCCCAGCAAAAGTGTCTTTATCAGGCTAATTTCAAATATGATAAGAGCAAATGCTTATATGGTCTTAAACAGAGGCTGCTTTAGTCACAGAATGGGATGCCCTGGGCAGGAATGGACCTGGCAGGGTACAGTAGTGCTTTGCCCAGCAAAAGTGTCTTTATCAGGCCTAATTTCAAATATGATAAGAGCAAATGCTTATATGGTCTTAAACAGAGGCTGCTGTAGTCACAGAATGGGATGCCCCAACAGGAATCGACCTGGCAGGGTCCAGTAGTGCTTTGCCCAGCAAAAGTGTCTTTATCAGGCTAATTTCAAATATGATAAGAGCAAATGCTTATATGGTCTTAAACAGAGGCTGCTGTAGTCACAGAATGGGATGCCCTGGGCAGGAATGGATCTGGCAGGGTCCAGTAGTGCTTTGCCCAGCAAAAGTGTCTTTATCAGGCCTAATTTCAAATATGATAAGAGCAAATGCTTATATGGTCTTAAACAGAGGCTGCTTTAGTCACAGAATGGGATGCCCTGGGCAGGAATGGACCTGGCAGGGTACAGTAGTGCTTTGCCCAGCAAAAGTGTCTTTATCAGGCCTAATTTCAAATATGATAAGAGCAAATGCTTATATGGTCTTAAACAGAGGCTGCTGTAGTCACAGAATGGGATGCCCCAACAGGAATCGACCTGGCAGGGTCCAGTAGTGCTTTGCCCAGCAAAAGTGTCTTTATCAGGCTAATTTCAAATATGATAAGAGCAAATGCTTATATGGTCTTAAACAGAGGCTGCTGTAGTCACAGAATGGGATGCCCTGGGCAGGAATGGACCTGGCAGGGTCCAGTAGTGCTTTGCCCAGCAAAAGTGTCTTTATCAGGCTAATTTCAAATATGATAAGAGCAAATGCTTATATGGTCTTAAACAGAGGCTGCTTTAGTCACAGAATGGGATGCCCTGGGCAGGAATGGACCTGGCAGGGTACAGTAGTGCTTTGCCCAGCAAAAGTGTCTTTATCAGGCCTAATTTCAAATATGATAAGAGCAAATGCTTATATGGTCTTAAACAGAGGCTGCTGTAGTCACAGAATGGGATGCCCCAACAGGAATCGACCTGGCAGGGTCCAGTAGTGCTTTGCCCAGCAAAAGTGTCTTTATCAGGCTAATTTCAAATATGATAAGAGCAAATGCTTATATGGTCTTAAACAGAGGCTGCTGTAGTCACAGAATGGGATGCCCTGGGCAGGAATGGACCTGGCAGGGTCCAGTAGTGCTTTGCCCAGCAAAAGTGTCTTTATCAGGCTAATTTCAAATATGATAAGAGCAAATGCTTATATGGTCTTAAACAGAGGCTGCTTTAGTCACAGAATGGGATGCCCTGGGCAGGAATGGACCTGGCAGGGTACAGTAGTGCTTTGCCCAGCAAAAGTGTCTTTATCAGGCCTAATTTCAAATATGATAAGAGCAAATGCTTATATGGTCTTAAACAGAGGCTGCTTTAGTCACAGAATGGGATGCCCTGGGCAGGAATGGACCTGGCAGGGTCCAGTAGTGCTTTGCCCAGCAAAAGTGTCTTTATCAGGCTAATTTTAAATATGATAAGAGCAAATGCTTATATGGTCTTAAACAGAGGCTGCTTTAGTCACAGAATGGGATGCCCTGGGCAGGAATGGACCTGGCAGGGTACAGTAGTGCTTTGCCCAGCAAAAGTGTCTTTATCAGGCTAATTTCAAATATGATAAGAGCAAATGCTTATATGGTCTTAAACAGAGGCTGCTTTAGTCACAGAATGGGATGCCCCAACAGGAATCGACCTGGCAGGGTCCAGTAGTGCTTTGCCCAGCAAAAGTGTCTTTATCAGGCCTAATTTCAAATATGATAAGAGCAAATGCTTATATGGTCTTAAACAGAGGCTGCTTTAGTCACAGAATGGGATGCCCTGGGCAGGAATGGACCTGGCAGGGTACAGTAGTGCTTTGCCCAGCAAAATTGTCTTTATCAGGCCTAATTTCAAATATGATAAGAGCAAATGCTTATATGGTCTTAAACAGAGGCTGCTTTAGTCACAGAATGGGATGCCCTGGGCAGGAATGGACCTGGCAGGGTCCAGTAGTGCTTTGCCCAGCAAAAGTGTCTTTATCAGGCTAATTTCAAATATGATAAGAGCAAATGCTTATATGGTCTTAAACAGAGGCTGCTTTAGTCACAGAATGAGATGCCCTGGGCAGGAATGGACCTGGCAGGGTACAGTAGTGCTTTGCCCAGCAAAAGTGTCTTTATCAGGCTAATTTCAAATATGATAAGAGCAAATGCTTATATGGTCTTAAACAGAGGCTGCTTTAGTCACAGAATGGGATGCCCCAACAGGAATCGACCTGGCAGGGTCCAGTAGTGCTTTGCCCAGCAAAAGTGTCTTTATCAGGCCTAATTTCAAATATGATAAGAGCAAATGCTTATATGGTCTTAAACAGAGGCTGCTTTAGTCACAGAATGGGATGCCCTGGGCAGGAATGGACCTGGCAGGGTACAGTAGTGCTTTGCCCAGCAAAAGTGTCTTTATCAGGCCTAATTTCAAATATGATAAGAGCAAATGCTTATATGGTCTTAAACAGAGGCTGCTGTAGTCACAGAATGGGATGCCCCAACAGGAATCGACCTGGCAGGGTCCAGTAGTGCTTTGCCCAGCAAAAGTGTCTTTATCAGGCTAATTTCAAATATGATAAGAGCAAATGCTTATATGGTCTTAAACAGAGGCTGCTGTAGTCACAGAATGGGATGCCCTGGGCAGGAATGGACCTGGCAGGGTCCAGTAGTGCTTTGCCCAGCAAAAGTGTCTTTATCAGGCCTAATTTCAAATATGATAAGAGCAAATGCTTATATGGTCTTAAACAGAGGCTGCTTTAGTCACAGAATGGGATGCCCTGGGCAGGAATGGACCTGGCAGGGTACAGTAGTGCTTTGCCCAGCAAAAGTGTCTTTATCAGGCCTAATTTCAAATATGATAAGAGCAAATGCTTATATGGTCTTAAACAGAGGCTGCTTTAGTCACAGAATGGGATGCCCTGGGCAGGAATGGACCTGGCAGGGTCCAGTAGTGCTTTGCCCAGCAAAAGTGTCTTTATCAGGCTAATTTCAAATATGATAAGAGCAAATGCTTATATGGTCTTAAACAGAGGCTGCTTTAGTCACAGAATGGGATGCCCTGGGCAGGAATGGACCTGGCAGGGTACAGTAGTGCTTTGCCCAGCAAAAGTGTCTTTATCAGGCCTAATTTCAAATATGATAAGAGCAAATGCTTATATGGTCTTAAACAGAGGCTGCTTTAGTCACAGAATGGGATGCCCTGGGCAGGAATGGACCTGGCAGGGTCCAGTAGTGCTTTGCCCAGCAAAAGTGTCTTTATCAGGCTAATTTCAAATATGATAAGAGCAAATGCTTATATGGTCTTAAACAGAGGCTGCTTTAGTCACAGAATGGGATGCCCCAACAGGAATCGACCTGGCAGGGTACAGTAGTGCTTTGCCCAGCAAAAGTGTCTTTATCAGGCTAATTTCAAATATGATAAGAGCAAATGCTTATATGGTCTTAAACAGAGGCTGCTTTAGTCACAGAATGGGATGCCCCAACAGGAATCGACCTGGCAGGGTCCAGTAGTGCTTTGCCCAGCAAAAGTGTCTTTATCAGGCCTAATTTCAAATATGATAAGAGCAAATGCTTATATGGTCTTAAACAGAGGCTGCTTTAGTCACAGAATGGGATGCCCTGGGCAGGAATGGACCTGGCAGGGTACAGTAGTGCTTTGCCCAGCAAAAGTGTCTTTATCAGGCCTAATTTCAAATATGATAAGAGCAAATGCTTATATGGTCTTAAACAGAGGCTGCTTTAGTCACAGAATGGGATGCCCTGGGCAGGAATGGACCTGGCAGGGTCCAGTAGTGCTTTGCCCAGCAAAAGTGTCTTTATCAGGCTAATTTCAAATATGATAAGAGCAAATGCTTATATGGTCTTAAACAGAGGCTGCTTTAGTCACAGAATGGGATGCCCCAACAGGAATCGACCTGGCAGGGTCCAGTAGTGCTTTGCCCAGCAAAAGTGTCTTTATCAGGCTAATTTCAAATATGATAAGAGCAAATGCTTATATGGTCTTAAACAGAGGCTGCTGTAGTCACAGAATGGGATGCCCTGGGCAGGAATGGACCTGGCAGGGTCCAGTAGTGCTTTGCCCAGCAAAAGTGTCTTTATCAGGCTAATTTCAAATATGATAAGAGCAAATGCTTATATGGTCTTAAACAGAGGCTGCTTTAGTCACAGAATGGGATGCCCTGGGCAGGAATGGACCTGGCAGGGTACAGTAGTGCTTTGCCCAGCAAAAGTGTCTTTATCAGGCCTAATTTCAAATATGATAAGAGCAAATGCTTATATGGTCTTAAACAGAGGCTGCTTTAGTCACAGAATGGGATGCCCTGGGCAGGAATGGACCTGGCAGGGTCCAGTAGTGCTTTGCCCAGCAAAAGTGTCTTTATCAGGCTAATTTCAAATATGATAAGAGCAAATGCTTATATGGTCTTAAACAGAGGCTGCTTTAGTCACAGAATGGGATGCCCTGGGCAGGAATAGACCTGGCAGGGTACAGTAGTGCTTTGCTCAGCAAAAGTGTCTTTATCAGGCTAATTTCAAATATGATAAGAGCAAATGCTTATATGGTCTTAAACAGAGGCTGCTTTAGTCACAGAATGGGATGCCCTGGGCAGGAATGGACCTGGCAGGGTACAGTAGTGCTTTGCCCAGCAAAAGTGTCTTTATCAGGCCTAATTTCAAATATGATAAGAGCAAATGCTTATATAGTCTTAAACAGAGGCTGCTGTAGTCACAGAATGGGATGCCCCAACAGGAATCGACCTGGCAGGGTCCAGTAGTGCTTTGCCCAGCAAAAGTGTCTTTATCAGGCTAATTTCAAATATGATAAGAGCAAATGCTTATATGGTCTTAAACAGAGGCTGCTGTAGTCACAGAATGGGATGCCCTGGGCAGGAATGGACCTGGCAGGGTCCAGTAGTGCTTTGCCCAGCAAAAGTGTCTTTATCAGGCTAATTTCAAATATGATAAGAGCAAATGCTTATATGGTCTTAAACAGAGGCTGCTGTAGTCACAGAATGGGATGCCCCAACAGGAATCGACCTGGCAGGGTCCAGTAGTGCTTTGCCCAGCAAAAGTGTCTTTATCAGGCTAATTTCAAATATGATAAGAGCAAATGCTTATATGGTCTTAAACAGAGGCTGCTGTAGTCACAGAATGGGATGCCCTGGGCAGGAATGGACCTGGCAGGGTCCAGTAGTGCTTTGCCCAGCAAAAGTGTCTTTATCAGGCCTAATTTCAAATATGATAAGAGCAAATGCTTATATGGTCTTAAACAGAGGCTGCTTTAGTCACAGAATGGGATGCCCTGGGCAGGAATGGACCTGGCAGGGTACAGTAGTGCTTTGCCCAGCAAAAGTGTCTTTATCAGGCCTAATTTCAAATATGATAAGAGCAAATGCTTATATGGTCTTAAACAGAGGCTGCTTTAGTCACAGAATGGGATGCCCTGGGAAGGAATGGACCTGGCAGGGTCCAGTAGTGCTTTGCCCAGCAAAAGTGTCTTTATCAGGCTAATTTCAAATATGATAAGAGCAAATGCTTATATGGTCTTAAACAGAGGCTGCTTTAGTCACAGAATGGGATGCCCTGGGCAGGAATGGACCTGGCAGGGTACAGTAGTGCTTTGCCCAGCAAAAGTGTCTTTATCAGGCCTAATTTCAAATATGATAAGAGCAAATGCTTATATGGTCTTAAACAGAGGCTGCTTTAGTCACAGAATGGGATGCCCTGGGCAGGAATGGACCTGGCAGGGTCCAGTAGTGCTTTGCCCAGCAAAAGTGTCTTTATCAGGCTAATTTCAAATATGATAAGAGCAAATGCTTATATGGTCTTAAACAGAGGCTGCTTTAGTCACAGAATGGGATGCCCCAACAGGAATCGACCTGGCAGGGTACAGTAGTGCTTTGCCCAGCAAAAGTGTCTTTATCAGGCTAATTTCAAATATGATAAGAGCAAATGCTTATATGGTCTTAAACAGAGGCTGCTTTAGTCACAGAATGGGATGCCCCAACAGGAATCGACCTGGCAGGGTCCAGTAGTGCTTTGCCCAGCAAAAGTGTCTTTATCAGGCCTAATTTCAAATATGATAAGAGCAAATGCTTATATGGTCTTAAACAGAGGCTGCTTTAGTCACAGAATGGGATGCCCTGGGCAGGAATGGACCTGGCAGGGTACAGTAGTGCTTTGCCCAGCAAAAGTGTCTTTATCAGGCCTAATTTCAAATATGATAAGAGCAAATGCTTATATGGTCTTAAACAGAGGCTGCTTTAGTCACAGAATGGGATGCCCTGGGCAGGAATGGACCTGGCAGGGTCCAGTAGTGCTTTGCCCAGCAAAAGTGTCTTTATCAGGCTAATTTCAAATATGATAAGAGCAAATGCTTATATGGTCTTAAACAGAGGCTGCTTTAGTCACAGAATGGGATGCCCCAACAGGAATCGACCTGGCAGGGTCCAGTAGTGCTTTGCCCAGCAAAAGTGTCTTTATCAGGCCTAATTTCAAATATGATAAGAGCAAATGCTTATATGGTCTTAAACAGAGGCTGCTTTAGTCACAGAATGGGATGCCCCAACAGGAATCGACCTGGCAGGGTCCAGTAGTGCTTTGCCCAGCAAAAGTGTCTTTATCAGGCCTAATTTCAAATATGATAAGAGCAAATGCTTATATGGTCTTAAACAGAGGCTGCTTTAGTCACAGAATGGGATGCCCCAACAGGAATCGACCTGGCAGGGTCCAGTAGTGCTTTGCCCAGCAAAAGTGTCTTTATCAGGCTAATTTCAAATATGATAAGAGCAAATGCTTATATGGTCTTAAACAGAGGCTGCTGTAGTCACAGAATGGGATGCCCTGGGCAGGAATGGACCTGGCAGGGTCCAGTAGTGCTTTGCCCAGCAAAAGTGTCTTTATCAGGCTAATTTCAAATATGATAAGAGCAAATGCTTATATGGTCTTAAACAGAGGCTGCTTTAGTCACAGAATGGGATGCCCTGGGCAGGAATGGACCTGGCAGGGTACAGTAGTGCTTTGCCCAGCAAAAGTGTCTTTATCAGGCCTAATTTCAAATATGATAAGAGCAAATGCTTATATGGTCTTAAACAGAGGCTGCTTTAGTCACAGAATGGGATGCCCTGGGCAGGAATGGACCTGGCAGGGTCCAGTAGTGCTTTGCCCAGCAAAAGTGTCTTTATCAGGCTAATTTCAAATATGATAAGAGCAAATGCTTATATGGTCTTAAACAGAGGCTGCTTTAGTCACAGAATGGGATGCCCTGGGCAGGAATAGACCTGGCAGGGTACAGTAGTGCTTTGCTCAGCAAAAGTGTCTTTATCAGGCTAATTTCAAATATGATAAGAGCAAATGCTTATATGGTCTTAAACAGAGGCTGCTTTAGTCACAGAATGGGATGCCCTGGGCAGGAATGGACCTGGCAGGGTACAGTAGTGCTTTGCCCAGCAAAAGTGTCTTTATCAGGCCTAATTTCAAATATGATAAGAGCAAATGCTTATATAGTCTTAAACAGAGGCTGCTGTAGTCACAGAATGGGATGCCCCAACAGGAATCGACCTGGCAGGGTCCAGTAGTGCTTTGCCCAGCAAAAGTGTCTTTATCAGGCTAATTTCAAATATGATAAGAGCAAATGCTTATATGGTCTTAAACAGAGGCTGCTGTAGTCACAGAATGGGATGCCCTGGGCAGGAATGGACCTGGCAGGGTCCAGTAGTGCTTTGCCCAGCAAAAGTGTCTTTATCAGGCTAATTTCAAATATGATAAGAGCAAATGCTTATATGGTCTTAAACAGAGGCTGCTTTAGTCACAGAATGGGATGCCCTGGGCAGGAATGGACCTGGCAGGGTACAGTAGTGCTTTGCCCAGCAAAAGTGTCTTTATCAGGCCTAATTTCAAATATGATAAGAGCAAATGCTTATATGGTCTTAAACAGAGGCTGCTGTAGTCACAGAATGGGATGCCCCAACAGGAATCGACCTGGCAGGGTCCAGTAGTGCTTTGCCCAGCAAAAGTGTCTTTATCAGGCTAATTTCAAATATGATAAGAGCAAATGCTTATATGGTCTTAAACAGAGGCTGCTGTAGTCACAGAATGGGATGCCCTGGGCAGGAATGGATCTGGCAGGGTCCAGTAGTGCTTTGCCCAGCAAAAGTGTCTTTATCAGGCCTAATTTCAAATATGATAAGAGCAAATGCTTATATGGTCTTAAACAGAGGCTGCTTTAGTCACAGAATGGGATGCCCTGGGCAGGAATGGACCTGGCAGGGTACAGTAGTGCTTTGCCCAGCAAAAGTGTCTTTATCAGGCCTAATTTCAAATATGATAAGAGCAAATGCTTATATGGTCTTAAACAGAGGCTGCTGTAGTCACAGAATGGGATGCCCCAACAGGAATCGACCTGGCAGGGTCCAGTAGTGCTTTGCCCAGCAAAAGTGTCTTCATCAGGCTAATTTCAAATATGATAAGAGCAAATGCTTATATGGTCTTAAACAGAGGCTGCTGTAGTCACAGAATGGGATGCCCTGGGCAGGAATGGACCTGGCAGGGTCCAGTAGTGCTTTGCCCAGCAAAAGTGTCTTTATCAGGCTAATTTCAAATATGATAAGAGCAAATGCTTATATGGTCTTAAACAGAGGCTGCTTTAGTCACAGAATGGGATGCCCTGGGCAGGAATGGACCTGGCAGGGTACAGTAGTGCTTTGCCCAGCAAAAGTGTCTTTATCAGGCCTAATTTCAAATATGATAAGAGCAAATGCTTATATGGTCTTAAACAGAGGCTGCTGTAGTCACAGAATGGGATGCCCCAACAGGAATCGACCTGGCAGGGTCCAGTAGTGCTTTGCCCAGCAAAAGTGTCTTTATCAGGCTAATTTCAAATATGATAAGAGCAAATGCTTATATGGTCTTAAACAGAGGCTGCTGTAGTCACAGAATGGGATGCCCTGGGCAGGAATGGACCTGGCAGGGTCCAGTAGTGCTTTGCCCAGCAAAAGTGTCTTTATCAGGCTAATTTCAAATATGATAAGAGCAAATGCTTATATGGTCTTAAACAGAGGCTGCTTTAGTCACAGAATGGGATGCCCTGGGCAGGAATGGACCTGGCAGGGTACAGTAGTGCTTTGCCCAGCAAAAGTGTCTTTATCAGGCCTAATTTCAAATATGATAAGAGCAAATGCTTATATGGTCTTAAACAGAGGCTGCTTTAGTCACAGAATGGGATGCCCTGGGCAGGAATGGACCTGGCAGGGTCCAGTAGTGCTTTGCCCAGCAAAAGTGTCTTTATCAGGCTAATTTCAAATATGATAAGAGCAAATGCTTATATGGTCTTAAACAGAGGCTGCTTTAGTCACAGAATGGGATGCCCTGGGCAGGAATGGACCTGGCAGGGTACAGTAGTGCTTTGCCCAGCAAAAGTGTCTTTATCAGGCTAATTTCAAATATGATAAGAGCAAATGCTTATATGGTCTTAAACAGAGGCTGCTTTAGTCACAGAATGGGATGCCCCAACAGGAATCGACCTGGCAGGGTCCAGTAGTGCTTTGCCCAGCAAAAGTGTCTTTATCAGGCCTAATTTCAAATATGATAAGAGCAAATGCTTATATGGTCTTAAACAGAGGCTGCTTTAGTCACAGAATGGGATGCCCTGGGCAGGAATGGACCTGGCAGGGTACAGTAGTGCTTTGCCCAGCAAAAGTGTCTTTATCAGGCCTAATTTCAAATATGATAAGAGCAAATGCTTATATGGTCTTAAACAGAGGCTGCTTTAGTCACAGAATGGGATGCCCTGGGCAGGAATGGACCTGGCAGGGTCCAGTAGTGCTTTGCCCAGCAAAAGTGTCTTTATCAGGCTAATTTCAAATATGATAAGAGCAAATGCTTATATGGTCTTAAACAGAGGCTGCTTTAGTCACAGAATGAGATGCCCTGGGCAGGAATGGACCTGGCAGGGTACAGTAGTGCTTTGCCCAGCAAAAGTGTCTTTATCAGGCCTAATTTCAAATATGATAAGAGCAAATGCTTCTATGGTCTTAAACAGAGGCTGCTTTAGTCACAGAATGGGATGCCCTGGGCAGGAATGGACCTGGCAGGGCCCAGTAGTGCTTTGCCCAGCAAAAGTGTCTTTATCAGGCTAATTTCAAATATGATAAGAGCAAATGCTTATATGGTCTTAAACAGAGGCTGCTTTAGTCACAGAATGGGATGCCCTGGGCAGGAATGGACCTGGCAGGGTACAGTAGTGCTTTGCCCAGCAAAGTGTCTTTATCAGGCTAATTTCAAATATGATAAGAGCAAATGCTTATATGGTCTTAAACAGAGGCTGCTGTAGTCACAGAATGGGATGCCCCAACAGGAATCGACCTGGCAGGGTCCAGTAGTGCTTTGCCCAGCAAAAGTGTCTTTATCAGGCTAATTTCAAATATGATAAGAGCAAATGCTTATATGGTCTTAAACAGAGGCTGCTGTAGTCACAGAATGGGATGCCCTGGGCAGGAATGGACCTGGCAGGGTCCAGTAGTGCTTTGCCCAGCAAAAGTGTCTTTATCAGGCCTAATTTCAAATATGATAAGAGCAAATGCTTATATGGTCTTAAACAGAGGCTGCTTTAGTCACAGAATGGGATGCCCTGGGCAGGAATGGACCTGGCAGGGTACAGTAGTGCTTTGCCCAGCAAAAGTGTCTTTATCAGTCCTAATTTCAAATATGATAAGAGCAAATGCTTATATGGTCTTAAACAGAGGCTGCTTTAGTCACAGAATGGGATGCCCTGGGCAGGAATGGACCTGGCAGGGTCCAGTAGTGCTTTGCCCAGCAAAAGTGTCTTTATCAGGCTAATTTCAAATATGATAAGAGCAAATGCTTATATGGTCTTAAACAGAGGCTGCTTTAGTCACAGAATGGGATGCCCTGGGCAGGAATGGACCTGGCAGGGTACAGTAGTGCTTTGCCCAGCAAAAGTGTCTTTATCAGGCCTAATTTCAAATATGATAAGAGCAAATGCTTATATGGTCTTAAACAGAGGCTGCTTTAGTCACAGAATGGGATGCCCTGGGCAGGAATGGACCTGGCAGGGTCCAGTAGTGCTTTGCCCAGCAAAAGTGTCTTTATCAGGCTAATTTCAAATATGATAAGAGCAAATGCTTATATGGTCTTAAACAGAGGCTGCTTTAGTCACAGAATGGGATGCCCCAACAGGAATCGACCTGGCAGGGTACAGTAGTGCTTTGCCCAGCAAAAGTGTCTTTATCAGGCTAATTTCAAATATGATAAGAGCAAATGCTTATATGGTCTTAAACAGAGGCTGCTTTAGTCACAGAATGGGATGCCCCAACAGGAATCGACCTGGCAGGGTCCAGTAGTGCTTTGCCCAGCAAAAGTGTCTTTATCAGGCCTAATTTCAAATATGATAAGAGCAAATGCTTATATGGTCTTAAACAGAGGCTGCTTTAGTCACAGAATGGGATGCCCTGGGCAGGAATGGACCTGGCAGGGTACAGTAGTGCTTTGCCCAGCAAAAGTGTCTTTATCAGGCCTAATTTCAAATATGATAAGAGCAAATGCTTATATGGTCTTAAACAGAGGCTGCTTTAGTCACAGAATGGGATGCCCTGGGCAGGAATGGACCTGGCAGGGTCCAGTAGTGCTTTGCCCAGCAAAAGTGTCTTTATCAGGCTAATTTCAAATATGATAAGAGCAAATGCTTATATGGTCTTAAACAGAGGCTGCTTTAGTCACAGAATGGGATGCCCCAACAGGAATCGACCTGGCAGGGTCCAGTAGTGCTTTGCCCAGCAAAAGTGTCTTTATCAGGCCTAATTTCAAATATGATAAGAGCAAATGCTTATATGGTCTTAAACAGAGGCTGCTTTAGTCACAGAATGGGATGCCCCAACAGGAATCGACCTGGCAGGGTCCAGTAGTGCTTTGCCCAGCAAAAGTGTCTTTATCAGGCCTAATTTCAAATATGATAAGAGCAAATGCTTATATGGTCTTAAACAGAGGCTGCTTTAGTCACAGAATGGGATGCCCCAACAGGAATCGACCTGGCAGGGTCCAGTAGTGCTTTGCCCAGCAAAAGTGTCTTTATCAGGCCTAATTTCAAATATGATAAGAGCAAATGCTTATATGGTCTTAAACAGAGGCTGCTTTAGTCACAGAATGGGATGCCCTGGGCAGGAATGGACCTGGCAGGGTACAGTAGTGCTTTGCCCAGCAAAAGTGTCTTTATCAGGCCTAATTTCAAATATGATAAGAGCAAATGCTTATATGGTCTTAAACAGAGGCTGCTGTAGTCACAGAATGGGTTGCCCCAACAGGAATCGACCTGGCAGGGTCCAGTAGTGCTTTGCCCAGCAAAAGTGTCTTTATCAGGCCTAATTTCAAATATGATAAGAGCAAATGCTTATATGGTCTTAAACAGAGGCTGCTGTAGTCGCAGAATGGGATGCCCTGGGCAGGAATGGACCTGGCAGGGTCCAGTAGTGCTTTGCCCAGCAAAAGTGTCTTTATCAGGCTAATTTCAAATATGATAAGAGCAAATGATTATATGGTCTTAAACAGAGGCTGCTTTAGTCACAGAATGGGATGCCCTGGGCAGGAATGGACCTGGCAGGGTACAGTAGTGCTTTGCCCAGCAAAAGTGTCTTTATCAGGCTAATTTCAAATATGATAAGAGCAAATGCTTATATGGTCTTAAACAGAGGCTGCTTTAGTCACAGAATGGGATGCCCCAACAGGAATCGACCTGGCAGGGTCCAGTAGTGCTTTGCCCAGCAAAAGTGTCTTTATCAGGCCTAATTTCAAATATGATAAGAGCAAATGCTTATATGGTCTTAAACAGAGGCTGCTTTAGTCACAGAATGGGATGCCCTGGGCAGGAATGGACCTGGCAGGGTACAGTAGTGCTTTGCCCAGCAAAAGTGTCTTTATCAGGCCTAATTTCAAATATGATAAGAGCAAATGCTTATATGGTCTTAAACAGAGGCTGCTGTAGTCACAGAATGGGATGCCCCAACAGGAATCGACCTGGCAGGGTCCAGTAGTGCTTTGCCCAGCAAAAGTGTCTTTATCAGGCTAATTTCAAATATGATAAGAGCAAATGCTTATATGGTCTTAAACAGAGGCTGCTGTAGTCACAGAATGGGATGCCCTGGGCAGGAATGGACCTGGCAGGGTCCAGTAGTGCTTTGCCCAGCAAAAGTGTCTTTATCAGGCTAATTTCAAATATGATAAGAGCAAATGCTTATATGGTCTTAAACAGAGGCTGCTTTAGTCACAGAATGGGATGCCCTGGGCAGGAATGGACCTGGCAGGGTCCAGTAGTGCTTTGCCCAGCAAAAGTGTCTTTATCAGGCCTAATTTCAAATATGATAAGAGCAAATGCTTATATGGTCTTAAACAGAGGCTGCTGTAGTCACAGAATGGGATGCCCCAACAGGAATCGACCTGGCAGGGTCCAGTAGTGCTTTGCCCAGCAAAAGTGTCTTTATCAGGCCTAATTTCAAATATGATAAGAGCAAATGCTTATATGGTCTTAAACAGAGGCTGCTGTAGTCACAGAATGGGATGCCCTGGGCAGGAATGGACCTGGCAGGGTCCAGTAGTGCTTTGCCCAGCAAAAGTGTCTTTATCAGGCTAATTTCAAATATGATAAGAGCAAATGCTTATATGGTCTTAAACAGAGGCTGCTTTAGTCACAGAATGGGATGCCCTGGGCAGGAATGGACCTGGCAGGGTACAGTAGTGCTTTGCCCAGCAAAAGTGTCTTTATCAGGCCTAATTTCAAATATGATAAGAGCAAATGCTTATATGGTCTTAAACAGAGGCTGCTTTAGTCACAGAATGGGATGCCCTGGGCAGGAATGGACCTGGCAGGGTCCAGTAGTGCTTTGCCCAGCAAAAGTGTCTTTATCAGGCTAATTTCAAATATGATAAGAGCAAATGCTTATATGGTCTTAAACAGAGGCTGCTTTAGTCACAGAATGGGATGCCCTGGGCAGGAATGGACCTGGCAGGGTACAGTAGTGCTTTGCCCAGCAAAAGTGTATTTATCAGGCTAATTTCAAATATGATAAGAGCAAATGCTTATATGGTCTTAAACAGAGGCTGCTTTAGTCACAGAATGGGATGCCCCAACAGGAATCGACCTGGCAGGGTCCAGTAGTGCTTTGCCCAGCAAAAGTGTCTTTATCAGGCCTAATTTCAAATATGATAAGAGCAAATGCTTATATGGTCTTAAACAGAGGCTGCTGAAGTCACAGAATGGGATGCCCTGGGCAGGAATGGACCTGGCAGGGTACAGTAGTGCTTTGCCCAGCAAAAGTGTCTTTATCAGGCCTAATTTCAAATATGATAAGAGCAAATGCTTATATGATCTTAAACAGAGGCTGCTGTAGTCACAGAATGGGATGCCCCAACAGGAATCGACCTGGCAGGGTCCAGTAGTGCTTTGCCCAGCAAAAGTGTCTTTATCAGGCTAATTTCAAATATGATAAGAGCAAATGCTTATATGGTCTTAAACAGAGGCTGCTGTAGTCACAGAATGGGATGCCCTGGGCAGGAATGGACCTAGCAGGGTCCAGTAGTGCTTTGCCCAGCAAAAGTGTCTTTATCAGGCCTAATTTCAAATATGATAAGAGCAAATGCTTATATGGTCTTAAACAGAGGCTGCTTTAGTCACAGAATGGGATGCCCTGGGCAGGAATGGACCTGGCAGGGTACAGTAGTGCTTTGCCCAGCAAAAGTGTCTTTATCAGGCCTAATTTCAAATATGATAAGAGCAAATGCTTATATGGTCTTAAACAGAGGCTGCTGTAGTCACAGAATGGGTTGCCCCAACAGGAATCGACCTGGCAGGGTCCAGTAGTGCTTTGCCCAGCAAAAGTGTCTTTATCAGGCCTAATTTCAAATATGATAAGAGCAAATGCTTATATGGTCTTAAACAGAGGCTGCTGTAGTCGCAGAATGGGATGCCCTGGGCAGGAATGGACCTGGCAGGGTCCAGTAGTGCTTTGCCCAGCAAAAGTGTCTTTATCAGGCTAATTTCAAATATGATAAGAGCAAATGATTATATGGTCTTAAACAGAGGCTGCTTTAGTCACAGAATGGGATGCCCTGGGCAGGAATGGACCTGGCAGGGTACAGTAGTGCTTTGCCCAGCAAAAGTGTCTTTATCAGGCCTAATTTCAAATATGATAAGAGCAAATGCTTATATGGTCTTAAACAGAGGCTGCTGTAGTCACAGAATGGGATGCCCCAACAGGAATCGACCTGGCAGGGTCCAGTAGTGCTTTGCCCAGCAAAAGTGTCTTTATCAGGCTAATTTCAAATATGATAAGAGCAAATGCTTATATGGTCTTAAACAGAGGCTGCTGTAGTCACAGAATGGGATGCCCTGGGCAGGAATGGACCTGGCAGGGTCCAGTAGTGCTTTGCCCAGCAAAAGTGTCTTTATCAGGCTAATTTCAAATATGATAAGAGCAAATGCTTATATGGTCTTAAACAGAGGCTGCTTTAGTCACAGAATGGGATGCCCTGGGCAGGAATGGACCTGGCAGGGTACAGTAGTGCTTTGCCCAGCAAAAGTGTCTTTATCAGGCCTAATTTCAAATATGATAAGAGCAAATGCTTATATGGTCTTAAACAGAGGCTGCTTTAGTCACAGAATGGGATGCCCTGGGCAGGAATGGACCTGGCAGGGTCCAGTAGTGCTTTGCCCAGCAAAAGTGTCTTTATCAGGCTAATTTCAAATATGATAAGAGCAAATGCTTATATGGTCTTAAACAGAGGCTGCTTTAGTCACAGAATGGGATGCCCTGGGCAGGAATGGACCTGGCAGGGTACAGTAGTGCTTTGCCCAGCAAAAGTGTCTTTATCAGGCTAATTTCAAATATGATAAGAGCAAATGCTTATATGGTCTTAAACAGAGGCTGCTTTAGTCACAGAATGGGATGCCCCAACAGGAATCGACCTGGCAGGGTCCAGTAGTGCTTTGCCCAGCAAAAGTGTCTTTATCAGGCCTAATTTCAAATATGATAAGAGCAAATGCTTATATGGTCTTAAACAGAGGCTGCTTTAGTCACAGAATGGGATGCCCTGGGCAGGAATGGACCTGGCAGGGTACAGTAGTGCTTTGCCCAGCAAAAGTGTCTTTATCAGGCCTAATTTCAAATATGATAAGAGCAAATGCTTATATGGTCTTAAACAGAGGCTGCTTTAGTCACAGAATGGGATGCCCTGGGCAGGAATGGACCTGGCAGGGTCCAGTAGTGCTTTGCCCAGCAAAAGTGTCTTTATCAGGCCTAATTTCAAATATGATAAGAGCAAATGCTTATATGGTCTTAAACAGAGGCTGCTTTAGTCACAGAATGGGATGCCCTGGGCAGGAATGGACCTGGCAGGGTACAGTAGTGCTTTGCCCAGCAAAAGTGTCTTTATCAGGCCTAATTTCAAATATGATAAGAGCAAATGCTTATATGGTCTTAAACAGAGGCTGCTTTAGTCACAGAATGGGATGCCCTGGGCAGGAATGGACCTGGCAGGGTCCAGTAGTGCTTTGCCCAGCAAAAGTGTCTTTATCAGGCTAATTTCAAATATGATAAGAGCAAATGCTTATATGGTCTTAAACAGAGGCTGCTTTAGTCACAGAATGGGATGCCCTGGGCAGGAATGGACCTGGCAGGGTACAGTAGTGCTTTGCCCAGCAAAAGTGTCTTTATCAGGCCTAATTTCAAATATGATAAGAGCAAATGCTTATATGGTCTTAAACAGAGGCTGCTTTAGTCACAGAATGGGATGCCCTGGGCAGGGATGGACCTGGCAGGGTCCAGTAGTGCTTTGCCCAGCAAAAGTGTCTTTATCAGGCTAATTTCAAATATGATAAGAGCAAATGCTTATATGGTCTTAAACAGAGGCTGCTTTAGTCACAGAATGGGATGCCCCAACAGGAATCGACCTGGCAGGGTACAGTAGTGCTTTGCCCAGCAAAAGTGTCTTTATCAGGCTAATTTCAAATATGATAAGAGCAAATGCTTATATGGTCTTAAACAGAGGCTGCTTTAGTCACAGAATGGGATGCCCCAACAGGAATCGACCTGGCAGGGTCCAGTAGTGCTTTGCCCAGCAAAAGTGTCTTTATCAGGCCTAATTTCAAATATGATAAGAGCAAATGCTTATATGGTCTTAAACAGAGGCTGCTTTAGTCACAGAATGGGATGCCCTGGGCAGGAATGGACCTGGCAGGGTACAGTAGTGCTTTGCCCAGCAAAAGTGTCTTTATCAGGCCTAATTTCAAATATGATAAGAGCAAATGCTTATATGGTCTTAAACAGAGGCTGCTTTAGTCACAGAATGGGATGCCCTGGGCAGGAATGGACCTGGCAGGGTCCAGTAGTGCTTTGCCCAGCAAAAGTGTCTTTATCAGGCTAATTTCAAATATGATAAGAGCAAATGCTTATATGGTCTTAAACAGAGGCTGCTTTAGTCACAGAATGGGATGCCCCAACAGGAATCGACCTGGCAGGGTCCAGTAGTGCTTTGCCCAGCAAAAGTGTCTTTATCAGGCCTAATTTCAAATATGATAAGAGCAAATGCTTATATGGTCTTAAACAGAGGCTGCTTTAGTCACAGAATGGGATGCCCCAACAGGAATCGACCTGGCAGGGTCCAGTAGTGCTTTGCCCAGCAAAAGTGTCTTTATCAGGCCTAATTTCAAATATGATAAGAGCAAATGCTTATATGGTCTTAAACAGAGGCTGCTTTAGTCACAGAATGGGATGCCCCAACAGGAATCGACCTGGCAGGGTCCAGTAGTGCTTTGCCCAGCAAAAGTGTCTTTATCAGGCCTAATTTCAAATATGATAAGAGCAAATGCTTATATGGTCTTAAACAGAGGCTGCTTTAGTCACAGAATGGGATGCCCTGGGCAGGAATGGACCTGGCAGGGTACAGTAGTGCTTTGCCCAGCAAAAGTGTCTTTATCAGGCTAATTTCAAATATGATAAGAGCAAATGCTTATATGGTCTTAAACAGAGGCTGCTTTAGTCACAGAATGGGATGCCCCAACAGGAATCGACCTGGCAGGGTCCAGTAGTGCTTTGCCCAGCAAAAGTGTCTTTATCAGGCCTAATTTCAAATATGATAAGAGCAAATGCTTATATGGTCTTAAACAGAGGCTGCTTTAGTCACAGAATGGGATGCCCTGGGCAGGAATGGACCTGGCAGGGTACAGTAGTGCTTTGCCCAGCAAAAGTGTCTTTATCAGGCCTAATTTCAAATATGATAAGAGCAAATGCTTATATGGTCTTAAACAGAGGCTGCTGTAGTCACAGAATGGGATGATCCAACAGGAATCGACCTGGCAGGGTCCAGTAGTGCTTTGCCCAGCAAAAGTGTCTTTATCAGGCTAATTTCAAATATGATAAGAGCAAATGCTTATATGGTCTTAAACAGAGGCTGCTGTAGTCACAGAATGGGATGCCCTGGGCAGGAATGGACCTGGCAGGGTCCAGTAGTGCTTTGCCCAGCAAAAGTGTCTTTATCAGGCTAATTTCAAATATGATAAGAGCAAATGCTTATATGGTCTTAAACAGAGGCTGCTTTAGTCACAGAATGGGATGCCCTGGGCAGGAATGGACCTGGCAGGGTCCAGTAGTGCTTTGCCCAGCAAAAGTGTCTTTATCAGGCCTAATTTCAAATATGATAAGAGCAAATGCTTATATGGTCTTAAACAGAGGCTGCTGTAGTCACAGAATGGGATGCCCCAACAGGAATCGACCTGGCAGGATCCAGTAGTGCTTTGCCCAGCAAAAGTGTCTTTATCAGGCTAATTTCAAATATGATAAGAGCAAATGCTTATATGGTCTTAAACAGAGGCTGCTGTAGTCACAGAATGGGATGCCCTGGGCAGGAATGGACCTGGCAGGGTCCAGTAGTGCTTTGCCCAGCAAAAGTGTCTTTATCAGGCTAATTTCAAATATGATAAGAGCAAATGCTTATATGGTCTTAAACAGAGGCTGCTTTAGTCACAGAATGGGATGCCCTGGGCAGGAATGGACCTGGCAGGGTACAGTAGTGCTTTGCCCAGCAAAAGTGTCTTTATCAGGCCTAATTTCAAATATGATAAGAGCAAATGCTTATATGGTCTTAAACAGAGGCTGCTTTAGTCACAGAATGGGATGCCCTGGGCAGGAATGGACCTGGCAGGGTCCAGTAGTGCTTTGCCCAGCAAAAGTGTCTTTATCAGGCTAATTTCAAATATGATAAGAGCAAATGCTTATATGGTCTTAAACAGAGGCTGCTTTAGTCACAGAATGGGATGCCCTGGGCAGGAATGGACCTGGCAGGGTACAGTAGTGCTTTGCCCAGCAAAAGTGTATTTATCAGGCTAATTTCAAATATGATAAGAGCAAATGCTTATATGGTCTTAAACAGAGGCTGCTTTAGTCACAGAATGGGATGCCCCAACAGGAATCGACCTGGCAGGGTCCAGTAGTGCTTTGCCCAGCAAAAGTGTCTTTATCAGGCCTAATTTCAAATATGATAAGAGCAAATGCTTATATGGTCTTAAACAGAGGCTGCTGAAGTCACAGAATGGGATGCCCTGGGCAGGAATGGACCTGGCAGGGTACAGTAGTGCTTTGCCCAGCAAAAGTGTCTTTATCAGGCCTAATTTCAAATATGATAAGAGCAAATGCTTATATGATCTTAAACAGAGGCTGCTGTAGTCACAGAATGGGATGCCCCAACAGGAATCGACCTGGCAGGGTCCAGTAGTGCTTTGCCCAGCAAAAGTGTCTTTATCAGGCTAATTTCAAATATGATAAGAGCAAATGCTTATATGGTCTTAAACAGAGGCTGCTGTAGTCACAGAATGGGATGCCCTGGGCAGGAATGGACCTAGCAGGGTCCAGTAGTGCTTTGCCCAGCAAAAGTGTCTTTATCAGGCCTAATTTCAAATATGATAAGAGCAAATGCTTATATGGTCTTAAACAGAGGCTGCTTTAGTCACAGAATGGGATGCCCTGGGCAGGAATGGACCTGGCAGGGTACAGTAGTGCTTTGCCCAGCAAAAGTGTCTTTATCAGGCCTAATTTCAAATATGATAAGAGCAAATGCTTATATGGTCTTAAACAGAGGCTGCTGTAGTCACAGAATGGGTTGCCCCAACAGGAATCGACCTGGCAGGGTCCAGTAGTGCTTTGCCCAGCAAAAGTGTCTTTATCAGGCCTAATTTCAAATATGATAAGAGCAAATGCTTATATGGTCTTAAACAGAGGCTGCTGTAGTCGCAGAATGGGATGCCCTGGGCAGGAATGGACCTGGCAGGGTCCAGTAGTGCTTTGCCCAGCAAAAGTGTCTTTATCAGGCTAATTTCAAATATGATAAGAGCAAATGATTATATGGTCTTAAACAGAGGCTGCTTTAGTCACAGAATGGGATGCCCTGGGCAGGAATGGACCTGGCAGGGTACAGTAGTGCTTTGCCCAGCAAAAGTGTCTTTATCAGGCCTAATTTCAAATATGATAAGAGCAAATGCTTATATGGTCTTAAACAGAGGCTGCTGTAGTCACAGAATGGGATGCCCCAACAGGAATCGACCTGGCAGGGTCCAGTAGTGCTTTGCCCAGCAAAAGTGTCTTTATCAGGCTAATTTCAAATATGATAAGAGCAAATGCTTATATGGTCTTAAACAGAGGCTGCTGTAGTCACAGAATGGGATGCCCTGGGCAGGAATGGACCTGGCAGGGTCCAGTAGTGCTTTGCCCAGCAAAAGTGTCTTTATCAGGCTAATTTCAAATATGATAAGAGCAAATGCTTATATGGTCTTAAACAGAGGCTGCTTTAGTCACAGAATGGGATGCCCTGGGCAGGAATGGACCTGGCAGGGTACAGTAGTGCTTTGCCCAGCAAAAGTGTCTTTATCAGGCCTAATTTCAAATATGATAAGAGCAAATGCTTATATGGTCTTAAACAGAGGCTGCTTTAGTCACAGAATGGGATGCCCTGGGCAGGAATGGACCTGGCAGGGTCCAGTAGTGCTTTGCCCAGCAAAAGTGTCTTTATCAGGCTAATTTCAAATATGATAAGAGCAAATGCTTATATGGTCTTAAACAGAGGCTGCTTTAGTCACAGAATGGGATGCCCTGGGCAGGAATGGACCTGGCAGGGTACAGTAGTGCTTTGCCCAGCAAAAGTGTCTTTATCAGGCTAATTTCAAATATGATAAGAGCAAATGCTTATATGGTCTTAAACAGAGGCTGCTTTAGTCACAGAATGGGATGCCCCAACAGGAATCGACCTGGCAGGGTCCAGTAGTGCTTTGCCCAGCAAAAGTGTCTTTATCAGGCCTAATTTCAAATATGATAAGAGCAAATGCTTATATGGTCTTAAACAGAGGCTGCTTTAGTCACAGAATGGGATGCCCTGGGCAGGAATGGACCTGGCAGGGTACAGTAGTGCTTTGCCCAGCAAAAGTGTCTTTATCAGGCCTAATTTCAAATATGATAAGAGCAAATGCTTATATGGTCTTAAACAGAGGCTGCTTTAGTCACAGAATGGGATGCCCTGGGCAGGAATGGACCTGGCAGGGTCCAGTAGTGCTTTGCCCAGCAAAAGTGTCTTTATCAGGCTAATTTCAAATATGATAAGAGCAAATGCTTATATGGTCTTAAACAGAGGCTGCTTTAGTCACAGAATGGGATGCCCTGGGCAGGAATCGACCTGGCAGGGTACAGTAGTGCTTTGCCCAGCAAAAGTGTCTTTATCAGGCCTAATTTCAAATATGATAAGAGCAAATGCTTATATGGTCTTAAACAGAGGCTGCTTTAGTCACAGAATGGGATGCCCTGGGCAGGAATGGACCTGGCAGGGTCCAGTAGTGCTTTGCCCAGCAAAAGTGTCTTTATCAGGCTAATTTCAAATATGATAAGAGCAAATGCTTATATGGTCTTAAACAGAGGCTGCTTTAGTCACAGAATGGGATGCCCTGGGCAGGAATGGACCTGGCAGGGTCCAGTAGTGCTTTGCCCAGCAAAAGTGTCTTTATCAGGCTAATTTCAAATATGATAAGAGCAAATGCTTATATGGTCTTAAACAGAGGCTGCTGTAGTCACAGAATGGGATGCCCCAACAGAAATCGACCTGGCAGGGTCCAGTAGTGCTTTGCCCAGCAAAAGTGTCTTTATCAGGCTAATTTCAAATATGATAAGAGCAAATGCTTATATGGTCTTAAACAGAGGCTGCTGTAGTCACAGAATGGGATGCCCTGGGCAGGAATGGACCTGGCAGGGTCCAGTAGTGCTTTGCCCAGCAAAAGTGTCTTTATCAGGCTAATTTCAAATATGATAAGAGCAAATGCTTATATGGTCTTAAACAGAGGCTGCTTTAGTCACAGAATGGGATGCCCTGGGCAGGAATGGACCTGGCAGGGTACAGTAGTGCTTTGCCCAGCAAAAGTGTCTTTATCAGGCCTAATTTCAAATATGATAAGAGCAAATGCTTATATGGTCTTAAACAGAGGCTGCTTTAGTCACAGAATGGGATGCCCTGGGCAGGAATGGACCTGGCAGGGTCCAGTAGTGCTTTGCCCAGCAAAAGTGTCTTTATCAGGCTAATTTCAAATATGATAAGAGCAAATGCTTATATGGTCTTAAACAGAGGCTGCTTTAGTCACAGAATGGGATGCCCTGGGCAGGAATGGACCTGGCAGGGTACAGTAGTGCTTTGCCCAGCAAAAGTGTCTTTATCAGGCTAATTTCAAATGTGATAAGAGCAAATGCTTATATGGTCTTAAACAGAGGCTGCTTTAGTCACAGAATGGGATGCCCTGGGCAGGAATGGACCTGGCAGGGTACAGTAGTGCTTTGCCCAGCAAAAGTGTCTTTATCAGGCTAATTTCAAATATGATAAGAGCAAATGCTTATATGGTCTTAAACAGAGGCTGCTTTAGTCACAGAATGGGATGCCCCAACAGGAATCGACCTGGCAGGGTCCAGTAGTGCTTTGCCCAGCAAAAGTGTCTTTATCAGGCCTAATTTCAAATATGATAAGAGCAAATGCTTATATGGTCTTAAACAGAGGCTGCTGAAGTCACAGAATGGGATGCCCTGGGCAGGAATGGACCTGGCAGGGTACAGTAGTGCTTTGCCCAGCAAAAGTGTCTTTATCAGGCCTAATTTCAAATATGATAAGAGCAAATGCTTATATGATCTTAAACAGAGGCTGCTGTAGTCACAGAATGGGATGCCCCAACAGGAATCGACCTGGCAGGGTCCAGTAGTGCTTTGCCCAGCAAAAGTGTCTTTATCAGGCTAATTTCAAATATGATAAGAGCAAATGCTTATATGGTCTTAAACAGAGGCTGCTGTAGTCACAGAATGGGATGCCCTGGGCAGGAATGGACCTAGCAGGGTCCAGTAGTGCTTTGCCCAGCAAAAGTGTCTTTATCAGGCCTAATTTCAAATATGATAAGAGCAAATGCTTATATGGTCTTAAACAGAGGCTGCTTTAGTCACAGAATGGGATGCCCTGGGCAGGAATGGACCTGGCAGGGTACAGTAGTGCTTTGCCCAGCAAAAGTGTCTTTATCAGGCCTAATTTCAAATATGATAAGAGCAAATGCTTATATGGTCTTAAACAGAGGCTGCTGTAGTCACAGAATGGGTTGCCCCAACAGGAATCGACCTGGCAGGGTCCAGTAGTGCTTTGCCCAGCAAAAGTGTCTTTATCAGGCCTAATTTCAAATATGATAAGAGCAAATGCTTATATGGTCTTAAACAGAGGCTGCTGTAGTCGCAGAATGGGATGCCCTGGGCAGGAATGGACCTGGCAGGGTCCAGTAGTGCTTTGCCCAGCAAAAGTGTCTTTATCAGGCTAATTTCAAATATGATAAGAGCAAATGATTATATGGTCTTAAACAGAGGCTGCTTTAGTCACAGAATGGGATGCCCTGGGCAGGAATGGACCTGGCAGGGTACAGTAGTGCTTTGCCCAGCAAAAGTGTCTTTATCAGGCCTAATTTCAAATATGATAAGAGCAAATGCTTATATGGTCTTAAACAGAGGCTGCTGTAGTCACAGAATGGGATGCCCCAACAGGAATCGACCTGGCAGGGTCCAGTAGTGCTTTGCCCAGCAAAAGTGTCTTTATCAGGCTAATTTCAAATATGATAAGAGCAAATGCTTATATGGTCTTAAACAGAGGCTGCTGTAGTCACAGAATGGGATGCCCTGGGCAGGAATGGACCTGGCAGGGTCCAGTAGTGCTTTGCCCAGCAAAAGTGTCTTTATCAGGCTAATTTCAAATATGATAAGAGCAAATGCTTATATGGTCTTAAACAGAGGCTGCTGTAGTCACAGAATGGGATGCCCTGGGCAGGAATGGACCTAGCAGGGTCCAGTAGTGCTTTGCCCAGCAAAAGTGTCTTTATCAGGCCTAATTTCAAATATGATAAGAGCAAATGCTTATATGGTCTTAAACAGAGGCTGCTTTAGTCACAGAATGGGATGCCCTGGGCAGGAATGGACCTGGCAGGGTACAGTAGTGCTTTGCCCAGCAAAAGTGTCTTTATCAGGCCTAATTTCAAATATGATAAGAGCAAATGCTTATATGGTCTTAAACAGAGGCTGCTGTAGTCACAGAATGGGTTGCCCCAACAGGAATCGACCTGGCAGGGTCCAGTAGTGCTTTGCCCAGCAAAAGTGTCTTTATCAGGCCTAATTTCAAATATGATAAGAGCAAATGCTTATATGGTCTTAAACAGAGGCTGCTGTAGTCGCAGAATGGGATGCCCTGGGCAGGAATGGACCTGGCAGGGTCCAGTAGTGCTTTGCCCAGCAAAAGTGTCTTTATCAGGCTAATTTCAAATATGATAAGAGCAAATGATTATATGGTCTTAAACAGAGGCTGCTTTAGTCACAGAATGGGATGCCCTGGGCAGGAATGGACCTGGCAGGGTACAGTAGTGCTTTGCCCAGCAAAAGTGTCTTTATCAGGCCTAATTTCAAATATGATAAGAGCAAATGCTTATATGGTCTTAAACAGAGGCTGCTGTAGTCACAGAATGGGATGCCCCAACAGGAATCGACCTGGCAGGGTCCAGTAGTGCTTTGCCCAGCAAAAGTGTCTTTATCAGGCTAATTTCAAATATGATAAGAGCAAATGCTTATATGGTCTTAAACAGAGGCTGCTGTAGTCACAGAATGGGATGCCCTGGGCAGGAATGGACCTGGCAGGGTCCAGTAGTGCTTTGCCCAGCAAAAGTGTCTTTATCAGGCTAATTTCAAATATGATAAGAGCAAATGCTTATATGGTCTTAAACAGAGGCTGCTTTAGTCACAGAATGGGATGCCCTGGGCAGGAATGGACCTGGCAGGGTACAGTAGTGCTTTGCCCAGCAAAAGTGTCTTTATCAGGCCTAATTTCAAATATGATAAGAGCAAATGCTTATATGGTCTTAAACAGAGGCTGCTTTAGTCACAGAATGGGATGCCCTGGGCAGGAATGGACCTGGCAGGGTCCAGTAGTGCTTTGCCCAGCAAAAGTGTCTTTATCAGGCTAATTTCAAATATGATAAGAGCAAATGCTTATATGGTCTTAAACAGAGGCTGCTTTAGTCACAGAATGGGATGCCCCAACAGGAATCGACCTGGCAGGGTCCAGTAGTGCTTTGCCCAGCAAAAGTGTCTTTATCAGGCCTAATTTCAAATATGATAAGAGCAAATGCTTATATGGTCTTAAACAGAGGCTGCTTTAGTCACAGAATGGGATGCCCTGGGCAGGAATGGACCTGGCAGGGTACAGTAGTGCTTTGCCCAGCAAAAGTGTCTTTATCAGGCCTAATTTCAAATATGATAAGAGCAAATGCTTATATGGTCTTAAACAGAGGCTGCTTTAGTCACAGAATGGGATGCCCTGGGCAGGAATGGACCTGGCAGGGTCCAGTAGTGCTTTGCCCAGCAAAAGTGTCTTTATCAGGCTAATTTCAAATATGATAAGAGCAAATGCTTATATGGTCTTAAACAGAGGCTGCTGTAGTCACAGAATGGGATGTCCCAACAGAAATCGACCTGGCAGGGTCCAGTAGTGCTTTGCCCAGCAAAAGTGTCTTTATCAGGCTAATTTCAAATATGATAAGAGCAAATGCTTATATGGTCTTAAACAGAGGCTGCTGTAGTCACAGAATGGGATGCCCTGGGCAGGAATGGACCTGGCAGGGTCCAGTAGTGCTTTGCCCAGCAAAAGTGTCTTTATCAGGCTAATTTCAAATATGATAAGAGCAAATGCTTATATGGTCTTAAACAGAGGCTGCTTTAGTCACAGAATGGGATGCCCTGGGCAGGAATGGACCTGGCAGGGTACAGTAGTGCTTTGCCCAGCAAAAGTGTCTTTATCAGGCCTAATTTCAAATATGATAAGAGCAAATGCTTATATGGTCTTAAACAGAGGCTGCTTTAGTCACAGAATGGGATGCCCTGGGCAGGAATGGACCTGGCAGGGTACAGTAGTGCTTTGCCCAGCAAAAGTGTCTTTATCAGGCTATTTCAAATATGATAAGAGCAAATGCTTATATGGTCTTAAACAGAGGCTGCTGTAGTCACAGAATGGGATGCCCCAACAGAAATCGACCTGGCAGGGTCCAGTAGTGCTTTGCCCAGCAAAAGTGTCTTTATCAGGCTAATTTCAAATATGATAAGAGCAAATGCTTATATGGTCTTAAACAGAGGCTGCTGTAGTCACAGAATGGGATGCCCTGGGCAGGAATGGACCTGGCAGGGTCCAGTAGTGCTTTGCCCAGCAAAAGTGTCTTTATCAGGCTAATTTCAAATATGATAAGAGCAAATGCTTATATGGTCTTAAACAGAGGCTGCTTTAGTCACAGAATGGGATGCCCTGGGCAGGAATGGACCTGGCAGGGTACAGTAGTGCTTTGCCCAGCAAAAGTGTCTTTATCAGGCCTAATTTCAAATATGATAAGAGCAAATGCTTATATGGTCTTAAACAGAGGCTGCTTTAGTCACAGAATGGGATGCCCTGGGCAGGAATGGACCTGGCAGGGTCCAGTAGTGCTTTGCCCAGCAAAAGTGTCTTTATCAGGCTAATTTCAAATATGATAAGAGCAAATGCTTATATGGTCTTAAACAGAGGCTGCTTTAGTCACAGAATGGGATGCCCTGGGCAGGAATGGACCTGGCAGGGTACAGTAGTGCTTTGCCCAGCAAAAGTGTCTTTATCAGGCTAATTTCAAATGTGATAAGAGCAAATGCTTATATGGTCTTAAACAGAGGCTGCTTTAGTCACAGAATGGGATGCCCCAACAGGAATCGACCTGGCAGGGTCCAGTAGTGCTTTGCCCAGCAAAAGTGTCTTTATCAGGCCTAATTTCAAATATGATAAGAGCAAATGCTTATATGGTCTTAAACAGAGGCTGCTTTAGTCACAGAATGGGATGCCCTGGGCAGGAATGGACCTGGCAGGGTACAGTAGTGCTTTGCCCAGCAAAAGTGTCTTTATCAGGCCTAATTTCAAATATGATAAGAGCAAATGCTTATATGGTCTTAAACAGAGGCTGCTTTAGTCACAGAATGGGATGCCCTGGGCAGGAATGGACCTGGCAGGGTCCAGTAGTGCTTTGCCCAGCAAAAGTGTCTTTATCAGGCTAATTTCAAATATGATAAGAGTAAATGCTTATATGGTCTTAAACAGAGGCTGCTGTAGTCACAGAATGGGATGCCCCAACAGGAATCGACCTGGCAGGGCCCAGTAGTGCTTTGCCCAGCAAAAGTGTCTTTATCAGGCCTAATTTCAAATATGATAAGAGCAAATGCTTATATGGTCTTAAACAGAGGCTGCTTTAGTCACAGAATGGGATGCCCCAACAGGAATCGACCTGGCAGGGTCCAGTAGTGCTTTGCCCAGCAAAAGTGTCTTTATCAGGCCTAATTTCAAATATGATAAGAGCAAATGCTTATATGGTCTTAAACAGAGGCTGCTTTAGTCACAGAATGGGATGCCCCAACAGGAATCGACCTGGCAGGGTCCAGTAGTGCTTTGCCCAGCAAAAGTGTCTTTATCAGGCCTAATTTCAAATATGATAAGAGCAAATGCTTATATGGTCTTAAACAGAGGCTGCTTTAGTCACAGAATGGGATGCCCTGGGCAGGAATGGACCTGGCAGGGTACAGTAGTGCTTTGCCCAGCAAAAGTGTCTTTATCAGGCTAATTTCAAATATGATAAGAGCAAATGCTTATATGGTCTTAAACAGAGGCTGCTTTAGTCACAGAATGGGATGCCCCAACAGGAATCGACCTGGCAGGGTCCAGTAGTGCTTTGCCCAGCAAAAGTGTCTTTATCAGGCTAATTTCAAATATGATAAGAACAAATGCTTATATGGTCTTAAACAGAGGCTGCTTTAGTCACAGAATGGGATGCCCCAACAGGAATCGACCTGGCAGGGTCCAGTAGTGCTTTGCCCAGCAAAAGTGTCTTTATCAGGCTAATTTCAAATATGATAAGAGCAAATGCTTATATGGTCTTAAACAGAGGCTGCTGTAGTCACAGAATGGGATGCCCTGGGCAGGAATGGACCTGGCAGGGTCCAGTAGTGCTTTGCCCAGCAAAAGTGTCTTTATCAGGCTAATTTCAAATATGATAAGAGCAAATGCTTATATGGTCTTAAACAGAGGCTGCTTTAGTCACAGAATGGGATGCCCTGGGCAGGAATGGACCTGGCAGGGTACAGTAGTGCTTTGCCCAGCAAAAGTGTCTTTATCAGGCCTAATTTCAAATATGATAAGAGCAAATGCTTATATGGTCTTAAACAGAGGCTGCTGTAGTCACAGAATGGGATGCCCCAACAGGAATCGACCTGGCAGGGTCCAGTAGTGCTTTGCCCAGCAAAAGTGTCTTTATCAGGCTAATTTCAAATATGATAAGAGCAAATGCTTATATGGTCTTAAACAGAGGCTGCTGTAGTCACAGAATGGGATGCCCTGGGCAGGAATGGACCTGGCAGGGTCCAGTAGTGCTTTGCCCAGCAAAAGTGTCTTTATCAGGCTAATTTCAAATATGATAAGAGCAAATGCTTATATGGTCTTAAACAGAGGCTGCTTTAGTCACAGAATGGGATGCCCTGGGCAGGAATGGACCTGGCAGGGTACAGTAGTGCTTTGCCCAGCAAAAGTGTCTTTATCAGGCTAATTTCAAATATGATAAGAGCAAATGCTTATATGGTCTTAAACAGAGGCTGCTTTAGTCACAGAATGGGATGCCCTGGGCAGGAATGGACCTGGCAGGGTCCAGTAGTGCTTTGCCCAGCAAAAGTGTCTTTATCAGGCTAATTTCAAATATGATAAGAGCAAATGCTTATATGGTCTTAAACAGAGGCTGCTTTAGTCACAGAATGGGATGCCCTGGGCAGGAATGGACCTGGCAGGGTACAGTAGTGCTTTGCCCAGCAAAAGTGTCTTTATCAGGCTAATTTCAAATATGATAAGAGCAAATGCTTATATGGTCTTAAACAGAGGCTGCTTTAGTCACAGAATGGGATGCCCCAACAGGAATCGACCTGGCAGGGTCCAGTAGTGCTTTGCCCAGCAAAAGTGTCTTTATCAGGCCTAATTTCAAATATGATAAGAGCAAATGCTTATATGGTCTTAAACAGAGGCTGCTTTAGTCACAGAATGGGATGCCCTGGGCAGGAATGGACCTGGCAGGGTACAGTAGTGCTTTGCCCCGCAAAAGTGTCTTTATCAGGCCTAATTTCAAATATGATAAGAGCAAATGCTTATATGGTCTTAAACAGAGGCTGCTTTAGTCACAGAATGGGATGCCCTGGGCAGGAATGGACCTGGCAGGGTCCAGTAGTGCTTTGCCCAGCAAAAGTGTCTTTATCAGGCTAATTTCAAATATGATAAGAGCAAATGCTTATATGGTCTTAAACAGAGGCTGCTTTAGTCACAGAATGGGATGCCCTGGGCAGGAATGGACCTGGCAGGGTACAGTAGTGCTTTGCCCAGCAAAAGTGTCTTTATCAGGCCTAATTTCAAATATGATAAGAGCAAATGCTTATATGGTCTTAAACAGAGGCTGCTTTAGTCACAGAATGGGATGCCCTGGGCAGGAATGGACCTGGCAGGGTACAGTAGTGCTTTGCCCAGCAAAAGTGTCTTTATCAGGCCTAATTTCAAATATGATAAGAGCAAATGCTTATATGGTTTTAAACAGAGGCTGCTGAAGTCACAGAATGGGATGCCCTGGGCAGGAATGGACCTGGCAGGGTCCAGTAGTGCTTTGCCCAGCAAAAGTGTCTTTATCAGGCTAATTTCAAATATGATAAGAGCAAATGCTTATATGGTCTTAAACAGAGGCTGCTGTAGTCACAGAATGGGATGCCCTGGGCAGGAATGGACCTGGCAGGGTCCAGTAGTGCTTTGCCCAGCAAAAGTGTCTTTATCAGGCTAATTTCAAATATGATAAGAGCAAATGCTTATATGGTCTTAAACAGAGGCTGCTTTAGTCACAGAATGGGATGCCTCACAGCAGACTTAAGATCAGTTCAGTATATATGCACAGTTAGTTACTATAAGCAGCCTGAAAACGCTAACAAAGGCTGGATGAAAAAAAAAAAATCTCCCTGTCAGCCAGCTCCGTTTTTCCTACCTTTCCCTGGCTTTCTGTCTGTCTCCTGTCTGTCTCCTGCCTGTCTCCAGCCTGTCCCTGTCTGTCCCTGCCTGTCTAACTGCCTCAGCTACACAGCGTTCTGTCTGTCACGAATGCAATAGAGAAATGAGGAAAAGCAAGATGGCCGCCGTTAAATACCGCTGTGTGACGTCACCGGGCTTGCTGGCTGCTGATAGGCTGCATGTGACTGCCCCAGCTTGCACTGGCGCGGGATAGATGTCCAGACATGTCCCGTCCGCCATCTTAGAATGCCTGTAAATGTAAATGAATGGATGTTAAAGGAAAACTTCGAGTGATCGAATCGCGGGGAAATTCGGATTCGATCCGAATCGAATTTTTCCTGAAATTCGGATCGAATCCGGGTTCGTCCGGATCGATTCGCTCATCCCTAGGTACAGATATAAATAACCATGTACATATATGGAATGATTAGAACCGCCACAGAGCCATCCTGTATGACACACTTCGGACTGGAGCAACCGCCCGGAGGAGTGATATGATGGAAGGAACGGTTCAGACAAGAACCCGAATAAGAACCAAGGGAACCCTGAGCAGGGCATCGGGATAAGAAATCCCCCCAAAGAGGAACCAGGAATTCCCCAAGGAATGCAACTGAGCAGACCCTGAAGAATGCTCAACACAAGAGATTGGATCAGGCTTTTGCAATAGGTGAACAGGGCAAGCCCTGAACCTTTCACAAAACTAAGTTGGGAACCAATACCAACACTGCTGATAGGACCCTAATCCCCAGGAACAGAGATTGTCCAACAAGGAAAAGAGCTTAGACCCAGCAAGACAGTATGGGTACACATACCCTAACATAGCGTGGCAGAAGGAAGAAAACGAAGAGGAGGAACTAGGTCCTAGCTCTCCAAAAGAACAAGACACCCCGAGATATGTCATCTCCAACAGAGTAAGCACAAAACCTGCCGAACGCCAAGGTAAAGCCTAAGATAAAGGAGCCTGACCATGCAAAATAGACCTTGTGAGGGAACATACAGGCCTACTGTTCTCAGCAAAAGCCTCTGCGGACCACACCCCACTGGGCCACCCAGGCCCCCAGTATAACGGTGCTGCTTGCCGGAGAACTTGCACAAACCCCCGCCCAGTAGGGCAAAGGGGATAAGACATTTCAAGTATAATGTCCAGCCAGAATCCACTAAACCCAACTAGGGCAGACCAATCTAGGCCAATAATAAGGGTAGAACCCTGATATAAAGACAGAGTCCAACAGGACCATACCAGTATGAACTCAATGGAACAATAGAGAACCTCCTGCCAGAGGAGGGATATTACAAGAAAAGGGCAAGGAATATTAATTCCCCCATAGAAGGAATCAGAGATCCCCTGGAATAGAGCTAGACCCAAGAATTCCACAGGGAACAAGGAACATGCCACTGTCCTACAACGGACCAAGAGTCCCCAATTGGACAGGTACTGAAAGGGAGTAGTCCAGCCAGCTAGAGCCCCCGAAGCTCATAGTGACAACAAAAAACCATAGGTAACTGGATCCTTCAAGGTCCTTACCTAGGAACCACCGGGGGTTTCAGAAGAACAAGCCCCCTTTGTCAACCTGCAAGATTTGGTACCATGGTAACCATCAACAGGGAGAAACAGAAAGGTAGGGAATGATCCCTGACGGTTTCCTCGAGTAAACCAGCGGAAGAATAACTGCCTCCACTAGAAGGAGGGTAAACAGACCAAGATCCAGAGTGCTGAACCCTCATCCAGGACTAATAGCTAAAAATGCCTCAGAGCCCAAAGGCACAGAAAAAACAAGGGATGTCAACTGACCAGCCGCCAACGGCCACACCAGGTGCAATTCTGCCTGGAGATAATAACGAGACAGGACGGAGGACCGGAGACCTCATTCCAGAAAATTCCCTTATAGCCAAGAGAAAAGGCACTAGCTGAAACCTAATCCAGATACAATCCTGGAACTGGAGGATGGAACAGAGTAGGGCTTGAGTCAACTAAGGTCCATCCAAATGACTCCCTCTTGTAAGTAAAAGGAGGACCTGATAGGTCCCCTGGTAGCTGCCCCCTGGTGTTGTGCGAGACATCACACCCCTTGCAGAGCCTAGCAGGCACATGAACGCAACAGGGGACCCAGCCAATGCCACAAACGGCGGCGATGACCGCCAATACCCAACAGTAGTGGGCTCAGTATCCAGAAGACACCTTGGAGTCAGAATAAACAACTCAGCACGCCACGGTTGGCCAGAGGACCCCTGGTATATAGGGCGCCGACGGCCCATTCAGAGGCGCCAAGCCTGAACGCCTATGGATACAGATGCTAAACCCCCCACGGGGTTAGAAAGATAGACTCCCTCATCCTCAAGGGAAAGGAGGAGCAACTGGCGCAGAGGCCCCAGTCTCTATATGATAATGGCGTTCTGGCAAGGAAGCCATACATGACAGGCCAAGGAAAGCCTGCACCATACCTGAAGAAAAACAGGGGACCGTAGTCCTCCTGACCGACTAAGGGAAGGACCACCCAGCAAACACTGTCCCATATCCGGAGGGACTACCTCCTAAAGCCACTAGAATGAGGCAGGATGCCTCCTGATAGGAGTAAGGTGCTGTGGCCATCCCCTCACCCAGGTGGGTGAGGGCGTCCCATCATGCTTGAGGGTTTTCAGTGAATGATAAGGGCTTAGCCCGGCCCGAAGGCCCCGGGCGATGAATGTCACTTCTGGGACAGGATACCGAACCAGACCCCACAAAGGGCATCCCGGTTCCTGCTTAACACTATGATATGGAGGGGTATTCCTGCTGCGAGGGGGCCGGGACGGCCGCCCCTGATTGGGTGAACTGTCCTGTTTTCCAAATAGGTCCAGACGGCCCCCAAACAGGCGATGCCCTCTAAAGGGGAGCCCCATCAGGGTCCTTTTAGCATCATCGTCTGCCCCCCACTGTCGCAGCCAGAGCAGGCGACGTATAGCTACCACTTGGGCAGAGGTCCTCGCACACATTTTGATGGTGTCATCCAGAGCTAAAAGGATAAATTTAACAAAAATATCACAGCTGGAGAGTGTATTAAACACCTCCCAGTGTAAGTCTTCAGGTTGATGGTTCTAGCGGCCACTGCAGTGATGGCCGCGGCACAGACAGGGCGTAGCGCCGTTCCTGCACAGGCAAAGGCGTGGGAAGCCAGCCTATCAATGCGCCGGTCCTCGGTGTCCCGCAAGGAGCTGTAAGCCGGAGCTGTAAGGAAGGGGGGGTTAGGAACCCCAATAATCAGTGCGTCTACCGCTGGAGACGAAAACCAAATATCAACCATCTCGGGGGGAAAAGGGTATTTCCAAACCCAATCCTCTGGGGCCCTTTGAAGTGTAGTGGGACATTCCCATTCCTTAAGAACAAGAGCATGGAAGTGAGCCTGCTCGAGAAATTCCAAGCGCGCAGGCGCAGTATGGAAGCGCCCCCCTCTCAGCCTGGGGACCGCACCAGGAGGCGAAATGGACAGGGCCTTAAAAATCCTGAGTAACATACCACCAATATCAAGCTGGTCCCAGTCATCCTGACCAGCATCATCCTGACACCTCGGCCTCTCGTCAGAGGAACCTAGGTCAGAGAACAGGTCTCCATCTTCCGACGTGGCACTAGCACACGGAGAAGAGGACTCCTCCGAGCCCATAGCACAGGCCAAAGCCGGGGGAGTCCAGGGCCATTGTCTGCCGGGACCCACACGGCCGGACAACCCTTCAACAATCTGGTCAAGCGTGGGCCGTCTAGGAGAGGTGTCTATTTGTAACTCCCCGCTTGTACAAGACTCAACAGGAGTGGGATTTAGGCAAGAGGAAAGGGGAGAGAAGGTGCGAGTTGCAGCCACAGGCGTCGCTCGCAGATCCAGCGTCTGCTCGGCACATGGCGCGCAGACCCGTGCCCCGTCCGCCTCAGCATGGGGGAGACCACACCCTACACACAGCCGGTCCTGACCCAGAGGGACCCCGGTAACACAATCCTGAGAAGCCTCCATATGGTGATTGTTTAAACACAATATGTCAATAGGGATTTATGCAATAAGCAACCCTGAATGCCCCAACAACCTGCTGATTAATGTGGGAGATTTTAGGAAGGCCCGCTAATATCCTTATCCATATATGTATATATATATATATATATATATATATATATATATATATATATATATATGGCCGGGAGAAGCCACCGGGAACTTAGCGTCTGAAAGACGTAATGGGAAAGAGATGTCAGGGCCATGTGCAGCTGGACAGACAAAAACCGAGGGATTCGCCCACGAGGGCACTTACAGATCAAGTGGAGGAGGAGGAGACCGCCACCACGTGCGCGCGCGAAACTCAACAAAAGGGAGGGCTCAATGGTCTGCCATGACGCGGAGCGCGCCGAACTAAGGCTTCACCCACTCTAAAAGGCGCAAAGCTCTGAGGTAATAATAAAGGCAAGGATACAACCACACGCCTAAGATTAAATAGAACGGTTACATTAATAAAGACGGGCACCGCAGCATCAAGACTATGCAGCAATGTATAAACATACGGCGGCAGCCGAAATAAGGAGCAAGCAGCGTGGCTCTGACATCTCTGAGTTAATAATAGGCAGAATAAAGGCCACGAGTGTGACATACCGGTACACTGGGACCGCCACACACATACCCCCCCCTTTCTTTTCCCCCTAAATAGTTGGGGAAATGAGGGAGGATGGCGACCCTTTACATAGGGTCCAGCACTACGCGGGGTACGGGGCAATAATGCGGGAGGGGCATCCACTATAGGCTCACCATCGGCCTAAACCGCCTACCCTATGGTGGGGGATTGCGGTGAAGCATGGCTCCGTTAAGCACACACGGTGCTGCCTACCTTCACCCGACCAACGCAGCCCAGGCTGGGAAGCATATTCTGATCACAAGAAGGACGGGTGGAAATAGTCCCGCAGGGCCTCGGGCTGTAAAGCCCAGCTCGCCTGTGAGAGCGTGATACTTCATGTCTTCGCAGTTCCAGCACTGCAGAGAAATCTGGGGATTTGTGGGAGGTCCTTCGGTATATGTAGGGCTGGGAGGAGCTTGTTTTCTACATGTCTGCAGTGCACGGCGCCCGAGGCGGAGGATTACCCACACGTTATTACTATATCTGGAGCAGGACATGCTGTATGCTTAGAATACAGACATTTTGATACAATTTACCACAACAGCTTAATTAAAAACACATACACAACGCAAGACATTTAAAACCAAGAATGCTTCCCCTTTGTCTTTCAAAAATATACAATCATAAACCACCATAAAGGTATAGTTATCAATATGCAAATATGACCATCTGCCTAATATAGATCTATCAAAAAAATTTTTGTACCGGTACAAAAATGTGATGTGTATAAGCAGAATACAAAATCCTATGTGTGTATCACAAACCTAATAATAAAGTGCACAATGTCTGAATAGACTCTCCTTAATACTACTCAATTGAATACTAAAATACAATACATCATTATTATTATTGTTGTTTATTTATATAGCGCCATCATCTTCCGTAGCGCTTTACAAAGTAGTAATAACAGACAGGGTAGAAACATACGGTACATATATTAAATTAAAATGCAGTTATACAGATTTAACAGTGGATATTCTGAGTACAAGATACAATAGGGGAGAGAGCCCTGCCCCCGAGGAGCTTACAGTCTAAAGGAAGAGGGGTGAAGACGAGGGGGAAGGATCACAAACAGTCCGTATTGAGCTTTGTGGCATATGCCCTTTAGAAGATTGGTTAGGCCAGATTATATGTTTGTCTGAATAAGTGAGTTTTAAGGGCGCCTTTGAAGGTTTTTAGGGGTGTGGAGTGGTGGATTGGGTAGGGGAGGGCATTCCAGAAGATTGGAGTTGCACGTGAGAAGTCCTGGAGGCGGGGGCGTGAGAGGAGGTGACCAGGGTGGAGGACAGGAGAAGGTTGGCAGCAGAGCGGAGGCTGCATCTAGGTTAATATTGTTGGATTAGATATGAGATGTAGGGAGGGGCCTGGTTAGAGAGAGCTTTTGAACAGGATTCACTGAGGGACTGGCAGCCAGTGTAGGGATTGGCAGAGAGGCGCAGAACTGGAGGAGCGAGAGGAGAGATGGATGAGGCGAGCAGCAGAGTTCAGGATAGATTGGAGAGGAGCCAGTCTGTTAGTTGGTAAGCCACAAAGAAGGATGTTGCAGTAATCCAGTCGGGATATGACCAGGGCATGCACTAGCATTTTAGTGGTGTCAGGTGATCAGGTGTGTCAGGATGCGGACGATGTTTTTAAGTTGGAGGTGACAGGAGGTGGCCAGGGAGTGAATGTGTGGTTTGAATGAGAGGGCAGAGTCCAGAATGACTCCCAGGCACCGAGCTTGGGGAGTTGCTGTTATTGTGTAATTGTTGACAGAAATAGACATGTTAGAGAGGGGAGGGGAGTTAGATGGTGGGAAAATGACCAGTTCTGTCTTGTCCATGTTTAGCTTGAGGTAGCGAGATGACATGAATGAAGAAATAGCTGAGAGGCAGTTGGGGAGGTGAGATAGGAGAGAGGAGAGATTGGGGCCTGAGAGATATATCTGAGTGTCATCCGCATAGAAGTGGTATTGGAAGCCTAGTGAAGTTATAAGTTTGCCAAGGCCATAGGTGTAAACTGAGAAAAGTTGGGGGCCCGGGACAGAACCTTGCGGCACACCGACAGAAAGGGAACGTGAGGATGAGACTGTGTTAGAATAGGATACACTGAATGATTTGCCAGAGAGGTAAGAGGTGAGCCAAGAGAGGGCAAGACCTTGAACCCCAAGAGAGGAGAGAATATCAAGAAGCAGAGAGTGGTCAACAGTGTCAAAGGCTGACGAGAGGTCAAGAAGGATGAGGATGGAGTAGTGACCTTTGCTTTTGGCAGTGAGCAGATCATTGGTCACTTTGGTGAAGGCAGTTTCAGTGGAGTGGTTACGACGGAATCCTGATTGTAAGGGGTCAAATAACAAAGTGCATAATAAGAAAGTGACTAGTGCATACTAAGACCTTACATAGCAAAAGATTTTTGTATCCAAACTATGTGAACATATATTGCACAAAACATTCTGCTCCAGAATAAACAATGACCCCCAAAAATATATATAAGAACAATCATACAGACCAAATGACATAAATATAGCCCCAGTAAAGAATCCAGAGATCACCAATGAATCATAGGCAGACTGCAATGTAGAAAGACATCAGGGGGGAACGCATCCAACACCCGCACCCGCTGCTCCAATGCCACTTCAAAAAGGGTGAGCATGGGAGCAGCGGGCACAGGTGTTGGATGCTCACCCTTTTTGAAGCGGCATGGGAGCACTTTAGTATTAGGTTTGTGATACACACATATGGCCTGATGCAGAGCCGCCCCAATCTGACTTTTTTTTGTTCCATTTTCCTTATGGCCCAATTGTCCCGGGGTTCAAATGTGATGCAGAGTCGCGGTCGGGCTCCGTTAATGCTCGGTGTATGTGTCTTCATTCGGGAAGTGTTTTTTCCCCTCACGGGTGCTTTTCGTGTGGTCATGGGTTCCGTTGCCGTTCCCACGGACGATCCGTTTTTTGGTCCTTTTTCTTGTGTTTCCAAACGTAGCTTCTTGCCATCTGTTTCCGTTTTCCGCCCAATTCCGACTGTTTTTCCGTGTATACTTACATTTCCATTGTTTTCCTGTTGTCAATCTGGGTCCACGCAAGCGCACATCCCTAATCCTCCCTAAAGCTTTCACCATACAACAAACTGACACTTTTCCCAAACCAACACTTACATTACACAAATATTCTTTTTCTTTTTCCCTGTGTTTAATGCTTACCTTAATCTCTTCTCCTTCTTTTTATTCTTCCCTGTGTTTAATGCTTACCTTAATCTCTTCTCCTTCTTTTTATTCTTCCCTGGGTTTAATGCTTACCTTAATCTCTTCTCCTTCTTTTTATTCTTCCCTATGTTTAATGCTTACTTTAATCTCTTCTCCTTCTTTTTATTCTTCCCTGTGTTTAATGCTTACCTTAATCTCTTCTCCTTCTTTTTATTCTTCCCTGTGTTTAATGCTTACCTTAATCTCTTCTCCTTCTTTTTATTCTTCCCTATGTTTAATGCTTACTTTAATCTCTTCTCCTTCTTTTTATTCTTCCCTGTGTTTAATGCTTACCTTAATCTCTTCTCCTTCTTTTTATTCTTCCCTGTGTTTAATGCTTACCTTAATCTCTTCTCCTTCTTTTTATTCTTCCCTGTGTTTAATGCTTACCTTAATCTCTTCTCCTTCTCCTTCTTTTTCTTCTTCCTATTCCTTGTCCCATATACTTACCTTTTGGGACATGTAACTGTTTGGTTATGTTGTGAGAACGTACAGTGCCAGGAAAGAAAACACAACACACACATTTTTTTTTTAGTTTTTACTGAAACTTTGTATTTTAAAAGGTCTATATTTTTTTTTAAATAACTTGGCGTCATCCACCCAGGAGGCTCTTCTTTGGCTTCATTTTGGCCCTTGTCTTTGATCTGTGAATGAAAAACATCATCAGTTTTGCCTTGTAAGTATTTGGCTTATCTAGGGGTTTTGGTTTGGTCCATTTTTAGGGTTAATTTTTCTCTAAATTATTAGATTAATGTGTCTTGGACCATGTTTTTGTTGTTTTGTGCCGGAGTTTAAACTACATGTATGATATATTGAAAAAACTTACAAGGCTTGGGGCCAACAGGGCGTCTGGGGCGCAGCCTCCTCCCTGGGTCCACCATCTCGTCCTGCTGTGAAGCTGTTTGGATCAAAAACACAAGGATATGATTGACTATTTGTGCCTCCTGAATGTCAGATTAGGTTAGGCTTCTATGCATCAAATCACTCACCTTCCCCAGGCACCTCTTGAGGTTGGGCTGCTTCCTCCACTCTCCTTTGTGATGGGCCTGCGACGTCATCATCTAAAAATAACAATAGTGCACATTAGTATATGTCTTTATTGCATGTATCCGGACATATGTAGGTTTGAGAGTCTTACCGGAGTCAGGTTGCTGCTGTGGCTGGATTGACTCCCTGCCATGCGACTCCCCCCCCTGTATAGTGAGGTCCAGTGGCTCCTCATACTCACTGGCAGAGGAGGGGGTGGGCGTTGGCACTGGCGTGACACCACCTATACTTTCACCAGTACCTCCCAACACTGGGCTTCGGGTTCTTGTCCGGGTGGGGCGGAAACGCAAATTCCATTCATGCGCTTCAATATACACACAATAATAAACACAGGCCCAGGCAAGGGCAGTGTGTTTACTGCATGTCATGTACCAACACTTACCTGGAAAGTGCTTTGCAAAGTACCTCCTCACCCGGGACCTATGCCTCCTCTTCAAATCCGACCAGTGTTGGGCGATCTGTGTAAAAGTATAGGTGGTTCCAGTATTCCTGGCAATTGCCTCCACCACCGCCAGTGCCAACGTCCTCTTCTCGAAGTCGCACGGCAGGAAATCATATTGGTCCCTCAGCATCATCTGTTTAAAAAAACACAATGGCAGAGCATTAGTGACACAAATAGATGACACAGTCTCATGCACTATCAAAAGTCATTTTCGGAGACTAATTGCTACTCACATGGGCCTACGGGGAGGCCGTTTCATTAATAGCGCCAGGTAGCGACAGATGAGCGCCAGTAGCGTGATTTTCACAGCGCCAGCTAGTATTCGCTGTGCTTGGCCGGGGTTAGCTTGTTGACAGCGACTCAGTGTGCGGTAATGTTGAATACGGGGTTAGGGGTCGCTGTTTCACAGGTTCCGCGTTGTATGGGTGCGCCTGACAACGAATGGCCAGAGCGAACGGCTTGCAGCAGATTCATTAACAAATCACGCTCAAAAATTTCTCGCGCTGTGAATTCCTTGTTTAAACCCCAGAGCGCTGGCGGCGATGGGTGTAAAGTAGTTTTTAACCCCCAAACAACCTTTTTTTTTTTAATTAAAAATTATACAAGTTTTTCTAAACATTTTGTAATATGAATACATTAATATCAGATCTGTAATATCAATTCTGCACATTTTTTTTTTTTTTACCTTAAAAAAATCCTAACATTGCAGAAGTGGTCACAGAATTTTTGACATTAAAAAAAAAAAAAAAACATTAATAGCAATTAATTATGATTATTTAAAGATTGCTCCATTGAAATGCATTGGACAACGCCAGGTCATACCTGGCGCTGTGATGGGATTAGCAGCGGCGCTGTTCATTGCAGTCGGCTACATGATGAATCCCGCGCTAGCTGACGCTCTCGCCGGCGCTAGCCTCATTTAGCGTGATAAATGCGTCATTGTGTCCGCCGCCGGGCGTACTTGAGTCGGTAGCCGCCGTTAGCTGGCGGTACCTGGCGCTTGTCAGACACTACCTGGCGCTAGCCCTTGATAAATAAACCCCTCAGTCTATCTGCCTCGTGTGCTGCTGCGCACATGGTTAAAACTAAGGTGATCTAGTAGTTTAGTTTAACAAGTCAGTTTGTCCTCACTAATCTTGCTCTGCCATGGCTCGGCTTGTGCGCGCACATAAACGCATGCTCGCCTACTCACATCCATGATTATTTGGTCCTGCTCCTCACTATAGATGGCGGGCGACATCTTGCTCTTCCTTCCGGGTGGGGTTATGACGTTCCCCCGCAGTGGCGTGCGTGCACGCGCGCAAGCAGACACACACGCTGCAGAACACGCCCTCACGGGAAAACTATTTAAAGGTCAATGCACCAATGCACTCAGCTCTGTGTTGGTTAACATATCACTATGCCCAGACCAAAAGGGAGCCGTAAGACCCCAAAAAGCCCAGAGCAACATGGTCGCCGCACAGAGACATCAGGAACAACCACACAAGAGCAGGCACAGGAGCCGGGACAGACATGGCCATAGTAAAAGGAGGGATAAGCCAGACAAACAGGCTGCTCGGATCAAACGCAGTAGCAAGGAACCCTTGGCCAAGTCGCCCCCACCTGCTAAATCATCCAGGGCTCACAAGGGACACAAAGCTCGAGCAACCCTGCAGCCTCCACCTCCTCCACCCAGAAAGCATGTGGCTAAATCCAGCCACACCACAAAGGGTAAGCGTAGGGCCAAAACCACTAGCCCACCCAGGCCAACCACCCCTCCTCCTCGATACTCTGTGTCCCCAAGTACCACCAGCACGGGGTCACTAGAGAGCTCCACAGGTGCCAGCTCGACAGCCACCCTGCCATTATCACATAGCACCCCCCACAGTACTTCACAGTCACCCATCAGCCCAAGAAACCAAAACTACTCCCCAGACAGACAGCCATCAATGTCGTCTGATGCCGGGGACACCACACACCCATGTGGGCGCCAGCTGCGACGTGGCTCACTTACAGCCCGTTTCTGTGATGTGCAAAGCATGGCTGTAGCCACTGGTTTTTGTGAGCACTATGATGCCCAATTTGGGCGTCATTCAAAGTCAACCCCAAAGCATGCCAAGCAGCAGATTTGGAAGAACATTTGCCAGCAAGTGAATAGTGTAGGTTCAGTGAGGAGGGATGTGGAGCAAATTAAATGAAAATTTGGGGACCTTAAATATTATGGGAAAAAAAAAATGGACATGCGCTGCCAGCAGAGGTAAAGCCCATTTAGAGTGTAACTGAATGGACAGGCTGCTTTGTAGCAGGATGTAACACTTATTATGTGTGCTTTACTATTCCCCAGCCTGCAGACAGGGGGTGGTATCCCAAATAAAATCATACTAACACCAGCGGAAGAGCATGTGTTGACCTATATTCATCAGGCAACCCTTCATGGCCTGCCAGGGGGACAAGACACAGACAGGAATGTCAGGTCCAGAGGTGAGTCTTTTTTGACACTGAGACTTTTTAATGTGGACCCAAACTGTTGTATACTCCTTACAACACACTTGTCTTTCCTGAAACCCAAAAAGCACATTATCTCATCCCAGAACCAACAGATGCCACGCCACAAGAACAACCTACCCCTGCATTGTGCCGGCAGAGGAACACATCACAACAGCCTTGTGTCAACACCAACCAACCTGAGTGTACGGATGAGGTAAGTCAATGGACCACTGTGTTGCCAAATGAAATTGCACTTGCCTACATTTAATTGAAACTAGTGGCCTCACTACAGAGGTTTAATGAAACAGTGTGTTCACAAATCACCTCGATGTCCCAACAACTAGATTTTATGAATCAAAATTTGACCAGCCTGCTTGGCGAAACAAGAGAAATAAGCAGGCAGATGGCGGGAATGGTCCAGCAATGGCAGTTAATCAATCAGAGCCTTGCTCATATTGCCGCAAACATGCACCAACCGCATCCATCAACTTCCTCCTCCTACTCTACCTACCACTGAAGGCATGTGTTTATGGATTGATTCTGGTGAGCAGTACTCAACACTACCCAAACACAAAACACAGGCTCTTACACAACCCCACATTAAAGGTTTAAAAAATAGTCAACAATGTTTGTCACATTCATTTTTTAATATAATCAAACAAAAGAAAAAAGGCACACATTGGCCAAAATGAATGAAAATTAAGCAAAAACATGGTCCACAAGCTGGGCACGGATCGCCTGTGCTGACCCACTTGGTGTGCCAGTGTATGGAGGGGTTGCTTCCTGGGAAAGGTCCAAAGCGTCCTCAGGAATTGCAACGTATCTTTGGACACGGCTCTGGATGGCAAGGTTGTGCAGGACCCCACAAGCAATAACTATCTTCATCACCTTGCCGGGTTCATACTGGAGGGCACCCCCAGTCTGGTCCAGACAACGGAACCCCATCTTAAGTAAGCCAAAGGCTCGTTCCACCACAGAGCGAGTCCTCCGATGTGCAGAGTTATAACGCTCCTGGGCCTGCGAGGATGGGTGGAGGATGGGGGTAAACAACCATGGAAGCAGAGGATACCCCGAATCACCTGTAAACCAAAAAAAAAGGACTCACCATAATGCAAACATCACATGACAAATGGGCCCCTTTGCCACATATGTAGTGGCAGGCCCCATAACTAGCCTAGACATACAAAACAAAACAACAAAGCTATAAAGTAGAGCTAAACAAGTCCCATCCTGCAAATAAGGAAGAGACACAAGTACATTACATGCTACTTCCTAATACTGCATGTTAGGTTACTTAACAATGCTAACAACAGGGAGCAACAGACAGATGGCTAAGGGGAAGCGGATCATTAATGTGCTGATTAGCATACAAGAAATAATGAACAGGGACATAGGTCAGCTGTGCAGTGTCAATGCGAAGCACAGTTCTGATGAGGCAACATGCACATCCACCCAGCACACTCCTATACAATGACTCTGGGTTGAAACATAGCTAAGAGGGCGAGGACACAAATGTATGGAATCACAAGCAAGGCCATAGGAGGAAATACTGGTAAGTAATTGAGTGTAAAAAACAACAGTTTCATTGTAGTGTCTAACAGATTAGTGGGATACAGGCACAGAGCCAGGAAATGCCGCAAATACGCTCAGAAACTGAAGATCGGGCCCGGCCACTGCCTGAACATTAATGGAGTGGCCCATCTTCCTGTTCCTGCAAAAACACAATAAAAATGGAATTAGTGGGCCCAAAAGGGAAAAAAGAAATAAAGATGCATTCACATAAGCAACATTTCAAACCACTGGAGGTTGGGTATACACAGGATGCAGCTCTGCTTTCAGACAATTTTGAAAAAAACACATTGAAAAAATGAAAATGTATGTGCTACATTGCAGACACATGCTGACCTAAACCACATACCTGAACAGATATTCCTGAGCAGCAGGCGGTACCAACGCCACGTGGGTACAATCGATGGCACCCATGATGTTGGGCATGTCGGCTATATTATAAAAGCCCAGCTTAACCGCATTCCAGGCTTCCGCTGTGTCTGGGAAAAATATGTATTTTGGTGCCAGGGAAGCCATGACATCCAAAACTTGGTAAGGCTGCGGCTCAGCGTAGACTGGGACATCCCCATGGAGAAGGCACCCAGTCTCTGGAACAAGACGTTTGCCAAAAACTGCAGGCAGCCAACCAATTTGGTCATACCTGCAATTGCATGCCCCTTCCTTGTGGTGCGGCCTAACCATGGCCGCAGCTGACTATACAAGTCCTGGAGAGAAACACGGTAAAGGCGGGTGAGCTCGAATAGCTCAAGGTCATGCATGCCATCGATGTCTAGACGGGTGCGGTGCAGCCGGGTTTCTGCCAGGCTCAAACGGACCAGGCCGCGTAGCTGGCGTCTTTGATGTTCGCGCACAGCAGAATGCATCACGGAACACAGATACGGCTGCTAACACTGGCCGTGAGTTGAGCGCCCACACCCTCGTCTTATTGGGCTGATTTCAATCGGAAACAAGGCTTGGAATCAGTTGGAAAAATGGACCAATCAACGGCCAGTCCGTTTTCACGGAGTTCAGCCTCTTGCGAGCCGACACACGTAAAGGCATGCGCAGGAACACCTGAACGCATAAACGCACACAAAAAGCAATGTAGCACCCTTTCATGACCCGATCACAGCACAAAACCAACGGGAAAACGTACAGGATAGCTGAACGAGGAGGCTCTGCATCAGGCCAATAGGATTTTGTATTCTGCTGATACACATCACATTTTTTTTGATAGATCTATATTAGGCAGACAGTCATATTTGCATATTGATAACTATACCTTTATGGTGGTTTATGATTGTATATTTTTGAAAGACACAGGGGAAGCATTCTTGGTTTAAATGTCTTATGTATGTGTTTTTAATTAAGCTGTTTTTTGAATAAAGGTGGTATTGTATATTGAATTCTGATTGTTAAAGATTATTCTTTGGTGCTCCTCATTGGGAGAAAGGTGTGGTGTGTCTACGTCCACTCCTATTTGTGTAGTTTGATTGTTTTAGAGTGAGCACATAAAATAACGGCTTGGTCAAATACAGTGGTGCACCCCAGTGGTTCCTGTGTTTATTTTCTCCAACATACTGTACATATACTTTTCGGGTTTAAAACTATTAATGTACTTAGTGTTATTTGAATTGCCCAACATGTTTTTGGGAGGGTGTTAGGAGTTAGTGAGTAGTTTACCTTGCCTTGCTAATATTGTTTTTTTTTCTTTTTTTCCCAGGAACCGCAAAATGGGCCACTCATTGAATGTCCAAGCAGTGGTGGTCCCGGGCATGCGGTTCCTTAATGTCCTTGCAAGGTTTCCAGACTCATCCCATGATGCGTACATCTTGCGGAGATCAGGATTATACCGTCGGTTTGAGTCTGGAGAATTCTCTTGTGGATGGCTCCTTGGTAAGTTGACGCAAATAACGTCATTCACTTTTAATTGTATGCCTATGAATATAGTTGATGTTAAACCGGACCTTAACCATGATCTTTAGCAAAGCACAAACCCTTAAAGATTCCCCAGCATTTCCAAATAATATATTTCTAGTTTCTAGCAACTTACTTATTATTCTTTCCCCCACTCGGCTGCAATTCTGTTCTTGACTTTATGATAGGGTCGGCGCCATCTTTTCTCAGATGCATGACACTTACTGAGGAGAGTGGGATAAAGTGCAGGGGTGGGTTAGAGCTGTGCTTTGCTCAGACAAAGCAGAGCTGGGGTCCTGAAAAGGTCAGACATCCCGGAATGCAGAGCAGCACAGTCATAAGCCACTTTGCCCTGCCTAATTTGCCCTGATCCGCCATCATTGATGTTCAAAGGCTCATAACATGCAGTAGATGGTGGTAGGATGTTTTTTTAGGTGAGCAATCTGTATGTACAGGGTGTGGCTAACATTTAAGATAGGCTTTTAGTCAGGGTAAACGACCACTTGTAATAAAATTTTTGTTTGGAATGTGTAATTGATGTATGTTTTTTCTTATTCTTTCAGGGGATTTCGGCTATCCGCGACTTCCCTGCCTGCTGACGCCCGTCCTTCAGCCACAGAATGCGGCCCAGGAGGCCTACAATCGGGCGCACCACAAGACCCGGGCCGTTGTGGAGAGGGCCTCTTCCGGTGTTTGGATCATACCGGGGGGGGCATTCCAGTATGACCCCAACAAGGTCATAGACATCATACTGGCCTGCTGTGTCCTCCATAACTTTGCCATAATGTAGCGTGTCCCCCGGTATGTGGATCTGCCCCCCTCTCCACCCAGCCAGGACCCAGCTGAGAACTTCCCTGGCACACCTAGTACCTCTGGCCAAGCCAACTTGATCACCACCCATTTTGCATAATTTTTTTTTCCATTGGTCTGTTTGCTGAATTTAATGGTTTCTTCTGACTTTGATTTGCCTTAGTGAAGGCTTTTTTAATTTGTTTCAAAAAATTAGTAATGCAGTAATTACTATAACATTGACACATGATCTGAGCCTCATGCATTTTATTTTCGCATTCTTCAGTAATCTCAATATAACCCAAACATTAATGCATCAACTTAGTCAACAACAGCTAAAGTCACATTCAATATATTTTATTGAAATATGAAAATTTGGAGTTGAAGGGCACTTACAGACTTCATGTACATACATAGTACAACAGAAATATACATTGGTGCAGACTCATTGCACCTAGCAATTGGCCACATCCAGGAGTTGTAAAGTAACACACTCCAGGCCGAAGTTTCAACGCCCAATAACATAAACATACATAGGGAGCAACCATTTGCAGGCGAATATTTGGTCAGAAATACATAGGGCCACATACACACCCTCTCCTTCTTGGCCACATTTGCCACAGGCACAGGTGGAAAGCAGCCATACCTATGCCACATCCACGCCTGTAAGTTAGTGGGTCACCCGAACAATAACCCCCAGTTCTAATGCCAGTCCAGTCCAATCTTTGCCATGCTCCAAGGTAGTTTCCCAGCCAAGAATCTCCCCCAATCTTGTCAACAAACAGGATGAGCCAGACACAATTTCATTAGGCCCAAGCCTGCAGCGTGGCAGCTTGAGCGGCAGCTTCAGTGAGGCTTTAGCTAAGGCATTGCATGTGGGGTATGTCAGCACTCTAATGAGCTATATGAGCGACATTCAAAATCAAACAAGCAAAGCCATAAAAAAGGCAATCTTGGTAGCGCTCACCAGACAGGTCAATACAGTGGGGATGTAGAGGAAAGATGTGGATAAAGATACAGGCCAAAGGCTGTTAATAAGGATGTTGGCCATAAAACCCTGGTGGTGGGCCTTGGAGGTGTCCCAACACCTGGGCATGTGTGGCATTCACAATCTGCCACTGTTCCAACATGTGTCTATTGCTTCTTCTAACTTCCTCGAGCATAGCAGCGAAATTATTATTTAAGGTGTCCATGTGGCTGTTGCTCGTCCTAAATTCAGTCAGCATGGTGGTGAATGTATTATTATTTTTATTTTTTTTAATTCTTTATTTATGCATTTTTCAAAAGAGAACATACAACCAATAAGCAATCTCAGAACAGAAGAACAACAGACCTGAACTGAGCCAGGCAAGGTACAAGAAGAGTCAAGCTGTTCAAACATCAAAGACTACAATGCAGTACATCTTTCAAGGAAAACACATATCCAATATGTATTCTCTGTAAGAGAGAACAATGAACTAGATGTGAGTGGGGTGTGGTCCCAGAACTGTCATATTAATGAAACAATAAAGATTATAGAGAAAGAAAAAAAAAGGAACCAACTCAGTGATAACAATTCCTTACTTATGTTGTGTTGACACGGGGAGTGGAGGAACACTGGGTGAGGGGGGGGGGGAGGGAAGTTAGTGTGCGGGTCCCTGGGCGCCACCCAGCAGAGCCTCGCAGTCCGCAGACTCCGAGAATCTCAACCAACTGTACCAGGTAGTTGTGAAGCTCTCAAACCTATTCTCCCGAGAGAGAATTACACTTTCATACCGCATTAACTCATTAACCTTCAAGATCCACATCGCCACCATGGGCGGCTCGTGAGATTTCCATTTAAGAGGGATGCACAGCTTAGCCGCATTGAGTAGGTGACACAGCAAAGATTTTTTATATACTTTCAGAGGGTATTTGGTCATGTGCAGGAGACAAGAGGCCGGGTCGTCTGGCACCCTCTCCTCCGTCACCCTAGCCGCTATCTCTCTGACGGAGCCCCAAAAATTACTAAGGGCCGGGCAGGACCAGAAAATATGTAACATGTGGCCTCTGTCCCCATTACATCGCCAACAAGTGTCAGGGGCCTCCGGCGACCATTTACTTATTACAGTCGGCACCCTATACCATCGGGAGAGAATTTTAAAATTACGCTCCTGGATGCGGGAGCATATAGATGTTTTATGTGGCATAATTAAGAGTTTTCTACACTGTTCCGGTGTCAGTGATAACCCCAGTTCTTCCTCCCATTTCCCCAAGAAAGCGGGCCTCTCACCCTCTGGGGGAGAAATAAGCAACTTGTAGGTGTAAGATAAGGTGTGTTTGACCTCAGCGGGACTGCCACAGAGGTTCTCGAAAGGGGTAAATCTCCTCATAGCACCGTCAAAAACTTTAAGAGAGCGGAGGAAGTGGACCAATTGCAGTGCGACCAACCCGGAAGACCCTTTGCCTGGGCAAGGTCCCCCATATCTGACCAATCATCTCTAGCCCATAGGTGACCTGCCCTGTATACTCCCGCCCCAATCCAAGCTTTCGAGGTGGAGCCCTCTTCACCTGGAGGAAACTGCGGGTTGCCCAAGACCGGGAACATCGGAGAGGGGTTCGGGGAGATTTCCGGGTGACTAAAGTGCCGCCGGTTAGACCTAACCCAACTGTGGGATGTTCCATGGCAATTGGGATGTCGAGGGTGTTCAACCAGGCTACAACTGCAATAGGGGCCTCGATGGAACCTTGCTCCAGCCCCACCCACTGCTTATTCCTCCCGTGCAGGCAGCAGTCGACAGTTCTACTCAGATGAACTGCCGCATGATAGGTGATCGGGTCTGGAAAACCCACCCCTCCATTCTCCTTGGACCGCGTCAACAGCGCATTGTTCAACCTCGGCTTCTTCCCCCCCCCAAACAAATTTGATGAAGAGCCCCCTGACTCTCCGTAAGAAGCTCTGGGGGACCTTCACTGGGAGAGCCTGCAGCAAATATACCAAACGGGGGAGCAGGTTCATTTTGGCAGCGTTACAACGCCCAAACCAAGATAACCTGCCCTTAGCCCACCTACTGGTATCCTCCTTGAAATCCTTCAACAATGGTGGGAAATTTAGGTCAAAAATTCTGGCCAAGTTGTTGCCAATCTTAGTCCCAAGATATGTAATACTTTCCCTGGCCAACTTGAACGGGAAGGAATCCCGGATTGTGTTGAATCTCTTAGAGGGGATGTTTATATTAAGTGCTTCTGATTTTTGGTAATTAATCTTATAATATCCAGACACCTCCCCATAGAGCTTTAGTTCGGACATAAGATTGGGAAGAGAAATCTCAGGGCATGACAGACTGAAAATAAGGTCATCCGCATATGCTGCGACTTTATATTGTTTTGAATTAACAGTAAGACCTGCAATATCGGAATTACTCCGAATTCGACACAAGAAGGGTTCCAGGGTCAGTATGAATATGAGGGGAGAAAGCGGACATCCCTGGCGCGTCCCATTTGTTATCCCAAAAGAGTCAGTGAGAACCCCATTAACACGGACCGCGACTGACGGGGCCCCATAAAGACTCCCTATCCAACTCAAGGCGTTTGGACCCAAGCCAATGTGCCTGAGCGTGGCCAGCATGAAGTCCCAGTTAACCCGATCGAAGGCTTTTTCAGCATCCATTGCTAATAGAAGAGCAGGGGTCCCCATTTGTTGTGCCAGGTGAATTAGGTTCAACACCTTAATGGTGTTATCCCTGGCCTCTCTGTGCGGCATAAACCCCACCTGGTCAAGACCTATGATGTGGTGAAAGTGAGGGGCTAGTCTTGAGGCCAAAACTTTAGCAAAGAGTTTCAGGTCTGAGTTCAGAAGGGATATCGGTCTGTAGCTTGCACACTGAGTCGGGTCTTTGCCCTCCTTCGGGATAACTGATATGTGTGCTCTCAGCGAGTCCGCCGGGAGAGCCGTTCCGTCCTTGACTGAATTAAGGGCAGCCAGCAGTTTCGGGGCTAAGAGAGGAAAGAATTTCTTATAATACGAGATGCTAAAACCATCGGGACCCGGGGCCTTACCACTCGTCGACCCGGAAACTGCCTTTTGCAACTCCATTAAAGTCAAGGGCTATTCCAGCTCCTCAAGAACTTCCCTAGGAAGTCTAGGGAGCCCAGATTCCTAAATGTACTGCTCAATGGGCCCTCCTGCCCCCCGGCCCCCAACCCTAGGGAGGTTATATAACTGTTCATAAAACCTCCGAAAAGCATTACCTATTTCGTTAAAAAGATACTTGACCCGCCCCTCTGAGGTGACTATCTTGGGGATATACGTTTTGGCCTGCTCCTCCCTCAGGGCTCTCGCTAGCAGTTTGCCACATTTGTCCCCCGATTCATAGAAGAGTCTACGGCAGTTGCTACGTTGGGCCTTGATTTTGTCACAACATAAGGTTTTAAGTTTCTCCCTCAGGGAGGTTAGGTTGGGCAGACATTCCACCGCTAGGGACTCCTTGTGTTTCCTCTCAACTCTCCTGATCTCAGCCATCAGGTCCTGCACTTGCTTGGTTTTCTCTTTTTTGATCCTGGACCCAATCTTAATAAAAACGCCTCTAAGCACACATTTATGCGCTTCCCATATGGTCCCAGGCCCAATATCCGGGGAAGAGTTGAGAAGAAAGAAGTCTTTGATTTCAGACTGTACCTCCTCTACTATGTTTTGGTCCTCAAGCAGGGACGTATTTAGCCTCCAAGACCAGCTCCTCGGGATTTGGGTGGGGCACACACTTAGAGTGATAGGGGCATGGTCTGAGATCGTAATGTGACCAATGGTGGCGGCCGAGACTCGACACAGAGAGGCCTGGGGCACCAGAAACCAGTCAATCCGTGAATAAGATCCATGGGGGCTGGAATAGAACGAGTAATCACGCTTATTAGGATGAAGTATTCTCCAGGGGTCAATCAGTCTATAGAGACTCAACAATCTCTTTAACCTCTTAAGTCTCCTATAAGACTCATGCGGACTACCTCTCGAAGTGTCAAGGAGAGGGTCAGGGGCAAGGTTGAAATCGCCCCCCACCACCAGCTCCCCCTCCTTGAAGGATGACAAGGTGTTCAGAATCGACTCCAGGAAGGCAACTTGATTAGAGTTTGGCAAATGCACATTGGCAAACGTGTAGCTACAGGAAGCGATCTTCCCTTTTAGGAAGATCCACCTCCCCTCCTCATCCGCCTTAAAATCCTCCAATTCCCAGGGGAGGGGTTGCGCTTAAAATAATGCTGAGTCTGGAGTCTGTAGAGTAGCTGTGGTATGTCCTTGTGTAGTACCTGTTGCCGAGAGAGTGCGATTTGCCCACCCTAAAATGAGTTTCTTGCAGAAAGGCCACCTGCGCCCTGAGACCTCTAAGGTTTCTAAGTACGAGGGATCTCTTTTCAGGAGTGTTGAGCCCCTTAGCATTGAGGGAGACTATTTGCAACTCCGCCATACCGAGGACCTCTTAAGGCCTCCACCCGGCCCGTATAGCCAAGAGATGCGCCCAGGGAACCGCACCAGGATTGAGGGGAGGGGGGGGGGTCCGAAGGGGCCGGGGAAGCTCTGAACCAACTAACGGGGGGGGGGGAGAACTACAGTGGGAGAAAAAACTTAACGGGTAAGGGGGGTAAAATTTAGTGCGGAGGAGACGCCAATGCACTGAAGGGAACACGCTCTAAGATTCCCCTCTGACGGGGAAAGTGCAATCTGCTTGTGCCACAAAAGCCCAAAAGATCGGCCTATTGGGGGTGCTGTGTCCGACAGGAGCTAGAAGGCGAGGAACCCAGTCCAAGCTCTCCCGGGTCATGCTGACACTACACTCTCAATCACCAGGCGGTCACGGGAACCCTGCCCGCGGAGCCCTAGGGCTCCACCAGCAGGGCACTGGCAATCAGTGACAATCGCATAAAACGACCATTAGAATAGCTAAAATCAACGTCTTACGAATAAGCCAAGACAAAGCAGAAAACGGATATGTGAACAAAATGCTAAGTGTTGGTAATAAACAGAAACAGAAACGACAGCAGAAACAACCATGAATGAGACAATCATCGGCGGTCGGGATCTGACTCCCTTCCCTGCTCAGGTGGGTGGACCGAGGGGGAAGCGGGGGCCAAGCCGCCCGTATCTTCGATTGACGTATGGGACGTCCGCTATATTCCTAACACGTCGAGATGGGCTAGGGCCTAGAGGAGGCCCCCCGAGGAGGGCCCCGAGGCGCCCGAGCTCTCTATAGCTCCTAGGACCTCGTTTCCTCCCACCGAGCGGGCCCCCGGGCAGGGGAGGGCCTCCAGGATCCAGCCAATCAGGAATGTCGACAGGGTCACATTGCAGGAACGTGAACAGGTCTCCGAGATCTCTGTGGTTTTTCAAAGTGAAGACCCCGACTGAACTCTTCACTATCAGGTGAAAAGGAAAACCCCATCTGTACGTCGCCCCCTTCCTGACGATGGTTTCAAGGAGGGGTCTCAGCACTCTGCGCATCTGAAGAGTCCGTCTGGACAAGTCCTGCAAAATCTTGATCGGCGCTCCATTAAAGCTGAGAGGGCCCTTGCTCCAAGCCCTCCTTAAGATTTCCTCCTTAAGGGAAAAGAGGTGGATCCTGCAGACAATGTCCCTGGGAAACGCAGGGTCCATGCTCCGGGGGCCCAACGCCCTGTGTGCTCTGTCAAGCTCGATGGGGGTGGAGAGATCCCTATCCAGCACTTCATTAAATATCGAGGTAACTATCGCCTTTGTGTCTTCTGGGCCTTGTGGCTCCATGATCCCCCTGATCCACAGATTATTTCTTCTGTTGCGGTTTTCAAGGTCGTCGAGATGCAGGTGGCAGGCAATTAACATTGCTGCTTGGGAGTCGCACCTCTCTTCCAGGACCTGCAATCGACGGCATGGGAAGGCCCCTCCGACTCCAAGGCCTGTACTCTTGTTTCTACTTCGGCCACTTCTTGGCGTACTGCAGAGATTTCGCGCTTGTGCCTTGCTTCATATTTCGCTATTAGATTCTCAATCTCCCCCTTAGAAGGAATACCTCTCAACAGAGAGATAGTTTCCAGCTGAATCTGTCTCTCCTGGAGCTTTTCCTCGGCCGGAAATGCCACTTAGGTTTCCATATCCCAATCGACCACCTCATGTGCCTCAGGGGCATGAGCAGCGGGGGACACCGCCGGAGTCATCGGGGAGGGACTTCCGCCTAGAGTGGTCAATACTCTTTCAGGGGAGGGCTGGAGTGGGGGGGGAAGTTGACCCAGTCAGCGCCCTCGCACCCTCCTTCAAACGATATGCGCCCTTCTTTGCCGGTCTCTGCGGTAACACCGAGGGCTGGATCACCGGGGTACGCTCCCCGGGGCCCGGGGGGATGCATGGGGCACACAGCAGCTCCTGTCCTTCCTTCGGTGCAAATGCAAATCTGCCGAGGTCCACCACTAAGCTAAGGTGGGATCTCGCGGGGCATCCCTGCTCATCTAGGCTGTGACGGTCTGCCCCCCCTCCCTCAGGCTGTGGCACATCTTCCAAGGGGGATGAAGCACTGGCACCAGGGGGCAAGGGGTCCACCACTTTATGGGCTATGCCCTGCACAAGAGGATCTGTGTGTGTAGGGGACACAAGTGACTCAGCAGTGGGGATGACATAGCTGCAGCGTGCCTCTGGGTGGCTCCCTCTCAGAGCCCGCATCTCAGCCTCATTGTCTGCGCAGTTCGCTTCGGTGCCCGCCCGGCGCTGTGTCCCTTTAGTGCTGCCAACATCAGAAGGCCTGTATAATGCGGCGGGGGTAGCGTCCGCCATCTTGCTACACCCCTTCTGCCTGTCTTCTCCCCCAGCAGGGCTGCGAGGCATACATCCGCTCTCCATCGTGGCGCAGACACCGCCAGCGGCTCCTGCTACTCCCCCAGCACTAACCGCACGGGCGCCGACCTCCGATCCCTCTCCTCCTCTCGCGTCGGCTAGGATGGACCAGGCTGTCGGGCGGGAACCGGGCGCCATCTTGGTCCACCCTTCAGGCTCCTCCACACTCGCCTCCCCGCGATCCGCGCCGGCAGCCGAGACAGGCGGCTGCTCCTCCGCCATTCCTCCACGTCCTCGCGACAGCTCCTCTCCCTCGCCGCTAGACTCTTCATGAGATGAGGAGGTAGATGGGTCCAACACCCTCTCGCCGCGCCATCCGGATAGCTCCTCCACTGCCATCTTGGACACCCCAGCGACCTCTCTCTTTCTTGCCTTCAGGGACTCGCAGCGGCTCGTCGGCATCCCCCCACCGTTCCTGAGTCTTCTCTGCCACTTTGGCTTCATGGACATCTTGGCACTAACGTTCCCGCCGCCGGTAAGAGGGATAAAACTGGAGCGGGAGAGCAGGAGATCAGTCACACACGTCCGCCGTCAGTCATGCCGGGACACGCCCCCCCGTGAATGTATTATTTAATGTCTCTAATTGTGCAGTAAGCTGCTCTGTGGTTCTTTGAGTCACCTGCCGAAAGTAACGGCTGTCATGGCGCCACGCCTCCCCTGGGAAACTGGTCGATGTTTATGACTACGTCTAACAATTCCCCGGGTTTGAGCACCTGCAGATGCTGGACCTCTAGGGCAAGCAAGAGTCGCAGATGTGCTTGGCAAAACCTCTGCAGCATAGCTACCACTGGGGACTGTAGGCTTAGTCTCAGCCTGCTGCCCACGATGGGCTGGCAGCATGCGTCCAGCTTCACTCTGCTGCAGAGGATTTGGTGCAGTAGCATGCTGGGACAGTGGAAGATTAGGTTCCAGGGGGTCAGTTCTGAAGGTCCCATCATGCTGGCATCCTCCTCCTCCTCCATCTCCTGGATCTCATGCATCAGAGTGTGGGTCTGTTGGGACATGTGCAGAAAAAGGTTCAGTTTGGGCTCTAAATATATTTGTTATGCAAATTAGTCATGTGCATTCACATGCATCAGTAGTTTCATCAAAGTCCACTTACCCTATATATCTGTTCCTGGGTCCTAGGCAGCACGGAAGTAGACGGCATGGTCAAACTGGAGGAAGCTTCCACACTTGCAGAGGCTTGATGCTGGGCTGTGTTTAAAAGTAAAAGGCATGTAACCCCACAAAAATCCATTGATGATCTGGATTACTACATATGCTTTAAAAAACAAGTGGGCAAGCAGGAATGCAAACTCCAATAGCGGGACAAGGTGTCCTTCACTATGAATGTCAGTATCTGTTATCTGTATGCCTCACCCTGTACCAGAGCTGTAGCTAGCTTCTTTTGCGCCCGAGGCAAGCCCAGAAAATCGCGCCCCCCACCAAAAAAAAAAGAAAATGATATATATATATATATATATATATATATATATATATATATATATATATCTTTTCTTTTTCTTTTGTTTCTTGTTTACTGGATTATTTTGAGAGACATTAAGGAAAATAGGCATAAAGAATGTAGAATAGAACTGTTTAATTTTTCAGCTATATGAGATTCAAGAATATATTTTTGTGGAAGATGTGGATATTGCTAATTCTAGGAGATTTAATTGTTGCCTGTAATTTAAATTATGAACACAATGCAGGACCAGGAAAAATAACATGGATAGAGTGAGTATGGCCAAATATGTCCCCTTATGTCACCTTTGCATTGTAGGTGACATAAGGGGCCATATTTGGCAGTAAAATGTGCTTGGTGGGCAGCACAAGTTGTCAACAGTGAAAGTAGACAGTGTTACTGCAGAAAACAAAATGCTATTGTTCTGCATATTGCATATTATTGGTCTATTTTTAGGGCTCGATCCCACAAATGTTACGTCAACCATGCATGTGTGTGCGCGCACTTGGGATGTCACAATTAAGTTATCAATATCGCAACAGTGACACATTTACTATTACAATAACTAAGAGTACTGCAGTTCCTATCATGATGAGTGGATAAGCTGTGCTCTCCTGCAGTAAAGCAGTGACATATTGACTGTGGAATCAATACATATTTCACTCCAACAATTACAATATTTATAAAATCAAATCCTAATTTTCCATCCACTGATATCTATGTCATGATCTATTGGCATCTGACTGCTGGGCCCCAAAACACAGAGATTGGGCAGATCCCCCTTAAATTTTGGATGGATCTGGGGATGGAAACCTCTGCAGAGACATGAGCTGCCATTTATCTCCAACAGAGGGGGGAAAGTCAGTGCCTCTTATCGGGCAAATGTAAAAAGAAAAAAACATTAAACTCTCATATATATCGCTACCGCGCTGCTGGCCGGGCCACCATAGCCACGGGAGGCCAGAAGATGCAGGAACGGCAGGCGGACAGGCAAGGTACCTGATCCCTGCTGTCTGCACTGTCCCCACCGCCGCCGCACTCAGAGCAAACATCCCACTCTGTGCAGCTGGTGGCCGTCACTTGACACAGGCCACGCCCACCTGTTGCACAGAGCCAGGCGTGTTTGCTCGCGCCGGAGAAGAAGCAGCGATGGGGACATCGGGCAAGGATCCCTGCCCGCCCACCTGTGGCTCCTACATCTTCTGACCTCCTGTGGCCTGGCCAGCAACGTGGGAGAGATGTATATGTGAGTGTACATATTTTTCTTTTGCCTATCGGAGAGTGGGAATGCCACACTGCCTATGGGAAATGGGAATGCCACATTGCCTATGGGAAATAGGAATGCCACACTGCCTATATGGGGAATGGGAGGAAGCATGACACACTGCCTATGGGAATGGGAGGGAGCATGACACACTGCCTATGGGAATGGGAGGGAGCATGACACACTGCCTATGGGAATGGGAGGGAGCATGACACACTGCCTATGGGAATGGGAGGGAGCATGACACACTGCCTATGGGAATGGGAGGGAGCATGACACACTGCCTATATGGGGAATGGGAGGGAGCATGACACACTGCCTATATGGGGAATGGGAGGGAGCATGACACACTGCCTATGGGAATGGGAGGGAGCATGACACACTGTCTATGGGAATGGGAGGGGGTGCCACACTATGTTGTCCACTGTTGCACTGGGCACCAATGATCCAAAGCAGCGGTAATCAAGTACTTTTAGTCGAGGTCCATTTACCGTGGTCTGTGCCAAGTTGAAGGTCCAGGGGGAGGGTGTAGTTGAAATCTCTGAATAAGTTGAGAGCTCGGAATAAGAGAGATTGATGGGAGCAGTGCTGGGAAAAAAGAGCAGTGGATGTGGGAAAACCTGGGAATGAGGAATAAATGGGGGAAGAACTGGGAATAAGAGGGATGAATAGGGGCAGTGCTGGGAATAAAAATGATGAATGGGGGCAGTGCTGGGAACAAGAGAGATGAATGGGGGCAGAGCTGGGAATAAGAGGGATGAATGGGGCAGATCTGTGAATAAGAGGGATGAATAGGGGCAGATCTGTGAATAAGAGGGATGAATGGGGGAAGGTCTGTGAATAAAAGGGATGAATGGGTGCAGAGCTGGGAATAAGAGGGATGAATGGGGGCAGAGCTGGGAATAAGAGGGATGAATGGGGGCAGAGCTGGGAATAAGAGGGATAAATGGGGCAGAGCTGGGAATAAGAGGGATAAATGGGGGCAGAGCTGGGAATAAGAGGGATGAATGGGGGCAGAGCTGGGAATAAGAGGGATGCATGGGGCAGAGCTGGGAATAAGAGGGATGCATGGGGCAGAGCTGGGAATAAGAGGGATGCATGGGGCAGAGCTGGGTATAAGATGGATGGATGGGGGCAGATCTGGGAATAAGAGGGATGGATGGGGGCAGAGCTGGGAATAAAATGGATGAATGGGGGCAGATCTGTGAATAAGAGGGATGAATGGGGCAGAGCTGGGAATAAGAGGGATGAATGGGGGCAGATCTGGGAACAAGAGGGATGGATGGGGCAGATCTGTGAATAAGAGGGATGAATGTGGCAGAGCTGGGAATAAGAGGGATGAATGGGGGCAGATCTGGGAACAAGAGGGATGGATGGGGCAGAGCTGGGAGTAAGAAAAATGGATGGGGTAAGAGCTGGGAGGAGATGGATGGATAGTGGCCGAGCTGAGAGAATGGGAGATGGAAGTGGCAGAGCTAGAAATAACAGGGGATGGGTAGGGGCAGGACTGGGGGGCATCAGACAGGGACAGCTATTCCTCTTCGGCGGAACATCACGATTTGGATGCCCTGTCATGTAAAACCTCTGGAATTGCCGGTAATTTTTACCTGACCGTCAGTCCCACAGCACATGCACTGACTCTGGCCCATTCAGTGTGGATGTATCTTTATTCATGTTTTAGCAAACGCAGCCAGCAGACATAAATGAAGATACAGCTGTACTAAGTGGTGGGGGGCCTGTGCATGTGCCATGGGACTGCTAGTAAATTGTGCAGAATCTGTGGGTTTCATACGACAGGGCAATCGATTGCCCCTCTTGCGTAGGGACAGCTCTACGCCCGGTCTGTGCTGCGGCTGTTACCTCAGTGGCCACCAGGACGCTGTTCCGAAGGATCATTGACCAGCAGCCTGAGGACCTTCCTTGTGAGGTCTTCAATGCACAATGCTTCAATGTCAGATTGTGACGTTTTTGTGAGGTTTATCCTCTCAGCTATGGATGATACCATTAAAATGTGTGTTAGAGCCTCTGCCCTTGTGGTGGCTATTTGTCGCCTGCTTTGGCTGCGACAGTGCGGGGCTGACAATGATACTAAAAAGGTTCTTACCGGTATTCCCTTTAGAGGACCTCGCTTATTTGGGGCCATGAAAAAATATCTGCCCCTATTACCGGCAGACACCTAAGAGCGACTCTCACTGAGTCCTCTACCTGGGATTACCTTATTTGTCTGTAGACCAGAGTTACCTTCACACTTCAGAGCTCCGGAGCCCACACCAAGCGCAAGAAAGACACAAAACAGCTATTCTCGGTGTGAAATGTTTATTACATCACGATTTTCAGTATATAAACTATGATAAGGCCTAGGCAGGAAAAAGGTTCTAAAGTGGACATTTGCCTTTTAATTGGAGTAGCTGTATCAACATCTTACTGTCAGGGGTGTGTGATGGGGGTGGCTGTACATCACCCCATTGTGTGTGTCATGGGATTTTCCAGACATTCACCTACCCAGGGACATTTTCACAGAAACAGATTATGTTCTTCTGTCTGCACATTTCATTCCCAGAGATAACGGCTGAGGCTCCGTTATTCTCACAGTTGAACCTTAAAGTAATTCTCTAAGTATAAGCCTTGCAGTAGCCATTTTGTTACTCTATACCTATGTATCCTTTCAGCCCCTTCTTCGAGTCAATGACTTCTAAGTCGCTGACTCGCCCATTGCCTTCTCATATTCTTTTTGGTTATGAGCTAGATAAGCAGCATAAATACCTTGGGCCCTGCTAGCACGCATGGCAACTACACACATTATAATTTTAAAAGCTACTACTGCAATTATGATGATCATAATTATAACAATAAACTGAGTTAAAAATCCCTTCCAGCTGGAGAAGAAATCCTTAAACTAATTTCCCCAGTCTTTCTCTAAACCAACATTTGTGTTCATTTCCACAGACAGGGTTTCCAGGCTTTCTATTGCCCCCCCTGTTGCTGGTTGTAATATAGGTAATTAACCCAATCTGCCTTTTTGTTGATGGTGACAATGGGGGCAAAGAATGACTCAAAACCAGTCTTCACAGGGTCTCTAGCCTTGAACTCATCAGGTACCCCACGGGACTCCTATGGCATCTGTAGCGATAACCCTTATCGCCGGAGGGCTTCACCGCCCGAGACGTCCTTTTCCCAATCGTAAGAGGTGCTGCTGGAATTCCAGAGTCGTCCGTGAGGAAACAGGAACAGCCCTTACAAGGGCTAGTGAATTGTAATATAGCGTTTCCCCCAATAAGAGACAGAACTTCAGTATTGAGGGTGAAGGTGAAGACACTTTATTAGTGCCACACTGTGCCTTATATGCAAGGCTCCATGCAAGGGGACCTCCCCCGTGGACCTCATGACAAATACACAGACCAATGGGAGCAGGGCACACAATCCCTCAACTCTGCTGGTGACGCAATCAGCAACACAATAGACGTCTGTAATACACTCAATCAGAACAATGCCATTGTCTGTGACGTAATCAATCAATACAATGGCAGTCAGAACAATGAATAACGTAATCAATCAGCCCAATGGCAGTCTGTACATGCTTAAGAAAAGGAAAGTAATGAACCTGTGTAAAGTCCAAAAGACAGAGCGTCTGTCACAGCATCCAGATACACATGGGGGTCGAAATTTCCCCCTAGGCCTCTCTTACATCTCCTCTCGGTCAGCAAGGGGAAATGTATCTGCTTAGTCACCTTATTGGAGGGGGTAATAAGGAAAGGCATTATAATTTTCACCAAGGTACATTGGCCTCTCCATGATTGTCGAAGTATATGTCTTATTTTCCCATCGTCACATAGCCTGAACACATCTCCCGCACTATGTGACTGATTAAACAAATAAGTCAGGGATGGTGTAACTACCATTATTGGCACAAAAACCTGGACTGAAAATGCTTACATTCACAGTGCCACTAGACAGGGGATAACAGGTGTAGTTCCCGGGGTAAACTTCTATTCCAGGTCCCGGGGAAACAGTCTGGGTTAGTATAGGATAGTTTCTTTTCCAGATATCACATTCCCCCTCTTAGATCCTATTGCTGTACATGCTAAGGAAACACCCCTACACCTCCGGGGGCAGGGTCAAAGGTACAGGGCCTAGATGAGGACGGGCGGCTGCACAAACATAGTGTTCTGGCTCTGTGCCGTTTAATGAGCCCATTTAACCCATAAATTGGTGTTACTGTCAAACCCTGTCTCAGAGGTAAAAGTATCCTCAGGGGAAGGGTTGGTCATAACCTGGACCTCTTGCAGTGACAATTTTCTTATCCAAGGGGTCATTTGGGGGAAGTGTTGGGGCTTGGGGCTTACCCCTAAAACTGGACATATCCCGGGAGTAAAACCTTCTTCCCCAATCTGAGCAGCCACTACAGGAACAAAAAACCAATAGGTCCCATTGTCTGAGGGGGAAGGATTTTCTATAGTGAGGGTAAAAGTTGAGCAGGGATTCTCCCTTTGGCCTGAAAGCGGCAGATGTGTGGGGTGGGGACCCTATCCTCATTTATCCCTATTATACACATAAACATTTTAAACAGCAAATATAAAAGCAGAATTATTAAAAGTATTGACTAGTATTGATATTGACTAATTCAATTCAAAAGAACGCTTTCCCTCATGATCTTTACCACGACCAATTACAGGGATTAGGACAGCCATATAGCACCATCCTTTCAGCTCTAGTGGGAACCAGGGGTAACACACTTTCCCCACAACAAATGTAGATGTTATTACACAAGATCATATCTTGTGTTATGCTCCTATTTCTAAACTTCCTTTATATTCTCCTTCATCAAAACATTATAAGAAATGCAGAAATTATAAGAAATTCAGATAGGCACGTACAGATTAATCAAAATGAAATTCCAGCCAGTTGCATTGTACTGGGCATTGATCTCAGCTGGCTTAGAAATATTAAACTAAGAATGGGATTTTTACTTCCCTATTAGATTTCCCAAACTTAAAACCAGCAGTCTGGGTTGTGGGTCTTATATCTGAAACCCAATCATTTCTCATTTGGTTTTTATAAATTAAAGGTCTGAGTGAGATTTAAAGGCATAGCTATCAACATTGGATTCATTGTTTGGACACTTTTGGACATGCAGGGGCTCTAAGCGGCCTATTCCTATTTTGCTTTGTGCCACATCACTATATTTCAACCTTGGACCTACTGGAATATTTGGGTCATAGCACGTTGAGCAGTTCTCCTTTGTAAAACATAACAATACTTGTCTGCAAACACTATAACAAATTTTAGCGTGGTAATCTTTCCCAAATCTTTTTTTGGATATCAAATGACCTGTAATATTTCAGGGTGTAATTTACTACAGATCCAACACTGGACTTTCAGGCGTAGGCATTTATAAACTTTAGAAGTAGCATCTTAGGAGGTTACCTTCACTTGTCCCTCTTTTACCTAATTTCTCTAATTTTACTTTTCCCACATATACCTTGAGTGGGGCCTAAGACCTGTGGGTCATAAATGCATAAAGTAAGCACATATATTATCACAAAAAGAATAAAGGCAAGTATCAAAAGTTTAGCCATTTCAGCCCCAGAGTCCAGCAAATAAGGCCTGGTCAAAGGCTTTGTCTGTTCTTCCTTCTTCGGGGACCCTAGATCCCCCGCATTGGTCATCATCTTCATGTTTTTCCTGTGCTCCAGGTAGCACGGTCTGATTGTCCTCCGCTCTAGGAAGCGGTGTCTGCTTCTTGCTTGGGCATTTCTTCACTCGGCACCCACGACTGGCAATCCTCCACTAGGACTGTTTCTGGTCACTGCGATCACCGTGGCAGCCTTGCTTCTTTCTGCGATTCAGCTACTGGATCACAACCGTCACCTACTTCAAAAGGATGGATGAATGGATGAGGGACATCTGTGAAGAAAAAGAGAGATACGAGACAGAGAGGTGCAAGCCATATTTCTTTCAACATTTTCCAAAGTTTTAATCAGCTTCCTCTCATATTCTTCCTATGTCAGGTCTAGGTCCCCTCTTTCTAACATAAAGGGGCACCCTAGCCCAGGGGGTGGGGAATGGTCTTCCCATTAAAACCTTGAATGATGACTACCCAGTGACCTTAGGAGGGGTCATTCTAATTCCTACCAATCCTACTCCCGGAAGGACCCTTTTACCATTAGCATAAGTTCCCTCCTGTGGCTTAATTTATCCTCTCTGATCCTATTTATTTTTTATATTTTTATTTCCAACTATTCCAGGGCTCTGAGGGTGGTAAGAGATGTGAAACTTCCACTCTATCCTAAGGGTTCTCTACTAAATCCTGACAGACCTTCACAGTGAGGGACAGCCTATTTGGATTTACCCATTTACCCACTAAGGGGCATCCCCATTTAGGAATATTCTCTTGTGTGAGAATTCTTACCACAGTCCTGGCATCTTCCCTCATCATCACAAAAAGTTCAACTCACCTTGGGAACATATCCACTATCACAAAAAAGGTACTCCTGTATTTTCCCTAAACTAAGCATGTGGGTAAAGTCAATCCGCAGATGTGTGAACAAGGTTGTTGGAATGTCAGGTGCTCATTTCTTGCTTTCTGTGTGTTAAAAAAGAAAGGTGCACTACTAGCAGCTGCACGGTTTCCCTAGTTTTTTCCCTCTTATCACAAAGAAAATCCATGGACATTTGTGCACTCCTGCCTTTCCTCAATCCTCCCTGTCTTTTGTACTAGCATATGTTTGTAAGTCAGTCAAAGTCTGGTCAGGGAGGGGTATGTCTGGTGCTAGCATGGGCATTTGCATGTTTGCTGTTTGCGTGTATGTTCTTAAGAAGGAAAGACAAATTGTGAGTAGTAAAGTAAGTTTGTATCATGTCACAAAAAGTAAAGGTTTCTGCCATTTCTACTAACACTACACACAAGGCCAGGGCTATGAGACACACAGGCATTGCCCTGTACCTGCCCAGGGACCACCTTTGAGAAAAAAACAGGGCACCTCCATGCTGTTATGCTGGGCCCTGCACATGGTTGTACAAATCCTGGCAACTAAGTGACATCTTGCCATAATCGGGAAAACCTAACCCTGGGGCTATTACCATATCTCAAATACACAAAACATTGCACATTACACATTTCATTTAACCATTTTAGGGTGTCAGGTTTATCAACATACATTTTCAGCTCTCCATATGCTGTCATAACATGAACAATCTAGAATCCATTGGCGGCAGCAACCAATCATACCAAGGAAGGGTAGCATGTCCTTCTTGGTAAGTGAGCAGGGCAGACCAACGACAGCAGCTATTCTCTTATAGCTTATTTCTCTTTGTCCCTGGGAAAGCATAAAACCCAGGTATTCAAGCTTTTTCCTGACACCATTACAACTTTTCAGACACTTTATAATCACTTACAAAAAGACATCTCAAATGATTCCTCTTGTCCCACAGGGTGGCCTCCCAATCAAAACTACAGAGGAGAAAACTGTCTGCAGTAGGACGGAACCATGGCTGGGTGTCCAGACTTTAAGAGGAGGACCATTGCACCATTACACAAAAAAAAAACAATTTACCAATACACATAAGCCTAGGGCAAATGTGACATAAAAGCAAAGATGGGCTGTGTCTCCTCGTCCACTGGGACGCTGAAAAAAACTATTTCTTAAATCAATGTTGCTATTCCAGCCCGTGTCACGAGGTGAGAAGAGATGGCAGACAGACACTAAAAGGATAGACCCTGAGACAAATCTCATGGTTTCAATGTGGCTTTTTATTAAAAAAAATATTCTGGTAATAAAATCCCATATCCAGGGGCTTATCTGGTTTACATACAACCTTTTAAGTTTAATTGTGAAACTATGTATGATTCCCTGTTTAGCATGAAGGGGTCAGAAATTAGTAAGGGCGGTGAATTTATCGCCATTGCTTGTGCTGAGAAAATCTTAAGCGTATTATCTGTCTCTCCCCACACACACACATTCCGTTCTTGCCAGCTTGCGTGCTTTTAACCCATACACTGTCACACAGCATGGGATGTCTCTAAAATAATTTCATATTAGCCCAATCTTATGTGGATCCTAACAAAGCATCTTATGATTCTCCCACATTGTATCCTGGCCTGACTTCAGCAGTTAGGCTTCTATATTAACTTTCTCCAACTAATTTTACTCCTAGTATTTGCAGCGGGACCCCAATAGAAAACCCAGCTGTTATCTTTAACTAGTTAATTTTTCTCTTTGTGTTCCTCTTTATCTAGCGGAGAAACATCAGCAGACAGCTTCTGTCTATCGCTGCTCATTTGTTTCCTGACTCTTCTATCTCTTCCTGAGTAGAGGAGGGATAGTGGCAGTTTTTCTTAGGTGGCACGTAAGGTGAGGGGCAGTTACTTGTAGCCCTAAACTCTTGTTTACATTTTATTTTAAATGTGTTCCTAGTTTGTGTTCCAGGGCATGAAACCCAGGGGACTCTGTCTCCTGAATTGGATGTCCTCTATATCTAGTTTATAACTAGTTTTAAACCAATAGGGAGCATGTTTTAACCCATTTCCACCTCCCTTCTTTATATAATCTTTATCCCAGTTTGGGTCTCCTTGATAATACGGGAACCTTTCCAGTCCACCCCGCCAAATTATCAACAAAAGGCAGCGTGTAACATGTTCCTCCAGTTAACCTCTCTACATAGTGGATACAATCCTCTCCCACATGAGGCACTTTAGACTCAGACTGACCCATTATCAGTTAACAAATGACAAATAAACAAATGACAATATACGTGGTTTAAAGCGTGCTCACCTTCACACTTATCAATCCACACAAACAAATAATCTTAACACTCTATTGTCAGAGAGAGAGAGTGAAAAAGGTTTCAGTGGTCAGGTAAACTCACAGTAAACAGACAAATCTGTTCCCAAATCACAAATAATCACAATTTATATAGCGCGCTTCAAATAACCAAGCGGCGGTTCCCTACGAACCCAGCAACGCCTCGCCAAGACCATGAGAGGCACAAGTCCTTTAACCTTCCCTCGGGTTAAGCGTATAAATCACTTACCCCCTTCAAGGAGACTTGCCCGCATCCTCCACCACTGAAAAAATATCTGCCCCTATTACCAGCAGACACCTAAGAGCGACTCCCACTGAGTCCTCTACCTGGGATTACCTTATTTGTCTGTAGACCAGAGTTACCTTCACACTTCAGAGCTCCGGAGCCCACACCAAGCGCAAGAAAGACACAAAACAGCTATTCTCGGTGTGAACTGTTTATTACATCACGATTTTCAGTATATAAAGCATGATAAGGCCTAGGCGGGGAAAAGGTTCTAAAGTGGACATTTGCCTTTTAATTGGAGTAGCTGTATCAACATCTTACTGTCAGGGGTGTGTGCTGGGGGTGGCTGTACATCACCCCATTGTGTGTGTCATGGGATTTTCCAGACATTCACCTACCCAGGGACATTTTCACAGAAACAGATTGTTATGTTCTTCTGTCTGCACATTTCATTCCCAGAGATAACGTCTGAGGCTCCGTTATTCTCACAGTTGAACCTTAAAGTAATTCTCTAAGTATAAGCCTTGCAGTAGCCATTTTGTTACTCTATACCTACGTATCCTTTCAGGCCAGGCTGGATCTTTTTGGCAAAAAGGGTAAGGCACCCGTGTGCAGACAGGCGGCCAGGCAGCCCAGGCGCAGGGACTCCCCGCCCCCTCCTTACATTTCTGTTAAACGAGAACCAGAAGTGTGCTTCCAACTTTTTGGGGTGGAAGCTCATCCCAGGGGAGGCAGGCAACGTCCTGGGACCTCTGGCAGGTCTAAACCAAAGTCTGCCAAAACCTCACAAGCATGAAGGAGCGCCCTGCGGGCGAGGGAACTGCCACAGCACTCGGCTCTTATGGCAGGATGCCATGCTTCGTTCAGGCGATTTCAGGTGAGGGGCCACCTAGTCGCGGTCCTTAAAGGAATGGAGTGTTTTAGGCAGTTCCCTTCAGAATTAGTCAGGGGTATTATAGTCCCTGTTTGTTCCCTGAGTGATTTAACACAGGTGGAGTTTGGCCGGATGGGTCTGGGCTTGCTTTTAGGTTGGCCTTGGCTGATAATTGCATTCACTCTGCTTTTCCTCTGGGATGACGCAGGCTGCCCAGACCCGTCGGCCTAGACCTGGCATCTAGGCTCCACGGGCTCTGCCTACTTGGTATCCATCTGTTGGGCCGTAGACGCCCTTGTCGGGTGAACCTCTTGATGCCTGCGAGGATCCTTTTCCCCTTCGGTCCCTTGATCCATCTGGACGCTTAGTTCTTTTCTCCAGCTGGTGTTGCAGGACCATTCTTTATATTAGGGTCTTGTCTGGGGTCCCTCCCCTGTTACCAGAGGGCTTGCCAAGGCGAGTACGGGAGCGCTTTCGTGCTCATTCTCTGGTGCTGTCCGCACTAGTTTCTACTTTGACTTGGGACTCTTTTGGAGTGTTTTGGATTGGTGCTTAGGCACATCTATTACTTGATGTAATCTGTTTCATACTCTCTCTACGGGTTGGCACTCAGATGGGTCCAGCTTCAACCTTCCCTTCGATTTGGGTGCCTTGGTATGGAAGGGGCCTTGCCCTCTGTGTAGTCTCATTACATTCACCTTGCGGCTGAGGGGCCTATTGCTGGTGGCCGAGGCTGTTCCTTTTCCCAGATGCCCCTGGGGCCTGCAGCTCCCTGGGTTACTTGTCCTGGATGGGGTTCCAACACCCCTGGAAATCAGTACGTTCCCCCTGTTTTTATGGGGGTTCTCTTCTGTTTGGCCTACTCATGGAATTTGTTGAGGACATCACTTCCTTCGTGTTATCCCTGTAGATGGTCGCCATGGGACCAATTCTGGAAGGGTCTCTAAAGGGGTTCTATTCTTTATGAAATTCCCCGAGGTTCAATAAGGGGGGCCCCGTTTGGGGGGGCCCATTTTCATACCGTTGGTTGGTCATCACACTGTGCCTTGTTGGGCCCTAGCTTGCTGGCTTGTTTCCCTTAGGCCTTGTCTCTTGGAGACTCTTGGTCTATCTGGTCAGTGGACTGATCCAGCTTTTATCTGAGAAGGTCTCAGAGCAGGTTGACCCTTCCTGTAGGGTCTGGTTCTGATCCAGTGGAGGTTTTTACTCCTTGCTCTTCACTGATATTGGCTCGTGGGCTGTCCTACTGTGTTGGGAGAGCCTTCCCTAGTGTCTCGTTGAGCCTACTGGTTGGGGCCGTGGCCAGGCCCGGACAGAGACCTTGTCCTGTTTAAGGTCCTAATTCGTTGCCCTGGCTGATGGTCCCAGGGCTCTCTGGCCTTGGTCATGGTGAACTAGTCTGGCCTGTTGTCCAGGTATTCTATCCTTGGTCTGACCCTTCTTACACCTTGCTAGGTGGGGTTCTGCACAGGCATGCTGTGACAAGCGTGAACTGTTGCACCGGGGGGCCAGGAGTGGCCCCGTGTGGTTTGGTTCCCATTTTCTGCTGAGGGCAGTTGTACTGTGTGCCCTATCATGTGGGCTGTTATGCCTAGTTAGGCTCCTGATTAAGTCATTCCCTTCACAGGGTTTGGACGATCGTTGTATAACCCTATCAGCATTTTTGCCTCTGGGTGTCTATTATTTTGGAGGGTTGGGTGTAGATCCCTCCCTGTTTTATTCTTCTCCCTGATACCAGCTATGTTGGGAGTTGGCGCCCTAGTTGGATGGCTGGGACTAGCACTCTATTCCCTATGGAATGAGGTTTTTACCTATGGGTACTAGAGTTCTTATGGCATGGCTGGAGTTGGTCCACCAACTCAGTTCCTTGAGAGGTTCCAGGGCTCGTCCTGTTTGTTCCTCGGTAGAGGCTAGTTTCAAGCTTCGGCGTTGAGCATTCCTTCTGGGGTGTCTCAGGTGCATTCTCCAGAGAGGGCTATGCCCTTTGGGGGGGGGGGTTGCTTATCCTGTTGCCCTGCTAAGGGTTTCCCTGGGTCTTATTCAGGTTCTTGGCTGAACTGTTCCCTGCCTCAGATGACTCTTTCGGGGCGGGTGCCTCAGTCTGGGGAGTTCCATGGGAGACGGCTTTCTTAGCCTAGTCCTTTTTATATTATTATAACTCCTTATATCTGTACACCGTTGGTGAGGATGTGTCCGCCTTGCGCCAAGCTTGGGTCCAGGCGGAGGGTTGTTATTCTTCTCTATTCCAGAATCTATGGTCTTGGACTGGTGTTCTGCTTACTCTGAGCTTAAAAAGGGTCTGTATCCCTCAATAAGCGTTGGGAGCCTCTGGACTGCTTCCTGTCCAGGGTTGGGGCCATGCCCGTTGGGCTTATAGACGTCCCCATCCTTCTTGCGGCAGGATCTGGTTACTCCCATGAGTATGGGAGCCCGTTGGACTGGTCTTGCTTGGCTGGTTGCCCTTCTGAGCTCTTGATTATCTGTTGGCTCTTGAGGAGCCTTGTTAGTTCGGGTTCAGTATTAAATTGGTCTCGCCGAGACCAGGGTCCGTATTCCCTGACGGGAAAGGTTCTATGGTTGCCATGGCTACCCTGTTATCGTTAGTAGCATGGTTAGGCAGTTACTCTGGCCTGTTTGTTAAGGGAGATTTATTCTTCTCTCTTGGTTTGGTTTTATTCTACCGGTGCTTGGTTGGGCCTTATGCACTTGGTTGTTGAGCAGGCTAAATAGTTCGCTGCTCGTGTTTCATTAGCCTTGTAAGGCTTCTCAAGTTAAGTAAGAGCTTTGCTCTAGTTGCTCCTGGTAGCATGGTTACAGGCGATAGCGCTGTTTTTTGGTTGGCTGTGCCTTTTTTCATGGGGATCCCACCCTATTTATGGACACTGCTATTGGATGTCCCACATGTAAAGATTATGTCTGGAGCAGGACGTGCTGTCTGCTTAGAATAATACAATTCTGTGAGAATCTCACCTGTAGAATTGGTATTATACGCAGACAGCACGTCCTGCTCCACCCCACCCTGATTCACCTTGTTCTGGATCCCCTGTGTGGTGATTATTATCTGGGATATTATTGCCAGTCTCTGGGTGGCTGTTTTCCTCCTGGCTTCTTCTCTCACTGCTTGTAAATGCTGGGGATTTGTGGGAGGTCCCTCGGTATATGTAGGGCCGGGAGGAGCTTGTTTTCTTCATGATACTGCAGTGCACGGCGCTGAAGGCGGAGGTATACCCACATGTAAGGATTATGTCTGGAGCAGGACGTGCTGTCTGCATATAATACCAATTCTACAGGTGAGATTCTCACAGAATTGTATTATATAGAGCGAGGAGGCGGCGCCATTATTATATAGAGCGAGGGGGAGGCGCCATTATTATATAGAGTGAGGGGGAGGCGCCATTATTATATAGAGTGAGGGGGAGGCGCCATTATTATATAGAGCGAGGAGGCGGCGCCATTATATAGAGCGAGGAGCCAGCGCCATTATTATATAGAGCGAGGGGGCGGCGCCATTATTATATAGAGCGAGGAGACATACATACATGCATACTGGAAAGGGGCGTGTGCTGGGCATCCATAGATCTCCGAGATGCTTCTCTGCATTTACCCATCCAGAGTGCCGGAGGATTCTGGGATTTGCAGTTCACATGGAAGAAGAGATTCTGCAGTTGCAATGCAAAGCCCTTCTGTACAGACTGTCACCAGCTCCTGTATTTTCCCCAAGGTCTTGGCAGAAGCCCAGGCCTTTCTGAGGAATAACGGGATTATCATTCTGCCCTACGTGGATGATCTATTGTTCATGGAGAGATCAGCATCAGCCCTTCAGGCAACTGTCCAGACCTATGATTGTCCTCATCATCAGCCTAGAAAAATCCAGATTGAGCTCAGTCACATCATTCAGGTTTCTGGGGAATATTCTAGACACAGGTTGTGATGATTGAAATCATACAGACGTGAATTTAATTTAGCCTCTGTTTTTCCTCTGATTAAAAAAACTCTGAAATGCAGGGGCGCTACTAAATGTGACGGGGCCCCGGTGCGAAAATTAAACAGGGCCCTTTCACGGCTCATACAGTATACTTATTCTAAGTATGTCACACACCCCGCAGAATCATTCATTACATCTGGGGTACTAACCTGTAGAGGGCGATCTTGCAGAGATGACATGTAAAAAAAGGTAGCCCCTCCCAGTCCATAAATACCTGGGACCTCCCACTCATTTCCCAGTCTTTCATCTCTGCAGTCGGCGAGCAAGTCAGAAGATGGCTGTCTCCTCCTTGCAGGTAGCCGGGGTAACTCCCGGCCCTCTTTTTGGTCTATTTCTGCCTGGACCCCTTTAATTAAAATTTTACCTTGCCTCCCAGCCTAGGCTGCTGGTCCGGGCAAGGGTAGATGGCACCTTTACGGTGCTTAGGAGCTACGCTCTACCGTGAGACTCCTTACTAAGGGGTAGACTGTTTTCCTGGTTGGTGATCCCGGCTTGGGATGCCCCGTCCCTTGCCCTTCCACCTCCAGTGTGGTTCCCCCTCTCCTGGATCGCCCCTTGCTCTTTAGAGGGGGGGTGGCCTTATATCCCGTGTGGGTTATTTTATTATTTATCTATTTTTGAATTGGATATGTGTGTGTGTTATGTTGTGCTACTTTCACTTTTACATTGCATTGTTCTGCCGGCGCCGGCTGTTGCCGCGGCGCCGGCCGTTGCTGGCAGCCATTTCGGTGGGGGAGCTTCTTCCCCTCAGGTGCGGGTGATGGGAGGGGGGGGCTCGGCGCGATCGCCTACGGCCCGCCCCCACGCTGCTGGTGCCGCTGCGGAGTCCGGCCACTGACTGGGAGCCGCGTTCTGTCAGGCCGGGCGCGACGCGCGATCCGCGCCCGCCTTCCTTTCCTTCCTCTTCTCTTGCTCTCTCCCTCGCACTCCTCGTGCTGGACGCCCGCCCTGTGGGCCCCCATTAGTCTCCTATTGCAATTCCGGATATGTTGTTTTTGCCTGTTTAGTGCATGTATATGGATAATATGTGATTGAATGTGTGTTGATTAGCCCTATATTAGGTCTTCCAGGTGGACCCTTATTGCCTTATAAAGGGGGTTCTCCCAGTCCTAGGGTTCTCTTCCTCAGGGGGACTTTGACGTCCATAGACATCAAGGACGCTTACTTACATGTTCCAATTTTCCCTGCTCACCAGAGATTTCTCAGATTTGTGTTGGGAGATCAGCATTTTCAGTTTGTGGCTCTCCCTTTCGGGCTGACCTCGGCACCAAGAGTGTTCACCAAGGTGCTGGCGGGGTTAATGGCCCTTCTCAGAGCCCAGGGCATTCGCATTGTGCCGTATCTGGACGACCTTCTCATTATGGCATCCTCTCTGTCAGGCGGAGCTAGACACCAGAACGGTGGTGTCAACTCTGGAGAGGTTCGGCTGGGTGATCAACTATCCCAAATCTTTTATCTCCCCGTCCAGGGAGGTTTCCTTTCTGGGCATGACTCTGGACACCATTTAGACCAGGGTGTTTCTGCCTCTGTCCAAGGTCCAAATGGTTCAGGATCTGATTCGGTTTCTTCTATCCAATCCTCGTCTGTCTATCCGGTTAGGGATGAGATTGGTGGGATTGATGGTAGCTTCCGTCGAGGCGGTTCCCTTTGCTCATTTTCACACGAGGACTCTTCAGCTCCATCTTTTGACGGCCTGGGACAGGTGTCCGCTGTCACTGGATCTATTATTTCTGATGTCCTCCTGGGTTTGGCACTATCTCCAGTGGTGGCTGGAACCAAGCAATCTGACGAGGGGCAGATCCTTTCTGACTCCTTGTTGGGAGACGGTCACCACGGATGCCAGCCTGTCGGGCTGGGGGGGGGGGTTCTGGAAGGAACATCAGTTCCAGGGACTGTGGGGGCCTCAGGAGGCCCACACACCCATCAATGTCTTGGAGCTGAGGGCCATTCGGTTGGTTCTGTCCCGCTTGACTCCTCGATTTGTAGGGGTGGCCGGTTCAGATTCGATCGGACAATCGGACAGCCGTTGCTTACATCAATCAGCAGGAGTGCCCTCAGGGAAGTGTCTCTGATTCTTGCATGGGCGGAGAGCAATGTTCCATGCATCTCGGCGGTGTACATTCCAGCTGTGGAGAACACGGAGGTGGACTCCCTGAGCAGGAGTTCATCTCGCAAGGGGGGTTTGGTCTCTCAATCCCAAGGTATTTCGGTCCCTTTGTCACAAGTGGGGGACTCCGGAGGTGGATCTCTTTGCCTCCTGTCACAATCACAAGCTTCCTGCATTTGTGTCTCTGTCTCAGGATCCTCTGGCCCTGGCAGTGGATGCCATGTCCCTGGCCTGGAGGGATCTGGGTTTTCTGTACTCGTTTCCCCCCTTCTCCATGGTAGGCAAGATGGTACGCAAGCTGGCTCTGGAAGGGGCACCAGCAATCCTGGAGGCTCCAAGGTGGCCAAGACAGGTTTGGTTCGCAGACGTCGTACGGCTGTCAGTAGACCAGTACCGGATCTGATCACTCAAGGTCAACTACGTCAATTACACCAATTTACAAACGCTGGCTTTGACGGCGTGGCTGCTGAAAACGCCATCTTAAAGGAAGAAGGTCTGTCTGATGCTGTGATTCAGACGCTTGTTAGGGCTAGGAAGAGGTCTTCCTCTAACATTTACTACAGGTCTTGGAGGTCCTATATTGACTGGTGTGAGGCTAGGGCCCTTCCTTGCAGGGTGTTTGATTCCTAGGATTCTGGAGTTTCTGCAACATGGTCTGGACCTGGGGTTTCAGCTTAGTACTTTGAAGGGGCAGGTCTCGGCCCTGGCGGTCTTCTTTCAAAGGTCTTTTGCTCTTCATCCTCTGGTTAAGACTTTTTTCCAAGGGGTTACGCATGTGCGGCCTCCTAGAATGCCTTTGCTGCCGCTTTGGGATTTGAATTTGGTTCTGTCGGCTCCACAGGGGCCTCCTTTTGAGCCTTTACAGGATATTGCACTTTCCATGCTCACTCAGAAGGTGGCCTTTTTTGGTGGCTATCACTTCTGTTCGGCGTGTCTCCGAGTTGGCGGCCCTGTCCATTCAGGCTCCTTACTTTGAGAGACATCAAGACAAGGTGGTCTTTCGTTTCAAGCCAGATTTCCTTCCTAAGGTCGTTTTTGCCTTCCATCTGAATCAGGATGTTGTTCTTCCTTCCTTGTGTCCTACACCTAGCAATGACAAGGGGAGGGTCTTACACTCCTTGGACATGGTTCGCTGTGTGAAGTATTACTTGGTGGCTACGTCTCCTTTTCGTAAGACTGACGCTTTTTTCGTGGTACCTTCCGGGCCCAGAAAAGGTTTGGCGCCCGCTAGGTCTTCCATTAGTAAATGGATTCGACAGGCCATTGTTGGGGCCTATTCTGCTAAGGGGAAGGTTCCTCCTTTCCGGGTTACTGCTCATTCTACTCGTGCTGTTGTAGCTTCTTGGGCTTTTCAGCACCAGGCTTCTGTTGAACAAGTTTGCAGGGCTGCTACTTGGTTGTCCATTCATACTTTTTCCAAGTTTTACAAGGTTGATGTGCAGGCCTCAGCGGATGCTGTTTTGGGCTGCAAAGTTCTGCAAGCTGCAGTGGTTTAAGTTGGGCATTATTGCCTTGTTTGGATCCCCACCCATTACGTACACTGCTATTGGATGTCCCAGATGTAATGAATGATTCTGAAGCGGGGTGTGTGACATACTTAGAATAATACCATTTTGTGATTACTCACCTGTAAAATGGGTATTATAAGTATGTCACACACCCCGTTCTTTTGGTATTCTGGATCCTTTATATGGTGAACCTTTTTTACTGTTTATATTTGGCTCTTCCTGGTCCCTTTACTGCTGTCTTATACAAGGAAATGAGCTGGAGGTCCCAGGTATTTATGGACTGGGAGGGGCTCCCTTTTTTACATGTCATCTCTGCAAGATCGCCCTCTACAGGTTAGTACCCCAGATGTAATGAATGATTCTGAAGCGGGGGGGGGGGGCATACTTATAATGCCCATTTTACAGGTGAGTAATTTTTTGCATCCTTTAAAGAGGAACATTGGAGGCCCCGGAGTCTAAAAGCCTTCAAGTTCCATTCCTTGCCCCACTGTGTAACCCCCTCCCCCCCTGCGCAGCATCGCGGCTTACCTCTAGCAGTGTGCGCATGTCCAATCTTTCTGAATGGGCAACATGTCACGGCTAGGAGGTGAGCAGGGGATGTGGCTAGATGTGACTCCCTTCGGTGCAGCTCGGCCATGTCATGGCTAGGAGGTGAGCAGGGGATGTGACTCCCTTCGGTGCAGCTCGGCTGCTTAGCTGCCAGTGAAAGAATGAACCTATTTGTTCTAGAGCGATCTCCCTGGACCCTCTTCAGACACGATGTCTCACAATTGCAATAATTCCTATTGTGTGACTTAAGATATCTTAGAGAATTTGCACCCGGGTTCGATAATAAACGATATACACACAGACCCAGTACAAATTCTAATTTACTTCCGCTTTAGGGTTAACTTATATAGCAAAAAACCACAGACACAGTACGTACTTGTTCCACATTTGCGACATATATGACAAAACCACACAGAAGTGCAAGCTGACAGTTTCCACAGAGGAAAAGGTCAGCACGTAGCAGTTTACTGAGAAATTTCCCCATTTGGCTATTTTTGCGGTTTGGCAGTTACATTTCGCTAGCAACACTTCTGCAATAACATTTTCAATGAAGCTTGCAAATATATATATACATATATATTCCTTTTTATGTGAAGCTTTGCATATAACTATATCTGGCAGCCATTTTGTTCGCTTCAGCCATTTTGTTAGCAGAATCCATTGCCTCTGCCAACAAACCCTTCTTTGAGTCTCAGAACTTATTACAAGTTCTCAGACTCACCAACCATGGCATCATCATATGTCTCAGATTCTGCCCTGCGAACTATATAATCATAGTGAGCTTCATTCTCTGCCAAGTAAGCAGCGTAATAAGCTCCCTGTTGCTTATTAGTTTTTATAGCAATGACACACATAATGATCTTAAATGTAACAATAGCAATGATCACCAGCATAACAATAATACAGAACTGTGTGAGAAAACCTTTCCAGCTGGAAAAGAAATCTTTAAACCAACTGGACCAATTAGCATCATTTCCTGCATTATTTTTCATTTCCACGGCTAGAGTATCTAACCTTTCAATAGCCTTGGTTACTTTTCCGGATGGTCCTAAATTATTTGGTATGTAAGTACAACAGCTATCATCTTACAGACCCCACCTTTCTCAGCTAGCATCATATCTAAGGCCATTCTGTTCTGGAAAGCCATTTCTGTTGTAGGTCCCAGCTGTTCAGCAATCCCTTTAAGGCCGTCCCTAGTAGCATTCACAAAGCGTTAACTGATTATAGTATAGATAGTTAATCCAATCAGCATTCTTATTAGCAGTCACTATGGTGAATATGGACTCAAATCCAGTCTTTACAGGGTCTCGGGCCTTAAATTCATCGGGCACCCCTCTGGGGACACCTATGGCATCTAGGTACACATGAGCAACAAAACTCCCTTTAAGTAATGCTGCCTCCCTCTTGCTTCGGTGGGGGGTGCCTTGGAATTGTCCCTTAAAAGTGTGCTCGTCCCAATCTATTGCTGGGGAGATTACAAATGACATTATGAGCTTTACCGGTGTGCATTCTCCTTCCCAGTCACGAGGCAGCATGGGATGTAATACTGCGCCACCACATAGCCAGTATATATCAGCTACAGCTACTTTGTGGCCAATTAACACATTTTTTTCAGTAACAGAAGCATACTTGTGACAGCAACCTGAGTAAAATTACCTACGTTGAGTTTTCCTTTAGTTCTGCTATAACAAGTATAGTTACCCTTGTAAGCATGGATTCCTGAACCGGGCTTGGCGGGGTGGTTTAAAATGGGAAAGTCACGTGCCCACATGCGGCATTCGTCACCTGTAAGGGTCTGATTCTTATACATTTTCAGCATACATGTTTCTTCATTCTCAGGTAGAGGAAGGGGAGTGGTGCCTAAATGAGGTCTAGCATTTGCACATACAAAACAATCATTTCTATTTTGCTTAGCTGCAGTGTAGTGGGCCCATTGTAACCACAGGTTCTGTTGTCCCTGGAATCCTGTTTCCGTAGCTAAAGTCTCCTCAGGGTCCGCACCTTTATGTTTGAGAGGCCTTCAGTTAATATATTTGGGGTGAGGTTGGGTTCAGACTTACCAGCAATATTTTTTATATAAAATTTAATTCTAGGATTGGGGGAACAGGGACAATTATGAATGCCCAACACATAAGTGCCCTCGTCATTAGGGGAGGGAGACTCTATGGAGAGTGTCAGAGGTACACACCTATACCCCGGGCGCGTGCCGGGGAAGTATCTACCACAGAGCACTCCTTTTTTTCTATACAGCTTCATCCTCTGCAATAGGGATCTTCCCTGCTCATCCTTTTTTGCTAGGGCACTCTCCGGTCGGTATCCCCAGTCCCTACCAGTTCCATAGGCATCCCTCGTATTCCATCCCACCGATCCCCAGTGGTCGCAATTCCGGCCCTAGTATTCATCTGTGACACAGATATAATAGTGTGCAAATTTGAATCCCTCAAATCTATATATGTTTGATGAATCTCCCACACAAGGATATACGTCGCACAGATCAAAAGTGTAAATCATGCTGGGCTCTGAGGTATTGAACCAGAATGTTACTTCACCTTTGGCGTTTTACTCACGTATTTGGAGATGAGCTTATCTCCCGTAGACCTTTTCTTTACAACATGGGGCATGGGAGTTTCAGCCTGCGGACGCGGGGAGGGGGTTATAAGGGCACTCGGTCTCAAACCGAAAGGTTCACATACCTGCTGAAGTGGACCTATGGCGGGGCAATCATAAACACAGCTACACACAACCCATATTACTGACACTATCAGAAAAGACAGAATCATTGCAGTGCAAAAATGATTGGAGCCATAGAACCAGCGGGCAAGCCAGTGCTGGCCTTTTTTCTGACCCATTGTTCCTAGCTGGGGGTCTGCAACCAGCTTCTTCTTGTCCCCTCGGTGGGACGTCTGGCTGTGGCCCCCTTGGTGGGGCGTCTGATCCTTTAACTTGCAATACTTCATCCTCGTCCAGTATCTGAAGTGTAGGGACTCTCTTCACCCACGTGGCGTGAATCCAATTCTGATTTCCTTCCTTCCGAGCGACTGCTATCACCTTCGTCGGCTTCTCGAAAGGGAACTCGATCTTCGGTTGATTACCGTGCTTTTTTACTAACACCGTGTCTCCAATCTTTATGTCATGAAACGAGTCCTGTAAAAGAGAAGGAAACTTCTGACAGACAAGTGTTTCACTAGCAGTGAGCTTCTCCACCACAGCCCTGGTGTAGAGGGCCTGGTGTAGAGGTCCTGCCTGCACTTCCCTTCTTCGCTAGTCTCTCTAATGGTCCTGTGCCATGGCAAAGGAAATGGTCTACCCATTAATATTTCATAAGGAGAAAGCTTAGTTACTTTATTAGATGTCATCCTTATTTCAGCTAAAACTGCGGGTAGCTTATGTTTCCAGTTTTTTACAAGTTCCTTCAGTAGCTTTTCTAAGTTTGTCTTTTATTGTTCTATTCATGCGCTCCACTATCCCTGAACTTTGAGGATGGTATGGGATGTGAAACTGCCATTCAATGTTTAAATGTTCTACTAAATCTTGACATATTTTGGCTTTAAAGGCTGTGCTGTTATCGCTGCGTATGCGCGAAACGCATCCAAAGCACAGTATTTCTTGTGTCAAAATTTTCACGACGGTCTTAGCATTTTCTTTCTTGACTGGAAAGCATTCTGGCCATTTTGAAAACATGTCTACCATAACTAGTAAAATTTCAGGCTTACCTCCTGGTGTAACTGTAATGTGTGTATGGTCAATGTTCCAATCAGTACAGGGTTCTGTGGGGTAGATTAGATGGTCATGCTGTGGCTTAAGTGAAATGTTGGGGTTATTCATCTGGCATGTTATGCATTTCTCTACATAAGCTTTCACTTGTTTCTCACATTGTAAAATGAAAAAACTTTGTTTCACTGCCATGTAAGTGTGTTGTGCACTTTTGTGTCCTATGCCGTGTGCTTGAGAAATAAATAGGGGGGCACTATGTATGGGTATGCATGGTTTACCCTCGATGCACCAAATCCCAGCCATTGATTTCTGCGCCCCTGCCTGTGCCCAATCCCCCACTTCAGAAACAGATGTCTGCTCCTGCAGACATCCTATTGTAAAATCAATAGCATCTAGTGTTAGCATAGGAAGGGTTAATGGAGTATGAGCATTAGGACCCAGATGGCTTCCTGTTAGAGTTTGCTGTCTGGCTGCTTCTCTCTAGCCACCCTATCTGCTAAAGAATTTCCTCTTGCAATTTCCGTTTGACTTCCTGTGTGTGACCTGCAGTGTCATGACTGTGACACGATGGCTGCTAAAAGATTTTTCACTAGCGTTGCATGTGAAATAGGTTTCCCATCCGCGGAGATGAATCCACGTTTTTCCCATATCCTTCCAAAGTCGTGGCAAACTGAGAAACCATAACGACTGTCTGTTACTATGCTGACCGACTGACCCTTGAAAAGCTCGCAGGCACGTGTTAGCGCAATTATCTCGGCCGCTTGAGCAGACATGAAAGGAATTCTTTTGGCTTCAATTATATTTTCTGGGAGCTGGACGACCGCGTACCCCGTTTGAAACACGTCATCTCTGGGCCGGGAACACGAGCCGTCAACGAAGACAAGCTCTGAACCTGCGATTGGCTCAGACTCCAGGTCTGGGCGTGGTGCAGTCTCTTGTTGGATTACGTCACTACAGTCATGGCGTGGAGGAATTTCGCCAGCCTCACTTTTTAAACCTAATAATGCATTTAATATCAGGGCAGGTCCCTCAGTATTTGGGGCATATTTGATCTCTAGATGGGGATTTGACAAAAGGATTACTTCATATCCGCTAAATCGCTGCGCTGTCATATGTTGGGTATGTAAATTGTTCATTAAATGTTTTACATTGTGTCCTGCATGCAGTATCGTGTGGTGTCCCAGCGTGACCGAAGTGGCTTGTTCAACTGCCATTGCACAAGATGCTAACGACCGTAAACAGGCTGGCATTCCTTGGACTTGAACCGGGAGAAGCTTAGAGAAGTATGCCACGGGTCTTAATTTACCCCCATGGCTTTGAGCTAAAACCGAGCTGTATCCCTTACAAAAGGCACGTACATACAGGTGAAAGACCTTCACATAGCTTGGTAAACCGAGCCCTGGAGAATTTGTCAGTGCCTCCTTTAACTTTAAAAGCATTTAACATTTCATCAGACCATTCTATGGTGTCAGGTTGATCAGTGCCCGTGGCCAGTATATTGGCATAATAAGAGCAATCTGGGATCCATTGACGGCAATAGCTAATCATTCCAAGAAAGCTTAGCATGTTTTTTTTATTCTGTGGAGGCCCCAATTCCACGATTGCCGCTACACGTTTGGGATTTAACACTTTTTTTTCCCTGTGACAACACGAATCCCAAATATTCAACACGCTGCTGACACCATTGTAATTTCTTAACAGAAATCTTTATCCCATGCTGACAGAGACATTTCAATAGGAGGATTCCATCCTCCTGGGCCGCGGTTATTGATTGACCGGCCAGTAATAAATCATCACAGTAGGTCAGAACAGTTACAGTTCGGTTTATATGCTTTTAGCACTTCTCTTAAAACAATGGAAAAAACAACAGGACTGTTCAAGAATCCCATCGGCAAACGAGTAAAACTTAGGGATTCTCCGCGGTATTGGAATGAGAAGAGCGGGCGTGTCTCGGGATGCACTGGAATCCCAAAAAAGGCATTTTTTTTATATCGCAGACGCTGAATATTTTGGCGTCTTCGGGAATGGCGTTTAGAAGTGACACCACGTTGGGCACAATGGGAGCCAGCGGTACTACCAGGCTATTTATAGCACGCAGGTCTTTAAGTCCCATCAGGTTTCTTAATTGGGTGAATTGGGGAATTATACGGTGATACTGCTTTTTCTAATATGCCCTGTTGTAGAAAATTGTCTATTAAAGGTCTTATACCTTCTTCCCTTTCTTTGTTCAAGGGGTATTATTTAATATAGACTGGCTGTGATCCCTTCTTTAAGACGGCTCGATAAGGAGTGACATTTGTAAAGCCCACATCGTAGTCCCCAGTAGCCCATACCTCCGGAGGGACCAATTTGAGGCAGGGGTCATCTGGGAGGATGACTGGGAAGTAGGAGTCTGCATGGCAGTTTCTCCTCTTGTTCACAGGTGTGAGCCTATAAGTGTCACTATCAACTCGGACACCGCCTTCAGAATTTACCCTGAGGGAAATAGCCATTTTCGCCATTAAATCCCTGCCTAACAGGTTAACAGGACAGCTGGTCATGATTTTAAAGACATGGTTGATCGGGGGGCTCTGATGGAGGTCCGTCACCGTGAGCGGTGGTGTTTCAAATGTTTGTGTTAATATCCCATTAATACCCATGGAGGGGCCGGCCTCTTCCCTTGGTCCCGTGTATGCATTTCTCCCCAATACGCTACATGTAGCTCCAGAATCCACTAAAAATGTTAACTTCTTTTTTCTAATAATCAAATCAATGCAGGGTTGTTGTGAGAAATGCTGTGAGACTACTGGGAAGGTGGGATTTGCCCCTGGGCACCTTCACTGGGGTCCTACATTTTGCCAGTCAACATTGAGGCGAGGGGTATTGTGTTGTACATTGGCGGGAGCAGCCTGCGGAGGTCTGTTTGAAACCTGCTTGTGTGTATCAGGGTATGGGCAATCGGCTCTCCAATGATCCATTGCACCACAATTAAAACAGCCAGCATTCCTGGCCTGCTGTTTGGGGGGGTCCCTGTCTGTCTCCCCATTGCTGTTTGAGATTTCCTCTATTTCCCCTGCCTCATCCTCTACCCCGAGGGGCTGACCTGCGTTTCTCTTCCCAGTATTGCTGCTGTCCCCACGGGTCCCCATAGGGATATGGAACTGGCTCTGGTATGCTGAGCTGTGCTGCGTGTGTCACTGACGGTCTTATTACTTAAAAGCATCCTGCTGCATCTTTACTTATTAACCTTCTACCAAACTCTTCTATTGGCATCTCAGTCCATCCATCTATTTGCTGCTTAATTTGTAAACCTAAACTTGGTAGGCAGTTGGAGATAAATGTACTGGTACACAGGGCGGGTATCCCTGGGCCATCTCCCATCTGATTTTCTAATCGCCAAACCTGTAGAAATCTCTTCCAAAACTCAGTCAATGATTCACCTTTTTTCTGCTTACATGCAAGCGAGGGTGCCATATCAGCTCTGGGCTTAAACACCTGGTTCAAGTGATGTTCTAATGCTTCCCACATTTCAGCTTCATTCCCTTCTTGGTACAGGGGTATTTCACCTGGCCTTGTATGTGCGGGTGTGTCCTTTTCCATGTGTGATATCCCAACCCAGCTAAGTGGACTATTCTCCCCCACTACCACCTCTAAAACCATCTTAATGTCTTCGGGCATATAATTTTTCCTATAATTGCCCTCCGAAGGTAAGCAATTGTACCTTTGGAGGATTTGGAGGAGTGTGGACAGTGTTTGGCCATGTGATCTAATTCTTTCATATCAGGAGGGGTAATGACCAGAATGTCTCCTGCTGTTATGAAAGGATTGTATGTACTGACCATGGTCATGGAGCTTGTTGATGCAGTGGGCGCTGCTGCTGCTGTTACTCCGGGGGTCTCTATGGAATCTATGTCTCCTGTTGGTTTTTTAAGTGTATTATCCAGTGTTCGTTTAGACTGGTTCCTGGTCTGTTTCGGGGACTCCCCTATGTTAACGTTAAGTATGATTTGTTTGTCCTGACACAGGCGTGTTTGCTTAGCTGGCTTAGTTTTCTTATCAGTAACATTAACTGTGAAAGATTCTGTGTCTAATTCCTCTTCATGTCCCTTATCCTCTTCCTCCCCTAGCTTCTTTTCTGGTTGCTGTTCATCAGCATGTGACCACTGGTTCTCTTTCGGAGGAAGGATATTTTGTGACATTTTCTTTTTTTCTTTCTCTTTTTCCCTTTTTCTCTTTATTTCTTCCACATCTATTCTCTCCTCTTTTTGTTTCCTATTGTATTTAGTTTGTTCCACTGCCGCCATTGTTATCACGGCTGCCGTGGGACTCAAATCATTTCCTTGGAATGGCGTTAAGGAGGGATATTGAGTGGTAGTTACAGTTTTTACTTTTACCTGTTTAGGTCTGTGCTCCTTCGTATCATATGGTGGGGGCGGAGCGTTAGGTTTAATGTCGGGGTTGGAATGATTTCTAATTTCATAATGCAATTTCTCACTTTTATGTCTGTTCTCTAATTCCTTTTTACTAACTTTTTTCCTGAGACTCATTAATCAATTTCTCCTATACCACCCTGGTGCTATTTCTAACCATTTTATTCCACACTCTCTCATATAGGACTTATCCCAATTAGGATCCCCTGAATAATAGGGCCACGCCTTTTTATCTCCAAGGCACATTCCCATTATCATTTCCATATAATAGGGGTCACTACCTCCTGTTCTAGGGAAGGGATGGGGGCTACCCATAGCCTCCGTCCAACCTGCCATATTCTCCACAAACGGTAAGGTATAATACGCCCCTCCGTTAATCTCTCTACATATTGAATACAATCTTCACCAACATGAGGGATCTTGCTTTCAGCCTGACCCATCTTATACTTCTAAAGTCAATTGCCTGAGTCCTGCTCACCTTCAGGACTGTCCGACAATACAAACAGATAAACTTCTAACTCTATGAGCAACAACACCAAGACAGACTAATCACACATTAGAAATATCCAAGTGCAGACACGTCCTATGAATTTCTATAGCGCACTTTTCTTCTATATCTCAGGCGACAACCCGTGTCCCTGCACAACTCGCCTAATTGCGAGAGGCAACTGAAGGGCCAACACTTTTAACCTTCCCTCTGGGTTTAGTAAATAAAATTACTTACCCGCTTTAAGGTGTGTTGCCCGCATCAAACTCCACCACTGAAAGAATGAACCTATTTGTTCTAGAGCGATCTCCCTGGACCCTCTTCAGACACGATGTCTCACAATTGCAATAATTCCTATTGTGTGACTTAAGATATCTTAGAGAATTTGCACCCGGGTTCGATAATAAATGATATACACACAGACCCAGTACAAATTCTAATTTACTTCCGCTTTAGGGTTAACTTATATAGCAAAAAACCACAGACACAGTACGTACTTGTTCCACATTTGCGACATATATGACAAAACCACACAGAAGTGCAAGCTGACAGTTTCCACAGAGGAAAAGGTCAGCAGGTAGCAGTTTACTGAGAAATTTCCCCATTTGGCTATTTTTGCGGTTTGGCAGTTACATTTCGCTAGCAACACTTCTGCAATAACATTTCCAATGAAGCTTGCAAATATATATATATACATATATATTGCTTTTTATGTGAAGCTTTGCATATAACTATATCTGGCAGCCATTTTGTTCACTTCAGCCATTTTGTTAGCAGAATCCATGAGGCCTATTGCCTCTGCCAACAGTCAGCGTAACCGAATAAATGTGAGCATGCAGATTGGTTGAGTGGGACCCTCAGCCAATAAGTGCGCTTGTTTGCGCCCTGATTCTGTGTGGGAGCAACAGGAAGTTGAGTGAGAGGAGCAACATTCCAAAAAGAGGAAATCGTGTTGAAGAAATGGAAGTGGAAACCCTCAAGTTACGCCCTTTTGAAAGGTCATTTAGAAGTTCTGCAGGAAAAGCCGCCCAAGTAATCCTGTTTTCCTAACTTTGGTAAATGTTGGCCCTGGAATCATGATGATTACCACAGGTTTATCATCTTCTACAACATGGACCTATGTGTCACCCCAATCTATTCCAACTCAAGCTAACAGCCAGGATGTAAAATGGGAAATTCTAGCGAGGAATAGGATGCGCTCCCACCGAGTTATTATAACAACTACAAAGTAGGATACTAGTCACCCATAAGATTTACGCCAAGACTTGAAAGTGTCACATTTTTCTTCTTCTCCTTATTTCTCTACTGAATGTGAGTGCGCTGAGACTCTTCAGCTGTGTGTAGGTGCTGCTGGGATATCTCACCACCCGGCTTCTTATCTCTCTCTGAGGCCACAGAGGGTGACATCACATCTCATCTCATGTCTTCCAGAGTGACCCATAACAAGCAGCCAATCAGAACACGAGGATCACTACAGGGACACCATTATGGAGAGTCACCAGCTCTACCCATCACAGGGTAAGGGAGGGGGGCGTTACATATATAGCAGGGGCATCACTCTCCTAACTCCCAGCCCCCCCCCCCCCCATTACTGCACACACAGTGTATTGTCCTCACTCTCTCATCTTTCTTCACAGACCCCGGAGACACTATAGTGAAAAATAAGATGATTGACGAGAAGGAAGAAATATTTGTAAAGACTGAGGAAGAGAAAGTTCCTCTACAGATCAGCTCAGGTGAGTAATAAACCATCTATATGAAATATTTCAGTATTACCTCTGTACAATTACTCCGCACACATGCTCTGATGGGTCTCATACACTAGAGACCATAATGAGAAATATTAAAACTGAGAAGGAAGAAGTATTTTTGAAGATAAGAGGTGTCACATCCATAGCCAGGATGCCCTGGATGTCCCATAACATGGTTCTTGTGGTTGGAGTTTACAATAAAGAAGCAGTCTTCTCCTGTGCAGGTGGATGACCCGGTCGAAGACACGCTGCTCGTACTCCAAAAAGCACCTTCTATAGAGATTCAGTGGACAAATGCCTGGATGAGGTGGCAGACCACACCTCTACCATGGTAGCGGCAGCCCAATGTGCACTTTATCTCTGTGTCTCGCTGCAGAAGAAGGATGTTCTGAAGAACCAAACCTCTCAGATTTATTCCCTACAGTGGAATTCTCATATACTGGAGTTTAGAATGTTCCTGACACCCAGGCCTATATGCTGGCTGGCATGCCGGCCTGGTGCCAGGTGCAGTGTTGGCTTGGGTACTAGATGATACTCCTTGATAACCCCAGGTCCAGTTATGAGGATCCATAAAATGGTGATTGCACCCCACTCTGTACCCATCATACACATGCTAGGATTGGGTCACGCACTACCTTCAGCCGAGTGCCCTGTTCACCAAAGGTTTCACACAGCTGATTGGTCTGCCCCTGGCAGTCACCAACTTGCATGATCGCTGCATCACATCCCACTGACAAGCTTTCTCCATTCACTACAATAAAGGGAGTGTTTTGGGGTCTGCCATGCCCCTTCCATTGCAATGAATGGGCAGAGCCTGGCTGCGCCCCTGTGATTAATTGCGGGGGCGTGATTGCAGAATGGAGTTGCAATCTTATGATTGGGTGAGTTGCTGATTGCCAGAGATTATTTTGACATAGTTAACCCTTTAAGTGCCAGCCTACCTGGAGTTTTTGTCACACTCTGTTGCCAGACCATTTTGCACTATTTTGCGCTCCCCATGTTCAAATGTGATTTTTGAAGGGATTTCCAGGGATTTCCCAGGAAAATGATATATTGTTTTTTTCAGCAGAGTCTGGGCTTTAACATGAAATGTCTTGTTTGTCATTTGTTAGGTGTATTCTTAATATTTTTGGGTGAAATATGTGCAAAAAAAAAAAAAAAAAAATTTTTACATATTGTAGTTTTTTTTTGGAATAAAAAATGTAAGTTTGTCAATAAAATCTTATTGCGTGTGAAATCCCAATTTCTCCCGGTTACAGCGGTACCACATATGTATTGGTAGACACCCTTTCCTGCCCAGGAGACTCCCCCAAACTGAAACAGCGCTTTAGGAGATTTTCAGATAAAATACAACTATGCTATGCAATATGCGCACCTTGCGGTTTTTCCAGAAAAACAACCCTTTACATTTGAAATACCCCCAACAAACTATATATTCTCTGGAAGTACACACCTCAGGCTTTCTAGGCGTACCAGGCTTGTGGATGTGGCCATAGTTTTCTGGAAGTAATCCCTCAACGTAATCTTTGGTTGCAAAGAGTTTCCCTAAAAAAAGGATAAAAAAGCAGAATCAAAGCCACATTTTCCTAAAAAAACTATATACAAACAAGAAAAAACAAGTTTAATCTGAAAACGCAAATCCTCCGAACAGAACAACACCCAACATGCATAGGTTCTGTCAAGGGAAGAGTTGCCAAACACCCCAAAGTAAAGCATGCGCATAACGGTAATTTTACTTGAAAATTTCAGCTCTGCAGACAAAGTGCGCACCTTGCGATTTTTCAACCAAAACAACCCTTTACATTTGGAATATCCCCCATAAACCATATATTCCCTGAAAGTACACACGTTAAGCTTTTTAAGGGTACCCAGCTTGTTGTAGTGGGCTCATCTTTCTGGAATTAATTCCTCAAAGAATTCTTTGGTTGCGCAGGGTTTCCCTAAAAAATTTATAAAAAAGCTGAATAAAAAACACCTTTTCCTAAAATATAAATATGGAAACCAGAAAAAACAAGCTAAGTCTGAAAGCGCAAGGTCCCCCGAACAGAACAATACCCAACATGCATAGGTACTATTAACCCTTTTAATTGCCAGCCTACTTGAGATTTTGTCACCCTCTGTTGACAGGCCATTTTCCCCATTTTGCGTCATGTTTTGCGACATGGTTTGCGCCATTTTTGCTGTAACTTTCAGAAAAATTATATATATATTTTTTGCAGCAGAGTTTAGACTTTAACATGAAATGTCTTGTTTGTAATTTTTTTTTTTTTTTTTACAATATTAAGTGGAAAAAAAAATAAATAAATAAAAAATTTTTTTTAGAAAATTGACTCCTTTATTTTAAATAAAAAATGTATTTTATTAAGGAAAATCATATTGCATGTGAGCCCCATTTCTACCGATTAGAACGGTACCACATATTTATCGGTAGCCCCCCGTTCCTGCCCAGGAGACCCCCCTAACTGAAACAAGTATTTTATAACATTCACAAAAAAAATACAAAAACCATCCACACTACAAAGGGTTAAATCGGGAAAAAAAATGACATAGGGTCCCCCCTCCCAGGGGAGGGAGACCCCATTTTTTTTTTGATTTTTAAGGGTCCCCCTTACCCAAAGTAACCAGCCCGGGACCAGCTATGGGGGCTTGTAGGCACAGAGTGGGGGGGCCAGCTTTTGTGGCCCCCCCACCCTGCAGCCTACGAGCCCACATAGCCCATGTGGGCCCGGGCTCTTCTGCCCCCCCCTGGCCTTTGGGGAGGCAGGTAATGGGGGTGCCGGGGGTTAATGGCAAGCCACCCGCTAGCGCAGGTGGCTTGCCATCCCCCCAGCCTTGTGAACTGGTATAGGGGTCATGGACCCCTTACCAGTTCACAAGGGGTTAAAAGTAAATAATGACACAGACACACATAAAGAAAAAAATATTTTATTAATTTTTATTTTTTTTTTTACACTGTACTCACCTCCCATCCATCCTGGAGCACTCTGTCCCTCGGCGATCACTGGCTTCTGCTCACTTGCTAGAAGCCTTTTATAGCTGCTGGATGACAGATTACAAAGGGTTAATCAAAAAAAAAATGACATAGGGTCCCCCCTCCCAGGGGGGGCGGACCCCATTTTTTTGGATTTTTAAGGGTTAAAAACCATTAAAAATCAAAAAAAAAAAATTGACGTGGGGTCCCCCTTACCCACAGTAACCAGCCCGGGACCAGCTATGGGGGCTTGTAGGCACAGAGTGGGGGGGCCAGCTTTTGTGGCCCCCCCACCCTGCAGCCTACGAGCCCACATAGCCCATGTGCGCCCGGGCTCTTCTGCCCCCCCCTGGCCTTTGGGGAGGCAGGTAATGGGGGTGCCAGGGGTTAATGGCAAGCCACCCGCTAGCGCAGGTGGCTTGCCATCCCCCCAGCCTTGTGAACTGGTATAGGGGTCATGGACCCCTTACCAGTTCACAAGGGGTTAATAGTAAAAAAATGACACACACACAGAGAAAAAAAAATCTTTATTTTTCTTTTTTTACACCATACTCACCTCCGATCCGACGTCCCTCGCCGCTGTCCCGCGCCGATCACCTCACTGACAGATGCCGGTGGTGATCGGCGCAGGGCGGGTGACAGGTGAGGGGGCTCCGATCGGAGCCTCCTCACCTGACATCCGCCCTGCTCCGATCACCACCGGCATCTGACAGATGCCGGAGCTCGGAGGGGGTATAGGAGGAGCGGGATGACGTCATCCCGCTCCTCCCACAATGGGCGGGGCAAAGCGGCGGCGGCCATCGCCGCCATTACAAGAGGTGAGGACCCGGAAGAGGGTCCTCACCTGAAGACTGCGCAGCCCAGGGGGGGGATCGGACCCCCCCCTGGTGAAGAGGAGACCCGGACAGTAGGCTCGGGCGCGGAGGTGAGTAAATGACAGTTTTATTTATTTTTTTTTTTACAGCGGCGATCAGCGCTGGAAACGGGGGGGGGGCGGCTGGTTTCGGGCCCCCCCCTGAAGACGGAGGACGACGGGGGGGCGATCGGATGCCCCCCCAAGGAAGAGGGGACCCCAGGATTCACAGGGATACCGGAGGTAAGTGATTTTTTTTTTTCTATTTTTTAACTGTTTGGGGGAAATGCCAGGCACGTAGTTTCTACGTGCTTGGCACTTAACGGTAGGAGAAGCAACCACGTAGAAACTACGTGCTTGGCATTTAAAGGGTTAAGGCTTTTCATACCCAAAGTTTTGGTAGTTCATTGTTTGTTCCCCTTCGGGCATCTGTACTGCTTGTTACCACTGGGAGTAGGATGGCCACAGCCGGTGTATGTAGCTGCCAGGAGGAGCTTTAGCTTTTTATGCTTCTAATCTCCGCCTATTGGGACAGAGTGTACCACGAGTATGGGTGCCCCGGAATAAAGGGAGAAAGAAATTTACAGGTTAGTAAAAAAAATGTTGTTTTTCTGTCTTAAAGCTCCTCAGGCACCACAATTTTCAGTCACTGGTTTTGAGAGCATGGCTAATAAAGCCAATGTGCTAGAGGAGATGGGTCTATTTTCAGCTGTGGTCTGAACACTGCTAATGCCTGAAAGGGCTCCTCTTCTAAGGTCTATCAGTTTGGCGTTTGGACCTTTATTCCGTGGTTAAGACCTTTATGATGGGTCCTCCCATCTGGCCTGCAACATAGGCTTCCCTCAATGATCTGGGATATGAACTCGGTGCTCTTAGCGCTACAGTTGAAAGTTTTGCAGCAGTTGCCTTGTCGGTCCTTTCTCGGAAGCCTTCTTTATAGCTATCATGTCACTAATGAGTCTTCAGGTTGTCAGTATTTTTTTATTGCAAAAAAACACTAACAATTGTAAAAAAGCACAACATATTGAGAACACAGCTAAAAAATGACAAACAAGACATTTCATGTTAAAGCCCAGACTCTGCTGAAAAAAAAAACAATATATAATTTTCCTGGGAATCCCTTTAAAAATCACAGTTGAACATGAGGAGTGCAAAATAGTCTGGCAACAGAGTGACAAAATCTCCAGGTAGGCTGGCAGATAAAGGATTAAAGCAGCCCCCCAGGAAATGTGAAAGGTGCTTAGGGAGCCAAAATCAGGCATTCGGCTCTCTTTGATGGGAGACAATAGCTACACACTGCAATGAAGCATCTTTCCGATAGGAGGAGGGTGCAGGTCTGCTTTAATGATTTTACAAGCCTTTTTTTCATATCCAATTTGTGCACCCAAATGTAGTTGCCCTTTAACCCTCTCTCTTCCTTCTCCCCTTCTTATTTTCTCCAGGTGGACCATCTAGAAAGACTACAATGGCTGACCATGCTGTTATCTCTCCAGATACCAGGAAAGAAGATGATGACGTCAAAGCAAGGGCTACAGGGGTCTCTACAACTACAAACTCCCACCCAGCACTGAAGCCCACACATCTCCCATCTCACTCCTCTATACAGGAGAGTCAAACTGCCTTCCATACCCATCATACAGCTTATAGATCAAAGAAGCCATATTCATGTTCTGAATGTGGAAAATGCTTTTCTCAGAAATCACAGCTTATCATACATGAAAGAGTTCATACAGAGAAGCCATATTCATGTTCTGAATGTGGGAAATGTTTTTCTCAGAAATCAAACCTTATCACACATGAAAGAGTTCATACAGGGGAGAAGCCATATTCATGCTCTGAATGTGGGAAATGTTTTTCAGATAAATCAGCCCTTATCAGACATGAAAGAGTTCATACAGGAGAGAAGCCATATTCATGTTCTGAATGTGGAAAATGCTTTTCTAAGAAATCACATCTTATCATACATGAAAGAGTTCATACAGGAGAGAAGCCATATTCATGCTCTGAATGTGGAAAACGTTTTTCAGATAAATCAGCCCTTATCATACATGGAAGACTTCATGCAGTAGAGACGCTGTATGCATGTTCTGAATGTGGGAAATATTTGTCACGTAAAACAGCCCTTAATAAACATGAAAGCGTTCATACAGGAGAGAAGCCATATTCCTGTGCTGAATGTGGGAAATATTTTTCACAGAAATCACATCTTACCACACATGGAAGAGTTCATACAGGGGAGAAGCCATATTCATGTTCTAAATGTGGAAAATGTTTTTCTAAGAAATCACAGCTTATCACACATGGAAGAGCTCATACAGAAGAGAAGCCGTATTCATGTTCTGAATGTGGAAAATGTTTTTCTAAGAAATCACATCTTACCACACATGGAAGAGTTCATACAGGGAAGAAGCTACAGGTCCTTCTCAAAAAATTAGCATATAGTGCTAAAGTTCATTATTTTCCATAATGAAATGATAAAAATTAAACTTTCATATATTTGAGATTCATTGCACACCAACTGAAACATTTCAGGTCTTTTTTTGTTTTAATACTGATTATTTTGCCATACAGCTCATGAAAACCCCAAAATCCTATCTCAAAAAATTAGCATATTTCATCCGACCAATAAAAGAAAAGTGTTTTTAATAAAAAAAAGTCAACCTTCAAATAATTATGTTCAGTTATGCACTCAATACTTGGTCAGGAATCCTTTTGCAGAAATGACTGCTTCAGTGCGACGTGGCATGGAGGCAATCAGCCTGTGGCACTGCTGAGGTGTTATGGAGGCCCATGATGCTTCGATAGCGGCCTTAAGCTCATCCAGAGTGTTGGGTCTTGCGTCTCTCAACTTTCTCTTCACAATATTCCACAGATTCTCTATGGTGTTCAGGTCAGGAGAGTTGGCAGGCCAATTGAGCACAGTAATACCATGGTCAGTAAACCATTTACCAGTGGTTTTGGCACTGTGAGCAGTTGCCAGGTCGTGCTGAAAAATGAAATCTTCATCTCCGTAAAGCTTTTCAGCCAATGGAAGCATGAAGTGCTCCAAAATCTCCTGATAGCTAGCTGCATTGACCCTGCCCTTTATAAAACACAGTCGACCAACACCAGCAGCTGACCATCACTGCCTGTGGGTACTTGACACTGGACTTCAGGCATTTTGGCATTTCCTTCTCCCCAGTCTTCCTCCAGACTCTGGCACCTTGATTTCCGAATGACATGCAAAATTTGCTTTCATCAGAAAAAAGTACTTGGGACCACTGAGCAACAGTCCAGTGCTGCTTCTCTGTAGCCCAGGTCAGGCGCTTCTGCCGCTGTTTCTGGTTCAAAAGTGGCTTGACCTGGGGAATGCGGCACCTGTAGCCCATTTCCTGCACACGCCTGTGCATGGTGGCTCTGGATGTTTCTACTCCAGACTCAGTCCACTGCTTCTGCAGGTCCCCCAAGGTCTGGAATCGGTCCTTCTCCACAATCTTCCTCAGGGTCCGGTCACCTCTTCTTGTTGTGCAGCGTTTTCTGCCAAATTTTTTCCTTCCCACAGACTTCCCATTGAGGTGCCTTGATACAGCACTCTGGGAACAGCCTATTTGTTCAGAAATTTCTTTCTGGGTCTTACCCTCTTGCTTGAGGGTGTCAATGATGGCCTTCTGGACAGCAGTCAGGTCGGCAGTCTTACCCATGATGGCGGTTTGGAGTTATGAACCAGGCTGGGCTTTTTTAAAAGCCTCAGGAATCTTTTGCAGGGGTTTAGAGTTAATTAGTTGATTCAGATGATTAGGTTAATAGCTCGTTTCGAGAACCTTTTCATGATATGCTAATTTTTTGAGATAGGATTTGGGGGTTTTCATGAGCTGTATGGCAAAATCATCAGTATTAAAACAAAAAAAGACCTGAAATATTTCAGTTGGTGTGCAATGAATCTCAAATATATGAAAGTTTAATTTTTATCATTTCATTATGGAAAATAATGAACTTTAGCACTATATGCTAATTTTTTGAGAAGGACCTGTATATTCATGTTCTGAATGTGGAAAATGTTTTTCTAAAAAATCACACCTTATCAGACATGAAAGAGTTCATACAGGAGAAAAACCATATTCATGCTTTGAATGTGAGAAATGTTTTGCTGATAAATCATCCCTTATCGCACATGAAAGAGTTCATACAGGAGAGAAGCCATATTCATGTTCTGAATGTGAGAAATGTTTTTCTGATAAATCATCCCTTATCACACATAAACAGGCTCATGCAGGAGAGAAGCAATAACAACTGAATGTGGGAAATATTATCCTAGTAAATCAGCCCTTATCAGACATGATTTAAGGGCTTATACAATGAAGAAACTGTGATCATGCTCTAAACCTGCGAAATATTTTACCAGTAACTAATAGTTTTATACACATCAAATTGGTTAATTATCATAGTGATATAAGGTAAATGTAGGAAATATTCTACTATAAATGATTTTGTTAATAATAAGATCCGATTCTCCATCAGGTGTGGTTCTGAGTTTTTATAAAGTATATATTATAATATAGAAACTAATGGCAGATGGTCCTTAAATGAGAGTCATGTAGACCAAATGTTCTATGGAAGTGAGGGAGAGGAGGAAATAAAAAACAAAAGATGAAGTCAAATATACCGGACAAGAGACCTGTTCGAATATGATATGTGATATCAATGTTATAATACAATATCTTGTATATTATCATTTCACTATAGAGCCAAGTAATTTATTATGTGCGTCTTATGAAGCAAGTGTAAAAGAAAAAGTGGCACTCCCACTCTGCTGATTGTCCTCCTGCGTTTGATCATCCTATCACAGGCCTGAATCTGGAAGTCTGCAGGAAGATAATCAAATGCAGGACACAGTAGACCCTCTTAATTTTTTGATGTGGGAATATTTTTAATAAGTTAGCCCCTCCCATCCCCGTTTTTCAAAATCAAGGAAAAAAAAACGTGGCCTCCCACCCTTTAAAGCTTACCAAGCCGGCAAAGTAATCATAGGGGCTGGTAATCCCAAGGCTTAAGGGCCAAACTGCCAGCTCCCAGTTCTTGCCATTACCAGCCTTTATGTCCTACAGCACCTGTATTGTTCTTAGCACTGGGACCTGCTATAGTGCCCTGGGCTTATCCGCATCACCTTGGCCATTGGTGGTGTGGGTAATGGTATTGAACTGGTATATGGTAAAGTTAAAAATAACGTCCATAAATGCACAGAGCACTGCAGCCCGACATATGTTCAGTGCATTTATGGACATTTTTATTTTGAAACGTATTTGGGAATATTAGTTTCGGCATGTTAAGCATTTGTAAAATAATTTCATATACTTTATGATTAAAAATATCTTTTGTGTACTTTATTTTTACTTAATAAAGTGGTATTTTTTTTGTTTAAAAAAAATACACTAAACACACTTTAAACATGGGATGGGATATGCATACAACTATCCTAAGATAAAGAGTACATAAAGTACACATAAGGGCAGACTAGATGGACCATATGGTCTCCTTCTGCCATCACCCTTCTATGTGTTTTAGGAGGAATCAGATCTCAGACAACAGGGTCCAGCAAGTTGTTTTTCCCCATATATAAGACTTAGTTTGGACAATGCTTCCATGCAGGGTTGTGCTGTCTAAGCCTTGTTGATCAATGGAGACGTCCACAGCCCTCAGAGTCCTTGTTAATATAGGAGTAGTGGGGCGAATTTCATCCTCAGAGAGAGGCTTCCGCTTCCCAAAAGTGGGATAGAACAGTGTGACCATTCTCGGTTTCAGGTGCCTGGTCACACTTGTGCAGGTCAGATTTGTGGTGACCATTGATTATGATATCTCCATGTGCCTTTTTTGTGAGTGATCAGAAATTCCTTGATTTTAGGCATGTTTCTGGGCACTTTACAGGCCAAGACTTTCCTACCATAGGAAAAGCAGCAGACATTGCAGGGTGAGGTGAGGGCATTGTTGTCGACTGACAGACTGACCATATGACAGTGTAGGCATCCACTGGAATTAATGGTGTGGAGGCGGTATCCTTCACCCAGTTGATGCTACTATGGAGTTAGAACAGAACAGCGGATGCTTTGACCATCAGTTCAGACAGTCACTGAACTGCTGGCTTGAGTCCCATTTTCTGATGATAGGGCGTCCGTTTCCCACAGCTGTTTAGTCTGGCGATCAGCATCTCATCTAATCTCGGAAGCATCAGTGACTGGAGTTGTGATCCTGTGATCTAGTGAGTTACTAATCGGCATTGATTTTTGGACATAGTTAAAGTGAACCAAAACCACCCTGGAGCCTAACTGAACCGCTCTGTGAAACCCCCCAGGTGCATGTGCAGCTGGAAGCAGCATCACTCACATCCCTTCTCGGCTATGCGCAGCCACACCGACCACAACTGAATGGCCGTGCAAAGCCAAAGGATGCGAGTGAGGCCACACAACGTCAATGCGTGTGGCTGGGATTCCATTCAGCTTCTCCAGTTGCACATTTATATGCGTGACTGGAGAAGCTGATTGGACAAGTGGGCCATGCATGCATTGTTGGAACAAGGAGAGGTGAAATTACTTGGCATATGGCAGGGTTTCACAAAGCAGAGCATTCCAAACTAGGGTGCTCCAGGGGGAAGGATCAAAACCTAGGATAGCGAAAATGCCTGATTTTGGTTCACTTTAAGGATTACTATACCTATATATTTTTGGTGGTTCATTTAGGTTTGTTTCTCATCAGGCTTCACTCTGCACTGCTTGTTATCCCTGGAAGTAGGACGGACACAGCTCATATAAATAACAGCCAGGGAGAGCTTTACTTTTTTATTCTTCCTCTCTCCACCTGTTGGGAGAGAGTTCACTAGTGTTGGTGTTCCAGAATATAAGATACATTTACAGGTGAGTACACAAAATGTTGTTTTTCTGTCTCAAGGCCCCTCAGGTGCCACGATATTCTAAGTGTGCCATACACTCCACTTCGATCTTCATGACATATGGGTAATATCCTCTAGAGGGCGAACTTCTGCAGAGATGATATGCAAAAAAGAAAGCCCCTCCTGGCCCATATATACCTGGGACCTCCCACCAATTTCCCAGTTCCTTCTCTGCAGGCGGACAAGACAGAAGATGAAGACTTCTCTCTCTTGCAGTTAAGCCGGTCTCGCGCCTGGCGCCCTTTTCTATCCCTATTGCTGCCAGGATTCTTTCCAAATTGACCCCCATTGAGTCTCCCAGCTTAGGCTGCGGGTCCTGGCAAGGGTAGGAGCACCCAGTGGGTGCATTGGGAGCCTTTGCTCCACCGTGAGACCTCAATTTGGGGCAGGCGGTACAAGCAGGTTGTGGTGATCCTGGTATGGGATGTCCCCAGTCCCTGCTAAATACGGCCTTATTACGGGCCGGGGTTCCCCTTTTTCCCCTCCGGGTCCCTTACTCCCTCAGGGGGGCTGGCGCGTCCTAAGCTGGCCTCTTCTTCCTTTTTTATAAGTTTTAATCTAATGGATGTGTGTGTGTGTTTAGGTGTTTCACACTTTGTTGTTGGTTGATGTGGCTCATCTGGAAGTGATCCCTCAATGAATTGGCTTCCTTCAGCCTGAGTGAAGTCACTCAGGCTGTGTGTCTGGGTGGAGAAGGGGGCCGGGTGCTCGGTGCGGCTGCGGTAGCCCCGCCCCCTCGTCGGCGCGATTTGTGCAGGCCTCTCTCTGGCCAGATCTGCGCTGCAGGGAGGGGGGCGTGGCCTGGAAAGCACGCCTTCGGCGCTGGCACGCCCCCCTTCTTCTTCCTTGGTCTGGTTTCCTCCTGGTCAGGGGCCATCTTGAAGATCTCCTGCGCTGCCGTGCTGCTCTTGGGGGTCAGGTAGGGGCCTGATGGCCTGTTTCTTTGTGTGTTGGGGGGTCACTCTCTGGTGGGGTGGGCCCCTGGTGGTGTATATTTTTACCATTTATTGCGATATACCTGTATATTTATATGTATATAGTATGTGTGGTATGCTTGTGATTTTATTAATGCAGATGCCTTAATAGTAATTATATGCCTATTGTGTGTTGCAGATTGCTTCATATTGTGCATATTAAGGGGTTCCTCCTGGTCCTGGGGTCCCTAGTTTAAAATTACTCTCCTCTAAATCCTCCCACCGGGACTTTTAAGGGGCATCCCGGGTTGCTTAAGCGTAATTCCCTTCGGTCTTGCGACTGACCACTAAAAAATCACCATATGGAGGCTCCGCAGGATACTGGGCTTGGGCTCTCATTGGGGCAAGCCCGCCCATGTGTGGGGTGTGGGGCATCCCTTACGGGAGAGGATGTACCGATCTGTACTCCATGCGCTCATAAGGCCATAACGCGGAAGTCTGGTTCCCAGCCTTCTGGGTCGGCTCCTCCCGCTTCATCGTCTTCCCCTCCCCGCTTGATCCGTACCCCGAGTGACATTGGTGCCAGCGGGGAGTCGCAACCAGATGTTTGTGCCAGGTTGGCCAGCATTGAAAAGTTTATTGTTAGCACTGTGGGGAAGAAGGCCCAAGCTAAAAAGAGACATTTGTCGTCGGCCCAGCCTGTGTGGGACGCGGATGACGACTCTATGGATTTGTCAGATTTTTCCCCTTTAGAGGGGGGGGGGAGTGTTTGAGGAGACAGAGTCTGATTTTGTACAGTCTGGTGATGCTTTTGTGGGGTAGGTGCCTGGGGATGCCGTAGATACGGCTGCTGTTTTGTCGCATATGCTAGAGGTGTTGGATATTGATCCCCTGGAGGCGCCTCCCTTAAAGAAGGGGGAATTTTTGGGGGTCTGTAAGCCCCGTCTAGAATTCCCTACGCAGAATCATTTTGATGCTCTGATCCAGAAAGAATGGGAGAGGCCCTGTCGGCTGCCGGGTGCTCCCCAGGGATGGGACAAGAAGTATCCCTTCCCGGTGGAGGCGGTCAAGCGATGGTCCTCTCCCCTGAGGTCGATGCGCCTGTCTTGGGCTTGACGAATTCTTCTGTGTTAAACACCCCTGACGCTACCTCCCTTAAAGGAGCAGTATCGCGAAATTTGCATTAAAAAAGATAAATAATTAAATAGCCACACAATAGCTTCTAACGTGTATAAAAAATCTGGCGATAGAAAAAGGAAAAAATATCTGCCTTTCTTTTAAATTGTATAATGCCAATGGCTCAGTCCATTTGCTGAATAGGGGGATCTGCTGGGTTGTATTTAGTGAGCTGCTTCATTTAGCCCACTGGTCTCCTAGCAACACTTTACCTCAGAGGCTGACACTGTAATCAGTGGTAACGGCTGTGTGTGTGTGAGGTGAGACCAGGTGACTCAAATGTATAAAATCTATACAAAAAAAACTAAACTGACTGAAAATAACTGAAATTCTTCTTTGAATAACTGCAGGAAAATCTAAAGGTATTAAAGGGGAACAAAACCCTAAGTTGCCGACCCTGAAGTCTATAAGACCTGGCCATTGACCTTGCCCCTTGGGCATTCTAAATCAGGATGCCCACTGTGTGAAACGACCCCTGGATAACCACAGATCCCCCCATTTTTCTGGCGCGCTCACGCAGATAGTCATTTAGACAGGCCGGGCGGCCAGGAAGGTTACTGCTCAGGCTCCCCATCTGCGTGCAAACGGAGCTGATTGGATGAGAGCCCGCGCATGCGCTGTGGGACAGGGAAAGGTACGTTTTCACAGGCGAACTTGGGGATTTCACATATCAGGGCATCCCAAGTCAGGATGCCCCTAGGGGCACAAAACAAAAATCCTGGGTTGGGCTTTGCTCAAAACACACAAAGCTGAAAGAAAGATCATATGGGAAAATGTGTTGAGAAAAGAGAGAGAAAATGGTAAATTGAAAGATTCTGCAGCAGAGCCAACATGAAGGGAAAACTGTCATAATCAGCTAAATGACTTCTAGAGCTTTTCTCTCTGTTTTAGATATATAAGTCCTGGCCAGGCAATGTTGTTATCTTATGCTGGACGGCTGCCAGCACTGAACAGCTGATACTCTGATACATTGTTTCACCCCTCTCCTCAGCGTGGAACAGGCCAGAGTGTCGGGACTCGACACTCAGAAGACATAAACATGAGCTATTAGTCTCCAGCTGCACAACACAGACATAATTTTTTCCTAAATTTGTAATTCTTACTCCAACACTTACCTACATTCAAAGAACCATTTAAATATAAGTCACCAAGAAAAATTCGCGATACTGCTCCTTTAAGGATGGCGAGGATAGGCGCCTGGATCAGATGGCCGGTCATGCTTTTGCTTGTGTGGGATCGGCCCTGCGGCCGGCTTGTTCATCTGCTCTAGTGTCGCTTGCTACCAGGTCTCTTATTAGGGACTGGCTTAATGAAGGTCAGTTTGATCCGGCTAGCGCTGAGTTCGCTACTCTTAAGAGGTGTGAATTATTCATGGATTTTGTGTTGTCTGCTATGGAGGACTCTATTGTCATGTGTAGCAGGACTTCGGCCCTATTGGTGGCCATGCGCAGGTTGGTCTGGCTGCGTCAGTGGACAGCGGATTTTGGGGCTAAGAAGTCCCTTACAGCTCTTCCCTTCATGGGTACGAGGCTGTTTGGTGATAAATTGGATGCTGTTGCTAAGGGAGGTAAGTTACCTCAGCGGAAGAAACAGCGCCGTCCCTTTCGGGGGGGGGGGCGGTTCTTTCACCCCGTTCTTTCGTGGAGCCAGAGCAACTAGGGGTCTGCCCGTCTCTGGTGTCAGGGGCTCTTCCTGGAACAGGGGTAGAGGTTGGGCGCGCCCGGCGGCTACCTGGGGTTCCAAGCCTAAGCCCGCCGGTAAGCCGGCTCAGCATTGAAGGGGCGCCCTCACCCACAAGGGTGGGGGGACGGCTGCGGCTCTTCCAGGTCTGGGCCCGGGAGGTCACAGACAATTAGATCCTGGAAGTGGTCTCCTCCGGGTACAAACTGGAGTTCGAGTACTGGCTGCCTCCAAGGTTCTTAAAGCGGACCTTCACCATGATTTATTGAAAAGCCCAAACTCTTAAAAAACAATTCCCCAGCATCTAAAATTAATATATTTTACATTTTTAGTCACTAACTTATTCTTTCCCCCGCTGGGCTGCAACTCTGTTCAGGAATTTAGGATACGGGCGCCGCCATCTTGACTCAGAAGCATCACACTTACTGAGGAGAGGAGAGTAGGATAAAGTGCAGGGGGTGGGTTATAGCTGTGCTTTGCTCAGACAGAGCAGAGCTGGGGTCAGGTAAAGGTCAACAGTCCCAGAATGCAAAGCAGCACAGTCAGGAGGCACTTCCTGTTTGCAGGCTGCCTGATAAGATGGCGGCTTCCATAAGCCGCCATCTTGGATGTTTAAAGGCTCATAACATGCAGTAGGTGCAGATAGGATGATTTTTAATGTGAGCAATCTGTATGTACAGGGTGTGGGAAACATATAAGATAGACTCTTATTCAGAGTGAAGGTCCGCTTTAAGGTCTCGGGTGTCATCGAACCCTCAGGCCGCACAGGGGCTTCTGTTAGCAGTAAGAAATCTTCTGGACATGGGAGTTATTTGCCCGATGCCTCAGTTGGAGAGAGGCAGGGGTTACTACTCCAACCTCTTCACGGTACCCAAGAAGGATGGTTCATTGAGACCCATTCTAGATCTCAAGGTTCTGAACAGGTTTATCAGAGCCATAAAGTTCCGCATGGAGACTGCGCTCCGCTATCAATTCCCTTCACCAGGGGGATTTCATGACGTCCATAGAGGATGCGTATTTGCATATTCTCACTTTTCCAGCGCATCAGAGATTCCTCCGGTTTGCGGTGGAGGATCAACACTTTCAGTTTGTAGCTCTTCCCTTCGGGCTGACTTCGGCACCGCAGGTCTTCACCAAGGTCTTGGCGGGAATAATGGCCCTGCTCAGAGCTCAGGGCATTCGCATTGTGTCTTATCTGGACGACCTGTTGATCTCAGCTTCTTCCCTCAGTCAGAACAAAAAACAGAGCGGACGTGCACTACGGCACACCTTTCTCCAGAAAAGAAGCACCACTACTTTAATTAGCAAAATGTACGAAAGCTTTATTAATACATGAATGGGCTAAAAACACATAACACAAGACATATTAAAACCAACCATACTGACCAAATTTCATACTATATGTGGTGCCCAAAAGAGGGCATAACCAATTAATGGTTGGTATTAATATGTCTTGTGTTATGTGTTTTTAGCCCATTCATGTATTAATAAAGCTTTCGTACATTTTGCTAATTAAAGTAGTGGTGCTTCTTTTCTGGAGTGCCGTAGTGCACGTCCGCTCTGTTTTTTGTTCAGATATATATATTTAGAGTGAGCACACGTTATTGTTTTTCTAATAATTAGCGGTGCACCCACCAGGTGGTGTCGACTCTGGAGAAGTTCGGGTGGGTGATCAACCACCCCAAGTCCCCTCTTTCTCCATCACGCGTGATTTCCTTTCTGGGCATGAATCTGGATACCATTCAGGCCAGAGTGTTTCTGCCCCAGACCAAGGTGCAGGGGATTCAGGATCTGATCCATCTTCTTCGGGACAGCCCTTGTCCCTCTATCCGGCAGGGGATGAAACTGGTGGGCCTGATGGTGTCCTCCTTCGAGGCGGTACCATTTGCACAGTTTCACATGAGATCTCTTCAACTTCACCTATTGACGCATTGGGACAGGTGTCCCCAGTCTTTGAATCAATCTTTCAGCAGTCCGGCAGTCCCTTCTGTGGTGGCTGGAGTCGAGCAACCTGTTGAAGGGCAGGTCCTTTCTGGTCCCTTGTTGGGAGATGGTTACCACGGATGCCAGCCTGTCGGGCTGGGGAGGTTTTTGGAAAAGTCATCAGTTCAACGGGGTGTGGAGCCCTCAGGAGGTTCACAACCCCATCAACGTCTTTGAGCTCAGGGCCAACCGGCTTGTTCTGCAACGGCTGAAGTTGCAGTTACGGGGTCTACCCGTTCAGGTTCACTCAATCGAATGGCGGTGGCCTACATCAATCACCAAGGAGGGACTCGCAGCAGGGGTGCCCTCAAGGAAGTCTCTCTGATTCTGCACTGGGCCTAGAACATTGTTCCTTGCATTTCGGCAGTTTACATTCCGGGAGTGGAAAACACGGAGGCGGATTCCCTGAGCAGGGGATCCTCTCACCAAGGAGAGTGGTCTCTCCACCCCGAGGTTTTTCTGGATCTTTGCCGCAGGTGGGGGACTCCAGAGGTGGATCTCTTTGCCTCGAGGCACAATCACAAACTTCCGCCCTTTGTGGCTCTTTCCCAGGATCCTCTAGCATTGGCAGTGGATGCCTTGTCCCTTACCTGGAAGGATCTGGGGTTTCTGTATCTGTTTCCGCCCTTCGCCATGCTGGGCAAGGTAGTTCGCAAACTGATTCTGGAAGGGGCACCAGCAATTCTGGTGGCTCCAAGGTGGCCAAGAAGGGTTTGGTACGCAGACGTGGTAAGGCTGGCGGTAGATCAGTACCGGCTTCCCGTGTTGCCGGATCTATTGTCTCAGGGTCAACTTCTTTACCCCAATTTACAAACGCTGGCTTTGACGGCTTGGCTGCTGAAACCTTTATTCTGAAGGAGGAAGGTTTGTATGAGGCCGTTGTCCAGACCTTGATTAGAGCTAGGAAACGGTCCTCTTCTGGCATTTACTATAGGACTTGGAGGTCCTACATTGATTGGTGTGAGGCTAGAGCCTTGCCTTGTAGGGTGTTTTCTATTCCTAGGATTCTGGAGTTTCTTCAGCATAATCTGGATCTTGGTTTCCAGCTTAGTACCTTGAAAGGACAGGTTTCGACTCTGTCGTTTTTTTTCCAGAAGTCTTTTGCCTTGCACCCGCTGGTTAAGACCTTTTTCCAAGGAGTCGCGCATGTGCGGCCTCCTAGGAAGGTGGTGGTTCCTGTTTGGGATTTGAATTTGGTTCTGTCGGCTCCACAAGGTCCTCCTTTTGAGCCACTACAGGATACTGCTCTTTCTATTCTCACTCAGAAGGTTGCCTTTTTGGTGGCTATTACCTCTGTTCGGCGTGTCTCTGAGTTGACGGCTCTGTCGATTCAGGCCCCTTATTTGGAGAGACATCAGGATAAGGTGGTTTTTCGCTTTGAGCCAGATTTTCTTCCTAAGGTGGTGTCTGCCTTCCATCTCAATCAGGATATTGTTCTCCCTTCCTTGTGTCCTAAGCCTAGCAATGACAAGGAGAGGGTTCTGCACAGTTTGGAGGTTGTTCACTGTGTTAAGTACTACTTGGTGACTACTTCTTCTTTCCGCAAGACGGGCGCCTTTTTCGTGGTGCCCTGCGGGCCCAGGAAAGGTTTGGCGCCCGCCAAGTCTACCATTAGCAAATGGATTCGTCAGGCCATTGGGGCCTATTCTGCTAAGGGGAGGACTCCCCCTTTTAAGGTCACTGCGCACTCTACTCGTGCTGTTGGTGCATCCTGGGCTTTTCAGCACCAGGCTTCTGTTGAACAAGTTTGTAAGGCCGCTACTTGGTCTTCCGTTCATACTTTTTCCAAGTTTTACAAGGTTGATGTGCGGGCTTCAGCGGATGCTGTTTTTGGCCGCAAGGTTCTGCAACCTGCAGTGGTTTGAGTTGGTACATTCTTTACTGTTTCTGGTTCCCACCCATGACGGATACTGCTATTGGATGTCCCATATGTCATGAAGATCGAAGTGGAGTGTATGGCACACTTAGAGTAATACCGTTTTGTGAGTACTCACCTTTAAAACGGGTATCCACTTCGCCCCACCCCTTTTTTTTCAGGTATTCTGGGGCTTTTATATGGTGAACCATTGGTTTTGATTGTTTAGGTTATAATTGGTTCTTCCTGGTCCCTTTACTGCTTTTTTACACTGGGAAATTGGTGGGAGGTCCCAGGTATATATGGGCCAGGAGGGGCTTTCTTTTTTGCATATCATCTCTGCAGAAGTTCGCCCTCTAGAGGATATTACCCATATGTCATGAAGATCGAAGTGGAGTGTATGGCACACTCATAATACCCGTTTTAAAGGTGAGTACTCACAAAGCGGTATTTTTCAGTCACTGGCTTTGACAGCATGGCTATTAAAGCCAGTGTGCCAGAGGAGGCAGAGCTCTCTTTGGCTGTGCTCTGAACAATGATGAGTTCTAGAACGTATCCTCTTATAAGGTCTGTCAGAGACATGGAAAGTTCCAAATCAGATCATACGATTATGCTGTATACACCAGTAGGTCTCATTCCTTAGGTTTCTGACTTTCTGGCCTTGGAGTGAGTGAGCACGTTCACTGAGCAACATAAAAGAAGAGGTCTCAGTCTTGTCTATTCTTTTCTTAGAGCAAGAGTTTGGCGTTTGGCTCCACGGCTTGGTTAAGGTCTTTATGATGGATACACCCATCTGTCATGCAACAAAGGCTTCTCTTAATAATCTGGAATATGAACTTGGTGCTCTTAGCGTTATAGTTGTAGCTCTTTAACATTTTGTAGAGGTTGCTTTGTTGGCCCTTTCTCGGAAGGCAGCCTTCGTCTTAAAGGAGCCACAGCACTCAACCCTGTTAGCTTGCAGACCAACCTATAATTTGTCTCTAAATCTGGTAAAAAACAAAGGCTCGGTCACACACACCTGCAGAAGTATGCTTAAGCTGCACCACCACGCCAAGGTGCCTCTATGGGTGCAGTCCTAACTCTAATCTCTGAGAGCCCCATTTGGGACATACAATGCAATAGATAAATTGGGAGCAGCTTACCTGAGGTTGCCCTAAACCTCAAGTGCAAGCCATGGGGTGGAAGGGTCAAAGACCTTGCAATACAGCCTGGACCCCACACACCATGTGCTTGCACAAATTCAAAAGAAACAAAGGAGGGGTGGCAGCCGCTCAGACCATTTTTTAACTAACCTGGGAGGTGCTTGTTAGCAGGGCAGGGTGTGGTGGTGCAGCTTAAGCATACTTCTGCAGATGTGTGTGACCGAGCCTCTGTTTTTACCAGATTTAGAGACTGATTATAGGTTGGTCTGCAAGCTAACAGCCTTCTTCTTTAGCTTGTCATTAATGATTCTTCAAGTTGTCAGCACTGTCTACGAATTCAGCTTATATGATGAGCCACTGGAGAGAGGTAACACTGTCAGCAAGGAGTGCGGGGAGGAAGGAGGGTGAGGGGGCTTATTACCCGCGGGAGCGGAGGCTGCTCGTTTACTTGGAGAGCGGTAACACTGTCAGCAAGGAGTGCGGGGAGGAAGGAGGGTGAGGGGGCTTATTACCCGCGGGAGCGGAGGCTGCTCGTTTACTTGGAGAGCGGTAACACTGTCAGCAAGGAGTGCGGGGAGGAAGGAGGGTGAGGGGGCATATTAACCGCGGGAGCGGAGGCTGCTCGTTTACTTGGAGAGCGGTAACACTGTCAGCAAGGAGTGCGGGGAGGAAGGTGGGTGAGGGAGAGGGGGCTTATTACCCGCGGGAGCGGAGGCTGCTCGTTTACTTGGAAAGAGGTAACACTGTCAGCAAGGAGTGCGGGGAGGAAGGTGGGTGAGGGAGAGGGGGCTTATTACCCGTGGGAGCGGAGGCTGCTCGTTTACTTGGAGAGCGGTAACACTGTCAGCAAGGAGTGCGGGCAGGAAGGAGGGTGAGGGTGAGGGGGCTTATTAACCGGGGGAGCGGAGGCTGCTCGTTTACTTGGAGAGTGGTAACACTGTCAGCAAGGAGTGCGGGGAGGAAGGAGGGTGAGGGAGAGGGGGCTTATTAACCAGGGGAGCGGAGGCTGCTCATTTACTTGGAGAGTGGTAACACTGTCAGCAAGGAGTGCGGGGAGGAAGGAGGGTGAGGGGGCTTATTACCCGCGGGAGCGGAGGCTGCTCGTTTACTTGGAGAGTGGTAACACTGTCAGCAAGGAGTGCGGGGAGGAAGGAGGGTGAGGGTGAGGGGGCTTATTAACCGCGGAAGCGGAGGCTGCTCGTTTACTTGGAGAGTGGTAACACTGTCAGCAAGGAGTGCGGGGAGGAAGGAGGGTGAGGGTGAGGGGGCTTATTACCCGCGGGAGCGGAGGCTGCTCGTTTACTTGGAGAGAGGTAACACTGTCAGCAAGGAGTGCGGGGAGGAAGGAGGGTGAGGGGGCTTATTACCCGCGGGTGCGGAGGCTGCTCGTTTACTTGGAGAGTGGTAACACTGTCAGCAAGGAGTGCGGGGAGGAAGGAGGGTGAGGGTGAGGGGGCTTATTAACCGCGGGAGCGGAGGCTGCTCGTTTACTTGGAGAGAGGTAACACTGTCAGCAAGGAGTGCGGGGAGGAAGGAGGGTGAGGGTGAGGGGGCTTATTACCCGCGGGAGCGGAGGCTGCTCGTTTACTTGGAGAGAGGTAACACTGTCAGCAAGGAGTGCGGGGAGGAAGGAGGGTGAGGGGGCTTATTACCCACGGGAGCGGAGGCTGCTCGTTTACTTGGAGAGTGGTAACACTGTCAGCAAGGAGTGCGGGGAGGAAGGAGGGTGAGGGGGCTTATTACCCGCGGGAGCGGAGGCTGCTCGTTTACTTGGAGAGTGGTAACACTGTCAGCAAGGAGTGCGGGGAGGAAGGTGGGTGAGGGAGAGGGGGCTTATTACCCGCGGGAGCGGAGGCTGCTTGTTTACTTGGAGAGAGGTAACACTGTCAGCAAGGAGTGCGGGGAGGAAGGTGGGTGAGGGAGAGGGGGCTTATTACCCGCGGGAGCGGAGGCTGCTCATTTACTTGGAGAGCGGTAACACTGTCAGCAAGGAGTGCGGGCAGGAAGGAGGGTGAGGGGGCTTATTAACCGCGGGAGCGGAGGCTGCTCGTTTACTTGGAGGGAGGTAACACTGTCAGCAAGGAGTGCGGGGAGGAAGGAGGGTGAGGGGGCTTATTAACCGGGGGAGCGGAGGCTGCTCGTTTACTTGGAGAGAGGTAATACTGTCAGCAAGGAGTGCGGGGAGGAAGGAGGGTGAGGGTGAGGGGGCTTATTACCCGCGGGAGCGGAGGCTGCTCGTTTACTTGGAGAGAGGTAACACTGTCAGCAAGGAGTGCGGGGAGGAAGGAGAGTGAGGGGGCTTATTAACCGGGGGAGCGGAGGCTGCTCGTTTACTTGGAGAGTGGTAACACTGTCAGCAAGGAGTGCGGGGAGGAAGGAGGGTGAGGGAGAGGGGGCTTATTAACCGCGGGAGCGGAGGCTGCTCGTTTACTTGGAGAGTGGTAACACTGTCAGCAAGGAGTGCGGGGAGGAAGGAGGGTGAGGATGAGGGGGCTTATTACCCGCGGGAGCGGAGGCTGCTCGTTTACTTGGAGAGTGGTAACACTGTCAGCAAGGAGTGCGGGGAGGAAGGAGGGTGAGGGGGCTTATTAACCGCGGGAGCGGAGGCTGCTCGTTTACTTGGAGAGAGGTAACACTGTCAGCAAGGAGTGCGGGGAGGAAGGAGGGTGAGGGTGAGGGGGCTTATTAACCGCGGGAGCGGAGGCTGCTCGTTTACTTGGAGAGTGGTAACACTGTTAGCAAGGAGTGCGGGGAGGAAGGAGGGTGAGGGGGCTTATTACCCGCGGGAGCGGAGGCTGCTCGTTTACTTGGAGAGAGGTAACACTGTCAGCAAGGAGTGCGGGGAGGAAGGAGGGTGAGGGTGAGGGGGCTTATTACCCGCGGGAGCGGAGGCTGCTCGTTTACTTGGAGAGTGGTAACACTGTCAGCAAGGAGTGCGGGGAGGAAGGAGGGTGAGGGTGAGGGGGCTTATTAACCGCGGGAGCGGAGGCTGCTCGTTTACTTGGAGAGCGGTAACACTGTCAGCAAGGAGTGCGGGGAGGAAGGAGGGTGAGGGAGAGGGGGCTTATTAACCGCGGGTGCGGAGGCTGCTCGTTTACTTGGAGAGTGGTAACACTGTCAGCAAGGAATGTGGGCAGGAGGGAGGGTGAGGGGGCTTATTAACCGCGGGAGCGGAGGCTGCTCGTTTACTTGGAGAGAGGTAACACTGTCAGCAAGGAGTGCGGGGAGGAAGGAGGGTGAGGGGTTTATTAACCGCGGGAGCGGAGGCTGCTCGTTTACTTGGAGAGTGGTAACACTGTCAGCAAGGAGTGCGGGGAGGAAGGAGGGTGAGGGTGAGGGGGCTTATTACCCGCGGGAGCGGAGGCTGCTCGTTTACTTGGAGAGAGGTAACACTGTCAGCAAGGAGTGCGGGGAGGAAGGAGGGTGAGGGTGAGGGGGCTTATTACCCGCGGGAGCGGAGGCTGCTCGTTTACTTGAAGAGTGGTAATACTGTCAGCAAGGAGTGCGGGGAGGAAGGAGGGTGAGGAAGAGGGGGCTTATTAACCGCGGGAGCGGAGGCTGCTCGTTTACTTGGAGAGAGGTAACACTGTCAGCAAGGAGTGCGGGGAGGAAGGAGGGTGAGGGAGAGGGGGCTTATTAACCGCGGGAGCGGAGGCTGCTCGTTTACTTGGAGAGAGGTAACACTGTCAGCAAGGAGTGCGGGGAGGAAGAAGGGTGAGGGGGCTTATTACCCGCGGGAGCGGAGGCTGCTCGTTTACTTGGAGAGTGGTAACACTGTCAGCAAGGAGTGCGGGGAGGAAGGAGGGTGAAGGTGAGGGGGCTTATTACCCGCGGGAGCGGAGGCTGCTCGTTTACTTGGAGAGAGGTAACACTGTCAGCAAGGAGTGTGGGCAGGAGGGAGGGTGAGGGGGCTTATTAACCGCGGGAGCGGAGGCTGCTCGTTTACTTGGAGAGAGGTAACACTGTCAGCAAGGAGTGCGGGGAGGAAGGTGGGTGAGGGAGAGGGGGCTTATTACCCGCGGGAGCGGAGGCTGCTCGTTTACTTGGAGAGCGGTAACACTGTCAGCAAGGAGTGCGGGGAGGAAGGAGGGTGAGGGGGCTTATTAACCAGGGGAGCGGAGGCTGCTCGTTTACTTGGAGAGTGGTAACACTGTCAGCAAGGAGTACGGGGAGGAAGGAGGGTGAGGGGGCTTATTAACCGCGGGAGCGGAGGCTGCTCGTTTACTTGGAGAGAGGTAACACTGTCAGCAAGGAGTGCGGGCAGGAAGGAGGGTGAGGGGGCTTATTAACCGCGGGAGCGGAGGCTGCTCGTTTACTTGGAGAGAGGTAACACTGTCAGCAAGGAGTGCGGGGAGGAAGGAGGGTGAGGGGGCTTATTAACCGGGGGAGCGGAGGCTGCTCGTTTACTTGGAGAGCGGTAACACTGTCAGCAAGGAGTGCAGGGAGGAAGGAGGGTGAGGGAGAGGGGGCTTATTACCCGTGGGAGCGGAGGCTGCTCGTTTACTTGGAGAGCAGTAACACTGTCAGCAAGGAGTGCGGGGAGGAAGGAGGGTGAGGGGGCTTATTAACCGGGGGAGCGGAGGCTGCTCGTTTACTTGGAGAGAGGAAACACTGTCAGCAAGGAGTGCGGGCAGGAAGGAGGGTGAGGGGGCTTATTAACCGCGGGAGCGGAGGCTGCTCGTTTACTTGGAGAGAGGTAACACTGTCAGCAAGGAGTGCGGGGAGGAAGGAGGGTGAGGGTGAGGGGGCTTATTTCCCGCGGGAGCGGAGGCTGCTCGTTTACTTGGAGAGAGGTAACACTGTCAGCAAGGAGTGCGGGGAGGAAGGAGGGTGAGGGAGAGGGGGCTTATTACCCGCGGGAGCGGAGGCTGCTCGTTTACTTGGAGAGAGGTAACACTGTCAGCAAGGAGTGCGGGGAGGAAGGAGGGTGAGGGGGCTTATTACCCGCGGGAGCGGAGGCTGCTCGTTTACTTGGAGAGTGGTAACACTGTCAGCAAGGAGTGCGGGGAGGAAGGAGGGTGAGGGAGAGGGGGCTTATTACCCGCGGGAGCGGAGGCTGCTCGTTTACTTGGAGAGAGGTAACACTGTCAGCAAGGAGTGCGGGGAGGAAGGTGGGTGAGGGGGCTTATTACCCGCGGGAGCGGAGGCTGCTCGTTTACTTGGAGAGCGGTAACACTGTCAGCAAGGAGTGCGGGCAGGAAGGAGGGTGAGGGGGCTTATTAACCGCGGGTGCGGAGGCTGCTCGTTTACTTGGAGAGCGGTAACACTGTCAGCAAGGAGTGCGGGGAGGAAGGAGGGTGAGGGGGCTTATTACCCGCGGGAGCGGAGGCTGCTCGTTTACTTGGAGAGCGGTAACACTGTCAGCAAGGAGTGCGGGGAGGAAGGAGGGTGAGGGTGAGGGGGCTTATTATCCGGGGGAGCGGAGGCTGCTCGTTTACTTGGAGAGTGGTAACACTGTCAGCAAGGAGTGCGGGGAGGAAGGAGGGTGAGGGGGCTTATTACCCGCGGGAGCGGAGGCTGCTCGTTTACTTGGAGAGAGGTAACACTGTCAGAAAGGAGTGCGGGGAGGAAGGTGGGTGAGGGAGAGGGGGCTTATTACCCGCGGGAGCGGAGGCTGCTCGTTTACTTGGAGAGCGGTAACACTGTCAGCAAGGAGTGCGGGCAGGAAGGAGGGTGAGGGGGCTTATTAACCGCGGGTGCGGAGGCTGCTCGTTTACTTGGAGAGCGGTAACACTGTCAGCAAGGAGTGCGGGGAGGAAGGAGGGTGAGGGGGCTTATTACCCGCGGGAGCGGAGGCTGCTCGTTTACTTGGAGAGCGGTAACACTGTCAGCAAGGAGTGCGGGGAGGAAGGAGGGTGAGGGTGAGGGGGCTTATTAACCGGGGGAGCGGAGGCTGCTCGTTTACTTGGAGAGTGGTAACACTGTCAGCAAGGAGTGCGGGGAGGAAGGAGGGTGAGGGGGCTTATTACCCGCGGGAGCGGAGGCTGCTCGTTTACTTGGAGAGCGGTAACACTGTCTGCAAGGAGTGCGGGGAGGAAGGAGGGTGAGGGGGCTTATTAACCGGGGGAGCGGAGGCTGCTCGTTTACTTGGAGAGTGGTAACACTGTCAGCAAGGAGTGCGGGGAGGAAGGAGGGTGAGGGTGAGGGGGCTTATTAACCGCGGGAGCGGAGGCTGCTCGTTTACTTGGAGAGAGGTAACACTGTCAGCAAGGAGTGCGGGGAGGAAGGAGGGTGAGGGAGAGGGGGCTTATTAACCGCGGGAGCGGAGGCTGCTCGTTTACTTGGAGAGTGGTAACACTGTCAGCAAGGAGTGCGGGGAGGAAGGAGGGTGAGGGAGAGGGGGCTTATTACCCGCGGGAGCGGAGGCTGCTCATTTACTTGGAGAGAGGTAACACTGTCAGCAAGGAGTGCGGGGAGGAAGGAGGGTGAGGGTGAGGGGGCTTATTACCCGCGGGAGCGGAGGCTGCTCGTTTACTTGGAGAGAGGTAACACTGTCAGCAAGGAGTGCGGGGAGGAAGGAGGGTGAGGGTGAGGGGGCTTATTACCCGCGGGAGCGGAGGCTGCTCGTTTACTTGGAGAGAGGTAACACTGTCAGCAAGGAGTGCGGGCAGGAAGGAGGGTGAGGGGGCTTATTAACCGCGGGAGCGGAGGCTGCTCGTTTACTTGGAGAGAGGTAACACTGTCAGCAAGGAGTGCGGGGAGGAAGGAGGGTGAGGGGGCTTATTAACCGCGGGAGCGGAGGCTGCTCGTTTACTTGGAGAGAGGTAACACTGTTAGCAAGGAGTGCGGGGAGGAAGGAGGGTGAGGGTGAGGGGGCTTATTACCCGCGGGAGCGGAGGCTGCTCGTTTACTTGGAGAGCGGTAACACTGTCAGCAAGGAGTGCGGGGAGGAAGGAGGGTGAGGGTGAGGGGGCTTATTAACCGCGGGAGCGGAGGCTGCTCGTTTACTTGGAGGGAGGTAACACTGTCAGCAAGGAGTGCGGGGAGGAAGGAGGGTGAGGGGGCTTATTAACCAGGGGAGCGGAGGCTGCTCGTTTACTTGGAGAGTGGTAACACTGTCAGCAAGGAGTGCGGGGAGGAAGGAGGGTGAGGGTGAGGGGGCTTATTAACCGCGGGAGCGGAGGCTGCTCGTTTACTTGGAGAGAGGTAACACTGTCAGCAAGGAGTGCGGGGAGGAAGGAGGGTGAGGGTGAGGGGGCTTATTACCCGTGGGAGCGGAGGCTGCTCGTTTACTTGGAGAGAGGTAACACTGTCAGCAAGGAGTGCGGGGAGGAAGGAGGGTGAGGGGGCTTATTAACCGGGGGAGCGGAGGCTGCTCGTTTACTTGGAGAGCGGTAACACTGTCAGCAAGGAGTGCGGGGAGGAAGGAGGGTGAGGGAGAGGGGGCTTATTACCCGCGGGAGCGGAGGCTGCTCGTTTACTTGGAGAGCGGTGACACTGTCAGCAAGGAGTGCGGGGAGGAAGGAGGGTGAGGGGGCTTATTAACCGCGGGAGCGGAGGCTGCTCGTTTACTTGGAGAGTGGTAACACTGTCAGCAAGGAGTGCGGGGAGGAAGGAGGGTGAGGGAGAGGGGGCTTATTACCCGCGGGAGCGGAGGCTGCTCGTTTACTTGGAGAGAGGTAACACTGTCAGCAAGGAGTGCGGGGAGGAAGGAGGGTGAGGGGGCTTATTAACCGGGGGAGCGGAGGCTGCTCGTTTACTTGGAGAGCGGTAACACTGTCAGCAAGGAGTGCGGGCAGGAAGGAGGGTGAGGGGGCTTATTAACCGCGGGTGCGGAGGCTGCTCGTTTACTTGGAGAGCGGTAACACTGTCAGCAAGGAGTGCGGGGAGGAAGGAGGGTGAGGGGGCTTATTACCCGCGGGAGCGGAGGCTGCTCGTTTACTTGGAGAGCGGTAACACTGTCAGCAAGGAGTGCGGGGAGGAAGGAGGGTGAGGGTGAGGGGGCTTATTAACCGGGGGAGCGGAGGCTGCTCGTTTACTTGGAGAGTGGTAACACTGTCAGCAAGGAGTGCGGGGAGGAAGGAGGGTGAGGGGGCTTATTACCCGCGGGAGCGGAGGCTGCTCGTTTACTTGGAGAGAGGTAACACTGTCAGAAAGGAGTGCGGGGAGGAAGGTGGGTGAGGGAGAGGGGGCTTATTACCCGCGGGAGCGGAGGCTGCTCGTTTACTTGGAGAGCGGTAACACTGTCAGCAAGGAGTGCGGGCAGGAAGGAGGGTGAGGGGGCTTATTAACCGCGGGTGCGGAGGCTGCTCGTTTACTTGGAGAGCGGTAACACTGTCAGCAAGGAGTGCGGGGAGGAAGGAGGGTGAGGGGGCTTATTACCCGCGGGAGCGGAGGCTGCTCGTTTACTTGGAGAGCGGTAACACTGTCAGCAAGGAGTGCGGGGAGGAAGGAGGGTGAGGGTGAGGGGGCTTATTAACCGGGGGAGCGGAGGCTGCTCGTTTACTTGGAGAGTGGTAACACTGTCAGCAAGGAGTGCGGGGAGGAAGGAGGGTGAGGGGGCTTATTACCCGCGGGAGCGGAGGCTGCTCGTTTACTTGGAGAGCGGTAACACTGTCAGCAAGGAGTGCGGGGAGGAAGGAGGGTGAGGGGGCTTATTAACCGGGGGAGCGGAGGCTGCTCGTTTACTTGGAGAGTGGTAACACTGTCAGCAAGAAGTGCGGGGAGGAAGGAGGGTGAGGGTGAGGGGGCTTATTAACCGCGGGAGCGGAGGCTGCTCGTTTACTTGGAGAGAGGTAACACTGTCAGCAAGGAGTGCGGGGAGGAAGGAGGGTGAGGGAGAGGGGGCTTATTAACCGCGGGAGCGGAGGCTGCTCGTTTACTTGGAGAGTGGTAACACTGTCAGCAAGGAGTGCGGGGAGGAAGGAGGGTGAGGGTGAGGGGGCTTATTACCCGCGGGAGCGGAGGCTGCTCATTTACTTGGAGAGAGGTAACACTGTCAGCAAGGAGTGCGGGGAGGAAGGAGGGTGAGGGGGCTTATTACCCGCGGGAGCGGAGGCTGCTCGTTTACTTGGAGAGAGGTAACACTGTCAGCAAGGAGTGCGGGGAGGAAGGAGGGTGAGGGAGAGGGGGCTTATTACCCGCGGGAGCGGAGGCTGCTCGTTTACTTGGAGAGAGGTAACACTGTCAGCAAGGAGTGCGGGCAGGAAGGAGGGTGAGGGGGCTTATTAACCGCGGGAGCGGAGGCTGCTCGTTTACTTGGAGAGAGGTAACACTGTCAGCAAGGAGTGCGGGGAGGAAGGAGGGTGAGGGGGCTTATTAACCGCGGGAGCGGAGGCTGCTCGTTTACTTGGAGAGAGGTAACACTGTTAGCAAGGAGTGCGGGGAGGAAGGAGGGTGAGGGTGAGGGGGCTTATTACCCGCGGGAGCGGAGGCTGCTCGTTTACTTGGAGAGCGGTAACACTGTCAGCAAGGAGTGCGGGGAGGAAGGAGGGTGAGGGTGAGGGGGCTTATTAACCGCGGGAGCGGAGGCTGCTCGTTTACTTGGAGGGAGGTAACACTGTCAGCAAGGAGTGCGGGGAGGAAGGAGGGTGAGGGGGCTTATTAACCGGGGGAGCGGAGGCTGCTCGTTTACTTGGAGAGCGGTAACACTGTCAGCAAGGAGTGCGGGGAGGAAGGAGGGTGAGGGTGAGGGGGCTTATTAACCGCGGGAGCGGAGGCTGCTCGTTTACTTGGAGAGAGGTAACACTGTCAGCAAGGAGTGCGGGGAGGAAGGAGGGTGAGGGTGAGGGGGCTTATTACCCGTGGGAGCGGAGGCTGCCCGTTTACTTGGAGAGAGGTAACACTGTCAGCAAGGAGTGCGGGCAGGAAGGAGGGTGAGGGGGCTTATTAACCACGGGAGCGGAGGCTGCTCGTTTACTTGGAGAGAGGTAACACTGTCAGCAAGGAGTGCGGGGAGGAAGGAGGGTGAGGGGGCTTATTAACCGGGGGAGCGAAGGCTGCTCGTTTACTTGGAGAGCGGTAACACTGTCAGCAAGGAGTGCGGGGAGGAAGGAGGGTGAGGGAGAGGGGGCTTATTACCCGCGGGAGCGGAGGCTGCTCGTTTACTTGGAGAGCGGTAACACTGTCAGCAAGGAGTGCGGGGAGGAAGGAGGGTGAGGGGGCTTATTAACCGCGGGAGCGGAGGCTGCTCGTTTACTTGGAGAGTGGTAACACTGTCAGCAAGGAGTGCGGGGAGGAAGGAGGGTGAGGGAGAGGGGGCTTATTACCCGCGGGAGCGGAGGCTGCTCGTTTACTTGGAGAGAGGTAACACTGTCAGCAAGGAGTGCGGGGAGGAAGGAGGGTGAGGGGGCTTATTAACCGGGGGAGCGGAGGCTGCTCGTTTACTTGGAGAGAGGTAACACTGTCAGCAAGGAGTGCGGGGAGGAAGGAGGGTGAGGGGGCTTATTAACCGGGGGAGCGGAGGCTGCTCGTTTACTTGGAGAGCGGTAACACTGTCAGCAAGGAGTGCGGGGAGGAAGGAGGGTGAGGGGGCTTATTAACCGCGGTAGCGGAGGCTGCTCGTTTACTTGGAGAGCGGTAACACTGTCAGCAAGGAGTGCGGGGAGGAAGGAGGGTGAGGGGGCTTATTAACCGGGGGAGCGGAGGCTGCTCGTTTACTTGGAGAGAGGTAACACTGTCAGCAAGGAGTGCGGGGAGGAAGGAGGGTGAGGGAGAGGGGGCTTATTAACCCCTGAGCAACCCACACCTACCAGCATATTGTTTAACCATGACTCTAGTTCAGGGCAGTAACTAAATGGGCAAGCCGAGGTCCAGTACAAAAGCAGTACATTCAATGTGTTCGGCGGTGAAACACCCAGATTTGGTATTTACCCTGTGTGTGAAGCCCCCAGTGCTGCTAGATTTCTCCTTTACTCCATGTGCAGTCTCTCGCATTTCCCACCCTAGGCTTATACTCGAGTCAATAACTTTTCCAGTTTTTTGTGGTAAAATCAGGTGCCTCGGCTTATACTCGGGTCGACCTATACTCGAGTATATACGATATATTACTAGCAGAGCGTAGGGCAGTAGACAGAGATTAGGGTAGACATGTGGGGGGGGGGGCAGCACCATGCAGAGATTTCTGGGTTGAGAATGAGCAGATTATTATTATTGTTTATTTATATAGCGCCATCAACTTCCGTAGCACTTTACAAGGTAAGAATACAGACAAGGTAAAACATATAGCACAGAGAACAAAATTAGATGCCACAGGTTAAAACCAAGTGTTGTGAGCACAGGAGACAATAGGGAGGAGTGCCCTGCCCTTGCGAGCTTACAGTCTAAAAGATGGGGGTGGAGACAAAGGGGGCGGGGTCACAAGTGGTAGAGCTTGAGTATGGCTGCATGTGCCATTGAAGGTTATAGGAGTTGCTTACACCAGGTCATATGCTTGTCTGAAGAAGTGAGTTTTGAGGGCGCTTTTAAAGGCTTGGAGTGATGGAGAGTGGCGGATCGAGCGGGGGATTGCATTCCAGAGAAGTGGGGAGGCACGAGAGAAGTCTTGAAGGCGGGAGTGCGAGGAAATAACCAAGGAAGAGGACAGGAGAATGTCAGAGGCAGAGCGGAGGTTGTGCTTTGCTTGGTAATGCTGGATCAGAGATGAAATGTAGGAAGGGGCCTGGTTAGAGAGAGCTTTGTAGGGGCCTGGTTAGAGAGAGCTTTGTAGGTTTGTAGGAGCCTGGTTAGAGAGAGCTTTGTAGGTTTGTAGGGGCCTGGTTAGAGAGAGCTCTGTAGGTTTGTAGGGGCCTGGTTAGAGAGAGCTTTGTAGGTTTGTAGGGGCCTGGTTAGAGAGAGCTTTGTAGGTTTGTAGGGGCCTGGTTAGAGAGAGCTTTGTAGGGGCCTGGTTAGAGAGAGCTCTGTAGGTTTGTAGGGGCCTGGTTAGAGAGAGCTTTGTAGGTTTGTAGGGGCCTGGTTAGAGAGAGCTTTGTAGGTTTGTAGGGGCCTGGTTAGAGAGAGCTTTGTAGGTTTGTAGGGGCCTGGTTAGAGAGAGCTTTGTAGGTTTGTAGGAGCCTGGTTAGAGAGAGCTTTGTAGGTTTGTAGGAGCCTAGTTAGAGAGAGCTTTGTAGGTTTGTAGGGGCCTGGTTAGAGAGAGATTTGTAGGTTAGTAGGGGCCTGGTTAGAGAGAGCTTTGTAGGTTAGTAGGGGCCTGGTTAGAGAGAGCTTTTTAGGTTTGTAGTGGCCTGATTAGAGAGAGCTCTGTAGGTTTGTAGGGGCCTGGTTAGAGAGAGTTTTGTAGGTTTGTAGGGGCCTGGTTAGAGAGAGCTTTGTAGGGGCCTGGTTAGAGAGAGCTTTGTAGGTTTGTAGTGGCCTGATTAGAGAGAGCTCTGTAGGTTTGTAGGGGCCTGGATAGAGAGAGTTTTGTAGGTTTGTAGGGGCCTGGTTAGAGAGAGCTTTGTAGGGGCCTGGTTAGAGAGAGCTTTGTAGGTTTGTAGGGGCCTGGTTAGAGAGAGCTTTGTAGGTTTGTAGGGGCCTGGTTAGAGAGAGCTTTGTAGGGGCTGGTTAGAGAGAGCTTTGTAGCTTTGTAGGGACCTGGTTAGAGAGAGCTTTGTAGTTTTGTAGGGGCCTGGTTAGGGAGAGCTGTGTAGCTTTGTAGGGGCCTGGTTAAAGAGAGCTTTGTAGGGGCTGGTTAGAGAGAGCTTTGTAGGTTTGTAGGAGCCTGGTTAGAGAGAGCTTTGTAGGTTTGTAGGAGCCTGGTTAGAGGGAGCTTTGTAGGGGCCTGGTTAGAGAGAGCTTTGCAGGGGCCTGGTTAGAGAGAGCTTTGTAGGTTTGTAGGAGCCTGGTTAGAGAGAGCTTTGTAGGTTTGTAGGGGCCTGGTTAGAGAGAGATTTCTAGGTTTGTAGGGGCCTGGTTAGGGAGAGCTTTGTAGGTTTGTAGGGGCCTGGTTAGAGAGAACTTTGTAGGTTTGTAGGGGCCTGGTTAGAGAGAGCTTTGTAGGTTTGTAGGGGCCTGGTTAGAGAGAGCTTTGTAGGTTTGTAGGGACCTGGTTAGAGAGAGCTCTGTAGGTTTGTAGGGGCCTGGTTAGAGAGAGCTTTGTAGGTTTGTAGGGGCCTGGTTAGGGAGAGCTTTGTAGGTTTGTAGGGGCCTGGTTAGAGAGAACTTTGTAGGTTTGTAGGGGCCTGGTTAGAGAGAGCTTTGTAGGTTTGTAGGGGCCTGGTTAGAGAGAGCTTTGTAGGTTTGTAGGGACCTGGTTAGAGAGAGCTCTGTAGGTTTGTAGGGGCCTGGTTAGAGAGAGCTTTGTAGGTTTGTAGGGGCCTGGTTAGAGAGAGCTTTGTAGGTTTGTAGGAGCCTGGTTAGAGAGAGCTCTGTAGGTTTGTAGGGGCCTGGTTAGAGAGAGCTTTGTAGGTTTGTAGGGGCCTGGTTAGGGAGAGCTTTGTAGGTTTGTAGGGGCCTGGTTAGAGAGAGCTTTGTAGGTTTGTAGGAGCCTGGTTAGAGAGAGCTTTGTAGGTTTGTAGGGGCCTGGTTAGAGAGAGATCTGTAGGTTTGTAGGGGCCTGGTTAGAGAGAGATTTGTAGGTTTGTAGGGGCCTGGTTAGAGAGAGCTTTGTAGGTTTGTAGGGGCCTGGTTAGAGAGAGCTTTGTAGGTTTGTAGGGGCCTGGTTAGAGAGAGCTTTGTAGGTTTGTAGGGGCCTGGTTAGAGAGAGCTTTGTAGGTTTGTAGGGGCCTGGTTAAAGAGAGCTCTGTAGGTTTGTAGGGGCCTGGTTAGAGATAGCATTGTAGGTTTGTAGGGGCCTGGTTAGAGAGAGCTTTGTAGGTTTGTAGGGGCCTGGTTAGATAGAGCTCTGTAGGTTTGTAGGGGCCTGGTTAGAGAGAGCTCTGTAGGTTTGTAGGGGCTGGTTAGAGAGAGCTTTGTAGGGGTCTGGTTAGAGAGAGCTTTGTAGGTTTGTAGGAGCTGGTTAGAGAGAGCTCTGTAGGTTTGTAGGGGCCTGGTTAGAGAGAGCTCTGTAGGTTTGTAGGAGCTGGTTAGAGAGAGCTCTGTAGGTTTTTAGAGGCCTGGTTAGACAGAGCTTTGTAGGTTTGTAGGGGCCTGGTTAGAGAGAGCTCTGTAGGTTTGTAGGAGCTGGTTAGAGAGAGCTCTGTAGGTTTGTAGGAGCTGGTTAGAGAGAGCTTTGTAGGTTTGTAGGGGCCTGGTTAGAGAGAGCTCTGTAGGTTTGTAGGGGCCTGGTTAGAGGGAGCTTTGTAGGAGCCTGGTTAGAGAGAGCTTTGTAGGAGCCTGGTTAGAGAGCTTTGTAGGTTTGTAGGAGCCTGGTTAGAGAGAGCTTTGTAGGAGCCTGGTTAGAGAGAGCTTTGTAGGAGCCTGGTTAGAGAGAGCTTTGTAGGAGCCTGGTTAGAGAGAGCTTTATAGGAGCCTGGTTAGAGAGAGCTTTGTAGGAGCCTGGTTAGAGAGAGCTTTGTAGGAGCCTGGTTAGAGAGAGCTTTGTAGGAGCCTGGTTAGAGAGAGCTTTGTAGGTTTGTAGGAGCCTGGTTAGGGAGAGCTCTGTAGGTTTGTAGGGGCCTGGTTAGAGAGAGCTTTGTAGGTTTGTAGGGGGCTGGTTAGGGAGAGCTTTGTAGGTTTGTAGGGGCCTGGTTAGAGAGAGCTTTGTAGGTTTGTAGGGGCCTGGTTAGGGAGAGCTTTGTAGGTTTGTAGGGGCCTGGTTAGAGAGAGCTTTGTAGGTTTGTAGGGGCCTGGTTAGAGAGAGCTTTGTAGGTTTGTAGGGGCCTGGTTAGAGAGAGCTTTGTAGGTTTGTAGGGGCCTGGTTAGAGAGAGCTTTGTAGGTTTGTAGGAGCCTGGTTAGGGAGAGCTCTGTAGGTTTGTAGGGGCCTGGTTAGAGAGAGCTTAGTAGGTTTGTAGGGGCCTGGTTAGGGAGAGCTTTGTAGGTTTGTAGGGGCCTGGTTAGAGAGAGCTTTGTAGGTTTGTAGGGGCCTGGTTAGAGAGAGCTTTGTAGGGTTGTAGGGGCCTGGTTAGAGAGAGCTTTGTAGGTTTGTAGGGGCCTGGTTAGAGAGAGCTTTGTAGGTTTGTAGGGGCCTGGTTAGAGAGAGCTTTGTAGGTTTGTAGGGGCCTGGTTAGAGAGAGCTTTGTAGGTTTGTAGGAGCCTGGTTAGAGAGAGCTTTGTAGGGGCCTGGTTAGAGAGAGCTTTGTAGGGGCCTGGTTAGAGAGAGCTTTGTAGGGGCCTGGTTAGAGAGAGCTTTGTAGGGGCCTGGTTAGAGAGAGCTTTGTAGGTTTGTAGGGGCCTGGTTAGAGAGAGCTTTGTAGGTTTGTAGGGGCCTGGTTAGAGAGGGCTTTGTAGGTTTGTAGGGGCCTGGTTAGAGAGAGCTTTGTAGGTTTGTAGGGGCCTGGTTAGAGAGAGCTTTGTAGGTTTGTAGGGGCCTGGTTAGAGAGAGCTTTGTAGGTTTGTAGGGGCCTGGTTAGAGAGAGCTTTGTAGGGGCCTGGTTAGAGAGAGCTTTGTAGGTTTGTAGGGGCCTGGTTAGAGAGAGCTTTGTAGGTTAGTAGGGGCCTGGATAGAGAGAGCTTTGTAGGTTTCTAGGGGCCTGGTTAGAGAGAGCTTTGTAGGGGCCTGGTTAGAGAGAGCTTTGTAGGGGCCCGGTTAGAGAGAGCTTTGTAGGGGCCTGGTTAGAGAGAGCTTTGTAGGTTTGTAGGAGCCTGGTTAGAGAGAGCTTTGTAGGTTTCTAGGGGCCTGGTTAGAGAGAGCTTTGTAGGTTTGTAGGGGCCTGGTTAGAGAGAGCTCTGTAGGTTTGTAGGGGCCTGGTTAGAGAGAGCTTTGTAGGTTTGTAGGGGCCTGGTTAGAGAGAGCTTTGTAGGTTTGTAGGGGCCTGGGTAGAGAGCTCTGTAGGTTTGTAGGGGCCTGGTTAGAGAGCTCTGTAGGTTTGTAGGGGCCTGGTTAGAGAGAGCTTTGTAGGTTTGTAGGAGCCTGGTTAGAGAGAGCTTTGTAGGTTTGTAGGAGCCTGGTTAGAGAGAGCTTTGTAGGTTTGTAGGAGCCTGGTTAGAGAGAGCTTTGTAGGTTTGTAGGAGCTTGGTTAGAGAGAGCTTTGTAGGTTTGTAGGAGCCTGGTTAGAGGGAGCTTTGTAGGTTTGTAGGAGCCTGGTTAGAGAGAGCTTTGTAGGTTTGTAGGGGCCTGGTTAGAGAGAGCTTTGTAGGGGCCTGGTTAGAGGGAGCTTTGTAGGGGCCTGGTTAGAGAGAGCTTTGTAGGTTTGTAGGGGCCTGGTTAGAGGGAGCTTTGTAGCTTTGTAGGTTCTGAGGTGCAGACTGCATGAGCAGGAATGCCATTGAATATTGGGCCTGAATGATGGATCAGAGTCCAGTGTGACACCTGGACAGTGGGAGAGCTGCTCTTGAATTATGATGGTGCCACACACTGAAGGGAGATGTCAGCTTGAGGTCGGTTGGTAACAGTTCTGTTTTAGAAAGTTTCAGATGAAGAGAGGCCATAATGTACGAGACAGTCACTGGAGTTCTGCAGTACAGCCGGGGTGAAGTCACATGACTGAATATATAGCTGGGTGTTATCAGCATAAAGATGATACTGATAGTCTGAACGATAGGGAGAGAAAAGAGCAGAGGTCCTTGGGGAACTCCAACAGTAATAGAGGATGTAGAGCCAGGAAAAGATACACTTAAAGTGGACCTTCACTCTCAATAAGAGCCCATCTTATATGTTTCCCACACCCTGTACATACAGATTACTCACATTAAAAATCATCCTACCTGCATGTACTGCATGTTATGAGCCTTTAATGGCGGCTCATGGGCTTCAGGCAGCCTGCAAACAGGAAGTTGTTTTCCTGAAAGGTAGGAAAACAACCAAGAGAGAGCAGTGCCTTTAAGGCTGATAGACTGGAGCATGGCAAGCAATTTGGATTCTCATGCTTATTATTAGTTTCATCCCTGCCTCTAGCTCGGCTCCAGTACTTCCTGCCCCGTCCTCTTACCCGGTGTGAGCCAATCAGGCCGGCAGCGACCTCATGTCACTTGTTACTGGGTAGATTTCGTATCTGACACAGTGCGTGTTCTGCGTTCCTGATTGCGCAGCGCAGGGGAGTGGCAGTGAGATTGCCTGCTGGGCAGGACCGCGGGACAGGCATACTTTACCCCTATGTGGGGATACTAGTATTGTATACTTAGACATACTCATTATGATGTCATGATTAAGGACCTATTGTCCGAAACGCGTTGGCATTAGGGCCCATCTTGCATACATTTACGATTTTGTGACCTGTTGGATTATTGATTTTAATGGAAGGAAATAAAACAGAAAAATTGTACAACATTTTTGGGCTGGCTGAAGATTTCTTACTAATACTCTATATCAATATTATGATGCTATTATGTACTATCCTTGGAATAGCGCCACTGTCGCCAATGACATCATTAATGACGCCAGGCGGGCTTTCTTACTGCTTGGAGGGTATTTAACCCTTCTCTGAATGGGCAGCCTTTGCTTGCTTGCACATCCCTAATAAAGGGGCGCATGCCGCCCCCAAACGTCGGATAAATATTTTATGGACTTAATAGAATTGGCTATATGTGCTTTTTGTACTTTTGGATTACACTTAGTGTTTTTCTCCATAGGCGTCCAGCACTCCTGGAGCTTCGCTGGAGGAAGTGAGTTTGGGTTGTGTCCCAGAGCTGCTTGATTCTCCGTTTAGAGAGTGTCATTGTAGGGGTTGCTAGTTCATAAATGGTGCCCCTGGGGGTGGTGTTATAATAATTGGACAGGAGAGAGAAGTGACTGGTGTTAGCGCATACAGCAGATATTCAGCTGGTCGGTGGTCCACAACAGAGGCCAACAAGTCACCAAATTTCAGAGAACTTCTGGCCATAAAGCTTTGCCTGGAAACACTTCTTTCATATGCAGCATTGAACTACCCCGATGTGCAATGCTGCCGCTATACTGCAGAATAGAGCCGCCCAAATAATCACCTCGTCCTATGTGACCGCGAGCTGCCTATTGGGAAGGTCAACAGACGGCCACATTCCTGTACAGCTGCTGCCTGTGCAAGCTTATGGGCTGCTTCATGGCTGCTGTAGAAGGATCCCAGAAGAGCTGAGTATCTGTGCAGCCTTGTTCTGCAGTACAGCAACAGCCATGCACAACGGGGCTGCCCAATGCATATTATAGAGGGAGTCCAGTCATTTCTGACCAGAGTTCCTCCTTAAGCACTCTGAAGACTCAGCGCTTTAAAGTGGACCAACACCCAGGATTTTGACTATCCTGAGTTTTGGGGCACCCCGCTGTGTGAAACCCCCCAGAAAGCCCCAAAAACTCACCTCTCCCCGCTCCCACGTGACCACCGCTGCCAATTCCCACCGACGGACAAGCGGGAGGCAGCAACGGACAAGAGAGCGCGGCCGCTGCCGCCTCCCACGCGTCACTCTTACAGGGCGCAAACGGCCGGCGCGGGTGCGCGTCCTGCTAGAGGGACGCACGGGAGGCGGCGGCGGGCACCGCTGGATCGAGGAGCAGGTAGGAATTTAGGGGTTTCTGGGGGGTTTCACACAGCGGGGCACCCCCGATCAGGGTGCCCCGCAGTCAGGGGGCTGATCGGTCCGGGAATCTATACGGGCCGATCACGGGAGGGTGTTGGTCCACTTTAATGTTTTTGGAAGTAACGCTGAGAAAACATCAGCTCATTTACATAATTTTTTGATGGTTGTTATTTAATTGGCCCTGTTGGGTCCTGTCCTTTTGAAAGAACTAATGAAAGCTCCTTCTGATCTGATCTCTAAAGCATTAGATAAGTGTGTCACATAGTTTTTTGCTCGCTTTCCTCTCCGCTCGTAGAGTGAGTGATTTATCAGCTTTGTCATCCAAAGAGACATATTGGTTCTTCTGTTGTTGTATTTGCCCAAAGTATCCTCTGGCTTTCAGAGATCACAGGAGATTGTCTTTCCTTCCATTCCCCGATCCTAAAAACAAGGAAGCTGGATGTTAGACGAGAGATTTCCTCCTATTTAGAAAAGATCTCAGAACTGGGGGAAATCAGCCCATCTCCTTGTCACGGATATATCATGGGAGATATCCATTAATAAAGAGTGACCAATAATTAGAGTACTGCACGGCAAAGAGACTGGGATTATGCAGCAAACACAATAGGGTTGATTCAGAGCCCCTTTATCATCATTTTTATGGAGGTCTTGCTACCAAACGAAAAATCATGCAAAAATGAAAACATTTCACACTAAAAATCTTGCAGAAAAAAGGCTCTGCTGAATCAGACGAGGGGGAAAAATGAACGAGAATGGAAATTTATACGCAAAAAAAAGTGAGAAAGGGTCTGTGAATCAACCCTAATGTGTTTATTGTGAGAAACAAGCAACAACAACACTCAGATTGCTATACATACAGTGCAGTGAGGATAACATATAGGCATGAAGGCCAGTCCAAAGTAGTCCAAAAAGCAAACAGAAGTGAACCCAATGGTTCACAAGGGGGTTCAGGATTCAGGATTCAGGGTTCAGGAGCTCTGGGTACAGAGTTCAGGTTCAGATGACAGAGTAAACTGCTGAGCCCTGACTACATGCCAGACTCAGCATATAAAAGCCAGCAGCTAATTAGCCCAGGTGCTGGCTGATCTCCAGGAGCTTTGCAGGACAGCACCATCTGGTGGTCAAGCTGCATACCACAGAGAAACAGGCGAAGGCTAAGGAGGAACTCCAGGCATGACAGTATCCTCCCCCCAACCAGGCGGGCACCGAACGCCTTTAAATAACTGCCCCGCAGGATGGGGATAAAGCCCGAAGCAGGCGAAAACTTGGCGGACATCAAAGTCCCCCCAGGATCAAAGTCCACGAAATAATGGCATGGGCGATTAAACCCAGCAGACGTGTGATCAAACTTGGCAGACTCGGCAAATGGCAGGCAGGGCACTTTGGGCAGGGTGATCCAACCCGGCAGGACGATCAAACTCGACAAGCGGACGATCAAACTCGACAGGCGAACGATCAAACTCATCAGGGCGGTCAGATTGGACAGACTGGTCAGATTGGACAGACTGGTCAGATTGGACAGACAGGTCAGATTAAACAGACAGGACAGACAGGTCAGATTAAACAGACAGGACAGACAGGTCAGATTGGACAGACAGGACAGACAGGTCAGATTGGACAGAGTGGACATACAGGTCAGATTGGACAGACTGGACATACAGGTCAGATTAAACAGACTGGACAGACAGGTCAGATTGGACAGACAGGTCAGATTGGACAGACAGGTCAGATTGGACAGACAGGACAGACTGGACAGACAGGTCAGATTGGACAGACTGGACAGACAGGTTAGATTGGACAGACAGGTCAGATAGAACAAACAGGTCAGATAGAACAGACAGGTCAGATAGAACAGACAGGTCAGATTGGACAGACTGGTCAGATTGGACAGACTGGTCAGATTGGACAGACAGGACAGATTGGACAGACAGGACAGATTGGACAGACTGGTCAGATTGGACAGACAGGACAGATTGGACAGACTGGTCAGATTGGACAGACAGGACAGATTGGACAGACTGGTCAGATTGGACAGACAGGACAGACAGGTCAGACTCAGCTGGAATTTTTGATTTCTGGGCTGTAAAAACTGTAGTCAGGTCATGACCAGCAAACACTGTCTCAGGAATATTTAAGTAGGAAGTAGCTATGAATAGCAGGAATTCCACCACATTTTCACTGAGATGCTGCTATGATTTAACCAGGCTTCAGCCCAGAAATACAGGTCATCCTCAAACAGGAAGTAAGCCACCTGACGACTCAAGGTTGTCATAGGAGACTGCCGAATATAAGGCTCCAGCCTGGAGGAACTGGGGGTAAGTGGCCAGGGTGATCTCTTTAAAGTGCACAAATATATATGTGTCTGTGGGAAACGTGGGACGGTCAGAGTCCATAGCAATGGATGCCTTTATGGACTGCATACTACAGAGAAACAGGCGAAGGCTAAGGAGGAACTCCAGGCATGACACTCCTATTGTCTTTTTCAGGCCCCAAGAATGAGTTGAAGGCCTCAAGATTGACAACTTTTAAGATCAGGAATTTCCATACTTCAGGCATACGAAAATATTGCTTAAAAAACACAGAGCTTTTTATATACAGTAAATGGGATAAAAACTAATCGATGTAGGCTTCCAAAGTGCAATTGCCAAGTTATTCACATTTGTTTTCAAATGCAAAGTCCACAACACTTTTTAAAATGATGTGGCATCCCCAAACACATGTGGCAACTTCTTCAACGTGCTCCCATCACGCGCTAGCGCAAAATTCTTAGCAGCTGACGGCAGAAAAATGGCTCATAAAGCTGTGTAATTAACAGCAAGCAAAAGGAAGTACTTCAAATAACAGCATGGGAGTCAAGTCATAGACACCTGCTATGCAATTCAGCTGTTGCTCCTTTACATCTCCAAGGTAACGCTTATATTTAGGTTATATTAAAATTCCGCCCCCTAAGTTATGTTGTTTTCTCGCTTATCCTTCCTGAATGGCCTCCTGAAGGTTGAAGGGAGAAAATCCCCTTTAGACTCACTATCCTATACCCACCCATGATGTCTTCAACTTTATTTTGTATGTAAGGTGTAGAGGGGAAGGGGAGGGATTTTACTTCTGTTCCAGTTAGTTTACTGTCCCAGCATAAGAAATATAGGGTCCCCTGAGAAAAATTAAAGGGTTACTAAACCCCTGCTGAAAATAGACTCTCACATCTTACTGATACCAAACCTTCTGCTCTTTCACTTAGGTGCTAATTGGGCTCCTCTTAGATGTAAATTTGGTATCACCATAGAGCCAGACTCCTCGTCTGTGGTAGGGATGACACAATGGCTTTGGGGCGTATAAAAGATTTTCACTTATATCATGTAAATGAAGTCATCTCCTGGCCACAGACATCTTTTGTTGGTAGATGGGCGGGCTAAGGGAGGGGCTAGTCCTTCCTAACAGGAAGTGAGGTCTCTTGGAAATATTTTGGGAGATGAGAGGGGTAGTTGTGGTAGATCGGTGAAGGAGGAAGGACGCGTTTACACGAGGGCCCTGTATTGGTAACTAAAGCTGGTCATTTTAGGAATATTTGGGAAAATAGTAAGTGGCAATTATAAGTAATATAACTTTCATGTTATTATGATAATTGTTGTTTATTCTATGTGTAACGTGCCGGTGATACCTCTACATTCTAGTGGTTAATGTAACTGTTATATTTATTTTATATATTAGGACCTGTCCTGTGTCATAGGTCTGTGCACAATACAATCTGTTATACGCTCTCATTGGTGCGATTCCTTGTGTCACCCACAACCATAGAACCTACAGTGAGCCATTATTGTTATAATAATCATTTTATTATTGATGTGTTTTATAATAATAATTAGTTACAGAATTCGATGAGTGAAGGTAGGTGGTGTGTTGGTGTGACTGGGGATTATGTTAGGGATTGTGTAATATTTGTGTTGTGCGCCTAGCTTGTGGTGCAGGTAAGTTGCTGTAGAACTTTGATATAAGTAGTGTGATATTGTTGGAACTATTCATATAACTTTTGTGAAAGTATGAATAAAGGAGGGTGCGGAGCAGCTCAATCACTATTATTTATACAAAATTATTATTATTATTATTCAGGGCCTGGGAACTAATTTACCGCCCAGTTTAACTCTCTCATCAACTAAATGTCAAGCAACAAACATGTCTAGCTATGTGGAAAGACAGAGATTTGGTTGCATATATCTGCAGATACATGTGGAAGCCACACCGCCCCGGCAAGGCACTCTGTGTTTAGTGTGGTTGGCTGCTCCCACCCCCCTTTATTCATTTGAATTGCCATGAGCACAAGCAGGGAGGAATTCAGTCAATATGGATTTCTCCCTGTGAAGTGTTCTAAAGGGAGGCTGGCAGCTTCCCAGGTGAGTAGCTCTCAGATATTTGTCTGCATTGCATGTCCCAACTTTGGGGACTCAGAATTAAGAGTAGGGACCACACTAAACACAGAGTGCCTTGCCGGGGCAGTGTGGCTTCCACATGTATCTGCAGATATATGCAACCAAATCTCTGTCTTTCCACATAGCTAGACATGTTTGTTGCTTGACATTTAGTTGATGAGAGGGTTAAACTGGGCGGTAAATTAGTTCCCAGGCCCTGAATAATAATAATAATTTTGTATAAATAATAGTGATTGAGCTGCTCCCACCCCCCTTTATTCATGTTGTGAAAGTAATCAGTATCCTATGCCAGTAGGGTTGTTTCAAGACAATATGGAAGGTTTGAATAAAATAGAGCGTAAAGCTAGAGATCCTTTTGAACTAAATGAGAAAATGGAGGAATCTTCCAGGCCAGGGTCAGTAGCTTTAGATCATGGGTAAAGGGCGCTGGAAATCCCGTTGTAAACGTGCTCTGATTTATGCTGCCTGCTGGATAGCAAAGCTGTATGAGGTTCTGAGTGAGCAAGCAGGAAGAGGTAGAGCTTTTCCATAAAGCCATTCCATGTGCAGAAAGGCTCTGCTGCTATTATGGATGATAGTGAGGGACTCAAGGCCGAGAACAGCACATTGTGCACTGACAAACGATCGCTGGCAGAGGAGCCGAGGTTTGTAAACTGTAAGATGACAGATCAGTGACTTAGAGACAGAAGACTTTTCTTGTGCAGAGACCAGAGGTGACAAAGACTAAGCAGGTACTTAAGCTTCAAAAGGGTCCAGGTGACTATGGAGAGCTTAGAGGAGAGCATTGTGGTAGAGGAGGATCTCCCAACTAGACGTGGCTCCCAAACACAGCGAGAGAGACCAGTAGAGGGGAATTTGCTGTGCACAACTCTCAGGATAGGAATAATGATCGGCCCAAGAACGTTACAGTGTTTTTCTTGTGGACATTTGGGCCATGTAGCAAAATGCAATTTTTTTATTTATTTTACAAAATTATTATGAAAACCCATAAAAAATACAAATACGATGTTTCATGTTAAAGCCCCAATATGTCATTTTCCTGGAAATTCCTGCAAACTTGCAGTTAAAACACTACCAATATATGGGATTTAAAACATGGGCACTACTACTATCTACAGGGGATTGTAACTCTCATTGTGGTGATTTTAGCACATTGTGATTTGAATCTGCATAACTACATTGTGATTGTTTGTTTTTTACATTAGCTCTATAAGGAAAAAAATTGTTTGCTGGGTTAATAGTATATTATTTAGCACATGTCATGTGTTGAAAACGTTATTGCACTTAGCACTTTATCACATGTCACTTCAGGATACACTTATTTATACACATGTATTTAATTATTTTTTCATTGGATTGATAGAGTATATTATGTAATCCTTTTAGCACTGGTCACTTTAGTATAGCACCATTTTTGTAATATATATATGAAATATTTTTCCTTAACCTATATGAAATATTCGCTCTCCATATTATTTTCAATTGCCTGTAATACTGATATATTAACACCAGGGGGCTACTTGTATTCATGCTCATTATAATTCTTTATATAATCTGCTCTTGGAGGCTAGGGTTTACATATAAAAAGAGATTCCTCTGTAATTCCATTTTATAATCAGTGTACACCGGGAACTCATTAATTCCATGTTTTTAAGTGGTTTTGTATTCCCTTGTTATGTGTATTTTTTAATTTTAATGTAGCACTTTTCAATAAATTATCTTTATCTTATTATCTTGTGTCATAGATAGTAGTAGTGCCCATGTGTTCTTGCATAGGTTTGGCTTTGGGATTTTTTTGGGAGCACCTACTATTTGTATATATCTGCGTAATTTTTCTGGTGGTGCCCTTACAGGTTTGTATATAACTTGCAGTTAAACATACATAGCTCAAAATGGTGAAAAATGTCCTGGCAACAGCGGGTGACATGTCTCCAGGTAGGCTGGCAGTTAAACCAAACCTTCAGCATGATTTCATGAAGCCCTTAAAGAAAACAATTCCCTGGCATCTAAAATTAATATATTTTAAGTTTTTAGTCACTTACTTACTTATTCGTTCCTCCACTGGGCTGCAACTGTTCGGGACTCTAGGATACGGGCGCCCCCATCTTGACTCAGAAGCATCACATACTGAGGAGAGGAGAGTGGGATAAAGTGCAAGGGGCGGGCTTATAGCTGTGCTTTGCACAGACAGAGCAGAGCTGGGGTCAGGAAAACTACAGCAATCCCATAATGCAGGGTGACACAGAAGGCACTTCCTGTTTGCAGGCTGCCTGACGTTCCATGAGCCGCCATCTTGGATGTTTAAAGGCTCATAACATGCAGTAGGTGCAGGTAGGATGATTTTTAATGTGAGCAATCTGTATGTACGGGGGGGGGGATATAGAAGATAGGCTCTTATTCATGGTGAAGGTCCGGATTAATGTGGGCAATCTGTATGTACAGGGTGGGGGAAACATATAAGATAAGCTCTTATTCATGGTGAAGGTCCGGATTAATGTGGACAATCTGTATGTACAGGGTGGAGGAAACTTTTTAACAGTAAGTTAATTTAAAAATAAACATAAGGTATTTTGAGGATCTTAACATGAAGTTTGCTTTCTTTTAATCTTCACTTACTGTTAAGGAGAAGCTTCCACTTATACATTTGTTCTCTGCAGTAAGGATTTCACATTCTATTTTAGGATAAAATCCCTCAGCTGGTGTGAGAAGGGGATTGTGTTGTGTTGGGTGGAGTTTCCCTCACTGCCCCAGATAAGTAATCTCTTTCTATTTAGTATAAAATGTGCTGATATAAGGGCAGCTTAGTGCTATTTCTCAGGAGCAGTTGCCATTGTTGTATCTGTCCTGAAAACTGTCCTTTGTTTCCTTTTGTTTATATCGCAGTCACACCCTCAGGGCAACTATAGATACACAGATACTTACTTTGCATTTGTGTTGCTGGGATTTTTGTATCTTTTATTATGCAATGGTAATATTCTGCAGGTAATGAGAAATGACTCCGTGTTCTTTGACCACTAGAAATATAAAGAAAAATGAGTCAAAGTAAATTTTATTTAGTATGTGTTTATCGCAGTTTTTTTTTCTTTGGGATACAGGATTTTTTTAGGTTATATTATTTCTATCATCATTTTTGTAATGAAGCACTTAGTTGTCTTTATTTTTAATTACAGTTTATTGTTTTTCTTTTGTGAAGCAGATGTGATTTGTAATTTTGCATATATTTTGTATGTTCTATGATTTATGCCAACCGACCATAATCAGTAATGAATTAAGGGGTCACCTGCTGTTTATAATCTCATGTCTTCGAAACGCTCAGCACTAAACGTGTCAGGAATAGCCTTGTTACGTCTGTCTAGTTGGACTGTTTCCCTTAAGTTTTCCCTTAGTTACGATGGCGGATTGTGTCTCAGCTGGGTGCCATCTTACTTCCTGTCATATATATAAACCTCTCAGGCCTGTTGCTCAGTGCTTGAGTATTGTGTTTGACTTCCTGCTTGTGCAGTTCTCTAGCCTGGAACTTGCTCTCCAGTTTGTTCCTCCTCTTGCGGTTTACCCTGCAAATCCTTGCTACCTGCTGACCCGGATTGGACTTTGACTCCGCATTGATCTGCTTCCCTGTTGCTGACCCGGATTGGACTTTGACTCCGCATTGATCTGCTTCCCTGTTGCTGACCCGGATTGGACTTTGACTCCGCATTGATCTGCTTCCCTGTTGCTGACCCGGATTGGACTTTGACTCTGCATTGATGTGCTTCCCTGTTGCTGACCCGGATTGGACTTTGACTCTGCATTGATCTGCTTCCCTGTTGCTGACCCGGATTGAACTTTGACTTCCTGCGTTTTGGCCTAGTCTCTGCCATTGGACTCCAGCAGTATTCACCAGTATCGTGACAAAACGTGGGTTTACATTTTGTGTTTCTGTGGCAGTGATGGTGGTGTTGCTTTGGATTGCAGGGATTTATGTGACGTTAGTAATTGGCAAATACTATTTAGGGTTTTATTATATCTAGGATATATATATATATATATATATATATATATATATATATGATATAGTTTACCTCCATAAACCCCAATAATAGTACAATTCCCTACTTTGCAAAGGTTCCCTGGAGGACATAAACCCTTCAGAGATTTTAGGCCTCAGTGAGGCCTGCCTGCCGCATAAACCTGAAGATCTGCTTGGTGACCAATTTTCTGCTATGGACTGTAACTAGTCATCATATAACAGTTTCCATATTTGTGCATATTTATTGTGGCGGCAGAATTGTTTGGTCACACAACGTATGAGCAGATATGAACAGTGAGGAGATGAGATCTACAGAAGTCTCTATGTGGTTACCGGAGGCTTAGAGTAGAAATAGGAAAATGTTTTACAAATTATATTTTGGGCCCCACAGCTCAGTAAATCCATATCATTGCTTTTCAGATCATAGAACGATATTTAGTGAGCGATCAGTAAATGTTATCTCACTCCCAAGGGGGGATATGTAAGAAATACAGGGTCCCATGAGAACAAATATAAGCCAGGTATAATATAAGTAATAAATAAGTGAATATATTTACTGATACCAAACCTTTTACTTAGGTGGTAATTGGGCTCCTCTTAGATGTTAATTTGGTATCACCGTAGAGCCAGACTCCTCGTCTGTGGTAGAGATGACACAATGGATTTGGGGCGTATAAAGGATCTTTACTTATATCATGTAAATCTCCTGGCCACAGACATCTTTTGTTAGTAGATGGGCAGGCTAAGGGAGGGGCTAGTCCTTCCCAACTGGAAGTGAGGTCTCTTGGAAAGATTTAGGTGGCAGAAAGGGGTAGTTGTAGATGGATGAAGGAGGAAGGACGCGTTTGCACAAGGGCCCTGTATTGGGAACTAAAGCTGGTCATTTTAGGAATATTAGGGAAAATACTGACTGGCAATTATAAGTAATATAACTTTCATGTCATTTTATTCATTGTTTTTTATGTTATGTGTAACGTCCCTGTGATTTCTCTACAGTCTGGGGGTTAATGTAACTGTTAAGTCCCTAATTTTATATATATATCATGTTATTTTTATATATTAGCAGCTGTCCTGTGTCATAGGTCTGTGCACAATACAATCTGTTATACGCTCTCATTGGTGTGATTCCTTGTATCACCCACAACCATAGAACCTACAGTGAGCGATTATTGTTATAATAATCATTGATGTTATTATTGGTGTTATTTATAATAATAATTGTTTACTCCGGGAAGGAGGAGTCTGTATCTGATGCCGTCCTTAGGGATTAGTAGAAATACTGTTATGGGTAAATCTGACAGATTATCATGGTCATTAGTCATGTAAACTTCATTTGTGGTAAGAGAAATTTCAGTTCCTGACGTCTCATGTCTTCCAGAGTGACCCGTAACAAGCAGCCAATCAGAACACGAGGATCACTACAGGGACACCATTATGAAGAGTCACCAGCTCCTCCCATCACATGGTAAGAGAGGGGGCATTACATATGTAGCAGGGACATCGCTGTTCTCCTAACTCTCAGCCCACCCCCCGCATTACTGCACACACAGTGTATTGTCCTCACTCTCTCATCTTTCTTCACAGACCCCGGAGACACTATAGTGACACATGAGATAATTGATGAGAAGGGAGAAATATTTGTGAAGGAGGAGAAAGCTTCAATACAGATCAGCTCAGGTGAGTAATAAACCATCTATAGAAAAGATTTCAGTGTTACCTCTGTACAGTTACTCCATACACATGCTCTGATAGGTCTCATACATCTCAGTGCGGGGGCGTCACTCTTGTTATTTATTCACAGACCTTATGAGAAATATGAAAACTGAGGAGAAAGTTTCTGTGAATATAAATGTTTCCCGCGCTTTAGCATCTATTGTCGGGAAGCCCCGGATGGACCATGAAATAGTCTCTTGGGGTCTCAGAATTTGACCTCCACACAACAGGGGAATAGGGAAAACCAGAAATACTGTCATCCACTCAAGGGGTCCAGGTAGTAGAGTGGTCTTCTCCTGTGGAGGTGGATGAATCTGCATCAGGTTTGGCCAGACCCATGCTGATCCTATGCCAAACAGTGGAGAAATTACTGGATGAGCTGGCACCTTTACTATAGTAGGGGCAGCACAGTGGGCAGTTTCTCACTGTGTTCTCAGTAGCTTGACAGAAGCAGCACAGGGAGGTTCTTAGAGGGACCTGGAGAATATTGGGGTAGTGGGACCAATATCATTCAAGCTTCAGCTTCAGCCTCAATTTAGTTTTGTACCCAAAAAGACATGAAAAGTATTGTGACTATTATGTGGTGGTCATCGAGGACGCATGTCTCCATGTGTCATTTTTGTGTGTGATCAGGAATACCTTGATTTCAGACATATTTCTGGGCACTTCGCAAGCCATGACTTTCCTACTAGAAAAAAAGCAGCAGACATTTCAGGGCAAGGTGAATATGCTGTTGTCCACCGACCAACCATATGACATGTAGGTGCCCATTGGCACTAATAGTCTCCTCTGTAGACCATCATATCCATTTGACAGACCCTGTAAAACAGTAAATTGGTTGCTTGAGTCCCATTTTCTGATGATATTCATTACAATAAAGGGGGTGTGCTGTCCTTTTCCATTGCAATGAATGACCAGGGTGTGGCAGTGCCACTGTGATTGCTGGTGCAAGGTGTGAGTCTAGCATGGAGCATGGAGGCATTGGTGTCAGGAGTTGTGATCCTGTGATTGGATGGGTTGCATTCTTTTGACATATATATAAGGCTTCCTATACCCAAAGCTTTTGATCATTGTTTGTTCCTCATCGGGCATCTGCACTGCTTGTTACCACTGGGAAAAGGATGGGCAAAGTCTGTGTATGTAGCAACCAGGAGGAGCTTTTTATGCTTCCACTCTTTGCCTATTTGTCGAGTTTACCACAAGTATCGGTGTGCTGGAATAAAATGAGAAAGACATTTGCAGGTGAGTACACAAAATGTTGTTTTTCCATCTCAAAGCCTCACACACACCTCAATTTTCCGTCACTGGTTTTGACATCATGGCTATTAAATCCAATGCGCTAAAGGAGACGGGTCTCCTGTGGTCTGAACACTGCTGTGTGCCTGGAAGGTCTCCTCTTCTAAGGTCTATCAGAGATAAGGAAAGGCCTAGATCATATCATATGATTATGCTGTGTACACTACTAGGTCTCACTTAATTCCTGGGATTCTGACTTCTGAGCAGGAAGCTCAGTGAGCAACATAAAAGAAGAGATCTCAGTCTTGTCTATTCTTTTCTTAGAGAGAGAGTTTGGAGTTTGGCCCTTCATGCCTTGGTTAAGACATTTATGATTATCTGGCCTGTAACACATCCTTAATGATCTGGGATATAAACTTGGTGCTCTTATCGCTTATAGCTGTGGCTCTTGAACATTTTGCAGAGGTTGCCTGGTCCTTCCTCAGAAGACGCCTTCTGTATAGCCATCATGTCAGCACTGTCTATGAGTTCAGCTTAGATGATGAGCCACAGGAACAAAACTCTTCAAACAAAATTTGAATCCAAATTATCATCTAATTTAGTTTTAGCCTTAAATGTTAATCAAGACACAGTGGTTTCTCCCCTCTGTCCCAGACATTATGGTTCTTCCCTTCTGTCCAGCCCAATCACACACTACACCATTTGGACGTTGTCAGGGTAATCAAGTTCTACAGCGTTCCTCAGAAGCAAGACATTTAGGAAGTTAGATTCCATATTCATCCCCACAAAGGGGAAGCAGATTTGCACACATGCAATATTAGATTATTCGGAGAATGTGGTGCAGGCCTGCAAGATAAAAGATATGGGTTTATGCTCCCTTTAGGGTCACTTCAAATTATGCTACGATAGTAGGTCCTTTTTTTTGACATTTCACCATTCTTACGGTGGATCAGGTGTGTGAAGAGAATGCCAATATATTACCAGAGGCTGTGACAAGGAGGGTACTGCCATCATCACAGAAGAGCACTTACTGATTAGTAAAGAGGGTGAACACCAGGAAGGCAGCAGGACCAGATGGTCTTTCTGGACAAAACCTGCAGATCTGTACAGACAATCTAGCACCTGTGTGCACAAACATGTTCAAGCTCTCCCTGGCACAGGAAGTCATTCCTACATGTTTCATTGTCCTGATCCTGAATGACTATCGCCCAGTTGCCCTGACATCAGAGAAGCTTATCAGAAACCTCATAACAAACTTACTTCCCAATACCCTGGATCCACTACATTATGCCTACTGCTCCAATCGCACAACAGATGATGCCATAAACCACCTACTGCCTTCATCGCTGGAACATCTGCACAGTAAATTGATGTTTGTGGATTTCAGTTCAGGATTTAACACATTTGTCTCATTTAAACTCACCCTCAGGCTTATGAACCAAGGATTAAGTACTATTGTATCTCAAAGTTCCCCACTGGAAGACTGCAGGCAGTAAGGGTAGAGAATCTCATCTATTCCACTCTTACTCTCAAACACTGACCCCGATCCCAAGGTCCATTACTATACTCGCTGTGTACACGTGACTCTGCATCCTCCCCTAGCTCCAGTGAGATCATAAAGTTTGCAGATGAGCCTGACATGATAGGCCTGATTAATAAGCATGTGCAGTGTCATTACATAGGCTGCAATGACACTCAGCACAAATCCCACAACATTTGAAGAGGGATGACAAAGGGATGATCAGGGCAGGAAGTAGCTGCATGCTTCAGGAAAGTCTGTCTCCTATTGGATGAGCTGTGGATTCTGCTCACGTGTGTAGCTATTAATTGTCTCCCAAAACACATAGCTCTGCTAGATAAAATTCAGTATCTTTAATGTAGTGAGGGGGTAGATTAGGTTAACTTAGTGTCACTGTAAACCAGGATCCAACCGGACACTGATGGACTAGATGTACGGGAGAATGTAGGTGCTTTATTAAGAAAATGCTGAGCAGTCCTGATCATTGAGCTCCTTTGGAAAGGGCAACCACCTACAAGTTCCTTGAAGTTCACATAACCCAGAACCTGCCTCGGTCCTGTCATATCAGCCTATTCCAGAATCCCGGCAGCATTTCTTCCATGTAAGATGTCTAAGACTACAAATTGCTCTTACTTGTACCTTAGAACTTTTATTGCGGCATCACTGAGACCATCCTGACCAGGAGCATCACTGCCTGGCTTGGGAACAAACCATCAAACCTACCGAGCAGGATAAGCTGGATATGCAAAAGGTGGTGCATGCAGCAGATGCATCACCAGAGGGTCACTCCCCAACCTTGGAACCTTCTACAATGAATGATGCAGTAGTGACTTTTGTACACTTTGTATGTTTGAGCTCCTCTTTAGTATAGTGACTTTATATTTCATCCTTTGGTTAATCTCTTGTTGGGGTTTTTTTGGCCATTGTAGGCTTGTGCCCACATAGCTATTTTTCCTCTGCTTTTAACCCATCCATGCAGCGAGAGAAAGGTGAGCAGTGATTGCACACATGCCCGGGGAGCAGTTGGGGGGCTAGGTGCCTTCAGGGCCACCACTAGGAGTTTTGGGGCCCCATACAGCCACCGTGTCTGCCCCCCATTTTAATCCTACACAGATGTATAAACACAATATATTTTTTGTATTGTTAAATAAGAAAAGACAAAAGAAAACAACTTTGCCCAAAAAAATGTAAAGCACTCCAAAGCCCGGCATTCCACTATCCCAGGTTTTGATTGGTCCCCTGGTGCAACCGAGTTTGGGATGCATCCTCGGTCTGTGTGCTCCCACACCAGCTATTCAGATGGCTGGGACGGGAGTGCACACATCACTGGACACTGCGGCAGCGCGTATTCCCTTTGGCAGTCAATGAGAGCCATTTGCATCCCGCATAGGGTGAATGGAACGAAACTTGGCAAAGTCACATTTCTGGATTTTGTTCTGCTTTAAGACAGAAACAAACAAATGGTGCATCCTCTCTCTAAATGCCAAGTGAGCACAAATATGACAAATAAGGTGAAGGGGGAACAATGATGGGGCCCCCTGACCAGGGGTGTAACTTGAGGAGGTGTTACCACACAGGGGCCCAGGAGGTAAGGGGCCCCATAATTTTTACTCCTCCACCTTATGTATCATAGTTGTGCTCACTTTACATCATTTACAGAAAGGAAGCACCTTCTTTGCTTTTTCAATCTTTACTTGTCTAGCTGCATCCATTTGCCGCTTCTTCCTTGCATTTGAAGGGAGGACGGCTTCATTTAGCTCACGTGTCTGCGCCCCATCCACCCCTTCCGATTCAAGGGATATGGTGGCATGGGAAGCTGCTAATTGTTGGGGGGGTCAGGAGGGAGCATATATTAAATTTTGGGGGGGTTGACAGCGCGGTTCCTTAGTATCGCAGCAGCATTGGAGGCAGGGACCCCTCTGGGGCACTGTGGGAAACCAAGTCTGCGCCTCCCCCCTTGATGGCAGCCCTCAAGAGCAAGTCATGTCCCTGCCAGGAATCAAACCCAAAACCCTCCAGTCACAAAGCTGCTTCCTTACTACTAGGCCACGACTCCTCCTTTGTTCTTATAATGTACCTTTTCATGGATAGTCCTAAAGCACATTCACTATGTAGTATACTTGTATGGTTGTGTAAGTGACAGCTAAACTAAATTCCACACAGGGTCCTATGAGTTTCCAGACTTTTCCATCTTGGTTGAGGTGAGGGGGGGGGGGTCCAGCTCATGTATGTTGAAAACTACTGGTGCCATTTTGCAGAGTCCCCCGTGGGACTGGGCACATGTTATACTAGTGAGTGTAACTGCCTGCTACAAACCATCCGAGCCCGGGGCTATATACCAAGGAGGCAGCAGAGCTTTTTTTGCCAGTGTTAACATTTTACACAGAATACCCACATGTTGGAATCGAGGGACCAGCCCCCCCCCCCCCCCAGCTACAAAGAAATTGTTTTATGCTGACTATTAAAATGCATTTTCCCCTCTGCAGAATCTCTAATTTTGGTGATGTGTCTGGCAAGTGCCCTGACTCACAGTGAAGAAGCATTTGCTCAGGCTTCTTGTTAAATGTACACGCGCACACAGGGTACTGTGTCTTCTGTTACAAATAAGACATTTCATGTTAAAGCCAAGACTCTGCTGAAAGAAAACAATATATAATTTATATAATTATATATAAAGCGCAAAATAGTGCAGAATGGTCTGGCAACAAAGGGTGACAAAATCTCCAGATAGGCTGGCAGTTAAAGGGTTAAATCAGCCCCCTAGGAAATGTGAAAGATGCTTAGGAAGCCAAAATCAGGCATTGGGCTCTTTATGATGTGAGACAATAGCTACACACTGCAATGAAGCATCTTTCCTGGAAGGGTGCAGGTCTGCTTTAATGACTTTACAAGCCTTTTTTATATCTAATTTATGAAACCAAATGTAGTTGCCCTTTAACATTCTCTCTCTTCCCTATTTTCTCCAGGTGGACCATCTAGAAAGACTACAATGGCTGACCATGCTGTTATCTCTCCAGTTACCAAGAAAGAAGATGATGACGTCAAAGCAAGAGCTACATGGGTCTCTACAACTACAAACCCCCACCCAGCACTGAAGCCCACACATCTCCCATCTCACCCCTCTGTACGGGAGAGTCACACTGCTTTCCATACCCATCATACAGCTTATAGATCAAAGAAGCTATATTCAAGTTCTGAATGTGGAGAATGCTTTTCTAAGAAATCACAGCTCATCTTACATGAAAGAGTTCATACAGGGGAGAAGCCATATTCATGTTCTGAATGTGGGAAATGTTATTCTAGAAAATCACACCTTATCTCACATGAAAGAGTTCATACAGGGGAGAAGCCATATTCATGTTCTGAATGTGGAAAATGTTTTTCTCATAAATCAACCCTTATCAGACATGAAAGAGTTCATACAGAGGAGAAGTCATATTCATGTTCTGAATGTGGGAAATATTTTTCTAGAAAATCACAGCTTATCTTACATGAAAGACTTCATACAGGGGAGAAGCCATATTCATGTTCTGAATGTGGGAAACGTTTTTCTCATAAATCAGAACTTATCAGTCATGAAAGAGTTCATACAGAGGAGAAGCCATATTCATGTTCTGAATGTGGGAAATATTTTTCACAGAAATCACATCTTATCACACATGAAAGAGTTCATACAGGGGAGAAGCCATATTCATGTTCTGAATGTGGGAAATGTTTTTCTCATAAATCAGCCCTTATCGGTCATGAAAGAGTTCATACAGAGGAGAAGCCATACTCATGTTCTGAATGTGGGAAATATTTTTCACAGAAATCACATCTTATCACACATGAAAGAGTTCATACAGGGGAGAAGCCATATTCATGTTCTAAATGTGGGAAATGCTTTTCTCATAAATCAGCCCTTATCACACATGGAAGAGTTCATACAGGGGAGAAGCCATTTTCATGTTCTGAATGTGGAAAATGTTTTAAAGGTAAATCAAACCTTATCAATCATATAAGAGTTCATACAGGAGAGAAGCCATTTTCATGTTCTGAATGTGGAAAATGCTTTTCTAGGAAGTCACACCTTACCAAACACGAAAGAGTTCATACAGGGGAGAAGCCATTTTCATGTTCTGAATGAGGAAAATGTTTTTCAGATATATCACATCTTATTGCACATGAAATAGTTCATACAGGGGAAAAGTCATATTCATGTTCTGAATGTGGGAAATGTTTTTCTCAGAAATCAGCCCTTATCACACATGAAAGAGTTCATACAGGGGAGAAGCCATTTTCATGTTCTGAATGTGAAAATATTCTACTGTAAATTATTCTCTCAACAATAAGATTCGATTCTTCTTAGGTGTGGTTCTGATTTTTTATGAAGTATATTCTATAATATAGACGCTGATGGCAGATGGTATTTAAGATGAGAAACATATAGACAGAATGTTCTATCGAACTGTAGGAGAGGAGAAACATAAAAAAGCAAAAGTTGAGGTCCAATATACCAGGCAAAAGACCTGTTGAAATACTATGATATGTGATATTAATTTTAAATTACACAATCTTGTATATTAGCATTTTAATATATTGTTAAGTAATTTATTAAACCATGTATTTTAATCATACAAGTATACTAAGGAAAAAACAAATCCTATATAATGTATTTTTCACTCCATAAGATTCACTTTTCCCCCACAATTGGGGAGTGGGGTGCCTGTGTGTCTTATAAAGCAAATGTAAAAGAAAGGTCCACTCACCTTACTTGCACTCCCACACAGCTGATTGTTCTCCTGTGTCTGATCATCCTCCCACAACCCTGATTGTGGCGGTCTGCAGGAGGATAATCAGATGCAGGACACAGTGGGATAAGGCTCTAATCATGTTAGTCCTCCTCCAATGGCACTCAACCTTATCAATGCCTTGGAAGGACATTACCCCAGGATCTGATGCATGAACTAATTTGAAATGGGCAGACAGATTATGTCCTTCAAAGCCCCTCCTAATGTTATAAATGTGCTCAAGTTTTCTAACCTTGAGCTCTCGAACCGGCCTCCCAATACTGTAGCATTATCAGCACAAATTTTTTTCTCTCTTGTTAGTCATTTGTGACTGTTGGTCCACTTTAACTGCCTGTGTTAATACCCTATGTAGCCGGGAGTCTCAGCACCTTATGGCTGTAATAAGTGTTTCGCTGGGACTAACTTTGCTTTTTCCTGTCCCTGGCAGATGGGGACTGGTTATTATATTTATATTTATAAGCTACATATGTGCTTATTAAGCAAAGGGCAGGTTATATATATGCAGCAATTCAAGTGGGGTACAGGTAGAGCTTCAGTCTTGTTGGAAGACCTTAGGTACCACCGGTGTTTCTATGGTAATGCTGGTAGTTCATTCTTTATTATACGGTCAGGTTGACAATCTGGTTTGGCCTGCACTTGACTTCTATTTTTTTGTTCTTTTAACTCCTATAAGGGAACATAACTTGGGATTACCCTGTTGTTTCTTTACTAGGGTCACCGATATATGAGACATGTTATCTGTTGTGCTTTTTATGCACTTTAAGAATTGGTACCTTTGAGTGGACATTATAATCGGTGTGGCATTATTCTGGCTAGTCGTGTGGTTGTAGTATCTTACTGCACATCAACAAGGGGAGGATAAGATTATCCATCTGGTGCTTCCGGTTTTTCTGTCTTCACTTTGGCCTGGCATCAGCTCCCAGTCTCTTTGCCAAGGTTCTGGCCAATCCTCTGGCATATTTTAGGCATAGAGGGATCAGGTCATAGGTCGGTCTAGCTAGGTCATGATCATAGCTTATTTGGATGATCTGCTACTTTTTGCCCTAAGCTGAGATAAATTATTTCAGGATTTTTATGTAACAAAGGGGTTGTTGCTTGTCTGGGGTGGGTCCTGAATTACAAGGATCCAGTCGTCTCAGGTCATGGCTTATCTAGGGTTCGAGATCTATTCAATCCTTCAGAATATTGTCTTGCCTTCCCAGACATAAGGACCCTCCAGGAAGCAGTTCAGTCTTTGTGCATCAGTCAGATGGTCCTGGTGTGTCAGGCCATGAGGGTTTTAGTTTTTTTTTTTAAACCCAGCCTTTCCAGCAGTAAGGTGGGGTCAGCTACTCTCAAGGTCTCTCCAGCCTCATTTATTGAACACCTGGGACAAATCTCCGGAACCCCAGAAAGATGTGAATTTCTCCAATCCGGTGAAGTAGTCACTGGAATGGTGGATGTGCTAGGACAGATTTTGTCAACAGTCTGCCTTGGAGAGATCCCATAGACCAAACTGTAACAACAGACGCCTCCTCATGTATTTGGCGAGCCCTTTGTGGGGCTCTAACTGTACATGGGAGATGGTCCAAAAAAGTCAGTCTTCCTTCAACCTAAGGGAATTGATAGCAGTTAGAGAAGCCTTATTCACATTCTCACACCATCCGAGGGGTCGACATGTTTAGATCAGAACAGACAAGACAATGACCTTGGCCTATATTGTTCTAATCTCACTTTATTGAATTTTTCAATTCAAGACATACAAATAGAACCAAAGAACAAATAGAGAACAGACATTAGATGCTTAGGTATATATAGGGAGTACACGTCATCTACAGACAATCACCTTAGTACCAGGCCTCGTAACTTCACCCATACCCTGTTCTTGGCCTATTTTAAATCAACAGGGAAAGACAAGATTGCCCCAACTCCTGGCAATAGAAATTCTGCTTTGGGTAGAATAGAACCTGCTTTCTTTGTCATCCATTTATATAATGGAGTGCCTGAATCAACTGGCAGACTTTCTACGTCACTCTCCATTGTTGGAGGCAGAATGGTCTCTTAACCAGGCAGTGTTTGATCAAGTTTGTGTCCTAAGGGGGGACCCCAGACGTGGTTCTCTTTGCTTCAGGGAAGAACCACAAAACTAAAGAAGTTTTTTTCTTTAAATCCCTCTGGCCTGGCTCTGGGAGTAGCTGGTTTACGTGTTTCTTCTATTTACTATGCTTTCTCATGTATTAAACAAAGTAGCAAGTCAGCCAGCCACATTTGTGTATCTGGCCAGCTGGTGGCCCAAGAGAACATGGTTCGCAACTCTGGTAACTTTGTCTGTATAGGAGCCTTGGTGGTTTCCATCGAGGTTGGATCTGCTTTGCTTGGATCCTCAGAAAAGGTGTTTGACTCTGTGGACCCTGAAGTCACCTTGCTTCTTAAGAAAGGGTTTTCAAATAAGGTTATCAAGACCTTTCTCTTAATTAGGAAAGGGGTGACAAGAAAAATGTATTTGAAGGTTTGGAAGATCTTTGGGATATGGAAGATTCAGGTAAGCTTGCATCTAATCTTCCAAATGTCCTCAATTTGCTCCAGAGGGTATTTGATCTGAACCTCAGTGTCAGTACTCTAAAAGTACAGCTGGCAGCTATCATTTTTGATGCTGGTCAGACGTGTTCTTCTAGCAGTAGCTCTAAGCTATTCCACATGAAGATAACACCACAATGGGACCTAGCTAAAGTCCTGACTAGGGATGAGCAAATCGGATCTGACGAATCTGAATTCTTTACGAATTTCATTCTAAATGAATCTGAATATCGCCGTGATTCGATCCCTTAAACTCCATTTAGTGCGGTCCAGGACATCTAAAATGGTGGATCCACATGTCAGGACGTGTAGAGGAGACCTGCGCTGCTAGATCGCGGCCCCAGGTGAGCGGCTTTTTCTTCTGCCACACACAGGGCGGAGCACCAGGCACTTAGAATTTACATGGCTGAAGAGTAAAGGTAGGGTTAAATGATAAAAACTTGTTTTTTATTATTTTATTATAGCAAATAGCTATAAAAAAAAAGACGCAACCAAGGAGACCATATAAAGCCAGGGCACTCAACTAGGTTACATGTATAGCAATAAGTTTATTATGTACATTGAGCCATCATATAAAAAACAAGCAACAAAATAACAAGACAAATTAAAAACATGACTATAACATACCCGGGAGGTATATGATACAATAAATATATAAAGCTGATACGGATCTAATCAATCACAATGCTATTAAGATAATAGAAATAGTTCTTTATAAGCTAAAAAAAAAAAAATATATATATATATAATACATCCAGCTAATCAAAAAATATACTCCAATGATATAAAACCCCTGAATATTAGATTCTTAAACCATATAATAATAGTATACTAAATGAATTTGCCAATATCTCCTAAAAACTAGTGTATAAAGTGACCGTGCTCTAATATTGCTGATAACTATAATGTGCTAAAGAATTAATATATAACAAAATGCAATTCATGACAAAAAACCTCTTTGTGTAGTGGTATGCGTATGAATTAAAGTGCTGGTGGAATAAATACACTATGAAAAACTAAAGTAAAAAAGAGTGGACTAAGATCTCTAAGCTCCAATGGTTAACATGGGATGTGATAGTGACCATATGAAGGCCAACACCAGCTGGTTGTTTGTATCACAGAAGCAAATGGATCATATAAATAACAGGGAATTGAAGTAAAGTCAAAGATACCGCAAGTAAAATACTAATCCATCCCGGGTGTATGAAGCTGCCGTGAAGGGCATACCATTCAGAAACTTGGATAGAGCGCGGCTCAGTGTAGGCTGGGAGATCCCCACGGAGAGGCCACGCATCCTCTGGAACGAGCCGTTCGCCAAAAATTGCAGGCAGCCAAGCATCTTGGTCATACCTGAAATTGCTTGCCCCTTCCTCGTGGTGCGGGCTAACCATGGCCGCAGCTCACTATACAATTTATGGAGGGAAACGCAATTGAGTCGCGTCAGCTCGAACAGCTCAACCTCATGCATGTGATCAATGTTCATGCATCTCCGGTGCAATCTGGCCTTGGCCATGCTGATACAGGTAGAAGGAGCTCATACGCCTCCACATAGCCGCAAAACACGATCAACAATAATTCCGAGTCCAAAATGAGCCCGTAAGTGGAGGGGAAATTAAACCGTTATATAGTGCGAAGGTGCATCGGCAATCAGGTCTCAGAATCAGGCGCAAGCCCATAGCAATAACGTAAGTTATCAGACATAACGCAAAAATGACGAGATCAATCCGTCCATCGAATGCGCATATACGCGTTAACGTAAACGCATGAAAATAGTAATGTAAAAACCAAAAAACAAGGGAAAAATTCACAAAAAATACACAGACACATGTGAAAGTGCATGTGTATGTGTCTCTGAATCAACCCTATGGACTTAAAATCAGTCCCCCAGGAAATGTGAAAGATGCTTAGGAAGCCAAAATCAGGCATTGGGCTCTGTATGATGTGAGACAATAGCTACACACTGCAATGAAGCATCTTTCCTATAGGAGGAGGGGGCAGGAAGGGTGTAGGTCTGCTTTAATGACTTTACAGGCCCTTTTTATATCTAATTTGTGAAACCCAATGTAGTTGCCCTTTAACCTTCTCTCTTCCATATTTTCTCTGGGTGGACCATCCAGAAAGAATACAATGGCTGAACATGTGATTATCTCTCCAGATACCAAGAAAGAAGGCTGATGACATCACAGGAAGGGCTACAGGAGACCATAGAAAAACAACCCCCCCCCATCCAGCACTGCACCCCCCACATCTCCCCCCTCTGTTTCCATATCCATCATATGAGAGAAGCCATATCCATGCTGTGACTGTGGGGAATATGATGCTAGTAAATCAGCCCTTATCACACATGAAAGGCTCCCGACAATGGACATGTTGGGATCTTGCTCTAAATGTGACAAATGTTTTTCCACTAACAGTTTTGTACAGATTAAATTGGTCACATCATATTGGTGCAATGAAAAGGTTATAAGGAACCCTTAGCTCCCGGGGGGGGGGGGGGCAGTGTCAGTGATTACAGAGGGGGATGTGACTTACCCCGCCCACCGGGTTGTCCCTGATCCCATAGTAACAAAACCCAAGTCTGCTGGAAAGGCAACTGGTACCACTAAACCGGTCTCACCTGTGCACGAGGTGCAGTTGACTCACCCGGCTGCTGCCACCTCTAACGTACTGACACTGACTCTGCCCCATGCTGCAGTATCCCCTCCCCTCCTCTGATGTATGAAGTCACATGGGGTAACTATATAAAAGCTTTTTCCCCAGCAGAAAAGGTTATACCCCAGCTGGAAGCAGCGATGGAAGGAGGCGGAGCCTGTGTCAGGGTCAGTTCAGGGGGCAGGACAGGGTGGGTTAATGGGGCAGCCAATGATAGGTTCAGGCAGCGGCTAGTGGCAGCAACTGGCAAATGAAACTGGCACCACACCCAAAGCAGATTACGCTGTAACAGGCAATGTGGGTGTGGCCTAGGGCAGGATGTAGGGGGAGGGGCCAATGACAGGGCAGCAATGGGACAGAGGAGGTGATGGGGGCACAATCTGGGGGTTCATTAGCCCCACCACACAGAACAGGGCTGATAGCACAGCTGTAATTGCCCCGGAGGCACCTGACAGCAGCCACACAGCGCCTCCTAGGGGCCAGCTGATAGGAGGGAGGTGCATGCACACAGATGAAGGAGTGCCGGAGATGCTGGGTGAGCGGGGTGACAAGCCGATGATGGGGGCGGAGGAGAAGGTAAGAGGGTGACCTCATGGAATTCCAGGCCGGGGAAGGAATAGTAAGGCAAGAGCTGCCCCTTGGGGGGTACTTAGGGTCAGTCCTATCTCCACACACTTGTATGGCGCCGGGTGACTGAGGAGGCCGCAATCACTGTGCTGCCACTCACCTCTATGGAGAGACCAGGGCCGCCCTGCGCCTCTATGTCGCCCTCTGCAGGAGACAACAGGAAATACACACAGGAAGAGGAGGAGCTAACAGAGGAGGGGGAGGAGGATATACAGGAGATATACAGGACGGAGGAAGAGAAAGATGGAGGAGGGATGTTGTAACAGAGACAGGGAAAGGCTACAACATACGAGCTAATGGGGAAGAAAAATATGAGTTAATTGAGGAGCAGGAAGAAATATTTGTGAAGACTGAGGAGGAGAAAGTTCCTCTACAGATCAGCTCAGGTGAGTAATAAACCATCTTTAGAAAAGATTTCAGTATTACCTCTGTACCAGTGGTGTAACTAAATGAGACAGGGCCCTGGTGCATACATTAAATGGGGCCCTTTCAAGGCTCATATGGTAACAATTTTTCTGTCTTTTATACTTAATTGAATGTAGCTAGACAACTAAAGACTGAAACAGCAGAGAGGATTTGTACTTCCTTTCTCAAAATGATTCCAAGTGAGCAAAACAGAGAGAGTAAAATGGCTGAACATGCTGTTATCTTTAAAGTTATCAAAAGAGAAGATGATGACATCACAGCAAAGGCTACAGGAGACCCGACTACAACAAGCCCCTATCCAGCACTGAAGCCTGCACATCTCTCATCTCCCCTCTCCAAACAGGAGAGTCAGAATATTTTCCACACCAATCATAGAGCTCATGGCTAAATTTTGCCTCCTTGTCCCTCTAAATTTCCTGTCCAGGCAATAACATAACAAAAACTATACTCACCTTTCTCTCCCTCAGCTTCTCTGTGAACTGAAGCTCTTTCCTATTTGCATGGCTCCTTTCCTCTGAGCACTTCTTTATCCGTTATGCGTGAATCCAGGATTTTCAATTTTCCACGAGTACTGCCATTCTTGTGACTGCTATCACTTTCGTCACTGTTCTAAAAGGGAATTCCTGCTTCTTATTGGGGTTCAGTTGTCTCACCACAAACCTGTATCCTACTTGGAACTAATGTATGGGTGCCTGTGAAGAGAAAGGAGAGGTGTGAGCCACTTTCAGTTCAACAGAATCCAAAGCTATAATTACATTTCTCACATATGCATCTTGTATCACCTGCAAATCACCTTTCTCTATTACCCTGGGGTATCTACTCCAAGGCACGGGAAAAGGCCTTCCCATTAATACCTCAAAAGAGGGCTATCCCGTAGTCTTTGCTGGAGTTATTCTAATTTGTGCCAGGACCGCAGGAAGGATCCTTTTCCAATTTACAAATATGGCCCTGTTGCTTTCCTTATTTTGTCTTTAATGGTCCTGTTCATCCTTTAAACTATCCCAGAACTTTGAGGGTGGTAGGGGATGTGAAACTTCCAATCTATCCTGAGGGCTTTCACCAAGTTATCTGAATTGATCTGGAGGGGGCAGCCTCACTTCGGGATGATTGCCTGCATGAGAATTTTAACCACCGTCCTAGCATCTTCTACTAGAGGTACTCTTGTCTCCTTCCTGTCTTAGGCATGTGTATGAAATGAATCTGTAAGTGTGTGAATAGGGTGGCTGGGTACATTAGATGGTCATGTTTCCCTTTTCCAGGGTTTTTGGGATTATTTCTGATACAGGTAAGACATCTGGCCACATATTAGGGTCGATTCAAAGAAACATGTAACAGCTTGGATTTGGGTGCCGATCATCCTATTTTTCCCGTCCGCTCGTGCGTTCGTATGAACTTGCGAGTGATTCTATAAGCCAATACGTTTCTATCCTAAAATGTACGTCCGTTCGTATGTTATCTCCCGAACTTGCCTCAGTCAGTTGTCAATCGTAAAAAACAGGTTGATGTGATCACTTGTTGCGGCGGCAGCCTGTTTTTTCGTCCGCTTCCATCGTCCACCTCTTCCAATTACTTGCGTTTGCCTCTGGTTTTCAATGGTTTTTGGCCTCTTATCTTCGTTCGTTCGTATGTATATAAGGTCTTGCGCATGCGCGATCCAAGCTACACTCCACAAACCAATGTGGGCCCTATCTGACACTACCAATCTCACCACTACTGCCTCGCGCCAGGCTACCACTTACCTTTAGGAACCATAAAACTTACCCAAACCCCTTAGCGCTTGCATCCTTCTTCATTTCTCGGACCCTAAAACTTACCCAAACCCCTTAGCGCTTGCATCCTTCTTCATTTCTCGGACTCTAAAACTTACCCAAACCCCTTAGCGCTTGCATCCTTCTTCATTTGGACGACTCTAAAACTTACCCAAACCCCTTAGCGCTTGCATCCTTCTTCATGTTGACGACCCTAAAACTTACCCAAACCCCTTAGCGCTTGCATCCTTCTTCATTTCTCGGACTCTAAAACTTACCCAAACCCCTTAGCGCTTGCATCCTTCTTCATTTCTCGGACTCTAAAACTTACCCAAACCCCTTAGCGCTTGCATCCTTCTTCATTTGGACGACTCTAAAACTTACCCAAACCCCTTAGCGCTTGCATGCTTCTTCATTTCTCGGACTCGACTCTAAAACTTACCCAAACCCCTTAGCGCTTGCATCCTTCTTCATTTGGACGACTCTAAAACGTACCCAAACCCCTTAGCGCTTGCATCCTTCTTCATGTTGACGACCCTAAAACTTACCCAAACCCCTTAGCGCTTCCATCCTTCCTCATGTTGATGACCCTGAAACTTACCCAAATCCCTTAGCGCTTGCATCCTTCTTCATTTGGACGACTCTAAAACTTACCCAAACCCCTTAGCGCTTGCATCCTTCTTCATTTCTCGGACTCTAAAACTTACCCAAACCCCTTAGCGCTTGCATCCTTCTTCATTTCTTGGACTCTAAAACTTACCCAAACCCCTTAGCGCTTGCATCCTTCTTCATTTGGACGACTCTAAAACTTACCCAAACCCCTTAGCGCTTGCATCCTTCTTCATGTTGACGACCCTAAAACTTACCCAAACCCCTTAGCGCTTGCATCCTTCTTCATTTCTCGGACTCTAAAACTTACCCAAACCCCTTAGCGCTTGCATCCTTCTTCATTTCTCGGACCCTAAAACTTACCCAAACCACATAATGTACATATGTCTATATGTTTAGAAGCATGTATTTTCGTGTTTGTGTAAATGTCTTTTTTTGCGAATATTAGAAATGACACATTTCTAAAGACTTAAAATATTATTTATTTGGATAAAATTTTTCTAGATTTTTTTGCTTTGTGTTTGTAAAAACCTCTAAAATTTTTTTTTTGTTTTCTGGTTGTTTTTAAAAAAATATTAAAATTTAGAACATTATAAAAACGTAAAAACTATTTTACAAAATTAGCCAGGACCAAGGGCACTAATCATCCTCCTCTTCTTCTTCTGTTGGCCTCAACGTCGCCTGTATGGCCAGCAGCTCGGCCACCAACTCCTGTATCCTTTTTTTTTTGCCCGCCAAGGTTTTTGGGATCATCCCTGTAACCAATAGAGAAATAAACATAAATAGTAGTACCAGACCGGTTTGTATGCTGGGAATAGATTTTGGGTTAATCAAATACATGTAAATGCATGACATATGTCATTCTTCCAAGGGATAAAGTAAATGCATTTCCCACAGGTAAGTATTGAAACTCCTTAAACCGGACCTTCCACATTATTTAATGAAAATCAAAAACTCTTTCCAAATGATTCTGCACCAGATCAAAGTACATTTTGGTGCATTTTTGATTACTGCGCCGCCATCTGGACTCAGAAGCATAACACTTAATGAGGAGAGGAGAGTGGGATAAAGTACAGGGGAGCAGGTTACAGTTGTGCTTTGGTAATACAGAGCATAGCTGGGTTCAGGGAAAGGTCAGCAGTCCCACAATGCATGGCAGCACCTTACTTTGTTAAATCTGGATGCCATGCTGCCTGTAAATATGGCGCATTCCATATGCCGCCATCTTGGATGTTTAAAGGCTCCTAACATGCAGTAGATGCCGGTAGCCTGTTTTTGAATGTTCGCAATCTGTATGTACAGTGTGTGGGATACTTATTAGCTAGGCTCTTAATACGAGTTAGGGTCCGCTTTAAGCTAACGAAGTGCCCACATGAAAGTGTTAACTATACATTGGCTACGCTTTTAGTTATGTGTGTGTTCTTAGCAAAAAACACATAAATATGACTAATGGCATGGCTACTTACTTTGTTGGTGGCCGACAGATGGCAGGTTGGGGCCAACAGGATGCCCTTGGTCCTGGCTATGCTGTGAAGAAGTCCCTGGAGAAACATGTGACATTTGGTTAGTAGTTGTATAGAGTCACTATTCCCAACATATCTGGCTCCCAGTCTGGCTGACATCACTCACCTTCGCCAGGATCAACTTCCAGCATCTCTGCTGCCTCCTCCTCCACTATCTCACCCGCTCCCGAAGCTTCTACAAATACATAATAAAGGAGCACTTAGTTTTTGGCCTGGCATGTATATCTTTGTGCATATACATGAAGAGTGACATACCAGAGCCTTCCCCATGCCTGGCCGGGTATGACTCCACGCCCACGCGGTTGGGCCCCTCCTCTGTGGTAAGGTCCAGGGGCTGGTCTGAGGAGGCCACAGAGGAGGGGTAGGTCCGTCGCCCGGGAGATCCACCACCTTCACTCACAGATGCAGAAGCATGCAGCACTGGTCGGCCTGTGCGCCTCCGGGTGCGGCGAATTCTGAAATCCATTTCCAACACTAACAAAGAAAAGTCATTATAAATAAAGGCATAACTTATAAATTTGGAACATATACCATGCAATCGCTTTGTACTTACTTGGGAAATGGATCCCAAAAAACCTCCGCACCCGGGGCATGTGCAGACGTTTCAGGTCCGACCAATGCTGCATTATCTGGGTGTGAGTGAAGGTGGTGCTGGTGACACGGTGGATTTCCGCGATGATCTCCCGGGCGATGTCCCTTTTTTCGCACACATTGGACGCGAAGTCATACCGGCGCTGAAGCATGATCTGAAAAACATAATGGACAAAGAGCTTTTACTTTTACACACAGAGCCATATGTGTTGCATCACAAGTTGCGAATGTCATGTCATTAACACACACATTTAGAGTGCCAGCCATTTTTGGGGAGTGCCTTAAAACGGACGTTCACTCTGATTCAGAGTCTGGTCTTATGTTATATGTTTCACACACCATGTACATACAGATAGCCAACATTACAAATCAGGCCACCTGCATCTATGGCATGTTATGATGGTTTGAACATCCAAGATGTCGGCTTATGTAAAATGCCTTCTTTGCAGGCAGCCTGCAAACAGGAAGTTCATGCAAACTGTAAGTGTGTGTGCTGCTCGCCATTCTTGGACTGATGACCTTCCCATGACCACAGCTCTGCTGTGTCTGAACAAAGCACAGCTATAACCCACACCCCTGTACCTTATCCCACTCACCTCTCCTCAGTAAGTGTGATGCTTCTGAGTACAGATGGCTGCGCGCATCTCTTACATTCTTGAGCAGAGTTTCAGGCCAGTGGAGGCAAGACTAATAAGTTATTGGCTTCAAATGGCCCATTTGGAAATGTCATAGGCTGTGTACTCGTTTTTTAGGTTTTATTGCTTTTTAGTCAATCACGCTGAAGGCCCGGTTTCTGTCTTTTTGCCCACGTGTGTGGCTTGCCATTGTGTTTTGAGGTCTTAGGCAAACAGTGGTCCTCAAACATCCGCATCAAGGTCCGAGACAGGCCAGGTTTGACAGCTAGCCACGCTACTCCACAGGTTAATTAACTGGTGCTAAGCCAGAGCAATTGCCCTAATTAGGACATCAGCCTAGAGAGGTGAAAACATGGCCTGTCTCGGCCCTTGAGGATGAAGTGTGAGGAGCCTGTTCTAAAACATTAAGATCCCCAAAACTAGTTCCAACCGCATCATTTACATTTAGTACATCAGTCAGTATTAGCTTAAAAGGCAGAGCAAGGCACTTACCAGCATGAGGATCTCTTCCTGTTGACGGGTGAAGATAGTGGGCGCCATCTTTATGCTTCTTCAAGGCAGCAGATAAGTGAAACCCCAGCGGTTTCCTGGTTCCGCACGAACGTACGTCCGTACGAGCGCGTAGTCGTGCGCATAGGCGTCAGACGCTGGGCGCATGATTTAAAGGTCCCTGCACCCAAAGCTCATTCTCTTTGAGCTTTTTGCGAAAATGGCACCCAAAAAGGCAGCAGCTAAACGCGCACAGCCAAGGCAGACCTCTGAGGGCCCAACCACCAGGTCCCAGCAAGGCCCCAAGAAGCTAAGGTCCCAGAAGGCAAGTACCACCTCGGCCCCACCAAGGGACACTGGACCCTCCCTTTCCCAAAAAAGGGCCCCAAAGGCACGTGCCCCTGCGGCCAAAAAACAGGCCACAGCAGCCACCACCACCTCTGAAGAGGCCACCCAAGGGAGCCCACACCACCCATGCTTTCAAGCCGGGCACTTAGCCAACCCAGGCCCCGCAGCAGGCCCAGAAGCCCATCCAGGCCCCGCAGCAGGGCCAGAAGCCCATCATGGCACCGCAGCAGGGCCCGAAGCCCATCAAGGCCCCGCAGCAGGCCCAGAAGACCATCCAGGCTCTGCAGCAGGGCCACAAGCCCATCATGGCACCACAGCAGGGCCCGAAGCCCATCAAGGCACCACAGCAGGGCCCGAAGCCCATCAAGGCCCCGCAGCAGGCCCCGAAGCCCATCAAGGCCCCGCAGCAGGCCCAGAAGACCATCCAGGCCCCGCAGCAGGGCCACAAGCCCATCAAGGCACCACAGCAGGGCCCGAAGCCCATCAAGGCCCCGCAGCAGGCCCCGAAGACCATCCAGGCCCCGCAGCAGGGCCACAAGCCCATCAAGGCACCACAGCAGGGCCCGAAGCCCATCAAGGCCACGCAGCAGGGCCCGAAGCCCATCAAGGCCCCGCAGCAGGCCCCGAAGACCATCCAGGCCCCGCAGCAGGCCCCGAAGCCCATCAAAGTCCCGCAGCAGGCCCCGAAGCCCATCAAGGCCCTGCAGCAGGCCCAGAAGACCATCCAGGCCCCGCAGCAGGGCCACAAGCCCATCAAGGCCGCGCAACAGGGCCCGAAGCCCAAGACCTGGCACCAGCCGGGCACATAGCCCCCGACCTGGCACCAGCCGGGCACATAGCCCCCCAAGAGGCCAAAGAATGGACATCATCCGGACCACATCTACACCTGGAAGTTCGGTGGCCAGCCACGCAAGAACACCCAGTCCCTTGGCCCGTCCAGTCCAGTCATTGGGAAGCCAGCAATCCTTCCATTCCCCTACACAGCCCCAGGCCATAATGTCACCACATGTGTCTGCACACATGGAGGAGCACCCAAGCCAACCATCTGTCCGCACATTGCGGCGCGGACATTTGAGTGGGAGATTCTCCCATGACCAAAATATGGCATTGGCTAGTGGCCTTACATTATACTATGACGAGCTCTATGGGAGCAAATCAAAACACACCACTAAGCAGCGCAAGATGGAATTGTTCGAAACCATCCTACGACAAGTAAATGCAGCGGGGGAAGAGAGGAAAGATGTGGCCCAAATCCAGAAGAAAATTTCGGATCTCAAATATGCTGTACGGCAAAAAGAAATTAAAAGGCATAATTACAGGTAAATAAATGATGTATCCAAATGTAATGATTAGGGCGTACTGTATGCACCTTTTCTGGGTACCAAACTATTTTTTCATTTCAGCATGAAAACTGGAGGTGGCTTTCCAACAAAACTGGAGTTTACACCTGCTGAGGAGATTGTGCTGGGCCTTCTCCATCCTGTCGCGGTCGGTGGCCATGCGGGTCTAAGGGACACAGACTCACCGACCCGTACACAAGGTGAGTACTCTTAATCTGCATGTTTGCCTGTTTGCAAAGTTAATTAAAGTTCACTAGTACCAAGATGACGGTATGGCCCTATGGTGTGGCTTGCTTGGCCTCGCACTACTGTGCCTGTTTGTGTCCTGTTTTGGTCCGTGTGAATCACACATTTCAGACCACATACATTATGTAAAATAACAATTAACACTAATTATGTGTGAAGTAATGAAGTTTATGAAGAAAAGTGATATATTTGGACTCAATCACAAAACACACATCATTATGGATGTGTTGGCTATTTGTTGTGTGAGTTGTGTTTGAGGTAACAATTTAATTCAAGACCCCCAAACATATCTGACCTAGAGCAGCGATACTCAACTGGCGGCCCGGGGTCCGAATGCGGACCTTGGCACCAGATTCCTGGACCCCTGCCCAGACAGCCCTGCACTCAGTTACTTCTGTGTTGACGTGCTCAGAGCTGCCCCCTTGATCGGCGATGTAGTGGTTAGTCTCCTGGCCAATGTCATGGCTCCCTGAAACCTAGCATTGCAATATGAAGTACTGCACAGGAAGTGGCATTGCAAGGTACACACTAACTTGGTGCATCATTCTCTTTGTCCAATCCTGTCCCGCTGCCCCAGCTCTGCCCCATCTGCCCCTGTCCCACCATCTCGCCCCCCCCCCAGATCAGCCCCATCCATTCCTAACAGATTTGCTCCATCCATCCCATCACCATCCATTCCTGTCCTCCCAGCTTTAGCCATCCAATCCCTGTCCCCTCAGCTCTGCCCCATCCAGCCCAGCAAGGGCAAGCAGCCTTTATTAGTTTGCACTTGCCAATCTATAGCCCCTCCCCCAGTGTGCTGATTTCTAACTAGACACCCCCTGCGACAGCCCCATGCCCGGACCTTCACCTCTCACCGGATACCTTTAAATGGACCTTTACAAGAAGTGGTTGAGTACCCCTGACCTAGAGAATGGTAGTCAAACTCAAAATAGTTGCTCTGCAAGTTGTATGCTGACTGGGTACACTTCCTGACTTCGAACTGAGGTCAGTTAGCAGTTTACTCGATCCATTGCACATATCTTAAATTGAGTGTATTTTACCAATCGTCCCCGTTGCTGTAGAGTTGCTTAAGATTCCAAATAGTGGCTTGTTTTATTACCTACCCAAACAATGCTTATGTGTGTGTTTATCTTGTTTTGTTTTCTCTTCTTCAGCCCAGCATGACCCCTCAGCAAGGGTAAACTCACCCCCCAGTTTGATTATGCCTACCAGGTCCGTACAGCATAGGAGCCCAGATCCGAGTTTTCCGGTAAGTTTATTTAGTACCAAAAATACTACCAAGTGCTTAAGCATGTGTTAAACTGATGTAATCCTAATTTGGGACGTCAACTTAACCTTTTTTTTTCTATGTCCCTACAGACCCACACACTCATGGAAGAGATCCAGGAAATGGAGGAAGATGATGTATCCCTGCTGGCCACGTCCGATGACCTCCCCCTGGGTCCCAATCTGCAACTGCTCCCTAATGTTTCTCTGGCCAATCCTCAGCAGCAGAGTGAATCTGCATCCATTGTGCATGCACATGGGGAGACTGACACAACAGTCCCCAGTGTTCACTCTGCTGCTGAGGATTTGCCAAGCATGCCTGTTGCTGTTGAGGGGACGAGACAACGCGGCAGGGCACGCCCAAGAGCCAGGGTAATTGTGCGGCGGACTCCATTACGCCGCACAATTTCCCAGGGGAGGCACAGTGCCCTGCTTGATTTATGGAACCAAGAGAGGGACTCTTTTGAGGCACAGCTCCTAACTGAGCGGGAGGAAAGGCATGCCGATATGGTCAACCTAACTAACACCTTACAGGGCATCCTCGCGGAGTTTCGGACCCTCAACAGCAACATGGTCAATGCAAGTAATGGCATCCAGTCAGCCATGGCTGAGATGACCAATATGCAGAGAAACATTATGGAGCAGTTGCAAATTCACAATGCAACCATGGCCCAGGTTAGGTCCCATCCCCACGGACCTCCACCTGGGTTTTATGGGCAGCCACCCTATTAATCCATGAATGTGTGGGACATCTTTTCTCTTCCCCCCCACTGTATTTACTTGTCGTTTGATGTTTTGAACAATCCATTTTGTGTTTCACATGCAGGTTGTGTTTTGTATTTGCTCCCATAGAGCTCCTTAGAGTAATGATTAAGGCCACTAGCCAATGCCATAGGTCTATGTGCAGTCTAGTTGGCAACTATCATGTGCCAATTATGGCTTTTGACATTTGTTTGGTTTGTGCTCCTCCTGTTTGCAGACATGTTTGTGTGACATTATAGCCATGCCCAAATATCCCTTGGCACAGGCAATATTAATGACTGGACTAGGCTGGCCTTTGGACTGGGTGTCCTTGTTTGGTTGTGCCACTCACTTCCAGGTGTAGATGTGGTAGATTTAATGTTAATAACTTGTTGCTTTTGGAGCCACAGTTGGATGTGGATTTCTATTTGTTATGCACCACCAATCAAAGTGCAAAAAGTAAAAAAAATTCACACTTACAATACTTGTTGCGTTTTGAGTTGAAACACATTTAACATCACCTTGGGCTAAAGCAGATACATTTTTGGTTAAGAGGTGTAAAAATGCAAAGATCAATCTAAGTAAACACCAGGAAAAACATTAGGCAACAATTAAGGGAAATTGTGTATTTATTTAAGGTAATGCCACATTACGGGCAAACAAATATTTGAAAAAAAAGGCAAATACACACACACAGAATGGGAAGCCAAAAAAAGGCTTTAACTAAAATGCTGCAATATCAAATTTGCTCTCACTGATTGGCCAGACTCACTGGGTGGGCCAACATAATTGTCACCATCATCTTCTCGGGCTGTAGAGGGCAGAACATCAACATAACGGGGGACACGTTCTTGAATGGCAAAATTATGCAGAACAGCACATGCCATTATGATGTCTATCACTTTGTTAGGAGCATATTGCAGGGCGCCCCCGGTATGGTCCAAACAACGAAAACGTGTCTTCAACAGTCCAAATGCCCTCTCAACAACAGCCCTGGTCTTGCGGTGCGCACGATTGTAGGCTTCCTGAGAGGCATCCTGGGGCCGCAGCACAGGCGTCATGAGCCAGGGGAGAAGTGGGTAACCGGAATCACCTTAACAAGACAATTAAATACAAAAATTTAACACATTGCAAGACAACAAACACAAACAATTTGACATATATCAAAATGAGGTAAGCTAAAGGGCCAAAAAAGACACCCAGGGCACATTAGAAAAAACACTATTGGGCCAAATGTAGTACATAACTAAAAATGCAGCTTAAATAAAGCCAAGAATGATAAAACATCTGCACGGACAAGACTTTTGAGAAATATGTTTTTTTTTCTGGCTTCGCAAATGTTACAATTAGCATGCTGCTGAGGGGCCCACACCATTTCGATAAAGAATGCACTGTATGCAGTTTAAGTCCACTTTGGCCTTGCAAGACCAATACTACAAAAGGACAAAAAACTAGCAGATACTTCGGGACAATCTGCTACCCAATATATTTTTGGACATGGAAGTTACAGACATCCTAACCAAAGTTAAAAAATTCGGAAGCACAAAGTGAGCCAAGCGTTTTGTTGAAAAACAAAATACAATCCACAAAAGCCCCCCCAAAAAAATGCTGGTTGGTGTTTCTGACAAGAATTATAAAGCTAAAATAGGCAAACAATACAGATACATGATCCACAAGAATACCGACAATTGGTTATTTGCTGGGCTGGCCAATAAACATACTGATATGATAAGCAAAAAAGGAGAAATACTTTAATAATAGTGCAAAGGGGCACACAACGCATATGACAAACAAGACTTAATAACACACACTGATTAAAATCGCAATGCGATGAAACATATACAAATAGATGGAGGCCCCTGCCAGGCCGACCTGGACTCCACACTCACATCCACAGACACTCCACTCATAGCAAAAATTGCTGGCCAGCATATAATATAGGGACAAAAAATCTATCCACAATGGAAACAGGCTGTAGCATATATGAAGAACATAATTGCTGGGGGCGCCAGACTGATAGTGCTGTCCACCAAGTCAAATATGATACAGGTTGGTAGAAAAATGTATTTGAGTTGGTTATATAAAGGCTCTAATCACAGAGCAATAAAATGCAATCTTGTATATCTGTCCAGCTGTAAAGATGGTAAGAGACTATGGCATAATGACATGCTAATTAGATGAGGGCTCAACACCAGAGGCATTTAGAGGCAGTCCTGTGTAACCGGGTTTGTATTTTTCATCATCCTGGAAGCGCCTTAACATCCCTCCACATTGGGGTCCATGCCCCTGCTGAGGACCAGATAGAGTCTGTCAGACAAAACAGCAGGGGGCATATAAAACGACACTCAGACATCAATATACTTGCGCTTTTCTATGAGGGCCGGTGCAGGCATTCAGAAGTCATCCCCGTCCTACCTCCATGTGAGGTTCCTCAAGCCATCCAGGTGTATTTCTGCGGCGTGAGCCGCCAGCAAGCTTGCCACTCTTATTTTGTCAAATCAGTCCCGCCGATAAAATGTCCACGCTAGAGCCTGCTTTCAAGTGCGGCCATCATATGAGCGAGCACGTGTGGTGGGTGTGGGCAGGGGCCCCAACCAACAGCTGTTTCGCTCCTACTCGGGAGCTTCGTCAGGGTAGGAGGGGCTACCTCTATTGCGTCATCTTTATAGGCGGCCTTGGATAGAGAAGAGGCCAATCATTTCGCTGCGCTCGCAGCTGCACAGGGAGCAGACAAGGACACTTGCTTCTGTTAGCTCCTATTCCAGCTTGTCATCCTTAGCTCGCGCCTGCGTGATCAGCCTATACAACACACGCAGCGCGCATGCGCAGTAGACTTCGCCTCACCGCCCACAGCCTGCACAGTACATTTAGCTCTTTCAGCATTAACCGGCAACTAAGAATGTCCGGAAGTTTATTTCATAATGTCCGCAGTGCCTTGGCAATAGCGCTTCATGCGCCAATTTGGTAGCCTCCCACATCTATTAAAAATATAAGTACTTGTTATTCTATTGGGTTATTGATGTTACACTCATCACAGCGTCACACATCCAGCAATTTCATACACAACTTGGCCTAGGTATATGTAAAGTAGACAGCCGGGCAAATAACAGCCCATTCTGTCTTAAGTCCTCATATCCTTATAAGCACGGGCCCCAATCCTTAATTACTTTGGATGAGTAAATAACTAGGCTGGATGAGCATCCAATACATATATGTCCTGTATAGCTATAAGCCCACGCCAAAAGTGCATAGAAAGATGAATAGTGAATAGTCGGTACCAGGGCCCTACTTTTTGCCTTCCCAAACTATCAGGAAGAAAGCCACAATTGTACCTAAAAAATTTTACTTGAAAATCAGATTAAAGGGCAGCATTATAGAAGGGCAAGGGAAGTAAAGGAAAAAAGTGCCACAGAAACACAAAGCCCACTAAAACTCCGCCCACAGACTAACCTAAAGGAACGCTTTCAGGCCCATGTCAGTATTCAAACCCAGCGGGAACATGGGACCCAGCTCATAAATGAGCCTTGATTCCTGCTGCAGAAGCCGTGTATCCCAGGATCCCCCTCTATTGGAACCCTTCAACTTGAAGATTCCACATGCTGTCAGTCCCGTAGGGTCCCCATTATGATATTGATGAAAATGTGCGGCTAGTGGGCTCCTTTCACTGTTGCGTTTGATATCACCAACATGTTCGCCTATCCGAGTACGTAGTTCCCTTTTAGTTTTGCCAACATATTTAAGCCCACAAGGGCATGTAATAATTTTTTCCTTTACTTCCCTTGCCCTTCTATAATGCTGCCCTTTAATCTGATTTTCAAGTAAAATTTTTTAGGTACAATTGTGGCATTGTTCCTGATAGTTTGGGAAGGCAAAAAGTAGGGCCCTGGTACCGACTATTCACTATTCATCTTTCTATGCACTTTTGGCGTGGGCTTATAGCTATACAGGACATATATGTATTGGATGCTCATCCAGCCTAGTTATTTACTCATCCAAAGTAATTAAGGATTGGGGCCCGCGCTTATAAGGATATGAGGACTTAAGACAGAATGGGCTGTTATTTGCCCGGCTGTCTACTTTACATATACCTAGGCCAAGTTGTGTATGAAATTGCTGGATGTGTGACGCTGTGATGAGTGTAACATCAATAACCCAATAGAATAACAAGTACTTATATTTTTAATAGATGTGGGAGGCTACCAAATTGGCGCATGAAGCGCTATTGCCAATGCACTGCGGACATTATGAAATAAACTTCCGGACATTCTTAGTTGCCGGTTAATGCTGAAAGAGCTAAATGTACTGTGCAGGCTGTGGGCGGTGAGGCGAAGTCTACTGCGCATGCGCGCTGCGTGTGTTGTATAGGCTGATCACGCAGGCGCGAGCTAAGGATGACAAGCTGGAATAGGAGCTAACAGAAGCAAGTGTCCTTGTCTGCTCCCTGTGCAGCTGCGAGCGCAGCGAAATGATTGGCCTCTTCTCTATCCAAGGCCGCCTATAAAGATGACGCAATAGAGGTAGCCCCTCCTACCCTGACGAAGCTCCCGAGTAGGAGCGAAACAGCTGTTGGTTGGGGCCCCTGCCCACACCCACCACACGTGCTCGCTCATATGATGGCCGCACTTGAAAGCAGGCTCTAGCGTGGACATTTTATCGGCGGGACTGATTTGACAAAATAAGAGTGGCAAGCTTGCTGGCGGCTCACGCCGCAGAAATACACCTGGATGGCTTGAGGAACCTCACATGGAGGTAGGACGGGGATGACTTCTGAACGCCTGCACCGGCCCTCATAGAAAAGCGCAAGTATATTGATGTCTGAGTGTCGTTTTATATGCCCCCTGCTGTTTTGTCTGACAGACTTTATCTGGTCCTCAGCAGGGGCATGGACCCCAATGTGGAGGGATGTTAAGGCGCTTCCAGGATGATGAAAAATACAAACCCGGTTACACAGGACTGCCTCTAAATGCCTCTGGTGTTGAGCCCTCATCTAATTAGCATGTCATTATGCCATAGTCTCTTACCATCTATACAGCTGGACAGATATACAAGATTGCATTTTATTGCTCTGTGATTAGATCCTTTATATAACCAACTCAAATACATTTTTCTACCAACCTGTATCATATTTGACTTGGTGGACAGCACTATCAGTCTGGCGCCCCCAGCAATTATGTTCTTCATATATGCTACAGCCTGTTTCCATTGTGGATAGATTTTTTGTCCCTATATTATATGCTGGCCAGCAATTTTTGCTATGAGTGGAGTGTCTGTGGATGTGAGTGTGGAGTCCAGGTCGGCCTGGCAGGGGCCTCCATCTATTTGTATATGTTTCATCGCATTGCGATTTTAATCAGTGTGTGTTATTAATTCTTGTTTGTCATATGCGTTGTGTGCCCCTTTGCACTATTATTAAAGTATTTCTCCTTTTTTGCTTATCATATCAGTATGTTTATTGGCCAGCCCAGCAAATAACCAATTGTCGGTATTCTTGTGGATCATGTATCAGAAGTGAGGTTAGCCGGGCGCCCCATATTTATAGGCTTAAAGGGGCAGTGCCTACATACTAATATATGTATATTTCCTAGGGGTGTCTCCCATTTTTTCTTTTTTAAGTTTTCATTTGTCTAAACAATACAGATTCCTGGGAAATATCAGTAACCAAAAATAGGACACACTTACCAAGCAGCCATGCACCCGAAAATTCCCCAGACTCAAATCGCCTAAACAAACCAGATCGTCTCAGGATATAGGAGTCGTGCGACGATCCAGGGTAGCCGGCAAGGACACTCAGGAAACGCATGTCCGGCCCCACCACGGCCTGGACATTAAGGGAGTGTCCCATTTTTCGATTCCTTAAGGCAAAAACAAAAAAAAAAAGGGTAAGTGATAAGGGCAAAAAACATTTAGAAAAAAAAAACATGTCTGCACACAATTTCAAACAACAAATGAGAAGCCTAAATAAGGCATGTACACAAAAGGCCAAACAAAAATATGCTGCCGCCAAGGAAAATAGGTTACATTACACGTTGGGCCCCATAATAACCAAAACCAAAAATATATACCTATATATATATTCGTCGGATGCCCTAGGTACGAGTGCCACATGTGTGCAGTCAACAGCACCAATTACGTTGGGCATGTCGGCCACATTATAAAAACCAAGCTTAATGGCGTTTCTGGCTGCCATATCATCCGGGAAAAAAATATATTTGGGAGTTATGGCAGCCATGCCTTCCAAAAATTTAGAGAGTGCGCGGCTCAGCGTAGGCTGGGACATCCCCACGGAGAGGGCACCCAGCCTCTGGAACGAGCCGTTCACCAAAAATTGCAGGCAGCCAAGCATCTTGGTCATACCTGAAATTGCATGCCCCTTCCTTGTGGTGCGGGCTAACCATGGCCGCAGCTCACTATATAATTTATGGAGGGAAGCGCGATTAAGCCTGGTCAGCTCAAACAGCTCAACATCATTCATGCTATCGATGTTCATGCGACGACGCAGGGGCAATCTGCTCTCAGACATCCGGATCAAATCGATGCCAAAAAGCATAAGCCCTTGATGTGCCACAAACTCGCTCCTCTCCATCCTACTCCCGAGGCCAAATAGCTGCCGGCAAACATTTCGGGAAGCAGCTCTTTAATGGCCTTCAAAACAATTAGCAATCACCTATCTGAATTGGGCGCAAGCCCATGTGAAGCACGTAAAAAATAGGATCGGACCTAAAAAATACGATTTTGACGGGAAAAACACACGAACTAACGCAAAATATACGATTGACGTCCGAAAAGCGTATGTTCATATACGTCTATGCGCGAACGTTCGTTAGAATACGAAATGCCCAAAAAAAAAGGAAAAAAATGACAAACACCCACCCAAACTTACGATTCTCGATCCGAAATCAATTAACTTTTGCTCTTTGAATCGAGGGGATTGTTTCATCAGTTCTTTACCTTTAGTGATGTAAAAATCCTGTTGTAATAGTTGGAAGGTGGATTTCCACCCTCTATGTCCCAGGCTGTGGTATTGTGCTTGGTCTATAGTTGTAGCATGGTCTTGCAAGGTGATCAAAGTCTGATCCAGCAGAGATCGGGGGCAAGCAACAGCATGAACGCTGTATGTGCATTATAGTGTATTGTGGATGCCACAGCTTTCACTACGCTATCTGCTAAAGCATTTCCCTTTGCTATATGAGTGTGTGCCCTGCAGTGTTGAATGGCTACTGCATCAGACAGCTGCAGTGTCTGTAGCAAATGCTGAATGATTGTGGAATGTGAGACTTGTTTACCATCTGCTGCTATAAATCCTCTCCTGCTCCAAATGACACCAAAATCATGAACAGCACCGCAGGCGTATCTGGAGTTTGACTAAATATTTACCTTTCCTTTCAGTGAAAAATTCACATGCCCTAGTGAAAGCTATAGGCTCAGCTGCCTGTGCTGATTTATATGGGATGGATTTGGCTTCTATCACTATGTCAGGGAGTTGGACTATGGTGTACCCTGCATGGTAGGTAAGATCATTAGGTCTGAAACAGTATCCATCTACAAAGACATCTATGGCATCCGCCAGGGGGGGAGAGAATAGGTCAGAGTGGGGAGAGGTGTCTTGGTTTGTTGATATCAAACAATCGTGAGTAGGGGCCAACTCATATGGTTCACCTTTAAGACCTAGTAGAGCTTCAGGATGGGTGCGGGACCTGCAGTAGCAGCTGCATAGCAGAATCACCTCATTACCACTTAATTGCTGTGCAGACATGTGTTGGATGTGTACATTCTTTAATAGGTAGGAGATGTTATATGTAGTGTGTAGGGTCATTGGATGACCTAAAGTTAAAGGGATGGTCAGTTCCACCACCATAGCACACAATGCTACTGCCCTGAGGCAAGCAAGCATGTCCTGTACCTATGTAGGCTTTATCTTGGAGAAAAATGCCACGGGCGGAGTTTACCCCATGCTCCTGTGCTAGGACGCCAGCCATGGTTTTACAATTTTCTCAAGAAAGCCATTGAAATCTTTTTCCATAGTCTGGGAGGCCAAGGCATACATACAAGAGCGTTCTCTAAGTATATAAAAGCATTACACATGTCCTCAGACCATTTTATAGTGTCAGGTTGATGAGCATGTGTGTGATTCCTCAGAATGTTATCACAATATGAGCAATCAGGTATCCATTGGTGGCAGTAACCCATAATTTCAAGAAAGGTCAACATGTCTTTCTAGTGAATGGCCAGGGCACACCCACAATGGCAGCAATTCTCTTATGACTCATTTCTCTAAGCACAAAACCTAGGTATTCAACCTTTTCCTGGCACCATTGCATCTTTTCCTTTGACACTTTAAAACCACTGACACATAGAGCTTGTAACAGCCCTGTACCATCTATCTCACCAGCCTCCCAGGTCATGCTACAAAGCAGAAGATCACCTGCATACAAGAGCAGACCCGAACCACAGCTAGGTGCCTGCGTCCCAAGCATTTCTTGGAGGACAATGACAAAAACTACAGGGGAATCTATAAAGCCCGGAGGTAGTCGATTCCAACAAAGCTGTTCTCATCTGTAACAATAGCAAAGATAAGCCTGGTCTCTTTATCGATGGGCACTACTCTTCATCTGTGGTCTCCAATGAGTTGCGCAGCTCCTGCATCTCGCACACCAACTGAAGGACCCTGGCACTCAGTTGTGCCACTCTGGCACGTGTGGTCCCTGTATAAAAAAGAAAAATACATTATTTGCCGGCAAATACATGTTTAACAGCTGTGGATAGAATGTTTATTATGTTGCAAGCTAACTCACGAGGCTATATGTCATTATGCTAAGGAATTAATCAAAGGAAGAGGCCGTATGTCATTATGCTAAGGAATTAATCAAAGGAAGAGGCCATATGTCATTATGCTAATGCTATTGACTATGGCTTTAGTGATCATGTCAATTCCCACATACTTGACTAAATGACATTCCCAAACACATTTCTAGCCTCAAACTATCCTTCTAGATGCAAGTGATTTGGTTCGCACATGTGTGCACTAACACTTTTATACATAACTGTTTCTTCCTGCATTTCCTTAAGGCCTAGGCATGCATTTAGATGGCAAATCAAAGTCCTTACAATACACTTACGAGCATAATCAGCTCTTGTTGATGGGGGGTGAAGAACGTGGGCGCCATCTTGTTTCTTGTCCGCAGCAGATAAGTAATGCCCCAGCGGTTTCCGGGTCCCGCACGGCCGGACGAACGGCCATACGCACGTGTACACGTCATACCCAGGCATTAGTATTTAAAGGGTCCTGGACACATGGGAGGCCAATCTGTCCATGCGCCGGTCCTCAGCATCCCGAAGGGTGCGAGAAGGGGAAGCCGCTATGAAAGGGGGGTTAACAACACCAATGATTGGAGCATCCACCTCTGGGGGGACTGACCATCGTTCGATCAAATCCTGGGGAAAGGGGTACTTCCAGTCCCAAACCCCCGGAACCCCTGTAAGTCTACAAGGAGATTCCCATTCCTTGGATATAATAGACTGGAAATGATCTTGCTCCAAGAATTCCAGGCGCGGCGGCGCCGTATGGAAACTTTCCCTCTTGGGCTTAGGGGACTCTCCCGGAGGAGAGATGGATAAGACTTCAAAGATCTTGATGAGCAACTCATCAGTTTCACACAGGCCCCAGGATTTCGGGCCAGAACCGTCGCGGTTCCAAGACAACTCATCTGGGGTACTGGACCCCGAGAACAGTTCACCATCCTCAGACTGATCAAGATCCTGCATAGCGGCAGGGTCTTCGGTTTCGGTGGAAAACCTATAGGTAGGTGGCGTCAGGGATCGTTTCTTCCCGATGCTCAAGCGCTCGGCCAAGCCTGACAATTTGCTCCGCAGTGGGAAGCTTGCGCGGCACCACCTGCTGGTCATCCCCACTCGAGTGCGACTCCTCTGGAGTGAGATTTAAGTCCGGGGAGGCAGGTGTATTGAAACGAGGTGCCGCTACTGGTAGACCTGATTGCAGGGCCAGCGTTTGCTCAGCCCACGGTCCGCAGACCCGTGCTCTGTCAGCGTCAGCATGGGGTTGTCTACACATGGTACACAGCCGGTCTTGTACCCGCGGGACCCCGGACACCAAATTCTGAGATGCCTCCATGTGGTGATTAATCTAGTTAAAATAGCCAGTAGGGATTTATGCTGTAAGCAACCCTGGATGCCCCAATACCCGCTGGGAATGTGGGAGAATCTAATATAACCCTGAAGGATATATATATATATATATATATATATATCAGGCCGGGAGAAGCTACTGGAAGCTTGGCATCTGAAAGACATAAGGAGAAAAGAGGGTGTCAGAACCATGCGCAGCATACAAGGAAAAGAAAATGGAACGCCCGTGAGGGCACTTACAGCAACCCAGGGAGAAGGAGGATCGTGACCACGCGCACCGTCAAAATGGCGCCAGCGAACATCGAAGGGTGGGCCAGAGCTGTAGGTGACGCGGAACGCGCCAAACCAGACCATGCCCCCCCCCCCGGAGAGCGCAAAGCTCTAAGCCCGGAACAGGACAGGAAAGTGAACAGAACGCCATGGCGTCTGAAGACAGAGCCACCTGACTCGCCATAGACATATCTCTTAAAGGACGCAGCGGCCAACATGAAATAAAGTTTAAAGCGCGGCTCCGACCCCCGGGAACCGATAGGGTAAAGGAAAGCTTGTGATATGGCAAGATTAGGGCCACGTACAACCCCCCCCTCTTTTTCCCCCCACTAACGGGGGGAACTAAGGGAGAATGTGAACCAGCAATCGGGGTTCACCTCTACATGGGGCGTGGGGCAAGGTGCGGGAGGGGCATCCACTAAGAGGCTCACCATTAGCCTTAACCGCCTACCCCATGGAAGGGGATTGCGGTTGAGCATGGCTCCGTAAGCACACTAGGTGCTGCCTACCTTCACCCGACCAACGCAGCCCAGGCTGGGAGGCATGTTACTCAGAAAGAGGACGGGTGGAAATAGTCCCGCAGGGCCTCGGGCTGTAAAGCCGCCGCTCGCCTGCGAGAGCGTGATACTTCATGTCTTCACAGTTCCAGCACTGCAGAGAAATCTGGGGATTTGTGGGAGGTCCCTCGGTATATGAAGGACCGGGAGGAGCTTGTTTGCTACATGTCTGCAGTGCACGGCGCCGGAGGCGGAGGTATACCCACATGTAAGGATTATGTCTGGAGCAGGACGTGCTGTATGCTTAGAATAATAATGGCGCCGCCGCCTCCTCCCTCTATACGATAATGGCGCCGCCGCCTCCTCCCTCTATACGATAATGGCGCCGCCGCCTCCTCCCTCTATACGATAATGGCGCCGCCTCCTCCTCCTCCCTCTATACGATAATGGCGCCGCCGCCTCCTCCTCCCTCTATACGATAATGGCGCCGCCTCCTCCTCCTCCCTCTATACGATAATGGCGCCTCCTCCTCCCTCTATACGATAATGGCGCCTCCTCCTCCCTCTATACGATAATGGCGCCGCCTCCTCCCTCTATACGACAATGGCGCCGCCTCCTCCTCCCTCTATACAATAATGGCGCCGCCTCCTCCTCCCTCTATACAATAATGGCGCCGCCTCCTCCCTCTATACAATAATGGCGCCTCCTCCTCCCTCTATACAATAATGGCGCCTCCTCCTCCCTCTATACAATAATGGCGCCTCCTCGCTCTATACAATAATGGCGCCGCCTCCTCCTCCCTCTATACAATAATGGCGCCGCCTCCTCCTCCCTCTATACAATAATGGCGCCGCCTCCTCCCTCTATACAATAATGGCGCCGCCTCCTCCCTCTATACAATAATGGCGCCTCCTCCTCCCTCTATACAATAATGGCGCCTCCTCCTCCCTCTATACAATAATGGCGCCTCCTCCTCCCTCTATACAATAATGGCGCCTCCTCCTCCCTCTATACAATAATGGCGCCTCCTCCTCCCTCTATACAATAATGGCGCCGCCTCCTCCTCCCTCTATACAATAATGGCGCCTCCTCCTCCCTCTATACAATAATGGCGCCTCCTCCTCCCTCTATACAATAATGGCGCCTCCTCCTCCCTCTATACAATAATGGCGCCGCCTCCTCGCTCTATACAATAATGGCGCCTCCTCCTCCCTCTATACAATAATGGCGCCTCCTCCTCCCTCTATACAATAATGGCGCCTCCTCCTCCCTCTATACAATAATGGCGCCTCCTCCTCCCTCTATACAATAATGGCGCCTCCTCGCTCTATACAATAATGGCGCCGCCTCCTCCTCCCTCTATACAATAATGGCGCCGCCTCCTCCTCCCTCTATACAATAATGGCGCCGCCTCCTCCTCCCTCTATACAATAATGGCGCCGCCTCCTCCCTCTATACAATAATGGCGCCGCCTCCTCCCTCTATACAATAATGGCGCCGCCTCCTCCTCCCTCTATACAATAATGGCGCCGCCTCCTCCTCCCTCTATACAATAATGGCGCCGCCTCCTCCTCCCTCTATACAATAATGGCGCCGCCTCCTCCTCCCTCTATACAATAATGGCGCCGCCTCCTCCTCCCTCTATACAATAATGGCGCCGCCTCCTCCTCCCTCTATACAATAATGGCGCCGCCTCCTCCTCCCTCTATACAATAATGGCGCCGCCTCCTCCTCCCTCTATACAATAATGGCGCCGCCTCCTCCTCCCTCTATACAATAATGGCGCCGCCTCCTCCTCCCTCTATACAATAATGGCGCCGCCTCCTCCTCCCTCTATACAATAATGGCGCCGCCTCCTCCTCCCTCTATACAATAATGGCGCCGCCTCCTCCTCCCTCTATACAATAATGGCGCCGCCTCCTCCTCCCTCTATACAATAATGGCGCCGCCTCCTCCTCCCTCTATACAATAATGGCGCCGCCTCCTCCTCCCTCTATACAATAATGGCGCCGCCTCCTCCTCCCTCTATACAATAATGGCGCCGCCTCCTCCCTCTATACAATAATGGCGCCGCCTTCTCCCTCTATACAATAATGGCGCCGCCTTCTCCCTCTATACAATAATGGCGCCGCCGGGGGCGTGGCTTAGCAATGGCGGCGTGAGGACGCGTTTTTGAGGAGCTCTGTGGATGAGACAGCTAAACGAGGGAATCTTACCTTCTGTGTGCCCATCGACGGGATGTCCAAACGGCGGAAGAGCAGGGTGACCCCTGGCAACGACAGAGCTGGCAAAATCAGCAAGTTTTTGAGGGCGAGACAGCCGGCCGGGAGCAGCAGAGAGGACAACATGGCGGCGGTAGTGGAGCGGAGAGACGCACCGCGGGTGGCGGCGGCAGAGAGCCCATCATCTGGCCCGGGGGGGCGGCCTGGAGGTCGCTCACCCTCTCAGGCGGCGAGCCCGTGTGCCCGGACGGCGGGGACGGAAGAACCGGAGGCGGCGGGTTCGGCAGCCGGAGGCGAGGTGCGGCCGAGAGCACCGCAGCGCACGTGCGCCACCGAGCCCCCAGACGGCGATACAGGAGGCAGGACCCGGGAGCCGTGGAATGGGGCAGACGAGATCCCCCGCCCGACGGACCAGGTACGGGGGCAGTGGGGCGCTGAGGGCGCCGCCCTCTATGGCAGCGGTGGAGCCGGTAGTAGACTGGCCGGGAGGACAGAGAATGGGGAAGCGGGAGCCCCCCCCCTGTCAGCACAGTCACACAGCTCCAGCATCGGAGGCGCGGTGGCGGGCTGCCCAGGCAGGGAGTCGCAGCGTGGGGTGGAGGAGTCCCCCCCACCTACAGATCAGCTGGCTCACGGAGCGGGGGTGAATCGGCCTCCACAGTACATGGGAACAGCTTGGCCAGAGGGACTCGGACTGGGCGACAGGAACTGGGAGGACCACCAGGCGGCAGGGACTATTATGGGGACCCGGAAGGGAATTGAATCCAATGATCCCCTGGAGATGAGACCCGGGGAACAGCAGCTGAGGCTGACTAACCGTGCATACCCGCCTAAACAGCAGGCTCAGTCCCCGGATCAACCAGCAGTGTGTAGTGGGGCTCCCCCAGCAGAAGAGCCTCGGACACAGCGGATTGAGGAGAGAAGAAGTGGCCCTGGCATATGTGTGACAGCGGTGGAGATACATCCCCCTCCCCGTGGCATGAATACACCCGATTTGGGCGATGAGGACGCCCGGGTGCCCCTTACCAATGAGGCTCACGCCGGTGGTCCCCCTGAGAGCAATAGATATAGTGCCGCACCCCGGGGGAAACGGAGGCAGCGGAGAGTGGCGGGGCCTGCCCCGGGAGCGGAACGCGTCGCCAGATCCGGCTAATTCTGGGAGCCGCCCAAGTGGCGCAATAGAAGATCAGGAATTGAATGTGTCGCCCCCGGCTAGCCTTGTTTTCTTTTCCGACGGACCTGATAGTCCGGCTCAGCCTCGGTCGCCCGCCGGATCTCAGTTGTTACCAACCTCCCCAGACCTAGCACCTCGAGGACCCGTACCGAAAGAGCAATATAATCTCGACATATTATTGAAATTTTTGCCATCCAGACGGGACTTTGAGAATTATACTAATAGGATGGAATCTCTGCTGAGAAGGGAACTTGAAGAGGTGACACGAGCGGTCTCGGAGGTCTCCGGCAGGGTAAGCTCCCTCGAACGCCACCGGACAGACACGGATCAGCGGCTGGAGGCATTGGAGCGGGCGCAAGCAGCAATGCAACGGGCTCAAGCGGACTCTAACCAACAAACAATTAGGGCCCTGATGCACATAGACGACCTGGAGAACAGGAGCCGCAGGAATAACATACGGATACGCGGACTCCCCGAAGCTCCGGAAAATAATAACCTAAATGAAGTGGTCTCCAGGATATTTAATATTGTGCTGGACAGACCTCCTGAGGAACACATTGAAATCGACAGAGCCCACAGGGCTCCTGGCCCGCGCTCCACGGATCCTGACAGGCCAAGAGACATAGTCTGTCGGGTCCACTTCTACAAAGTTAAAGATGATATCATGAGAAGGGCATGGGACAGGGGCCCTATCCCGTACAATGGCTCGCGGATTACCTTGCTCCCGGATCTTGCCAGACGCACCCTTCACATGCGTCGCCTTATGAGACCGCTGCTGGAGTCTATCAAGTCGGTTGGAGCGGCTTACAGATGGGGCCACCCGTTCCATCTGGTGGTCACAAAGAGAGGGCGTTCGTTTGTCCTGCGGTCGCACTCACAGCTCCCGGATCTCTTTGGCTTCTTGGAGATCCCGAGTGTTCCGGTAGACGACTGGCTGGCGCCCGACGTGGGGATCCCTGGAGAACAAGGAAGACGTCCGCCTCCTGGAGGACCCAGGCCGCAGAGGAATAGAGCCAGAGATGGTGGACGCCGACACGTTGTGTAGATCAGCTGGGACATCGGGGGCGCGTCGCGGCCCGGTCTGCCTCCGCCGGGTTTGCTTGCGGCCGGGTGTACGGACCTCGCACCCGCCGCCTTGAGCTGGTTCCTTGGGGAGCCCTGGTCTTGTCCCCCCCTTGCCTGGTCCCACTGGACGGAGATCAAATTGTGGAGCTGGACCCTGCGTACTGGACTGCAGCCATATAGAGCTGTGAGCGTGGTTGGCTATCCTTTTCACTCACGGAAGGATATAGGAGGGCGCGGGTGTGCTGGGGGGGCGGCGCCGGTCATGGGTCAATGTGAATGAGTGTCGTTGGCTCGTGGACGGCGTGGCCTGCTCTGGCTCCCGTGGCGGCTCCGAGGCGGGCGGGGGGGCTTGGGTGTGGATGGATGACCTGGGGGGGTGGGCGACGCGTCCTGCTGATGAGCACTGGTGAACTACGGTGGCTTTTTGAGGTTGGTGGGTGGAGGATGAGAGCTTCCTGGTCTCCCGAAGCCGGCTTGCCCTCAGTTGAAGGGGGGACGGCGGGAAGGGGCTGGGAACCTATTGTTGGTAACTGTTAAACGTGCAAAGATGTTCTTCTGCTCAGGTTAATGTTTAATGTTTAATGTTTTAATGTTATTACTGAATGGTGAAGATGTCTGCCGGAGGCCGGGACTTTGGAGAAGTGGACTCCCATAGTGTGTGTATAAGAGAGAGCATCTCCTCGCTCGCGGCTGTGGCTTTCCACTTCCCCCCAGTAGGCCTGAACGCTCGTCTCTTCTAAAGAGGACCAAAGGAGCGTTATTGCTAACGTTAGCATTAGCATTTAGTATTTGTTCGTTTCTTATTGTTATCTGTTTCTGTAGTCTTCCCCCTTATTTAGAGAACCCTAGTGTCACAACCCCCCCTTATTTCCCTTTCCCTGGTCCTTCTTCCCTATCCCCCAAGCAGCGCGTGGACAATGGCAGAGTTGGTGGTCAGCTCATTTAATGCTAAGGGGCTAAATGTCCCGGAGAAAAGGTCACAAGTGTTATATAATATGCATAAACACAAGGTTGCCATTCTGCTTCTCCAGGAGACGCACTTTAAAGAGGGGCATATTCCGAACATTAAAAACAGATATTACCCTACCTGGCATCATGCACCTAATCCCAATATTAAAGCAACAGGGGTTTCGATTGCCATCCATAAGTCTCTTCCCCACAAGACCATAGAGGTTAGGACGGACCCCAACGGGCGATTTATATTTCTTAAAGTGGAGTTGTATATGAAAATATACACCATAGCGAATATCTATGCCCCCAACACTGACCAGGTGGGCTTTTGTGTAAGAGTTCTGAGGATGCTGGAGGGGTTCTCGGAGGGCACTTTGCTAGTGGGAGGAGACTTTAATATCTCAATGCAGCCTGAGTTGGACTCCTCCTCCGGGGTGTCGGCAGTATCCCTAAGTAAACGAAACAAGCTGAAAAAAGTGCTGGCTGACATGCAGTTGGTGGACTCGTGGCGGGCCCTGCATGCACGAGACAGAGACTTTACGTTCTTCTCTTCTGCTAGAAAATCTTATAGCAGAATAGATTATTTGTACTTGAGCCATCATGCCATGGATTGGGCTCCGCAGGCGCAGATCGGCCAGATCGTGTGGTCAGACCATGCGCCGATATTCCTCTCTGTGTGCCTGCCCGGGCTCTATCCAGGGTGCTGGAACTGGAGGCTCAATAATAATTTGCTTGGGGACGCTGTCTGCATGTCGGGGGTACGAGAAACGATCAAAGAATTTCTGAAGAATCATGCACAAGACCCCACACCCCTTCCATATCAATGGGAGGCCTTGAAATGTGTAGTGAGGGGAGAGTTCATTAAGCACGGGACCAGGCTGAAAAAGCAGCGAGCCGTCTCAATCCGGGATACTATACAGCTCATTCAATCCCTAGAACGGGACCATAAAAGGAACCCAACCAATGGTTTACTCCTCGACTTATTGAAGGCTAGGGAGAAGCTACAGGGACTATATAGTCAAGCGTACCTAAGGTTTAGGGAACGTCAGAAGGCCATCTATTATGAATCAGCCGACAAATGTGGACGGCTACTAGCCAGGGCGCTCCACCCTAGAAGTGCGACCACTTATGTACCCAGTATCAGGGGATCACAGGGGCATATGACTATGATGCCTTCCCAAATAGTAGACGCGTTCAGGGACTACTACCAATCTTTATATAATCTAAGGCAGGACCAGATCACCCCGATGTCTGCGGACCCCCCGGAGGATGTAGTTAAATATGTATATGATACCCCTCTTCCCCCCATTCCTGAGGAGGAAGCGGAGGCACTGGAGGAGCCTTTTTCGGTGCACGAGGTGGCCAAGGCAATTAGAGAGACGCCACAAGGTAAAAGCCCGGGGGCAGATGGTTACACCCCCAAATTTTATAAGCAGTTGGCTCCCGAGCTGATTCCCTTCCTGGTCAGAGTGTTTAACTCCATAGGCCCTAAATGCGGATTCCCGGGGCAGTCCCTGGAGGCCATTATTACAGTCCTGCCCAAGCCGGGGAAGGACCCCTCTTTGTGCAGCAGTTATAGGCCAATATCGCTAATTAATGTAGATATTAAACTATACGCTAAAATGATATCTTCTAGGCTCCAGCCGCTACTCCCGGGGGTGATAAACCTAGACCAGGTGGGGTTTGTGCCGGGGCGGGAGGCGCGGGACAACACCAATAAGGTATTGAACCTGATCGCATATGCAAACTCCAATAAGCTACCTGCGTGCCTGTTATCATGCGACGCAGAGAAGGCATTCGATAGGGTGGATTGGATGTTTCTTAAGGCCTCTCTCCAGCAGGTCGGTGTTGGTCCGTCCCTCCTGTCCAGGATATTGGCGCTATACTCTGGGCCTACGGCAAGAGTAAGGGTGAATGGTCTCCTCTCATCGGCCTTTAAGGTTAATAATGGTACACGGCAAGGTTGCCCACTCTCCCCATTGCTATATGTCATTACAATGGAGCATCTAGCGGTGGCGATACGGCAGAATCCTGACATTAGGGGCGTGGTAGTGGGAGACCGGGAGTACAAGGCCTCCTTGTACGCTGACGACCTGCTGCTGCATCTGGGAGCCCCTTTGACTTCCTTTCCTGTGGCCCTCAAGGAATTTGAGACCTTCGGGCGTGTGAGTAATTTCAAAATTAATTATTCGAAGTCGGAGGCTTTGAATGTCTCCCTCTCGCGGCAGATGGTAAGACAGTTGGAGTCTGACTTCTCATTTAAATGGCAGCCCCACTCCATAAAATACCTCGGTGTCGAGGTGCCTACCGACCTGTCCCGTCTATATGAACTTAACTACTCCCCACTGCTCCTGAGGACGCTGAGTGAGCTGACTGCGTATAATAATAGGCAACTCTCATGGTTTGGGAGGATTAATGTGTTAAAAATGGATATTCTCCCCAAATTCCTTTATTTTTTTCGAACGATCCCCATATACTTACCCAGCTGCTTTTTCAGGAGGCTGAAAACGGCTTTCTTGAGATTTGTGTGGGGTACAGGGAAGCCACGGATAAGATTTAGTACGCTTACCAGGCTTAAACCGAACGGGGGGGCGGGGCTTCCCGATCTGAAAACATACCATGCAGCAGCCATGACTCTCCGCATTTTGGACTGGGCCGAAAGAGGGGAGAAAAAACAGTGGGTGGAGCTAGAGAAGATGCTGTCTCCCGTTAACCCAATCTCTCTGCCGTGGGGTAGTCCTCTACCCAAACAACGGAGGGATACCCTTCCATTCCTGGCAGGGCAATTCTTGAAGGTGTGGGACAACCTGACCAAGCGGGGAGAAGTGATCCATAGGCCCGGCCCTTTGACCCCACTTTTTGATAATTACTCCTTTGCTCCGGGCGTGCGGGCCAGGGGTTTCCTGGCGTGGGAGGCGTCCTCTAATGTTACTATAGGAGACATTATGGCCTCGGGCAGGTTCCCTACGTTGGAAGAGATGAGGCAGAACGCACCGGGTCGACGTATCTCGTGGCTCCTGTATAATCAGTTGAGTGCCTTTATAAAATCCCAGAACCTAGCGGACCGGGGCATTAGGCCTCTAACGCAGTTGGAGCATACGTTGACTCGAGCCCCCCCGGATAAACATGCGGTTGCTGTCCTGTATCGTACGATGTTGGGGATTAGGCATAGCTCACCGCCGGGATTCATCAGAAAATGGGAAAAGGAACTGGGCGTACAGTTAGATGACGAAGACTTAGATAAGATTTACCTTTTCACCCATAAACTCTCGACCCCATGTGCAGCACAGGAAAGGAATTATAAGGTTTTGACCCGGTGGTATAGATGCCCGGTGGATATCCATAAATATAATAACTCCAACTCTGATAGGTGCTGGCGGTGTTCGAAAGAGCTTGGCACCATGTTACATATCTGGTGGGGTTGCCCTACGGTTGGGAGCCTCTGGGAGAGGGTCGTGTCAACCTATAACTCCATTATGGGGGAGTCGGTGCAGAACACCCCGCAGTTGGCGCTGTTGTCTCTGCTTCCTGGGTCCATCTCTGGGAACAAAAAGGGGATCTTGCGACACTTCATCACAGCAATGAGAACAGTCATTCCAAGACATTGGAGGTCTGCGGTCGTGCCGACATTTGTGGAGTGGGCCCAGGAGGTTGAGAACATACGCAGAATGGAGGAGATGGTTATGGAGGCCAGGGGCTTGCAGGAGGCGCACACGCGGGTGTGGGCGGTGTGGATTGACTACAGAGATAATCGCCTACCCTCTGAAGCACCATAGACAGTGATTGGCCACGCGCTCCTACCTCCCTTACCCTAACCTCCCCCTTCCCCCTTGTTCCTCCCTCCCCTTCCTAGTGTCTCCTTAGTTTCATATCTAATCTTTTCTTTATCACTATTCCTTTCTCGTTATTGCTGAAGGTCTGCAGGGGACAAGGTAGGCCGAGCCCGCTCCCGCCTGCATCAATCCTGCTCTGACGTGACCGGATGGTCTGCTGCTGAGAGGCCCACTGGACCCTCAGACTGGCCCCATGGGAGGACAGGAGCCTCCGGCTTAAAGGCTGGGCTGAGATTGTTATAGCCTACGGATTAGAGTACGGCTTGAGGCGCCGCGGTATGGAGCCGGGTCGGGCGGGAGGCCGTGGGGGGCGGGAGGGGGCGGTGGTTGATTTAGTTGCACGATGACTGTTTTGATGATAATAGTTAAACCTGCAGTCCGACATGCCTATGTTAGATTACCATTCTTGTCATTGTTATCTTGCTATGTCTTAAATGTACACTGTTAATCCTGAAAACTTGAATAAACTTATATTATACAATAATGGCGCCGCCTTCTCCCTCTATACAATAATGGCGCCTCCTCCTCCCTCTATACAATAATGGCGCCTCCTCCTCCCTCTATACAATAATGGCGCCTCCTCCTCCCTCTATACAATAATGGCGCCTCCTCCTCCCTCTATACAATAATGGCGCCGCCTCCTCCTCCCTCTATACAATAATGGCGCCGCCTCCTCCTCCCTCTATACAATAATGGCGCCGCCTCCTCCTCCCTCTATACAATAATGGCGCCTCCTCCTCCCTCTATACAATAATGGCGCCTCCTCCTCCCTCTATACAATAATGGCGCCTCCTCCTCCCTCTATACAATAATGGCGCCTCCTCGCTCTATACAATAATGGCGCCGCCTCCTCCTCCCTCTATACAATAATGGCGCCGCCTCCTCCTCCCTCTATACAATAATGGCGCCGCCTCCTCCCTCTATACAATAATGGCGCCGCCTCCTCCCTCTATACAATAATGGCGCCTCCTCCTCCCTCTATACAATAATGGCGCCTCCTCCTCCCTCTATACAATAATGGCGCCGCCTCCTCCCTCTATACAATAATGGCGCCTCCTCCTCCCTCTATACAATAATGGCGCCTCCTCCTCCCTCTATACAATAATGGCGCCTCCTCCTCCCTCTATACAATAATGGCGCCTCCTCCTCCCTCTATACAATAATGGCGCCGCCTCCTCCTCCCTCTATACAATAATGGCGCCGCCTCCTCCTCCCTCTATACAATAATGGCGCCGCCTCCTCCTCCCTCTATACAATAATGGCGCCGCCTCCTCCTCCCTCTATACAATAATGGCGCCGCCTCCTCCTCCCTCTATACAATAATGGCGCCGCCTCCTCCTCCCTCTATACAATAATGGCGCCGCCTCCTCCTCCCTCTATACAATAATGGCGCCGCCTCCTCCTCCCTCTATACAATAATGGCGCCGCCTCCTCCTCCCTCTATACAATAATGGCGCCGCCTCCTCCTCCCTCTATACAATAATGGCGCCGCCTCCTCCTCCCTCTATACAATAATGGCGCCGCCTCCTCCTCCCTCTATACAATAATGGCGCCGCCTCCTCCTCCCTCTATACAATAATGGCGCCGCCTCCTCCTCCCTCTATACAATAATGGCGCCGCCTCCTCCTCCCTCTATACAATAATGGCGCCGCCTCCTCCTCCCTCTATACAATAATGGCGCCGCCTCCTCCTCCCTCTATACAATAATGGCGCCGCCTCCTCCTCCCTCTATACAATAATGGCGCCGCCTCCTCCTCCCTCTATACAATAATGGCGCCGCCTCCTCCCTCTATACAATAATGGCGCCGCCTCCTCCCTCTATACAATAATGGCGCCGCCTCCTCCCTCTATACAATAATGGCGCCGCCTCCTCCCTCTATACAATAATGGCGCCTCCTCCTCCCTCTATACAATAATGGCGCCTCCTCCTCCCTCTATACAATAATGGCGCCGCCTTCTCCCTCTATACAATAATGGCGCCGCCTTCTCCCTCTATACAATAATGGCGCCGCCTTCTCCCTCTATACAATAATGGCGCCGCCTTCTCCCTCTATACAATAATGGCGCCTCCTCGCTCTATATAATAATGGCGCCTCCTCGCTCTATATAATAATGGCGCCTCCTCGCTCTATATAATAATGGCGTCTCCTCGCACTATATAATAATGGCGCCTCCTCGCTCTATATAATAATGGCGCCGCCTCGCTCTATATAATAATGGCGCCGCCTCCTCGCTCTATATAATAATGGCGCCGCCTCCTCGCTCTATATAATAATGGCGCCGCCTCCTCGCTCTATATAATGGCACTGCCTCGCTCTATATAATAATGGCGTCTCCTCGCTCTATATAATAATGGCGCCTCCTCGCTCTATATAATAATGGCGTCTTCTCGCTATATATAACAATGGCGTCTCCTCGCTCTATATAATAATGCCGCCTCCTCGCTCTATATAATAATGGCGCCGCCTCCTCGCTCTATATAATAATGGCGCCGCCTCCTCGCTCTATATAATAATGGCGCCGCCTCCTCGCTCTATATAATAATGGCGCCGCCTCCTCGCTCTATATAATAATGGCGCCGCCTCCTCGCTCTATATAATAATGGCGCCGCCTCCTCGCTCTATATAATAATGGCGCCGCCTCCTCGCTCTATATAATAATGGCGCCGCCTCCTCGCTCTATATAATAATGGCGTCTTCTCGCTCTACTATATAATAATGGCGCCGCCTCCTCGCTCTATATAATAATGGCGCCGCCTCCTCGCTCTATATAATGGCGCCTCCTCCTCGCTCTATATAATAATGGCGCCTCCTCGCTCTATATAATAATGGCGCCTCCTCGCTCTATATAATAATGGCGCCGCCTCCTCGCTCTATATAATAATGGCGCCGCCTCCTCGCTCTATATAATAATGGCGCCGCCTCCTCGCTCTATATAATAATGGCGCCTCCTCCTCGCTCTATATAATAATGGCGCCTCCTCGCTCTATATAATAATGGCGCCGCCAGCGACTTGCTCTCCATTCAGCGTTACTAAGCTGCTCTGATGTCACAGTGTGAGCTGCTGATTAGAGGAGAGCTGTACAAGCACGTGGGATAGTGGAGTTGTATTATCATACCTCCCAACTTTTGAAAGCAAGAAAGAGGGACAAATGTTGCCTTTTTGTTACCATTAAGCCACGCCCCTAGCCACGCCCCCTAGCCATGCCCATAAAGGGAAACACCACCTACAAATTACATATTGGTGATAATAAAACTGGCAAGCCCTCGCGCACACATGCATACAATAGTGTGATAGTGTGAGAAAAGGGAGAAAGACAAGAGAAAGGAGAAAATGGAGGAAGAAAGAGAGAGAGGGAAAAAGAAAGTAAGAGGAAAAAAAGGAGAAAGTTAGGAGGTTGGGAAAAAGAGTAAAGAAAGAAAAAGGAGAGAAAAAGAAGGTGAGAAAAAGAGAAAAGGAAAAATAAAAAGAAGGAAGTGAGTGAAGCAAGGAAGAGAGGGAAAACAGAAGTGGGGGAGGTAATGAAAAAAGAGAGAAAAAATGTATAGCAATAGTGAGTGAAAGAAAAGAGAAAGGGAGGAAGAGGAAGGAGGGAAAGAAAGAAAGGAGGGAGAGGGGGATAGAGAAAGAAATAAAGAGAGAGAGTAAAGAGACGGGAAGAAGACAGGATGAAAAGAGGAGAAGAGGAATGGAGTAATGGAGTAAGAAAAGAAACAGGGAGAGAACGAGAGAGATGGAAGTGAGAACTGAAGAAAGGGAGAGAGAGAAGAGCAAGGACAACAGATAAGAAAGAGGAAGGGCAGTGAAAGAACAAAAGGAAAAAAGAAGGCAGTATGGGAGTGAGGGAGAAGGAGTGAAAGGTGGAAAGGGAAGAATGTAAGGAAGAAAGGAAAGGTGAGAAAAAGAAAGGGAAGAAGGAAGGAATGGGAGAAGAAAAAAGAGAGGAAATGCAGAGAGGAGGGGAGAGAGGGAAGGATGAAAGTAAGGAGTGAGGGAAAGGATGAAGGAAAGAGAACAAAAGAGAAAGAGAAGGAAAGTTGAAAACGAGATAGAATAAAGCGTGGTGGAGAGAGAGAAAGAAAGGCAGAGAAGAAAAAAAGAGAAAAACACAGCGAGAAATGTGCGGAGGGGGAAAGATAAAGGAAGAGAAAAAGAATAAAGGAATGGACAAATAAAAGAAGCAAGATAGTTCAAAAAATTAAAGCAGGAAGAAAGAGAGAGATGGGGAAGGAAGGGGGAAAGAAAAAGAAGAACAGTGATAAAGTGAGAAAAGGACAGAGAATAGAAAGGAAACCCAGAATAGAAGTGAATGAGGCAGACTGGCCACAACTAATATATCATTCACTTGCCTTTTCTCTACTCTTGTGTCCTGCAAGTCTGACACCTCCAGGACACTGATGATCGCAGCGCGCGCGGGCGGGGGGGTCGGGAGAACAGCCTCACTCGGCAAGCCCCCTCCCCTGTGCAGTCTTCTGGAACTGACAGTCGGGGGAGGAGGGCAGAGATCAATCACTCCGACAGCCAAACATGATTTATAAGAAAGTCCCCGGCGGCTGGTGGGAGCGCTGCGGGAGCTCTGCTGCTTTTTGATTTTTACCTTATCTTCCCCCTCTCTCTCCAGCCATCCTATCTTCAGCACAGAGCCCGGGCACAGCGTAATGTGCCCCGCCCACTCCTCCATCATTGGCCCAGCCGTGATTGGGCCTCCACAAACCAGCTCTGCCTCTGCTGATGCCGGCGCACAGCAAGGTACTAACCGAAGCGCAGAGCCCAGGCACACCGCTCCACAGCGGGGGCGGTAGCCGGGACATTTCTTGAAGGGGCTGGACCACGGGACATGGGGGGCTTCCCGTGAAAGTCCCGGGCAAATCGGGACACTTGGGAGGTGTCTCGGGGGGGGTCACACAGTGGGGGGGCATCCCAAATCCTCGCTCTATAAGATAAGCCAACATGCATGCTGATACTCACCATCGCTATGTGTCACATGACTGTGAGCAGCCAATCACATAAAGCTCCCCCACCTGCCCGATAGGCGCTCTATAGCCACCATGGAGGTATCCCGGGGGGTGACACAGGGGCATCCCGCATTCAGGAATAACTATCCAGGCTGTATGATAAATTCTGCTATTTTCTTATCTGGAGATTAGAGCAAAACCCAGGCAGGCAGCATTAGACTCCGGGTCACCTGATAATCACTCCCCGGGGCATCCGAAATACCCACAGCACAGGGCGGCCACCAGGCCTCTCACAGCCTGTACTGCCCTGCTCTGGTTGTCATGGTGACGCCTCATAGTGGCGGGAACATTAGCCCCGCCCCTTCTCTCTATAATAATATATAACATAGAAATAACAGCCGCAGAGAGTTCCCGCTTACCTCTATCCTCAGCTCTGCCCGGAACCAGGATGGCCGCTCCTCTCGCTCCTATCCGGCCTACAGGAGAATGGCCGCTCCGCTCCTTCCTATCCGGGCTACAGGAAAATGGCCGCTCCTCTCGCTCACTATCCGGGCTACAGGAAAATGGCCGCTTCGCTCCCTCCTCTCCGGGCTACAGGAAAATGGCCGCTCCACTCCCTCCTATTCGGGCTACAGGAAAATGGCCGCTCCTCTCGCTCCTATTCGGGCTTCAGGAAAATGGCCGCTCCTCTCCGGGCTACAGGAAAATGGTCGCTTCGCTCCCTCCTATCCGGGCTACAGGAAAATGGCCGCTTCGCTCCCTCCTATCAGGGCTACAGGAAAATGGCCGCTTCGCTCACTCCTATCCGGGCTACAGGAAAATGGCCGCTTCGCTCCCTCCTATCCGGGCTACAGGAAAATGGCCGCTTCGCTCCCTCCTATCAGGGCTACAGGAAAATGGCCGCTTCGCTCTCTCCTATCCGGGCTACAGGAAAATGGCCGCTCCGCTCCCTCCTATCCGGGCTACAGGAAAATGGCCGCTCCTCTCGCTCCTATTCGGGCTTCAGGAAAATGGCCGCTCCTCTCGCTCCTATCCGGGCTACAGGAAAATGGCCGCTTCGCTCCCTCCTATCAGGGCTACAGGAAAATGGCCGCTCCGCTCCCTCCTATCCGGGCTACAGGAAAATGGCCGCTCCTCTCGCTCCTATTCGGGCTTCAGGAAAATGGCCGCTCCTCTCGCTCCTATCCGGGCTACAGGAAAATGGCCGCTTCGCTCCCTCCTATCAGGGCTACAGGAAAATGGCCGCTTCGCTCACTCCTATCCGGGCTACAGGAAAATGGTCGCTTCGCTCACTCCTATCCAGGTTACAGGTGGGGGCGGGATATGACGCACAAAGGGCCCAACAAGACCATGCTGCCCAGGGGCCCATATAAACCTGGCGCTGGTGTAGAGCACTAGAATGTTCGGGCTACACACACGTTCCCCTCCCCCTGCAGAGTATCCAGCTAAAAAGGTAAAAGTCACCCGCTACTGAAAAGTCCTCTGCCTCGCAAACAAACCACTCAAGAGCCCGGGAAATAACTGTTCTTCTTGCCAATTCGAGACTGGCTGGCTCCGCCTACTCCGGTCACATGGGCATGATGTCATCAGAGGTCATTTCACTGGCTAGGAATTAGCATCTACCCTCCCTCCTATCCGGGCTACAGGAAAATGGCCGCCACCATGTTGGTGTAGCCGCGGTCACCCGCTGCGGAGAGGTGTGGGGATGTTTCCTCTCATCATTATCACTGAGAGGGAGATGTGTATGAGTAAGAGAGAGATGGCGCCATTTTCCTCGCTGTTCCGGGTGACGGTGTAGAAACGTGTCCCTTTGCACAGGGCTGGCGGCGGCCATTTTTTCTGTAGCCCGGATAGGAGGGAGCGGAGCGGCCATCCTGGTTCCGGGCAGAGCTGGGGATAGAACTCTCTGCGGCCTGTTATTCTATATAATTATAGAGAGAAGGGGCGGGGCTAATGTTCCCGCCACAATGCTAGAGCCGCTTCTGAGGTGTCGCCATGACAACCAGGGCAGTACAGGCAGGATTCCATAGGACATACATAGTGCTGCACCGGTGACACAGGAATAAAGAGGAGCTAAAGCTTGGACACAGCTGATTGGATGAGAGGCTGCACATGTGACATAGGCCCCCCCCCCCCACTGTGTGAGATCCTCTGGGGTCACGTGACTCTCCCCCCCCCCCCCCCCCCCACTGTGTGAGATCCTCTGGGGTCATGTGACGCTCCCCACCCCACTGTGTGAGATCCTCTGGGGTCATGTGACGCTCCCGACCCCACTGTGTGAGATCCTCTGGGAACCCGGGATGTGCCGGGCGCTGTGTACACACTCATTCCTATGAATGGGGTCACCAGGGAGGTAAGTATATCCAGGGCTTCCCAAATCACACACAGGACGTCCAATCATAATAGGCCACACCTCCTCCCTATTAGGGGGCATCACAGGACCACACAGGTGCAGAGGAGCCCTATCACATGGGATGAAGGGAGGCGGCCATGTTTGCATAGTGTCGTATTCCTCTCCCATGGGGGATGGGCGGGGCCAGCATTTAGGAATACAATTATTTTATCTCTTATTAATACAATAACAATGTGAAAGTGGAGGTCGGGTGTCTGGGTAACGCCCCTCTGGTGCTGAGGCTGGGGGAGGGGCTACAAACCCCCCCTTACCTCACGCGGATATGGCGCCATACTTACCAGCATGTGCGGCTGTCACACACAGCGCCATCCATCCCCCTAATGGGCCGACAGGAGCGTGCACTGAGCGGGGGAAGCGGCGCTGTGTTTCCTCCACAAGATGGCGACGCCCAGGACCCGGAGCCCAGACAGTGCACATAGCGCCATCCATCCCCTAATGGACAGACAGGAGCACTGAGCGGGGGAAGCGGCTCTGTGTTTCCTCCACAAGATGGCGACGCCCAGGACCCAGAGCCCAGACAGTGCACATAGCGCCATCCATCCCCCTAATGGGCAGACAGGAGCGTGCACTGAGCGGGGGAAGCGGCTCTGTGTTTCCTCCACAAGATGGCGACGCCCAGGACCCGGAGTGCAGGAGAAACATCTCTGGACTACGGGCAAGATAAAGGGTTTATTTTTCTTCGTAACCATGTGTGTCTCGCCCCCATCTAAACCCTTTATGTGATGGCTGGGCCCCACACCCCATACAGTCTATAGCGACTGGGCCCAATGACCTATATGATGGGGGGCCCAGCCATTACACATGGGTTATGGAGGGACCGAGCCAGGAATTATTGACTATAACCTTTATGTGATGGCTGGACCCAGAGTTTTGGGATGTTTGAGCATGGCTGCTATAGGGCCCAAAAACTGGGATCAGTCATCACTAAAATGTTATGCTGCGCAAACCATACAGTCTATAGGGCATGCTGCTGTTGCTGCCAACCCCCCAATAAATGACTTGTATAATACAGAGAAAATGGGGGCGGGGCCATAACATGGGCCGCACCAAATTGGAGGAGCTACAAAAATGCTGCTGAGCCTCTCAATCCCTCCTGCCCAACAATTCAACACAAAAAAAGCCTAAAAATCCATCCGTTACCCGTCCAATACTCGCACTAAGGTCGTACTGCTCCGCACTTCTGGTCGGCATTGCTAGTCCATGTAGGGTGCGAATTGTGATGCAAGATTGTAAAGAAGAGGCAGGCTGGGGGCAGGAAGATGAATCATGGCATCATCTCTATATGATCATGTGAGTGAGCACCGTGCAGCTACTGTCTGGAGTAGGGTTCTAGCAGCACTCAGCAGCAGCATCATCATCGGCTGCCGGGGAGGGGGGTGCTCTAGCTGTGTGCAGCCACCACCTGGGGGATGCAGTTTTACAAACAAACAGCGCAATGTGCTGAAAAGCCATAGTGTTGCTTTTTAAAAACACACAGGGCTGCCATCATACACGTCAGAGCTGCCCCTGGGGCACCAGGGCTCAGTACACCGGTCCCCGGCCCTCCTACCCTGATGACAACCCTGGGACTGTAATCTTGCCAGACTGTGAATCGCATTCTGGGGAGGAAATGTTTTGCTGGGTCACAATGTCAGGGTGGCGATCATGGGGTCTCATAATGTCAGGGTGGCACCATGGAGTCTCACAATGTCAGGGAGGTGGCCATGGAGTCTCACAATGTCAGGGTGGCAGCCATGGAGTCTCACAATGTCAGGGTGGCACCATGGAGTCTCACAATGTCAGGGAGGTGGCCATGGAGTCTCACAATGTCAGGGTGGCACCATGGAGTCTCACAATGTCAGGGAGGTGGCCATGGAGTCTCACAATGTCAGGGAGGTGGCCATGGAGTCTCACAATGTCAGGGAGGTGGCCATGGAGTCTCACAATGTCAGGGTGGCGGCTATGGGGTCTCACAATATCAGGGTGGCGGCCATGGAGTCTCACAATGTCAGGGAGGTGGCCATGGAGTCTCACAATGTCAGGGAGGTGGCCATGGAGTCTCACAATGTCAGGGTGGCCATGGGGTCTCACAATGTCAGGAGGGTGGCCATGGGGTCTCTCAATGTCAGGGAGGTGGCCATGGAGTCTCACAATGTCAGGGTGGCGGCCATGGGGTCTCACAATATCAGGGTGGCGGCCATGGAGTCTCACAATGTCAGGGTGGCGGCCATGGAGTCTCACAATGTCAGGGTGGCGGCCATGGAGTCTCATAATGTCAAGGTGGCGGCCATTGGGTCTCACAATGTCAGGGTGGCGGCCATTGGGTCTCAGAATGTCAGGGAGGCGGCCATGGAGTCTCACAATGTCAGGGTGGCGGCCATGGAGTCTCACAATGTCAGGGTGGCGGCCATGGAGTCTCACAATGTCAGGGTGGCGGCCATGGAGTCTCACAATGTCAGGGTGGCGGCCATGGAGTCTCACAGTGTCTGGGAGGTGGCCAGAAGGGTTTTCTATGAATCGGGTGATAAAAGTGGGCGCCTTCTGGCGGCAGCTCTGAGGCGGGAGAGGGCCAAAACGTACATCCCCAAACTCCAGGATAGTGAGGGTAATATGAGGCACTCGGATAAAGTGATAGCCAGAATCTTTAGGCAATATTATGAGACCCTGTATAATATCCCGACTAGAGGTACTGGGGTGGGCGCGGATGAGTTGAGCCATTACATAGAGCAATCGGGCCTGCCCAAACTGCCCCGCGGAGTGTTGGAGGGGTTAGAGGACCCAATTACATCCGATGAACTTGCCAAGGCCCTGAGGCAGTCTGCCAACGGGAGGGCCCCGGGGCCGGATGGCCTCCACCTCCTGTACTATAAGACATTTGCGGAGGTTCTCGCACCAAAGATGCTGGAAACCTTTAACTCCCTGGCTTCGACGAACTCCCTCCCGGCAGACAGCCTCAGAGCACACATCTCGGTCATACCGAAGGAGGGCAAAGACCCCACATTGAGTGCGAGTTACAGACCAATTTCCCTTCTCAATGCGGACATTAAGTTATTTGCCAAAATACTAGCATCCCGTCTGGCACCACACTTACATCACATAATACATCTGGACCAAGTGGGTTTTATGCCACATCGAGAAGCCCGTGACAACACTGCTAAGGCCCTAAACCTCATACACAAAGCTCTCGGGACGAGCATGCCCACCCTACTCCTCAGTACCGATGCCGAAAAGGCCTTTGACAGGGTGCACTGGGACTTCATGTTCGGAGTACTTAGGCACATTGGCCTTGGGTCTAACATGCGTGCCTGGATCACAAGTCTCTACCAGCACCCCACTGCTTCAGTTAGAGTAAACGGCGTGATGTCTGAGCCTTTCGGCATCGGGAACGGGACGAGGCAGGGGTGCCCCCTTTCCCCACTAATTTTTATTCTAACACTGGAGCCCCTACTCTGTAGGGTAAGAAGAAACCCGAATATACAGGGGATCCCCCTCCCGTCAGGGCAATACAAGGCTGCAGCGTACGCAGACGATCTCCTCTTCTTTGTGACAGGCCCCGAGGTGTCCCTCCCTAATCTGGTCGAAGAACTGGAGAACTACAAGCGAGTTTCCAATTACAAAATAAACATGCAAAAATCGGAAGTTTTAAATATAAATCTCCCCCCAGAAAGGGAGGCTAACCTTAAGCGTTCCTTCCCTTTTAGATGGGCCAAAGAGCATATCACATACCTGGGCACAAAACTGGGTAGATCGTTAGGCGAGATTTTCTCATTGAACTTTCCCCCCTTGCTACGAGCATTCACCAAAGACACGGAAGCATGGGCCCTCAAAAAACTTTCATGGTTTGGCAGATGTAATGCCATTAAGATGAACCTATTACCGCGCCTGCTGTACTTGATACAAGCCCTCCCTATAGAAATACCAAATTCGTTCCTTAGGTAGTCTGGGGGCTCTTTTCTCGAAATTCATTTGGTTGGGCAAAAAACCTAGAATTAGTAGGAAGACGCTAATCAGGGTTAAGGAGGAGGGTGGCCTAGGCCTTCCCGACCCGGGAATGTATTACGCAGCTGCACACCTTAACAGGGTGATAGACTGGTGTAGGCACCCGCGACAGAAGCAGTGGGTGCAGATCGAGCAAAACAACGCATCCCTCCCCCTGAAATCTCTCCCATGGCTTCCTAAACAGGTCCTTAGCTCAGAACTTAAGCATCCAACCATTGGGGCCTCCCTCAAAGTATGTCAGAAGTACTTCCAGTTTAGAAACATCTCACCGACCCCCTCACCTATGTTCCCGATCCTGGGGAATCCTGAATTCCCACCGGGTACAAGAGGCAAGACTGCAGCGGAATGGGTGGAGAAGGGGGTGTGCAGAGCAAGACATTTTCAGAACAAGGGAGACCGGGGTTCCCTGGACGAGCTAGCACATTCGAAGGGGTTGCCGAGATGGGATGAGTGGCAAAGGATGCAGCTGAGCCACTTTCTCACGACCCTCAGACATCGTACCTCCCAATTAAGAGAACCCACCATCTTTGAGAGGCTCTGCGAGGAGGGGGACCCAATCAGGCACGTGCTCTCAACCACATACAAGCTACTCATTAGTCCACAAGAGCAGGCACCTCTTTCTTTCATCCTGAAATGGGAGAGGGACCTGGGGGTTACCTTTACACAGGGAGAAAGGGCTAAGATTGTGAATTTGGCTCATAAGACCTCTATTTGTACCAGATACAAGGAAAGTAACTATAAACTTCTGACGAGGTGGTACAGAGTACCGGCCCTGATCAACAAATGGTGCCCTACAGCGTCCCCATCATGCTGGCGCTGTGGCGGGGAGAGAGGGGACCTACTACACATCTTCTGGTCTTGCCCAGAGCTTGGAAGGTTTTGGTCGGGGGTAAGAAACACGATGCAAAGAATGACAGACGGGGAGCTACCAGACGACCCCGCCTTCTTCCTCCTCCACCACTCGGGGATGCCCACCAAGAGCTATCGGAAGTCGGTCCTGAGTCAAATGGTTAATGCCGCAAGAGCGTGTATCCCGTTGCATTGGAAGAAATCGACACCTCCAACGGTCTCACAGTGGCTGAGCAGAGTGGCGGAGATAGAAAGGTACGAAGGCCTTATCGCAGCCAGTAATGAATCCTCTGAGGCGCATTTCCGCAAGTGGTACAGTTGGGTGGAATTTACGGCCTCACAGGATTATAGAGATCTGCTGGAGGCAGACATCTAGACAATGTAGTCAGCACAAACTCCTTCCCCTCCCTCCTTCCCTATTACCTCTCTCTTTGTTATCACTCTCTCTGTTCTTCTGATTTTGTTCGATTATATGTGGTTCAGTAGAAGTATAGATGAGCTGTTGCGGGGCTGGTTACGTGGCTACGAAGTGATGGGGGGGTTCCCGGGGCGCCCCCGCGGAGCCCATGGGTGGAAAGGCCATGCCGGGCATTAGAGGGCGTTTGCCCGGCCCGTGTTGGGGGGCTGCAGTGGGGGTGACCGGGCGCTGCCTCCTGTCGCTTTAGGAAACTGTTCTAGAACCACCCCTCTGGAGTCAACAGACAAAAGCAGACTACATTGCATGAAACAAACCCTCGTGTGTAGTGTCTGTGCATTGCTTCACATTGTTTTGTTGTGGAATGTTTTATTTTTGTAACCTGAAAACAACATAAATAAAGAATATAAAATAAAAAAATGTGCATAGGGCTGGTATAGTGAGAGGATTGGAAGGCAGTGTCAGTGGTATCAGAGGAGGACACTTTAGTCTGTACATGTTATGTGCATAGGGCTGGTATAGTGAGGGGATTGGAAGGCAGTGTCAGTGGTATCAGAGGAGGACACTTTAGTCTGTACATGTTATGTGCATAGGGCTGGTATAGTGAGGGGATTGGAAGGCAGTGTCAGTGGTATCAGAGGAGGACACTTTAGTCTGTACATGTTATGTGCATAGGGCTGGTATAGTGAGGGGATTGGAAGGCAGTGTCAGTGGTATCAGAGGGGGACACTTTAGTCTGTACATGTTATGTGCATAGTGCTGGTATAGTGAGAGGATTGGAAGGCAGTGTCAGTGGTATCAGAGGAGGACACTTTAGTCTGTACATGTTATGTGCATAGTGCTGGTATAGTGAGAGGATTGGAAGGCAGTGTCAGTGGTATCAGAGGAGGACACTTTAGTCTGTACATGTTATGTGCATAGGGCTGGTATAGTGAGAGGATTGGAAGGCAGTGTCAGTGGTGGTATCAGAGGAGGACACTTTAGTCTGTACATGTTATGTGCATAGTGCTGGTATAGTGAGGGGGTTGGAAGGCAGTGTCAGTGGTATCAGAGGAGGACACTTTAGTCTGTACATGTTATGTGCATAGTGCTGGTATAGTGAGGGGATTGGAAGGCAGTGTCAGTGGTATCAGAGGAGGACACTTTAGTCTGTACATGTTATGTGCATAGTGCTGGTATAGTGAGAGGATTGGAAGGCAGTGTCAGTGGTGGTATCAGAGGAGGACACTTTAGTCTGTACATGTTATGTGCATAGTGCTGGTATAGTGAGGGGGTTGGAAGGCAGTGTCAGTGGTATCAGAGGAGGACACTTTAGTCTGTACATGTTATGTGCATAGGGCTGGTATAGTGAGGGGATTGGAAGGCAGTGTCAGTGGTATCAGAGGAGGACACTTTAGTCTGTACATGTTATGTGCATAGGGCTGGTATAGTGAGAGGATTGGAAGGCAGTGTCAGTGGTGGTATCAGAGGAGGACACTTTAGTCTGTACATGTTATGTGCATAGTGCTGGTATAGTGAGGGGGTTGGAAGGCAGTGTCAGTGGTATCAGAGGAGGACACTTTAGTCTGTACATGTTATGTGCATAGGGCTGGTATAGTGAGAGGATTGGAAGGCAGTGTCAGTGGTATCAGAGGAGGACACTTTAGTCTGTACATGTTATGTGCATAGGGCTGGTATAGTGAGGGGATTGGAAGGCAGTGTCAGTGGTATCAGAGGAGGACACTTTAGTCTGTACATGTTATGTGCATAGGGCTGGTATAGTGAAGGGATTGGAAGGCAGTGTCAGTGGTGGTATCAGAGGAGGACACTTTAGTCTGTACATGTTATGTGCATAGTGCTGGTATAGTGAGGGGGTTGGAAGGCAGTGTCAGTGGTATCAGAGGAGGACACTTTAGTCTGTACATGTTATGTGCATAGGGCTGGTATAGTGAGAGGATTGGAAGGCAGTGTCAGTGGTATCAGAGGAGGACACTTTAGTCTGTACATGTTATGTGCATAGGGCTGGTATAGTGAGGGGATTGGAAGGCAGTGTCAGTGGTATCAGAGGAGGACACTTTAGTCTGTACATGTTATGTGCATAGGGCTGGTATAGTGAAGGGATTGGAAGGCAGTGTCAGTGGTGGTATCAGAGGAGGACACTTTAGTCTGTACATGTTATGTGCATAGGGCTGGTATAGTGAGAGGATTGGAAGGCAGTGTCAGTGGTGGTATCAGAGGAGGACACTTTAGTCTGTGCATGTTATGTGCATAGGGCTGGTATAGTGAGAGGATTGGAAGGCAGTGTCAGTGGTGGTATCAGAGGAGGACACTTTAGTCTGTGCATGTTATGTGCATAGGGCTGGTATAGTGAGCGGATTGGAAGGCAGTGTCAGTGGTATCAGAGGGGGACACTTTAGTCTGTACATGTTATGTGCATAGTGCTGGTATAGTGAGAGGATTGGAAGTCAGTGTCAGTGGTATCAGAGGAGGACACTTTAGTCTGTACATGTTATGTGCATAGGGCTGGTATAGTGAAGGGATTGGAAGGCAGTGTCAGTGGTGGTATCAGAGGAGGACACTTTAGTCTGTACATGTTATGTGCATAGGGCTGGTATAGTGAGAGGATTGGAAGGCAGTGTCAGTGGTGGTATCAGAGGAGGACACTTTAGTCTGTGCATGTTATGTGCATAGGGCTGGTATAGTGAGAGGATTGGAAGGCAGTGTCAGTGGTGGTATCAGAGGAGGACACTTTAGTCTGTGCATGTTATGTGCATAGGGCTGGTATAGTGAGAGGATTGGAAGTCAGTGTCAGTGGTATCAGAGGAGGACACTTTAGTCTGTACATGTTATGTGCATAGTGCTGGTATAGTGAGAGGATTGGAAGTCAGTGTCAGTGGTATCAGAGGAGGACACTTTAGTCTGTACATGTTATGTGCATAGTGCTGGTATAGTGAGGGGATTGGAAGGCAGTGTCAGTGGTATCAGAGGAGGACACTTTAGTCTGTACATGTTATGTGCATAGTGCTGGTATAGTGAGGGGATTGGAAGGCAGTGTCAGTGGTATCAGAGGAGGACACTTTAGTCTGTACATGTTATGTGCATAGTGCTGGTATAGTGAGAGGATTGGAAGGCAGTGTCAGTGGTATCAGAGGAGGACACTTTAGTCTGTACATGTTATGTGCATAGTGCTGGTATAGTGAGGGGATTGGAAGGCAGTGTCAGTGGTATCAGAGGAGGACACTTTAGTCTGTACATGTTATGTGCATAGTGCTGGTATAGTGAGAGGATTGGAAGGCAGTGTCAGTGGTATCAGAGGGGGACACTTTAGTCTGTACATGTTATGTGCATAGGGCTGGTATAGTGAGAGGATTGGAAGGCAGTGTCAGTGGTATCAGAGGAGGACACTTTAGTCTGTACATGTTATGTGCATAGGGCTGGTATAGTGAGAGGATTGGAAGGCAGTGTCAGTGGTATCAGAGGGGGACACTTTAGTCTGTATATGTTATGTGCATAGGGCTGGTATAGTGAGAGGATTGGAAGGCAGTGTCAGTGGTATCAGAGGAGGACACTTTAGTCTGTACATGTTATGTGCATAGGGCTGGTATAGTGAGAGGATTGGAAGGCAGTGTCAGTGGTATCAGAGGGGGACACTTTAGTCTGTACATGTTATGTGCATAGGGCTGGTATAGTGAGAGGATTGGAAGGCAGTGTCAGTGGTATCAGAGGAGGACACTTTAGTCTGTACATGTTATGTGCATAGGGCTGGTATAGTGAGAGGATTGGAAGGCAGTGTCAGTGGTATCAGAGGGGGACACTTTAGTCTGTACATGTTATGTGCATAGTGCTGGTATAGTGAGAGGATTGGAAGGCAGTGTCAGTGGTATCAGAGGAGGACACTTTAGTCTGTACATGTTATGTGCATAGTGCTGGTATAGTGAGAGGATTGGAAGGCAGTGTCAGTGGTATCAGAGGAGGACACTTTAGTCTGTACATGTTATGTGCATAGGGCTGGTATAGTGAGGGGATTGGAAGGCAGTGTCAGTGGTATCAGAGGAGGACACTTTAGTCTGTACATGTTATGTGCATAGTGCTGGTATAGTGAGGGGATTGGAAGGCAGTGTCAGTGGTATCAGAGGAGGACACTTTAGTCTGTACATGTTATGTGCATAGTGCTGGTATAGTGAGGGGATTGGAAGGCAGTGTCAGTGGTGGTATCAGAGGAGGACACTTTAGTCTGTACATGTTATGTGCATAGGGCTGGTATAGTGAGGGGATTGGAAGGCAGTGTCAGTGGTATCAGAGGAGGACACTTTAGTCTGTACATGTTATGTGCATAGTGCTGGTATAGTGAGGGGATTGGAAGGCAGTGTCAGTGGTATCAGAGGAGGACACTTTAGTCTGTACATGTTATGTGCATAGTGCTGGTATAGTGAGGGGATTGGAAGGCAGTGTCAGTGGTATCAGAGGAGGACACTTTAGTCTGTACATGTTATGTGCATAGGGCTGGTATAGTGAGGGGATTGGAAGGCAGTGTCAGTGGTGGTATCAGAGGAGGACACTTTAGTCTGTACATGTTATGTGCATAGTGCTGGTATAGTGAGGGGATTGGAAGGCAGTGTCAGTGGTGGTATCAGAGGAGGACACTTTAGTCTGTACATGTTATGTGCATAGTGCTGGTATAGTGAGAGGATTGGAAGGCAGTGTCAGTGGTATCAGAGGAGGACACTTTAGTCTGTACATGTTATGTGCATAGGGCTGGTATAGTGAGGGGATTGGAAGGCAGTGTCAGTGGTATCAGAGGAGGACACTTTAGTCTGTACATGTTATGTGCATAGGGCTGGTATAGTGAGGGGATTGGAAGGCAGTGTCAGTGGTGGTATCAGAGGAGGACACTTTAGTCTGTACATGTTATGTGCATAGTGCTGGTATAGTGAGGGGATTGGAAGGCAGTGTCGGTGGTATCAGAGGAGGACACTTTAGTCTGTACATGTTATGTGCATAGGGCTGGTATAGTGAGAGGATTGGAAGGCAGTGTCAGTGGTATCAGAGGAGGACACTTTAGTCTGTACATGTTATGTGCATAGTGCTGGTATAGTGAGGGGATTGGAAGGCAGTGTCAGTGGTATCAGAGGAGGACACTTTAGTATGTACATGTTATGTGCATAGGGCTGGTATAGTGAGAGGATTGGAAGGCAGTGTCAGTGGTGGTATCAGAGGAGGACACTTTAGTCTGTACATGTTATGTGCATAGTGCTGGTATAGTGAGAGGATTGGAAGGCAGTGTCAGTGGTATCAGAGGAGGACACTTTAGTCTGTACATGTTATGTGCATAGGGCTGGTATAGTGAGAGGATTGGAAGGCAGTGTCAGTGGTATCAGAGGAGGACACTTTAGTCTGTACATGTTATGTGCATAGGGCTGGTATAGTGAGCGGATTGGAAGGCAGTGTCAGTGGTATCAGAGGAGGACACTTTAGTCTGTACATGTTATGTGCATAGTGCTGGTATAGTGAGGGGATTGGAAGGCAGTGTCAGTGGTGGTATCAGAGGAGGACACTTTAGTCTGTACATGTTATGTGCATAGGGCTGGTATAGTGAGAGGATTGGAAGGCAGTGTCAGTGGTGGTATCAGAGGAGGACACTTTAGTCTGTACATGTTATGTGCATAGGGCTGGTATAGTGAGAGGATTGGAAGGCAGTGTCAGTGGTGGTATCAGAGGAGGACACTTTAGTCTGTACATGTTATGTGCATAGTGCTGGTATAGTGAGGGGATTGGAAGGCAGTGTCAGTGGTATCAGAGGAGGACACTTTATTCTGTACATGTTATGTGCATAGGGCTGGTATAGTGAGAGGATTGGAAGGCAGTGTCAGTGGTATCAGAGGAGGACACTTTAGTCTGTACATGTTATGTGCATAGTGCTGGTATAGTGAGGGGATTGGAAGGCAGTGTCAGTGGTATCAGAGGAGGACACTTTAGTCTGTGCATGTTATGTGCATAGTGCTGGTATAGTGAGGGGATTGGAAGGCAGTGTCAGTGGTATCAGAGGAGGACACTTTAGTCTGTACATGTTATGTGCATAGTGCTGGTATAGTGAGAGGATTGGAAGGCAGTGTCAGTGGTATCAGAGGGGGACACTTTAGTCTGTACATGTTATGTGCATAGTGCTGGTATAGTGAGGGGATTGGAGGGCAGTGTCAGTGGTATCAGAGGAGGACACTTTAGTCTGTACATGTTATGTGCATAGTGCTGGTATAGTGAGAGGATTGGAAGGCAGTGTCAGTGGTATCAGAGGAGGACACTTTAGTCTGTGCATGTTATGTGCATAGGGCTGGTATAGTGAGGGGATTGGAAGGCAGTGTCATTGGTATCAGAGGAGGACACTTTAGTCTGTACATGTTATGTGCATAGTGGTGGTATAGTGAGAGGATTGGAAGGCAGTGTCAGTGGTATCAGAGGAGGACAGGTTAGTCTGTACATGTTATGTGCATAGTGCTGGTATAGTGAGAGGATTGGAAGGCAGTGTCAGTGGTATCAGAGGAGGACACTTTAGTCTGTGCATGTTATGTGCATAGTGCTGGTATAGTGAGGGGATTGGAAGGCAGTGTCAGTGGTGGTATCAGAGGAGGACACTTTAGTCTGTACATGTTATGTGCATAGGGCTGGTATAGTGAGAGGATTGGAAGGCAGTGTCATTGGTATCAGAGGAGGACACTTTAGTCTGTACATGTTATGTGCATAGTGCTGGTATAGTGAGAGGATTGGAAGGCAGTGTCATTGGTATCAGAGGAGGACACTTTAGTCTGTACATGTTATGTGCATAGGGCTGGTATAGTGAGAGGATTGGAAGGCAGTGTCATTGGTATCAGAGGAGGACACTTTAGTCTGTACATGTTATGTGCATAGGGCTGGTATAGTGAGAGGATTGGAAGGCAGTGTCATTGGTATCAGAGGAGGACACTTTAGTCTGTACATGTTATGTGCATAGGGCTGGTATAGTGAGAGGATTGGAAGGCAGTGTCATTGGTATCAGAGGAGGACACTTTAGTCTGTACATGTTATGTGCATAGTGCTGGTATAGTGAGGGGATTGGAAGGCAGTGTCAGTGGTATCAGAGGAGGACACTTTAGTCTGTACATGTTATGTGCATAGGGCTGGTATAGTGAGAGGATTGGAAGGCAGTGTCAGTGGTATCAGAGGAGGACACTTTAGTCTGTACATGTTATGTGCATAGGGCTGGTATAGTGAGAGGATTGGAAGGCAGTGTCAGTGGTATCAGAGGAGGACACTTTAGTCTGTACATGTTATGTGCATAGGGCTGGTATAGTGAGAGGATTGGAAGGCAGTGTCAGTGGTATCAGAGGAGGACACTTTAGTCTGTACATGTTATGTGCATAGGGCTGGTATAGTGAGGGGATTGGAAGGCAGTGTCAGTGGTATCAGAGGAGGACACTTTAGTCTGTACATGTTATGTGCATAGGGCTGGTATAGTGAGAGGATTGGAAGGCAGTGTCAGTGGTATCAGAGGAGGACACTTTAGTCTGTACATGTTATGTGCATAGGGCTGGTATAGTGAGAGGATTGGAAGGCAGTGTCAGTGGTATCAGAGGAGGACACTTTAGTCTGTACATGTTATGTGCATAGGGCTGGTATAGTGAGAGGATTGGAAGGCAGTGTCAGTGGTATCAGAGGAGGACACTTTAGTCTGTACATGTTATGTGCATAGGGCTGGTATAGTGAGGGGATTGGAAGGCAGTGTCAGTGGTATCAGAGGAGGACACTTTAGTCTGTACATGTTATGTGCATAGGGCTGGTATAGTGAGGGGATTGGAATATATGTACAAAACAGCTGAGGTGTAAATAAGCAAAAGCATCAATTCCTGATAAAGTATCAGAAGGTAACAATCAAGTAATAGAGGTAAATATAATGAATAACATGTGATATATAAACAGATGCAGCATGAATAGATTTAGGTCTGCATGAAGTGTAAATGTCTCTGGGTTCCCTTTAGACGTGTGGTGGAGAGGATCGCTGCTCGGGACGTTTCGGGGCATTGTCTGCTACTTCATCAGGAGAGGGGGGAAACCTCGGGCCACCAACTCCTTCTACATTTCTGCTTTCACATTTTATTTTGGCGTGCTTAAATCATTTAACATCAGCTAAGTTTTCCTTCCAGATGCATTGGATGAGCATTACAAGGTGGCTGAAGCATAATCATCTCCGGTGTCTATATGTTTGGGCCAGAGACACTGATAAATGATGAGTGTGATGATCTGCAGGGTACGAGCTCCCACCCATCATTGTGTGAGTGAGTGGGTGTGGTCAGAGGACAGTTATACAGCACAGGACTGGCCCATCCCCTCCCTTCTGTCCTTACACTGTACATACTGTCCCTTCCCCCATAGGACAGCTGTCTGTGTGAGGACCCGCCTACAGAGGGGAGGAGCCTTGTTACAGATAGAAGTAAGGGTGCGGCACAGACAGGAGAGTGACTGGAGGAAGGGGGAGGCTGCCAGGCAATGGGGGGCGCAATGCAATGCTTCCAGTATTTGCAGCACCAAGGAGCCAATAAGCACTACGCAGGGCTGGTAGCTGGGCCCCTCTTTACAACTGGGTCCCATACAGGGGTCCTGCTTTTACTGCTCCAATGGCGGCCAGGGGGCAGATAACTCAGCCACAAGGAGGCTGGATTCCTTCCACACTAATGTGGTCCCCGACCTAGAAACCTGATTGGCTGAGGACAGGAGGCCATCTTATGCCTCTGCCCTCCATATAATGCTGGAGGTAAATTGTCAGGGGAATTGTGCTAAACCCGTGAGTTATAAGATACCCGGCGCCCCCGCACCGACAGGAACCTCTAATACTGGATAAGAAATTATTTCCGTCTCTTCTCCAGGTTTATTTCATAATATTCCAGCAATTACGGGTCTGATTTATTTCCTGTTTCTTCCCTGTAAATGTTTTCTATACTTTGCTGCTTATTAATTCTAAAAGTAAAAGGGCCGCAGCCCTGCGGAAATCCAATGTACATGTGACCTGAACCCGCAGATGTCCTACAGGAAGTGCTGGGTGACATCATCAGTGTGACGTCAGCAGCATCTATAGAAATAGATTTACTGAGGAAATCAGAGACGTGTTCAATATTTATTCCACTCGCTGTGTATATCGTTGCTCTTGTAGCTTGTGGACTTTTTCATTTTCCCTCATGTCTGAGGCGTCATCAGCTCTTCTGTCATTCCGATCCATTTTCATATTACAGAAAAGAGTGTCAATCATTATTTCCCTTCATTCCTCCTCCTCGCTGTCTTCCTCCTCGCTGTCTTCCTCCTCAATGTCTTTCTTTCCTGCCGCCATAAATCCTGCTCTTATCACAAAGAAGCCTAAAGATAAAGAGAAGCCAGAGATTATTATTGGGAGAGTTTGCAGAATGTTCTGTGTGAAATCCATGTGACGACATTTTACAGACGACTTAAAGTCATTGTCCAGACAGTAAAATAAAACACAGAACCTCACCTGCACCTGTGATGTGACCATGTGACCTGTGTTGGGGCATTTTTGCAGGTGTGATACATTTTACAATGGAGGGAGGATATATTTAATCTGGGATAACTGCCCCCTATAGGCATTAAAGTGATACTACAGGCGAGCGCCTGATTGTTGTCCCAACGTCTCGGGCTACACGTTGCTCTGTCCTAAACTTCGATCTGTTTCCAGAAAGTTCCTGCAGTTTCTAAGTTATCAGAAAAGTATTAAAGCTTTGGAGATTCAGAGAATAAATTATCAGAAACAGTGGGTGTGGCAACAGCAATGTGATGTAAGCACACTGTGATGAGTGTGAGAGGAGGGCGGGGTTTCCGAGCTGCAGAGAGAGGCAGCCAATTAGGACATCTGGGAGTGGGGAGTGTTTCTATTCTGAGGCTGACTGCCGGATGAGATCAGTGGGGACTGAAAGCTGAATGAGGAAGTGATTTTTCTCACTAAGGAAACAGACAGAGGAGGAAGCGCAGTGCTGCAGCCACTCAGGGAAAGGTTTCACCTTTTGATGCATTTAAGTAATTTACAGGAATCCTTCGCCGGGTTCTCAATGCAACTCGCGGCGTGAATTCCGAGATTTATTTCATTCGTGCAGAAGGAGGCGAGAATTCATGATGAGAATTCCCACTTCCATGCGAGAATTTACAACTCGCATGATAATGAATCGCTGTCACTGATCTGCTGGTGAGAGAAACTACTTATCTCCCATAAAAAACTTGGTGGGAAGAAATGATTGGCTGAATGAGGAGAGGGGAATAAATGGCGGGAATGGCGCAGGCGAGATCGTGGCGGCTAAAATAATTATCCCACATAACACACAATGTCATACAAATACTGTCACGTGATTGGACGGCTCCTGCGCTACTTCTAATAAATGCCCCATCGCAGGTAACAGGGGGTTTCTGGCTGCAGCAAATAAATAGCGCCCCGATCATTTCCTCTCACTGATGAGAGATCTCTGGAAGTGGCACAGGGGCCCAGCGGAGCTTTACACAGCACAATGGAGGATGATGATTGGCTGGCTGCACTGGGGAACCAGTCCTGTACTTACTGTATATGTTGTACTCACCTCTCTGATCACTGTGGAGCACAAATCCGGGGGGCGGGGTTATTTATATACCCAGTGGGAAGGAAAATCCCTGCACTGCGATTGGCTGCTCCCTGAGCCAAGCTCTTCTTCTACACAAAGCATTGCATGATGGGTAGAAGCACCTACACCTATCTGCAGTATTATAATAGTGATAAGCCTTATCCAGCACAGGATGGCTCCAGAGACAGGCAGTTAGAGTTCAGCAGTCCTCCCATGCAAAACCCCTCAGCCTGGATATTTCTTCTCTATCATCAAAAGAGAAAACAACCCCGAGGGGTATTTATTCTCTCACATACCCCCCTCCCCCTCCCCCTCCTCCTCCCCCTCCTCCGGCCACTCACTCCAGATACTGGATTATTCTCCCTTTCAGGTCTCTCTGGACTTGCTACGCTCTGGACTTGCTACGCTCTGGACTTGCTACGCTCTGGACCTGCTACGCTCTGGACCTGCTACGCTCTGGACCTGCTACGCTCTGGACTTGCTACGCTCTGGACCTGCTACGCTCTGGACCTGCTACGCTCTGGACCTGCTACGCTCTGGACCTGCTACGCTCTGGACCTGCTACGCTCTGGACCTGCTACGCTTTGGACCTGCCACGCTGTGGACTTGCCACGCTCTGGACTTGCTACGCTCTGGACCTGCTACGCTCTGGACCTGCTACGCTCTGGACCTGCTACGCTCTGGACCTGCTACGCTCTGGACCTGCTACGCTCTGGACCTGCTACGCTCTGGACCTGCTACGCTCTGGACCTGCTACGCTCTGGACCTGCTAGGCTCTGGACCTGCTACGCTCTGGACCTGCTACGCTCTGGACCTGCTACGCTCTGGACCTGCTACGCTCTGGACTTGCTACGCTCTGGACCTGCTACGCTCTGGACCTGCTAGGCTCTGGACCTGCTACGCTCTGGACTTGCTACGCTCTGGACTTGCTACGCTCTGGACCTGCTACGCTCTGGACCTGCTACGCTCTGGACCTGCTACGCTCTGGACCTGCTACGCTCTGGACCTGCTACGCTCTGGATCTGCTACGCTCTGGATCTGCTACGCTCTGGACCTGCTACGCTCTGGACTTGCTACGCTCTGGACCTGCTACGCTCTGGACCTGCTACGCTCTGGACTTGCCACGCTCTGGTCCTGCCACGCTCTGGACCTGCCACGCTCTGGACTTGCCACGCTCTGGACTTGCTACGCTCTGGACTTGCTACGCTCTGGACTTGCCACGCTCTGGACTTGCCACGCTCTGGACCTGCCACGCTCTGGACTTGCCACGCTCTGGACTTGCCACGCTCTGGACTTGCCACGCTCTGGACTTGCCACGCTCTGGACTTGCCACGCTCTGGACTTGCTACGCTTTGGACCTGCCACGCTGTGGACTTGCCACGCTCTGGACCTGCTACGCTCTGGACCTGCTACGCTCTTGACTTGCTACGCTCTGGACTTGCTACGCTCTGGACCTGCTACGCTCTGGACCTGCTACGCTCTGGACCTGCTACGCTCTGGACCTGCTACGCTCTGGACCTGCTAGGCTCTGGACCTGCTAGGCTCTGGACCTGCTACGCTCTGGACCTGCTACGCTCTGGACCTGCTACGCTCTGGACCTGCTACGCTCTGGACCTGCTACGCTCTGGACTTGCTACGCTCTGGACTTGCTACGCTCTGGACCTGCTACGCTCTGGACCTGCTACGCTCTGGACCTGCTACGCTCTGGACCTGCTACGCTCTGGACCTGCTACGCTCTGGACCTGCTAGGCTCTGGACCTGCTAGGCTCTGGACCTGCTAGGCTCTGGACCTGCTAGGCTCTGGACCTGCAACGCTCTGGACCTGCAACGCTCTGGACCTGCTACGCTCTGGACCTGCTACGCTCTGGATCTGCTACGCTCTGGATCTGCTACGCTCTGGACCTGCCACGCTCTGGACTTGCCACGCTCTGGACCTGCCACGCTCTGGACCTGCCACGCTCTGGACCTGCCACGCTCTGGACCTGCCACGCTCTGGACCTGCCACGCTCTGGACTTGCCACGCTCTGGACTTGCCACGCTCTGGACTTGCCACGCTCTGGACTTGCCACGCTCTGGACCTGCTACGCTCTGGACCTGCTACGCTCTGGACCTGCCACGCTCTGGACCTGCCACGCTCTGGACTTGCCACGCTCTGGACTTGCCACGCTCTGGACTTGCCACGCTCTGGACCTGCCACGCTCTGGACCTGCCACGCTCTGGACCTGCTACGCTCTGGACCTGCTACGCTCTGGACCTGCTACGCTCTGGACCTGCTACGCTCTGGACCTGCTACGCTCTGGACCTGCTACGCTCTGGACCTGCTACGCTCTGGACTTGCTACGCTCTGGACTTGCTACGCTCTGGACTTGCTACGCTCTGGACTTGCTACGCTCTGGACTTGCTACGCTCTGGACTTGCTACGCTCTGGACCTCCTACGCTCTGGACTTGCTACGCTCTGGACCTGCTACGCTCTGGACCTGCTACGCTCTGGACCTGCTACGCTCTGGACCTGCTACGCTCTGGACCTGCTACGCTCTGAACTTGCTACGCTCTGGACCTGCTACGCTCTGGACCTGCTACGCTCTGGACCTGCTACGCTCTGGACCTGCTACGCTCTGGACATGCTACGCTCTGGACCTGCTACGCTCTGGACCTGCTACGCTCTGGACCTGCTACGCTCTGAACTTGCTACGCTCTGGACCTGCTACGCTCTGGACCTGCTACGCTCTGGACCTGCTACGCTCTGGACTTGCTACGCTCTGGACTTGCTACGCTCTGGATCTGCCACGCTCTGGACCTGCCACGCTCTGGACTTGCCACGCTCTGGACCTGCTACGCTCTGGACCTGCTACGCTCTGGACCTGCTACGCTCTGGACCTGCTACGCTCTGGACCTGCTACGCTCTGAACTTGCTACGCTCTGGACCTGCTACGCTCTGGACCTGCTACGCTCTGGACCTGCTACGCTCTGGACCTGCTACGCTCTGGACTTGCTACGCTCTGGACTTGCTACGCTCTGGACCTGCCACGCTCTGGACCTGCCACGCTCTGGACTTGCCACGCTCTGGACTTGCTACGCTCTGGACCTGCTACGCTCTGGACTTGCTACGCTCTGGACTTGCTACGCTCTGGACTTGCTACGCTCTGGACTTGCTACGCTCTGGACTTGCTACGCTCTGGACCTCCTACGCTCTGGACTTGCTACGCTCTGGACTTGCTACGCTCTGGACCTCCTACGCTCTGGACTTGCTACGCTCTGGACCTGCTACGCTCTGGACCTGCTACGCTCTGGACCTGCTACGCTCTGGACCTGCTACGCTCTGGACCTGCTACGCTCTGGACTTGCTACGCTCTGGACCTGCTACGCTCTGGACCTGCTACGCTCTGGACATGCTACGCTCTTGACCTGCTTCGCTCTGGACCTGCTACGCTCTGGACCTACTACGCTCTGGACCTGCTACGCTCTGAACTTGCTACGCTCTGGACCTGCTACGCTCTGGACTTGCTACGCTCTGGACCTGCTACGCTCTGGACCTGCTACGCTCTGGACCTGCTACGCTCTGAACTTGCTACGCTCTGGACCTGCTACGCTCTGGACTTGCTACGCTCTGGACCTGCTACGCTCTGGACCTGCTACGCTCTGGACTTGCTACGCTCTGGACCTGCTACGCTCTGGACCTGCTACGCTCTGGACCTGCTACGCTCTGGACCTGCTACGCTCTGAACTTGCTACGCTCTGGACCTGCTACGCTCTGGACCTGCTACGCTCTGGACTTGCTACGCTCTGGACCTGCTACGCTCTGGACTTGCTACGCTCTGGACCTGCTACGCTCTGGACCTGCTACGCTCTGGACTTGCTACGCTCTGGACCTGCTACGCTCTGGACCTGCTACGCTCTGGACTTGCTACGCTCTGGACCTGCTACGCTCTGGACCTGCTACGCTCTGAACTTGCTACGCTCTGGACCTGCTACGCTCTGGACTTGCTACGCTCTGGACCTGCTACGCTCTGGACCTGCTACGCTCTGGACCTGCTACGCTCTGGACCTGCTACGCTCTGGACCTGCTACGCTCTGGACCTGCTACGCTCTGGACCTGCTACGCTCTGGACCTGCTACGCTCTGGACCTGCTACGCTCTGGACCTGCTACGCTCTGGACCTGCTACGCTCTGGACTTGCTACGCTCTGGACTTGCTACGCTCTGGACTTGCTACGCTCTGGACCTGCTACGCTCTGGACCTGCTACGCTCTGGACTTGCTACGCTCTGGACCTGCTACGCTCTGGACCTGCTACGCTCTGGACTTGCTACGCTCTGGACTTGCTACGCTCTGGACTAGCTACGCTCTGGACTTGCTACGCTCTGGACTTGCTATGTCACATATAATAGGTGGTCCAGCCCCTCGTTACCGCGTTCCATTCAGGCTCGGATGGAGGTAAGTGAACATGATAAGATCTGCCTCATGCCCTTCAGAAACTTGCTGATAGCGACACTCCGAAGCCTGTGACACCCCGAAGCCTGTGACACCCCGAAGCCTGTGACACTCCGAAGCCTGTGACACCCCGAAGCCTGTGACACTCCGAAGCCTGTGACACTCCGAAGCCTGTGACACCCCGAAGCCTGTGACACCCCGATGCCTGCGACACCCCGATGCCTGCGACACCCGGAAGCCTGCGACACCCCGAAGCCTGTGACACTCCGAAGCCTGTGACACTCCGAAGCCTGTGACACCCCGATGCCTGCGACACCCCGATGCCTGCGACACCCGGATGCCTGTGACACCCCGATGCCTGCGACACCCCGATGCCTGTGACACCCCGATGCCTGTGACACCCGGAAGCCTGTGACACTCCGATGTCTGTGACACCCCGATGCCTGCGACACCCCGATGCCTGTGACACCCGGAAGCCTGCGACACCCCGATGCCTGCGACACCCCGATGCCTGCGACACCCGGAAGCCTGCGACACCCGGAAGCCTGCGACACCCGGAAGCCTGTGACACCCGGAAGCCTGTGACACCCCGAAGCCTGTGACACCCCGATGCCTGTGACACCCGGTAGCCTGTGACACTCCGATGTCTGTGACACCCCGATGCCTGCGACACCCCGATGCCTGCGACACCCCGAAGCCTGCGACACCCCGAAGCCTGCGACACCCCGAAGCCTGCGACACCCGGAAGCCTGTGACACCCGGAAGCCTGTGACACCCCGATGCCTGTGACACCCCGAAGCCTGTGACACCCCGAAGCCTGTGACACCCCGAAGCCTGTGACACCCCGATGCCTGTGACACCCCGATGCCTGTGACACCCCGATGCCTGTGACATCCCGAAGCCTGTGACACCCCGAAGCCTGTGACACCCCGAAGCCTGTGACACCCCGATGCCTGTGACACCCCGAAGCCTGTGACACCCCGAAGCCTGTGACACCCCGATGCCTGTGACACCCCAAAGCCTGTGACACCCCGATGCCTGTGACACCCCGAAGCCTGTGACACCCCGAAGCTTGTGACACCCCGAAGCCTGTGACACCCCGATGCCTGTGACACCCCGATGCCTGTGACACCCCGATGCCTGTGACACTCCGAAGCCTGTGACACCCCGAAGCCTGTGACACCCCGAAGCCTGTGACACCCCGATGCCTGTGACACCCCGAAGCCTGTGACACCCCGATGCCTGTGACACCCCGAAGCCTGTGACACCCCGAAGCCTGTGACACCCCGAAGCTTGTGACACCCCGAAGCTTGTGACACCCCGAAGCTTGTGACACCCCGATGCCTGTGACATCCCGAAGCCTGTGACACCCCGATGCCTGTGACACCCCGAAGCCTGTGACACCCCGAAGCTTGTGACACCCCGAAGCCTGTGACACCCCGATGCCTGTGACACCCCGAAGCCTGTGACACCCCGATGCCTGTGACACTCCGAAGCCTGTGACACCCCGAAGCCTGTGACACCCCGATGCCTGTGACACCCCGAAGCCTGTGACACCCCGAAGCCTGTGACACCCCGAAGCCTGTGACACCCCGAAGCTTGTGACACCCCGAAGCCTGTGACACCCCGAAGCCTGTGACACCCCGATGCCTGTGACACTCCGAAGCCTGTGACACCCCGATGCCTGTGACACCCCGAAGCCTGTGACACCCCGATGCCTGTGACACCCCGAAGCCTGTGACACCCCGAAGCCTGTGACACCCCGAAGCCTGTGACACCCCGAAGCTTGTGACACCCCGAAGCCTGTGACACCCCGAAGCCTGTGACACCCCGAAGCCTGTGACACCCCGAAGCTTGTGACACCCCGAAGCCTGTGACACCCCGAAGCCTGTGACACCCCGATGCCTGTGACACTCCGAAGCCTGTGACACCCCGATGCCTGTGACACCCCGAAGCCTGTGACACCCCGATGCCTGTGACACCCCGAAGCCTGTGACACCCCGAAGCCTGTGACACCCCGAAGCCTGTGACACCCCGAAGCTTGTGACACCCCGAAGCCTGTGACACCCCGAAGCCTGTGACACCCCGATGCCTGTGACACTCCGAAGCCTGTGACACCCCGATGCCTGTGACACCCCGAAGCCTGTGACACCCCGATGCCTGTGACACCCCGATGCCTGTGACACTCCGAAGCCTGTGACACCCCGATGCCTGTGACACCCCGAAGCCTGTGACACCCCGAAGCCTGTGACACCCCAATGCCTGTGACACTCCGATGCCTGTGACACCCCGAAGCCTGTGACACCCCGATGCCTGTGACACCCCGATGCCTGTGACACCCCGACTGCTGGGGGCCCCCAGACACTGAAAGGAACCAGTAACTGCCAGGAATTGCCCCGTACATGGAATGGCGAGAGGGGGGGAAGCTTCTGGGCCAAGTCTAGTAATGTCGCCCTATTTAGCCTAGTTACCCCAGAAAGTGCCCGCGGCACAGGTTAGCCCTGGATTCTCTGAGGAATATTTCCCTGAATGATGTCATACTGCTCACAAACAGAATAAAAAGGCTCCATGATGGAAGCTTCACCTGCTGCAGCCAACTGGAAGAAACTTCCCTCATGTGTTCAGCCAATCACAGTCACTGGAATCAGCCAATCACAGTCACTGGAATCAGCCAATCGCAGTCACTGGAATCGGCCAATCGCAGTCACTGGAATCGGCCAATCGCAGTCACTGGAATCGGCCAATCGCAGTCACTGGAATCGGCCAATCGCAGTCACTGGAATCGGCCAATCGCAGTCACTGGAATCGGCCAATCGCAGTCACTGGAATCGGCCAATCACAGTCACTGGAATCGGCCAATCACAGTCACTGGAATCGGCCAATCACAGTCACTGGAATCAGCATTTTACCGCTGTCACAAATAACTGGAAGAGACAGGAAAATGTAGACGTTATAGTTTTCTGAATCGCTTGGAAATTTTCCTTCTTTATGAGAATGACATTTTCACCTTTAATGACTCGCCCCCAAAGTGCGGTAACTTCTGCCATTGTTGTGTAACTATATGTCTGCAGTGATATATATGATGTATATATTATTACATGAAGAAGGTGGAGCCGCACAGAGGGCCTGAATCCTCCTGGGCGGCCATCTTGCCTGAATCTCTATCACACACATGTGGCCCCTGACCTGCTGTGAGGTGTAAAGGTGAGTAAATAGGCTCACAGTAGGGATGGGGGCGATTGCATGGAGCATGATATAGGAGGGATGAAGCATTGGCAAATAGAGGCGGCAGCGGTGGCTTGGAGGAAGGAGGTGACATTGATTACACTGAAATGTTTGTGTGTAATAATTGGATGCTTAGCATTGGTGGGAGCTTAGATTGGGTGAGTATTGGGGATCATGGGTAATGGGGAGGGGCTATAAATACAAGAGAGATAAGCCAATCAGCATGTGTATTGCTGGCATGTGGAGATTGTTACATATAGATATAGGGGGAGGGGAAGGACATATGAGTCTGTGGAGACCCAGGAGGATCCAGATTGTTCTAATGAAATAATTGTGATCCTAGTCATTGTGGCCTGTGACCGGCTCCCAAATCATTTAAGTGGCCGCCGCTCGTCAAAAGGGATCACAATACCTAACGGCAGGGGCGGACTGGCCATAGGGAGACCCGGGACAATGCCCGGTGGGCTGCACTGCTCTGGGGCCAGTTATGCTGCTTGTAACAAACACATTTATCTCTGCCCCCTTAGTCTCCCTCTCACCCCCACTGTACCCACAAACCAAGGAACCCCAACCCACTGTACCCACAAACCAAGGAACCCCAACCCCTGTACCCACAAACCAAGGAACCCCAACCCCCTGTACTCACCCCCCAATGCTATAGCCCCAGCATCATGGTTGGGGGCCTCAGCAGGGACATCTAGGGCCGGCCAGGGGCAGGTAAAGTCCAGGGCTGGTTTTTGGCCCCAGTCCTCCTCTGCTTATCAGTGTTACAGCAGAATTCTCACCTCAGCCTTGGCATGGCGCTGTGTCTCTCTCTGACGCTCTCATGAAGAATTCTCTCGTCCAGTTTAGGATTCTGTCCCAGGTCCAGTGAGGTCAGAGATGTGTTTGTGGTGATGACAGAGCAGAGATCAGCGCAGCAGGATGAGGTCAGGTCACACTCCCACAAACTGCAGAGAGATGATAAGAGATCCATCACATGATGTCACACGGAGTCCCCCCATAATAGTCACACCTCCCTCTGCTTGGGGAGCGGCCATCTTGGATGGTGATGACAGTGGCATTAGTGGTGAGAGCAGTGTAACATGTTGTATAGAGGACACACTCGCCTGGCAATATGTGTGACACAAGTGATCAGGATGTAGAACAAGAGGAGAAATTGCCATGACTGAGGCCTGGGTTTGGGTCCTGCTTAATAGAGACACTGCTAAACTCGGATGTGTTACAGATCTTTCTCATTCACAAATCACATGTCTAATGTCATCCAGGATCTGCCCCTCCACATAATGCTTCATATGTACAGGATCATGTGACCACTGGTGGCTCCTCCCCCTGCTCATGTTCTACTGATCTGCCCCTCCACATAATGCTTCATATGTACAGGATCATGTGACCACTGGTGGCTCCTCCCCCTGCTCATGTTCTACTGATCTGCCCCACCACATAATGCTTCATATGTACAGGATCATGTGACCACTGGTGGCTCCACCTCCTGCTCATGTTCTACTGATCTGCCCCTCCACATAAAGCTTCATATGTACAGGATCATGTGACCACTGGTGGCTCCTCCTCCTGCTCATGTTCTACTGATCTGCCCCTCCACATAATGCTTCATATGTACAGGATCATGTGACCACTGGTGGCTCCTCCCCCTGCTCATGTTCTACTGATCTGCCCCTCCACATAATGCTTCATATGTACAGGACCATGTGACCACTGGTGGCTCCTCCTCCTGTTCATGTTCTACTGATCTGCCCCTCCACATAATGCTCCATATGTACAGGATTATGTGACCACTGGTGGCTCCTCCCCCTGCTCATGTTCTACTGATCTGCCCCTCCACATAATGCTCCATATGTACAGGATCATGTGACCACTGGTGGCTCCTCCTCCTGCTCGGGTGAGGACCTCATGCTGCCAGGTGTTTGGTTGTCATGCTGACACTTATGAGCTGAGTTTAGGTTTACATTACAGATAGCAATCATAATTTATTATTATTTATATAGCGCCATCTTCTTCTGTAGCGATGTACAAGGTGTAATTACAGACAGGGTAAAACTTACTGTATAAGGATCATTATAAACTATATGTTCAGACCAAATGTTATGAGAACAGGAGACAATAGGAAAGAGAGCCCTGCTATTGTGAGCCCGACCTTGTCTGAGGGGCAACAGAAACAGCCTCACCCAGGGGTAGAGGGCAAATACATCAGAGCTGTGGTCATGCTGAGGAGGAGGAGCACAGTAGTTGGGGTGTCGGGGGCAGCATTTCTCTTACAATGGCTCAGCAGCCCAATCCTCAGCAATAGGTGAGCAAAGCAAAGTCCTCGGGGTCACCAGACCATCCGGGGCTGAATGAGTTTCCTGTCAGATGAGGGGCAGCAGAGGGTGGGGGCAAAACTACAACTTCCATAGAGGAACAGCTTATAATGGAGGTAAGAGGGATCGGGGAGGGGTAAGTATATACCTGCAGATGGAATATTTGCCTCCAGTTGTCCTTCTTGTGCCAACAAGCGAGGAGCTGCGCTCTTTATGTAGCTGTCACTGCCGGGCCACTGAGCAGCCAGTGCCATGTTCCTGGGGCCAGAAATAAGAGCCGCCACTTGCTCCAGGTTTGTGGCTATAGGTCACTGCTCTATCTGCACTCTGCACCACAATACACAGCGCAATGCACACCGCAATGCACAGCACAATACACACCACAATGCACAGCACAGTACACAGCGCAATGCACACCACAATGCACAGCAAAATGCACACCACAAAACACACCACAATGCACACCACAATGCACACCACAATACACACCACAATGCACACCACAATACACACCACAATGCACAGCACAGTACACAGCACAATACACACCACAATGCACAGCAAAATGCACACCACAATACACACCACAATGCACAGCAAAATGCACACCACAATACACACCACAATGCACACCACAATGCACACCACAATACACACCACAATGCACAGCAAAATGCACACCACAATACACACCACAATGCACACCACAATGCACACCACAATACACACCACAATACACACCACAATGCACACCACAATGCACACCACAATACACACCACAATGCACAGCAAAATGCACACCACCATGCACACCACAATGCACAGCAAAATGCACACCACAATGCACACCACAATGCACACCACAATACACACCACAATGCACAGCAAAATGCACACCACCATGCACACCACAATGCACAGCAAAATGCACACCACAATGCACACCACAATGCACACCACAATGCACACCACAATACACACCACAATGCACACCACAATGTACACCGCAATGCACACCACACCGCAATACACACCACAATACACTGCGCAATGCACACCACAATGCACACCAAAATACACAGCGCAATACACACCACAATGCACACCACACCACAATACACAGCGCAATGCACACCACAATGCACACCACACCCAAAACACACCACAATGCACAGCGCAATGCACACCACAATGCACACCACACCCAAAACACACCACAATGCACAGCGCAATGCACACCAAAATACACAGCGCAATACACACCACAATGCACACCACACCACAATACACAGCGCAATGCACACCACAATGCACACCACACCCAAAACACACCACAATGCACAGCGCAATGCACACCACAATGCACACCACACCCAAAACACACCACAATGCACAGCGCAATGCACACCACAATACACACCGCAATACACACCACAATGCACACCGCAATGTACACCGCAATACACACCACACCCAAAACACACCACAATGCACACCACAATGCACAGCGCAATGCACACCGCAATACACACCACACCCAAAACACACCACAATACACACCACAATACACACCACAATACACACTGCAATGCACAGCGCAATGCACACCACACCGCATGCGTTTACTTCAGATTACTCACCGCTCCTGAAGGACACATCCTGGATGTCTGAGCCCCTCACACAGGAGGTTACTCCAGATTCTGACTTTACTCCAGATTACTCACCTCAGGTACTGCAGGACACATCCTGGATGTCTGAGCCCCTCACACAGGAGCTTTATTCCAGAGTCCTGCAGAGGATTCCATGACAGGTCCAGTGAGGTCAGAGATGTGTTTGTGGTGATGACAGAGCAGAGATCAGCACAGCAGGATGAGGTCAGGCCACACTCCCACAAACTGCAGAGAGATGATAAGAGATCCATCAGAGAGTCACATATAAATCAGCAACACATCACACTGACACCCTCCATAATATCCAGAGACACAAATATCCACCTAATAGTGAATGAGAAGCCAGTGCTGTAGTAACATCTTTATAACTGGGGCATTTCCATTCTTTATCCCCAGATTTCGGCATTTTTCTCCAGTAGAAACACAAACTTGTGCATTAATTTAGCCCCTGATTCGGGTGTTACAAGTTCTTTCAGCTCTCACAGGCTTGTCAAGCAATTATGCAGAAACATAGTATTAACTTAAAGTGGACCAAAATCTGGAATATAACTATCCCGGGTTTCTCACCTCAGCTCCTGCAGGACACATCCTGGATGTCTGAGCCCCTCACACAGGAGGTTACTCCAGATTCTGACTTTACCCCAGATTACTCGCCACAGCTCCTGCAGGACACATCCTGGATGTCTGAGCCCCTCACACAGGAGGTTACTCCAGATTCTGACTTTACCCCAGATTACTCGCCACAGCTCCTGCAGGACACATCCTGGATGTCTGAGCCCCTCACACAGGAGGTTACTCCAGATTCTGACTTTACTCCAGATTACTCACCTCAGGTACTGCAGGACACATCCTGGATGTCTGAGCCCCTCACACAGGAGCTTTATTCCAGCGTCCTGCAGAGGATTCTCTCTCAGGTTCAGTGAGGTCAGAGATGTGTTTGTGGTGATGACAGAGCAGAGATCAGCACAGCAGGATGAGGTCAGGCCACACTTCCACAACCTGCAGAGAGATGATAAGAGATCCATCAGAGAGTCACATATAAATCAGCAACACATCACACTGACACCCTCCATAATATCCAGAGACACAAATATCCACCTAATAGTGAATTAGAAGCCAGTGCTGTAGTAACATCTTTATAACTGGGGCATTTCCATTCTTTATCCCCAGATTTCGGCATTTTTCTCCAGTAGAAACACAAACTTGTGCATTAATTTAGCCCCTGATTCGGGTGTTACAAGTTCTTTCAGCTCTCACAGGCTTGTCAAGCAATTATGCAGAAACATAGTATTAACTTAAAGTGGACCAAAATCTGGAATATAACTCTCCCGGGTTCTGCTCCATTCCTGTGAGGCGTCCCAATTCCCTGTGTGAAACCCCTCAGGTCACCTAGTAACACTCACCCAGTAACACGGTGTGCATTGTGGTGTGCATTGTGGTGTGCATTGTGCTGTGCATTGTAGTGTGCATTGCAGTGTGTATTGTGGTGTGCATTGCGGTGTGCATTGTGGTGTGTATTGTGGTGTGCATTGTGGTGTGCATTGTGGTGTGTATTGCGGTGTGCATTGCGGTGTGCATTGTGCTGTGCATTGTGGTGTGCATTGTGGTGTGCATTGCAGTGTGTATTGTGGTGTGTATTGTGGTGTGCATTGTGGTGTGCATGGCGGTGTGCATTGTGTGCATTGCGGTGGGCATTGCGGTGTGCATCGTGGTGTGCGTGGCGGTGTGCATCGTGGTGTGCGTGGCGGTGTGCATCGTGGTGTGCATTGTGGTGTGCATTGCAGTGTGCATAGTGGTGTGCATTGTGCATTGCAATGCACACCGCAATGCACACCGAAATACACACCACAATGCACACCGCAATGCACACCACCATGCACACCACAATGCACACCACCATGAAGACCACAATACCCACTGCAATGCACACCACAATGCCCACCACAATGCACACCACAATACACTCCACAATGCACACCGCAATACACACCACAATGCACACCGCAATACACACCGCAATACACACCACAATGCACACCGCAATACACACCGCAATGCACACCACAATGCACAGCACAATACACACCGCAATGCACACCGCAATACACACCGCAATGCACACCACAATGCACACCACAATGCACACCACAATACACACCGCAATGCACAGCACAATACACACCGCAATGCACACCGCAATACACACCGCAATGCACACCGCAATGCACACCACAATGCACACCGCAATACACACCGCAATACACACCGCAATACACACCGCAATGCACACCACAATGCACAGCACAATGCACACCGCAATGCACAGCACAATGCACACCGCAATGCACACCACAATGCACACCACAATGCACACCGCAATACACACCGCAATGCACACCACAATGCACAGCACAATGCACACCGCAATGCACACCGCAATACACACCACCATGCACACCACAATGCACACCACAATGCACACCACAATACACACCGCAATACACACCGCAATGCACACCACAATGCACACCACAATGCACACCACAATGCACACCACAATGCACACCACAATGCACACCACAATGCACACCACAATACACACCACAATGCACACTACAATGCACACCACAATACACACCACAATACACACCACAATACACACTACAATACACACCACAATGCACACCACCATGCACACCACAATGCACACCACAATACACACCACAATACACACTACAATACACACCACAATGCACACCACCATGCACACCACAATGCACATCACAATGCACACCACAATACACACCACAATACACACCACAATGCACACCACCATGCACACCACAATGCACACCACAATACACACCACAATACACACCACAATGCACACCACAATGCACACCACAATACACACCACAATGCACACCACCATGCACACCACAATGCACACCACAATACACACCACAATACACACCACAATACACACCACAATGCACACCACAATGCACACCACCATGCACACCACAATGCACACCACAATACACACCACCATGCACACCACAATGCACACCACAATGCACACCACAATGCACACCACAATACACACCACAATGCACACCACAATACACACCACAATGCACACCACAATGCACACCACAATGCACACCACCATGCACACCACAATACACACCACCATGCACACCACAATGCACACCACAATGCACACCACCATGCACACCACAATACACACCACAATACACACCACAATGCACACCACAATGCACACCACCATGCACACCACAATACACACCACAATGCACACCACAATACACACCACAATGCACACCACAATACACACCACAATGCACACCACCATGCACACCACAATACACACCACAATGCACACCACAATACACACCACAATGCACACCACAATGCACACCACCATACACACCACAATGCACACCGCAATACACACCACAATACACACCACAATGCACACCACAATACACACCACAATGCACACCACAATGCACACCACAATACACACCACAATACACACCACAATGCACACCACAATACACACCACAATGCACACCACAATGCACACCACAATACACACCACAATGCACACCACAATACACACCACAATGCACACCACAATACACACCACAATGCACACCACAATACACACCACAATACACACCACAATACACACCACAATACACACCACAATGCACACCACAATACACACCACAATGCACACCACAATACACACCACAATGCACACCACAATACACACCACAATGCACACCACAATGCACACCACCATACACACCACAATGCACACCACAATGCACACCACAATGCACACCACAATACACACCGCAATACACACCACCATGCACACCACAATACACACCACAATACACACCACCATGCACACCACAATACACACCACAATGCACAGCACAATGCACAGCACAATGCACACCACAATACACACCACAATGCACACCACAATGCACACCACAATGCACACCACAATGCACACCACAATGCACACCACAATGCATATGTAAACAGTGCCAGCCTACCGAGATTTTTTGTCACTCTGTTGCCAGACGACTTTTCACGTTTTTGCGCTACACGTGTTCAACCTGGATTTTTGTGGAGTTTCAGCCTGTGTGAGAGCAGCTTGACCTAAGTGCAGCAGGACACAAGTGTGTAGTTTTAAAAACTGCAGTAGTTTGAAAACAGCAGGGGTTGTACACAAGTAATAGTGGTGAGTACAGCATTTACTTTTAGCCGTACCTATTCTTATTATCTAGAATGTCTGGTTTGGTGCAGTGTAACTCTTGCCTGGCCGTTGTGTTTCGTAGTACTCTGTGGAACTTGCGATGCTGTCCAATTTGTATGCAAATGAAGGGGTTGTATGACAAGATTTCAAAATTACAGTCTTTAGTTTCTACTCTTCAGTCTGAAGTTAAGAAGCTATCCCAGCCAGTAAAGCAGCTTGTTATACAGCCACCACTCCCACAAAGACTTCACAAGAGAGGGGCAGAGTGGAAGACTGTTGGCTCTGGATTGCGCATTGTAGAACAAAAACATCAACATTTTGGACTAAGCCAATATAACCAATTTGCTGTTCTTTCTGAGCTTGATGTGGATGTATCTGCTAATGCTCAGTCTGGGCAGGATTTGGTAAGATCAAAGGAAGTGGACTTAAATAAGGGACCATATAAAATGAGTACAAAAGGGCAGCAAGGAACAGTTATCAAGCCAACCAATAGGAAAAGACATATTCTGGTTGGTGACTCAACAATTAGAGGTGTGGACTTTGGACAGGATAAAGATGAGCTAAAGGAAGTGAGGTGTCTCCCAGGTGCCACGGTTAATAGGGATAAGAAACGTATTATAAATATTGTGAAGTCTGCAAGCAAACATAACCGAGTGGACATTGTGCTACATCTTGGCACAAATGACTTATCCCAAAAAGATTTGTTTGTTGTGCAGAGGGACTTCCAAAATTTTAGTCAGGAACTTTGCAAAATAACAGGTTCCATTACATTTTCTGAAGTTTTGCCAGTATGTACTCAGGGAAAAAAGGCACTCAACATCGCCAAGTTCAACTTGTGGTTACGTCAGTGGTGTGAAGACAAAGGCTTTGGATGTATTAGTCATGATGTTAGAAGGTGGTCGAACAATGAGTTGTTTAAGAGGGATGGCTTGCATCCTTCACAGAAAGGCACAAAAGAACTTGGAGTGGAACTCAGAGCATTTTTTGATTTAAACTAGAGGAAGGGGACAGAGATGTAACTTGCGAGGGTGATTTCTGTCCCCTACCATTTAGGATGAAGCAGGACATTGAAGCAGGAAACCCGGTTAGTGGTAGGCTAGAGGTGGAAAAGATCAAGGACACACTAAAATACAATACCAACAACATCCACATGATGTGTACCAATGCTCGCAGCTTGGGCAACAAGCTCTGTGAATTAATGGCTATCATATCCAGAGATGAATTGGATCTTGTTGCAATAACAGAGACTTGGTTCAAGGATCACAATGACTGGGAGATAGCCATACCCGGTTACACATTGTACAGAAAAGACAGATTGGATAGAAAGGGCGGTGGAGTAGCCATTTATGTCAAGACTACCCTTCAATCAACAATAATTCAGCATACACATAATGAACTAGAAACTCTCTGGGTTACCATGCAGACTAAGGAGGGAGCTGTGGTCAGAATTGGTGTGATATATAGGCCCCCTGGACAATCTGAGGATCTAGATAACCTGTTAATAGATGAAATCAGTGGAATGGCAGAGAAGGGGGACATTGTAATTACAGGTGACTTCAACATGCCTGATGTGGACTGGAATATCCCAAGTGCATCGGCATGCAAGAGCAGGACTATATTAGAGGCACTTAATGGAGTGTCTCTAAAACAACTTGTGACATTGCCAACTAGAGGAGATAACATTCTGGACTTAGTTCTGACCAATGGGGATCTGGTGTCCGAGGTCAGGGTTGAAGAAAATCTGGGTTCCAGTGACCATCAATGCTTATGGTTCAGAATAAAAACAGACATTGTGCAATCACACACCAGAACCAAAGTGCTAGACTTTAGGAAGACAAACTTCAAGGAAATGGCGGAGTATGTAGAAAGAAAATTAGGTGAGTGGAACAGAGTAGCAGAAGTGAGTGCCCAGTGGTCACTATTAAAAATGGCCATCTTAAAGGCAACTAAGCAATATGTGAAACAAACTAGCAAGAATAAAAGGAAGAAGAAACCATTATGGTTTACTAGGGAAGTCAGCACTATCATAAAAGATAAGAAGTCTGCCTATAAGAAGTATAAAGTAAGTGGAAGTGTAGCTGACAGAGAGGCGTATAAAATTAAACAGAGGGAAGCAAAACTGATTATAAGGACTGCTAAAGGGCAAAAAGAGGAAGAAATGGCCAAATCTATGAAGAGGGGAGATAAAACCTTTTTCCGATATATTGGTGACAGAAAGAAGAAAAACAATGCAGTCTCAAAAATTAGAAATAGGGAAAATAAATATATTGACGGAGATAAGGCTGTGGCTGACCATCTGAATAGCTACTTTTGTTCGGTATTTTCAGATAGTAGCAGGCATGGTCATAGCACAACATCCAGCTGGGAGAGTACAGCTCCGGAGTTTCTGGAGGCTGATGTCTTAGCCGAGCTGGCACATCTAAAGGTAAGTAAGGCGATGGGTCCAGATGGAATCCACCCCAGAGTTCTAAGGGAACTTAGGTTTGTGATTGCAGCCCCTCTAACTGATTTACTTAACCATTCCCTTTCAACTGGTGAGGTTCCAGATGATTGGAGAATGGCCAATGTCGTACCAATCCATAAAAAGGGGAGTAGAGAAGAAGCCAGTAATTACAGGCCAGTTAGTTTAACATCTATAGTGGTCAAATTAATGGAAACACTCTTAAAAAAACAGATAATTTCCCATCTAAAAATTAATGACCTATTGGACCCAAAACAGCACGGCTTTACTGAGGGCAGGTCATGTCAGACCAATCTTATTGATTTCTTTGACAATGTCACTAAAGTGTTAGATGAAGGTGGTGCTGTGGATATCGCCTATCTGGATTTTAGCAAAGCCTTTGACACTGTACCACATAAGGAGCTCATAGATAAGTTATTGAAGGTAGGACTCAATCCCTGGATAGTTCAGTGGATTTCCAGTTGGCTGAGGGATCGGTATCAGAGCGTTGTTGTAAATGGTGTGCAATCTGAACAAAGGCGAGTTACAAGTGGTGTGCCGCAAGGCTCTGTCCTGGGCCCCATTCTTTTTAATATATTTGTAAGTGACATAGGAGAAGGCTTGGTAGGAAAAGTTTGTCTGTTTGCTGATGATACAAAGGTTAGTAATAGGGTGGATATTCCTGGAGGTGTCTGCAACATGGAAAATGATTTAGCTTTACTGGATAGATGGTCAAAACTGTGGAAACTAGAGTTTAATGTCTCTAAATGTAAAATCATGCACTTGGGTAGAAGGAATCCCTGCTCTGAGTACCGTATGGGCAGTACTGTGTTAGCCAGGACCTCGGAGGAGAGAGATTTAGGGGTACTGATTACTGATAGCTGCAAGATGAGTGGACAGTGTAGCCAGGCAGTGGGAAAAGCAAGCAGGATGCTCGGCTGCATAGCTCGAGGCATCACCAGTAGGAAGAGGGAGGTTGTGATGCCGCTGTATAGAGCCCTGGTAAGGCCACAGCTAGAATACTGTGTGCAGTTCTGGAGACCTTACCTGCAAAAAGACATTATTCAAATAGAACGTGTCCAAAGGCGGGCAACGAAAATGGTGGAAGGACTTACACTTAAAACTTATCAGGAGAGACTTAAAGAACTTAATTTGTACAGTCTGGAGGAAAGAAGGGAGAGGGGGGACATGATTGAGACCTTTAAATATGTGAAAGGATTGAATAAGGTTCAGGAGGGAAGTGTTTTTAAGAAGAAACTTAACGATAGAACAAGGGGGCACAACCTGAAGCTAGTCGGGGGGAAGATCAGGAGCAATGTTAGAAAATATTATTTTACAGAAAGAGTAGTAGGTGCTTGGAACAAACTTCCAGCAGAGGTAGTTGAAACATCAACAGTCACTGAATTTAAACATGCCTGGGATAAGCACACATCTATCCTAAGATAAAGAGAACATACAGTATACACATAAGGGCAGACTAGATGGACCGTATGGTCTCCTTCTGCCGTCAACCTTCTATGTTTCTATGTTTCTATTTCCAGGGATTTTCCAGGAAAATTATATATTGTTTTTTTCAGCAGAGTCTGGGCTTCAACATGAAATGTTTGGCCTTTTTTTAGTGTATTCTCAATATTTTTGGGTGAAATATGTGCAAAAAAATAAAAAAAACTATTTTTTAAAATTTTTTGTGTTTTTTTCTAATAAAAATTGTAAGTTTGTTAATAAAATCTTATTGTGTGTAAAGGCAGGTAATGGGGGGCTGGGGGTTATGGCAAGTCACCCGCTTGCCGCAGGTGACTTGCCATACCCAGAGCCTTGTGAACTGGTATAAGGGGTCTCATGGACCCCTTACCAGTTCACAAAGGGTTAAGTGAAAAAAAGACACAGACACAAAATTCTTTATTATTCTTTTTTCACTTATACTTACCTCCGATCCAGTGTCCCACGCTGCTGCAGATGACAGCTGTCGGTAGTGATCAGAGCAGGGAGGGTGGCAGGTAGGGAGATCAGAGCCTCTCTGCCTCCCACCCTCCCTGCTCCGATCGCTACTGACAACTGACAGAACGGAGCCCGGGTGCCGGTAACCCGAGGAGCGGGATGACGTCATCAAGTGGGCGGAGCTAGGGGCGGGGTTAGGGGCGGGCCAGCGTCGGCCAAAGAGGATGGTGAGGGCCTGTTTCTGGGCCCTCACCCGAAGCGTGGAAAGGCCGGGGGGGGGGATCGGAGCCCCCCCTGGTGAAGAGAAGACCCGGGGAGAGCCATCGCGCTGCGAGGTGAGTAAATGACATTTACTTTTTTTTTTCAGATGTCGGCGCCGGCGGGGGGTGGGCCTATTCCGGGCCCCCTCCTGAAGATCAGAAGCCCGGGGATGAAAATCTACTTGATTCCTGTACAGAATCGCTGGCACTTTTAAATGAGGGGTCAGGTAAGTCTGTATCTTTTTTCCTTTTTTTTTAAGGGGCTCTAAAGTCAGCTACGTGACTCTCACGTAGCTGGCACTTAACGGTTGGAGAGGCAGCTACGTGAGAGTCACGTAGCTGGCACTAAAAGGGTTAAGGTGCGCTTTAGGGATTAGTGTGCAAGCTGCTGCCTATAATGAGGGGGTCATTCCTCATTCCATTGTATACGAAAGAAAAACAAGAAAGTCCAGGAAACAGTGAGTGCTAATTTCCCTGGAACCAGAAAAATCAGTTTAGGCGCGCTTTAAAATGTTAGAGGCATTTATGCAGCCAGAAAAACATTAATTGTGACTGGTTGTTGGTCAAATGCTTCTAATTGTGACAGTGGTAATTTATGCTGTGTGGTTTTATTCATACAGCTGCTGGATATTTAACCCAAATACATGAAACATAAAAGGTTACAATGGATGATGGATTTATTGAAAGACACTCACCGCCGCGGCCCGGGGGTGCACCGACCTACCCAGGGCCCTTGAGGATCTATCGCCTGTGTGATTATCTACAGAGAATCTGGATCCTTCGATGGACTGGTTGCGGTAGCTTGTAGAGGTCCGGACCCTAATTCCGTTTAGGTCCTCTTGATGTATGTATGGCGCTTAAATAAGTGTAGAGGACTATTTGTCTGTCCTCAAAATTGTTTAATGTTTAATAGTAAAAAAAACAAAAGGGGAAACGCAAAAATAAAATTAAAATTAGAATTAAAAAGGGGAAAAAAGAATAAAGTAACAAAATGGATATTTCACAACTGAGGCGAGAATTTAACAAGTCCACCATAATTATGGAAGAAGAAGAAGATATGCAAGAAATATCAGACAGTTTTGATGAATTATTCAAAACGGTCAAGAATCTTCTCCATAAAGAAATGGCCATAAGATGGCACATTTCCACTTTGGAAGCATACATTCACAAAGGTCTAATACCAAGAAGTTTGTGGTGGGACATAGCACCAGAGCGGGATAATGGTGGGTCATTTCCAGATATTGATGAATGGCAGGCTTTCTTTAATGACTGCAGTATGAATCTAATGAAAATAATTGTTAAACGCAAGAAAAGAAAATTAGAACTTATTACTGCAAAAATTGAAGAACTTCAAGGGAATCTTGCTCCCTGTAAGGATCTAAGTGAATACCAGGATCACATCAGCGATATAAAGAACGGTCTAAAAAACTTTGAAAAAGAGCAGAAAACCAAAAAACAAAGAAAATTTGCAAGAGACTCATTAGATCTAAAGAATAACAATATCTATAAGTGGCAAAAAACACACATAAAAGAATTGAACCGTGAGGACATTTATAATTCCACAGGTATACATTTAGAATCAGAAAGAGCCTCTGAGAAGAAATTTGACTATGAGGACCCCAGACCTACCAAATATAAACATTCCCTTGCCGCACAACAAGGTGGAGAACCATATGATCGGAGACCAAGTTGGCGACATAAACATGAAGACAGATATAAGAGGCCAACCAGAAACCATTAGAATTATAGACAGAAGTACTTCCAACATCAGTATGTTCCATATTTAAGTAGAGACCCTCCCTCCCAACGATCATTTAAGACACCTTACCATCAACGTGGGCTTGGAAGTCAATACAACCACTACCATCTAACACAGAGACAGTATCAATACCAACGGAAAACCTCTCCTGAACACCAATATCATAATCGCCATAGAAGCGATGTCCCTTACAGACAGACAGAATATCACAAGATGAGTGCTCACCAGACAAACAGAGAGGATATGAGGCAACTAAACCTTACTCCAGCAATGACACATAGACACCTTCACTTTGACCATTTTTTAGAACAGGATCCATTACACACACCCAAAAGAAGAAAAAGAATAGAACAAGAGGAAGGCGAGCTGGACGAAGAGTGCAACTCAAAGAAAAGAAAAGAACAAGAAACATAGAACAAGAAGCCCCAGATGGTCTATTTACCCTAACCTGGTGAGAAACTAAACAACAAAGAAATTGATCTCCTCAATAAGGGATTAAAATTTGCACCTACTACAAGTCTTAACAAATTTGAGACGTATATTGACATACTCAAATTCTCAAGGAAATTAAATCTAAAAAAATTCTTTGAGGAAAAAAAAACCCAGACAGATAGAACAATGGACACCAATCCAGAACCAAGCTCTCTATTAGAGAATTCTATATTCACACACACCAACCTTAAAAATAATTCAACGTTTAATCCGCAATCCAATAAAGGAGCAATTAATGTCTTCAAAGATGTGGTCATCCATGATTTGAAGAATCTAAAAATCAAGAAAAATCACCAAACCATAAAGAAAGCAAAGGATGACCAAAAAACTATTAAGGATATCAAAGATAGAAAGGATATCATAATAAAGCCTGCAGATAAGGGAGGAGGCATAGTAATCCTTAACAAAGAAAGTTATTTACAAGAGACAAGCAGACTCCTAAGTGATGTAGAGACCTATGAAAATTTAAATGGGGACCCAACGAGGAAGTACCACCAGAAGTTACATGATCTACTCGACAAGGGAAGAAGAGCAGGGATATTAACCAAAAAAGAGTACAATTATCTAAACCTAGAAACACCGAGAATCCCGACCCTGTACCACCTGCCAAAGGTCCATAAGAATAAACAAAATCCACCTGGGAGGCCCATAGTAAGTGGCATAGGATCGATTACCAGTAGGTTAGGAGAGTATATTGATTCTTTCCTCCAACCACTGGTACAAAAGACCCCCGCTTACTTAAAAGACTCTGGATCCTTCTTACACCAAATTAAATAATTCGAGGAGAACGTTGAACTGGTACTTGCCACTTCTGATGTAAGTGCTCTTTATACTATAATACCACACACAGAAGGATTGGAAGCGGTAAGTTTTTTTCTGGAAACAGATCAAAAACTGCCCAGACAACAAATAGAATTCCTACTTGAATGTCTAAGCTTTTCTCTGACACATAACTATTTTTGGTACGAGGGAGAATTTTTCCTCCAGAAGGTAGGCGTAGCCATGGGAGGCAAATACGCTCCCAGTCTGGGGAACCTATTCATGGCCCTGTGGGAACAAGAGAGACTATCTGATGTATGACCCAAGGAATTAAGATTCTACAAGCGATATATTGATGATTGCTTTTTCCTGTGGGAGGGGCAATACGAAGGTTTACACCATTTCTAAGATGCCCTCAACCAGAACGATTGGAACATTAAATTCACATATGAAATAAGTAACACCGAAATCAATTTTCTGGATATCACCATCTACAAGGAAAACGGAAGAATCAAAACAAAGACCTACTTCAAGGATACTGACAGAAATAGTTTTATCCCTATCGACAGCTGCCACCATCCCAGCTGGCTAAAGAATGTCCCAAAAGGGCAACTCAGAAGAATTAGAAGAAATTGTACGGATGAACAAGCGAAAATTCTGGGTGCACGCTTCGTAGAAAAAGGATATCAACAAAACAACATAAATAAGATTATTCTAGAAGTGCAAGAGGAATCTAAGAACGGTGGAATATCCAAGAAAAAAGTAAACAGCCAGTGCACCTTCCCATTCATCACCAGATTCAATCGGGATCATAAACATATAGAATCCATTATAAGAAGACATTGGAACATACTGCAGACGGATCCTACCCTAGAGAAAATATTAGGTCAGAAACCCACATTTATATATAAAAAACCAACTACACTATCCCAGCATTTAACCAACAGCTATACCAACCCTCCCAAAGATACACCCCAACAACCAAACCAATTTGTTAAGTGTAGAGACTGCAGAGCATGCAAGTTAGCCTTACGACAATCTCCATTCATTGTCACTCAAGATATTTTTACAAATCCGAAAAACAAGAAGGAATATAAAATCAAAGGCTTTAACACTTGCAACACCAAGAAGGTGATCTACTGCCTAAAATGCCCATGTGACCTACTATATGTTGGAAAAACTAAAAGACAGTTCAAAGTACGATTATTGGAACACTTACGCAATATTAGTAATGAATTGAAAACACACAGCCTATCATCTCATTTCGAAGAAAAACACAATAAAGACCCATCTGGCTTAGACTTTTGGGTGATTGAAAAGATCCAATCCAATTGGAGGGGTAAAAATATGGAACGTACTTTAGCCCAAAGGGAAATGTTTTGGTTTTATGGACTTGACAGTCTCATGCCAAACGGCCTAAACGTAGACCTAGACTTCTTGGAAAATAATTAAATGCACATCGGTCTATCATTATGTATGTTTAAGTTTTAGATATTTATCTTGCCACTTTTACATACCTCATCTCCTACCCTCATTTTTAAACAGTGAATAAACATGCGACCCAGGTAGACCCCTATATCTAATTTTTAGTCTCTTCTTATTATTTTAATTAGATGAATCTTATAAATTAAATTAAATCATCTCCAGTTTGAAATCACCTCATCCCATTCAAGGGTAGATGGCATCATTCCAAACGTTTAAAATAGAATCAATATATTTCCAATCAAGAATTTCTGTCTATCAATTATATTTCTATATATACATTTACTTATGTATTAGTCTTCATATATTCACCTAGTTATTCATTCATCTAGTTATTCATTTATTTATTTGTTTATTTAATCATGCATGTATTTATTCATTTAGTTATTTATTCATTTTAGACATATACCGTCTCATCCACTTAAATTACTCTATTTGTTATTATTAAACTTTCACCAACTAACCATCACCATACTGAGAATATAACATATGTATTAGTTTTAACGTCAACCATTAGGAATTCCTTCTCTTATCTAACCTCTCATATATTGTATCTTTTATGTTGCAAAACCACACGTGCACAAGAATAAAATCCCGGTCACAGGCCATGAGGAACTGATACAAAAAAGATATACAGACACCTATGAGGAACAACAGCTTAGGAATTAAATACATAGAACCCACAGGGGCTGGCATAATGAAGGAATAAAGACCAGCCGCCGACATCAGAAATTAGCTGCACATTCAGTCACAAGCACAGAAGCTACAAGCCTAGAACTGCAGTTCCCATACACCTTTGCGGCCTGATGACATCATGAATAAACAGACTATAAAATGGAACACACTCACCTGTCTCTTCACACCCAGAGGACGGCCAGCAGAGCCGAAACGCACGTCGGTGACCTACTGAGTAAACTGCTCAGCAACTTTAAGCACACAGACTAAGGATTATTAATTACTCATAAGAGACAGCTTGTGCCTTTTGGATTTTTACCTGGAAAACTTTGGAAACTTCACTCTCTCAGGCAGCAGCAAAAGACGCAGCCTGTCATTAAGATTGGACTCCCATGCAAACACCAGGACATTGAAGACAGACAATATATGCAGCGCTCCCCCGCACTGCATGTTTTTACCCCTATACCCTACTTTCCCATTTTTGTTTTTCCCCTTTTTAATTCTAATTTTAATTTTATTTTTGTGTTTCCCCTTTTTGTTTTTTTTTACTATTAAACATTAAACAATTTTGAGGACAGACAAATAGTCCTCTACACTTATTTAAGCGCCATACATACATCAAGAGGACCTAAATGGAATTAGGGTCCGGACCTCTACAAGCTACCGCAACCAGTCTATCGAAGGATCCAGATTCCCTGTAGATAATCACACAGGCGATAGATCCTCAAGGGCCCTGGGTAGGTCGGCGCACCCCCGGGCCGCGGCGGTGAGTGTCTTTCAATAAATCCATCATCCATTGTAACCTTTTATGTTTCATGTATTTGGGTTAAATATCCAGCAGCTGTATGAATAAAACCACACAGCATAAATTACCACTGTCACAATTAGAAGCATTTGGCCAACAACCAGTCACAATTAATGTGTCTCTGGCTGCATAAATGCCTCTAACATTTTAAAGCGCACCTAAACTGATTTTTCTGGTTCCAGGGAATTTAGCACTCACTGTTACCAGAACTTTCTTGTTTTTCTTTCGTATACACCACAATGCACACTACAATACACACTCCAAGTCACACCGCAATGCACACCACAATGCACAGCACAATACGCACCGCAATGCACACCACAATACACACTGCAAGTCACACCACAATGCACACCGCAATGCACACCGCAAGTCACACTGCAATGCACACCACAATGCATACAGCAATGCACACCACAATGCACAGCGCAATGCACACCGCAAGTCACACCGCAAGTCACACTGCAATGCACACCGCAAGTCACACCGCAAGTCACACTGCAATGCACACCACAATGCATACAGCAATGCACACCACAATGCACAGCGCAATGCACAGCGCAATACACACCGCAATGCACACCGCAATGCACAGCACAATACGCACCGCAATGCACACCACAATACACACTGCAAGTCACACCGCAATGCACACCACAATGCACACTACAATGCACAGCAGAAGTCACACCAATGCATAGTGCAATACGCACCGCAATACACACTGCAAGTCACACCCCACAATGCACAGCACAAGTCACACCGCAAGTCACACCACAATGCACACCACAATGCACACCTCAATGCACAGCGCAATGCACACCACAATGCACACCACAATGCACACCGCAATGCACACCACAATACACACTGCAATGCACACCTCAATGCACAGCGCAATACACACTGCAATGCACACTGCAATGCACACCGCAATACACACCACAATGCACACCACAATGCACACCACAATGCACACTGCAATGCACACCACAATACACACCACAATGCACACCACAATACACACTGCAATACACACAACAATGCACACCGCAATGCACACTACAATATACACCGCAAGTCACACCACAATGCACACCGCAATGTACACTGCAATGCACACCACAATGCACACAGCAATGCACACCACAATGCACACGGCAATACACACCGCAATGCACACCACAATGCACACCACAATGCACACCGCAATGCACACCGCAATACACACTGCAATGCACACCGCAATGCACACCGCAATACACACCACAATGCACACCACAATGCACACAGCAATTATAAACAGCAGGATGGGGTCAGGCCACACCCCCACAACCTGCAGAGAGATGATAAGAGATCCATCAGAGAGTCACATATAAATCAGCAACACATCACACTGACACCCTCCATAATATTCACATACAATCATCCAATGTAATCATGAAACAATACAAATAGTCTCCTACAATGATGTATTAAGCTCTTCATGTCCGGGGCATTTTATTCTTTATAATCAGGACACAGTTTAGCATTTCTCCTGTACAATGATGTGTAACATTTACATTTATGGATTATAGATTGTTATCACTAATCACCAGTGTGATGTGTGACAGGATTTGGCCACTAGGGGAGCTGTAACCTGTAACATGTGCACAAAGGCTGAATTCAGCAGGGGGGGGGGCTGTGTGTGGGGGTGAGCTAATTACCCCTGGGGAGGGGCACTTTCCCCATTATGCCAATATAGAGTCACTATATACAGAGGAGACAACTTCTACAGTGTATTTTCCATCCCACAGCAGGATGCACACATCACATTGCACTGTAAGCTATCTAAATTGGAATATTAGGCTCATGGCTGCTTTAGAAATGATAAAAGCTGATTACAATAAATAGAAACTATTAAGATACATGAATTGCTATTTGGCTTAAATAATGTAACACAATGGAGCTCTCAGCAGGAAGCCGGCAGCTTTTCAGAATGACTCATCATGTTTGTTACAGTCCCAGCAGGAGGGAGAGATCGCCCCTCCCAAGGTTTTACCCCCCATCCCAATATATGGCCCCCTGAGCTTTGTCACCTCTGTATCATTAACTTACTGAGATACAACAATCACATATAAAGCAGATGCCCAGACTTTAGCTGATGCCCCCAGCTGATGAAGGTGAGGGGGCAGGTGGGGAAGGGTTAGGTACCTAAGGGTGCAGAGAAGCCAGCAGTGTATAGGAGCTGCAATCCACAGTAATTAGGAGTCCAGAGTAAAGGTACAAAGTGACTCCAAGTTCCAAACACAATAGGGTCGATTCAAAGAAACATGTAACAGTTTGGATTTTGGTGCCGATCATCCTATTTTTCACGTCCGCTCGTGCGTTCGTATGAACTTGCGAGTGATTCAATAAGCAAATACGTTTCTATCCTAAAATATACGTCCGTTCGTATGTTATCTCCCGAACTTGCCTCAGTCAGTTGACAATCGTAAAATTCACGTTCATGTGCTCACCTGTTGCGGCGGCAGCCTGTTTTTTGTGCTGCTTCCATCGTCCACCTCTTCCAATTACTTGCGTTTGCCTCTGGTTTTCATTGGTTTTTGGCCTCTTAGATTCGTTCGTTCGTATGTATATAAGATCTTGCGCATGCGCACCCTCAACCAGAAACTTACCTAAACCCCTTAGCGCTTGCATCCTTCTTCATTTCTCGGTCCCTAAAACTTACCTAAACCCCTTAGCGCTTGCATCCAACTTCATTTCTCGGTCCATAACACTTACCTAAACCCCTTAGCGCTTGCATCCTTCTTCATTTCTCGGTCCATTACACTTACCTAAACCCCTTAGCGCTTGCATCCAACTTCATTTCTCGGTCCCTAAAACTTACCTAAACCCCTTAGCGCTTGCATCCTTCTTCATGTTGACGACCCTAAAACTTACCCAAACCACATAATGTACATATGTCTATATGTTTCTAAGCGTGTTTTTTCGTGTTTGTGTAAATGTCTTTTTGTGCGCATATTAGAAATAACACATTTATGAAGGGTTAAAATATTATTTATTTTATTTATTTTATTTTTTTTGTTTTAGTTTGTTTTAAAAACATTTTAAAAATGTTTAAAATTTTTTTTTGGGTAAAAAATATAAAATTCAACTTTGTAATAACAAATTAAAAACTATTTTACAAAAGTAGCCAGAACCAAGGGCACTAATCATCCTCCTCTTCTTCATCTGTTGGCCCCAACGTCGCCTGTATGGCCAGCAGCTCGGCCACCAACTCCTTCTTTTTTTTTCCCCTCCAATGTTTTGGGGATCATCCCTGTAACCAATAGAGAAATAAACATAAATAGGAGTACCAGACCGGTTTGTATGCTGGAAATAGATTTGGGGTTAATTAAATACATGTAAATGCATGACATATGTCATTCTTCAAAGGGATAAAGTAAATGCATTTCCCACAGGTAAGTATTGAAACTCCTTAAACCGGACCTTCTACATTATTTAATGAAAAGCAATAACTAGTCCCAAATGATTCTGCACCAGATCGAAGTATATTTTGGGGGATTTAGGATTACTGCGCCGCCATCGGGACTCCGAAGCATAACAGTTAATGAGGAGAGGAGAGTGGGATCAAGTACAGGGGAGTAGGTTACAGTGGTGCTTTGGGAACACAGAGCATAGCTGGGTTCAGGGAAAGGTCATCAGTCCCACAATGCATGGCAGCACCTTACTTTTTCTAATCTGTATCCCATGCAGCATGTAAATATTGCGCATTCCCTATGCCGCCATCTTGGATGTTTACAGGCTCCTAACATGCATTAGATGGCTGTAGGCTGTTTTTCAATGTTCCCAATCTGTATGTACAGTGTGTTGGCTAAATATTAGCTATGTTCTTAATACGAGTTAGGGTCCGCTTTAAGCTAACGAAGTGGCCACCTGAAAGTGTTAACTACACATTGGCTACGCCTTTTGTTATGTGTGTGTTATTAGCTAACAACACATTAATATGAATAATGGCATGGAGACTTACTTTGTTGATGGCCGACAGATGGCTGGTTGGGGCCAACAGGCTGCCCTTGGTCCTGGCTATGCTGTGAAGAAGTCCCTGGAGAAACATGTGACATTTGGTTAGTAGTTGTATAGAGTCACTATTCCCAACATATCTGGCTCCCAGTCTGGCTGACATCACTCACCTTCGCCAGGATCAACTTCCAGCATCTCTGCTGCCTCCTCCTCCACTATCTCACCCGCACCAGAAGCTTCTACAAATACATAATAAAGGATAACTTAGTTTTTGGCCTGCCATGTATATCTTTGTGCCTATACATGAAGAGTGACATACCAGAGCCTTCCCCATGCCTGGCCAGGTATGACTCCACGCCCACGCGGTTGGGCCCCTCCTCTGTGGTAAGGTCCAGGGGCTGGTCTGAGGAGGCCACAGAGGAGGGATAGGTCCGTCGCCCGGGAGATCCACCACCTTCACTCACAGATGCAGACTCATGCAGCACTGGTCGGCCTGTGCGCCTCCGGGTGCGGCGAATTCTGAAATCCATTTCCAACACTAACAAAGAAAAGTCATTATAAATAAAGGCATAACTTATACATTTGGAAAATATACCATGCAATCGCTTTGTACTTACTTGGGAAATGGATCCCAAAAAACCTCCGCACCCGGGGCATGTGCAGACGTTTCAGGTCCGACCAATGCTGCATTATCTGGGTGTGAGTGAAGGTGGTGCTGGTCACACGGTGGATTTCCGCAATGATCTCCCGGGCGATGTCCCTTTTTTCGCACACATTGGGCGCGAAGTCATACCGGCGCTGAAGCATGATCTGAAAAACATAATGGACACAGAGCTTTTACTTTTACACACAGAGCCATATGTGTTGCATCACAAGTTGCGAATGTCATGTCATTAACACACACATTTAAGAGTGGCAGCCATTTTTGGGGAGTGCCTTAAAGCGGACGTTCACTATGATTCAGAGTCTGGTCTTATGTTATATGTTTCACACACCATGTACATACAGATAGCCAACATTACTAATCAGGCCACCTGCATCTATGGCATGTTAGGATGGTTTGAACATCCAAGATGTCGGCTTATGCTTAGGCTTTTGGCCCACGTGTGTGGCTTGCCGTTGTGTTTTGAGGTCTTAGGCAAACAGTGGTCCGCAAACATCCGCATCAAGGTCCGAGACAGGCCAGGTTTGCCAGCTAGCCACGCTACTCCACAGGTTCATTAACTGGTGCTAAGCCAGAGCAATTGCCCTAATTAGGACATCAGCATAGAGAGGTTAAAATGTGGCCTGTCTCGGCCCTTGAGGATGAAGTGTGAGGAGCCTGTTCTTAAACATTAAGATCCCCAAAACTAGGTCCAAACGCATCATTTACATTTAGTACATCAGTCCGTATTAGCTTAAAAGGCAGAGCAAGGCACTTACCAGCATGATGATCTCTTCTTGTTGACGGGTGAAGATAGTGGGCGCCATGTTTATGCTTCTTCAAGGCAGCAGATAAGTCAAACCCCAGCGGTTTCCTGGTTCCGCACGAACGTACGTCCGTAAGATCGCGTAGTCGTGCGCATAGGCGTCAGACGCTGTGCGCCTTATTTAAAGGTCCCTGCACCCCAACCTAATTTCTCTTTGTCTTTTGAACGAAAATGGCTCCAAAAAAGATCCCGGCAAAACGCTCCAAGGCAAGCCAGGCCACTGAGGGACCCAAAACCAGGTCCCAACAAGGAGCCAAGAAGGGTCGGCCAAGCAAGGTAATTAGCAGCTCGGCACCACCAAGGGACACTGTACCCGCAAGCTCCCAAAAAAGGGCCACAAAGGCATGTGCCCCTGCGGCACCCAAAACAACTAAAAGGAGCCGCAGCCCATCCAGGCGCCGAACCCCTGCACGGGCAAGCACCAGGGCCCGCAGCCCAGCCAGCCGCAGAGCGCAAGCACGGGCAAGCCCAAGAAGCCCCAGCCCATCCAGGCGCCGAACCCCTGCACGGGCAAGCCCCAGGGCCCGCAGCCCAGCCAGCCGCCGAACGCCTGCACGGGCCAGCACAAGAAGCCCCAGCCCATCCCGGCGCCGAACCCCTGCACGGGCAAGCACCAGGGCCCGCAGCCCAGCCAGCCGCAGAGCGCAAGCACGGGCAAGCCCAAGAAGCCCCAGCCCATCCAGGCGCCGAACCCCTGCACGGGCAAGCCCCAGGGCCCGCAGCCCAGCCAGCCGCCGAACGCCTGCACGGGCCAGCACAAGAAGCCCCAGCCCATCCCGGCGCCGAACACCTGCACGGGCAAGCACCAGGGCCCGCAGCCCATCCCGGCGCCGAACCCCTGCACGGGCAAGCACCAGGGCCCGCAGCACTTCCTGGGACAGAAGTCCACGCCCAGGGCCAAGCAGGGCACTTAGCCCCCCAAGAGGGCCAAGAAAGGCCATCTTGCAACCGCATTTGGTTGCCACATCTACACCTGGAAGTTCTGTGGCCAGCCACGCAAGAACACCCAGCCCCTTGCCCAGTCCAGCCCAGTCATTGGGAAGCCAACAATCTAGGCATTCCCCAACCCACCACGAGTCCATAATGTCCCCACATGTGTCTGCACACATGGAGGAGCCCCAAACCCAAACAGCTGGCCGCACATTGCGTCGCGGACAGTTGTGTGGCCGTTTCTCCCATAGCCAAAATATGGCATTGGCTAGTGGCCTAACATTAGTCTATGATGAGCTATATGGGAGCAAATCCAAATTCACAACCAAGCAGCGAAAAATGGAAATGTTGGAAGAACTCAAACGCCAAGTAAATGCAGCAGGGGAAGAGAAGAAAGATGTGGGCCAAATCCAACGGAAAATCTCGGATCTTAAATATGCTGTACGCCAAAAAGAAATCAAAAGGCATAATTATAGGTAAATAAATGATCAAGGAAAATGTCAGTGTTAGAATGTATGCTAATTTACAATTTTTAAGATCCTACTTTTACTTTACAGCATGAAAACTGGAGGGGGCTATCCCACAAAATTGGAGTTCACACCTGCTGAGGAAATGGTGCTGGGCCTTCTCCATCCATTCGCGGTCGGTGGCCACGCAGCCCTAAGGGACACAGACTCACCGACCCGTACAGAAGGTGAGTAACCTTCATATGCATGTTTCCCTTGTGGGTTGCTTAATTAACTTTAGAAAGGTAACAGTTGACGCTATGCCCCTCTGCTGTGGCTTGTTTTGGGTAGCGCTAATGTGCATGGTTGGGTCATATTTGTGTACATTTTGCCCAAACAGATTTGGGCCGATACATTATTTTAATTCTTCATGAGCAAAAATTTTGCTGGTAAGCAGGATTTAAATTAAGCCAAGTCATAAATGTAGCCTCAAACACAATACACACATCAATAGGGATGTGTGGGACATTGGGTGTGTGAGTTGTGATTGACGCCAAAGATGGAAAGAAGAGGCCAAAACAGATCTGAACTAAAGAATGTTAGGGCAACTCAATTTGTGGCCAATGCTAGTTGGATGCTGACTGTGTCCACTTCCTAACTTGGAACTGAGGTCACTTAGCAGTTAAAGCAATCCATTGCACAGATCTCCAACTGAGGGTAATGCAATAATTTTGCACGTTGCTGTAGAAATATTTAATATTAGCCAATGTATTTGTTTTACTTTGCTAAAGCAAACATTGCTTGTGTGTGTGTTAACCTGGTTTCCCTTGTCTCTTCTTTAGCCCAGCATCAGACCACAGCAAGTGTGGACTCCCCCCCCGGTTTGAATATGCCTTTGACTTCTGTACAGCATCGGAGTCCAGATCCGAGTTTTCTGGTAAGTTTCTTGTGTTTATTAACTGAAACAAAGTGAAGAAGCATGTTTTAAAATGTTTGGGATTAAATGAAGAACCCAAACTTATTTGTTGTTCTTTTTCTGCCCCTATAGACACACACAATCATGGAAGAGATCCAGGACATGGAGGAAGATGGAACCATGCTGAGCCCATCCGAAGACCTCCCCCTGGGTCAGAATCTGCAAATGTCCCAAAATGTATCTCTGTCAATTCCGCAGCAGCAGAGTGAACCCGCATCCATTGAGCATGCAGATGGGGCACAGCATGCTGAGACTGAGGCTACAGTCCCCAGGCTTCCCTCTGCTGTTGAGGAATTGCAAAGTATGCCTGTTGCTGTTGAGGGCCCAAGACCACGAGGCAGGGCCCACCCAAGAGCCAGGGTAATTGTGCGGCGCACTCCCTTGCGCCGCACAATTACCCTGGGGAGGCAGAATGCCCTGGTTGATGTATGGCACGAGGAGAGGAGAGCATTTGAGGCACGCCATCAACATCTGCATGAGGCAAGGCATGCCCAGATGGACACCCTCAATGCTACCTTACAGGCCATGCTGAGTGAGCTTCGGACCCACAACAGCAACATGGTGAATGCAACTAATGCAAGCCAGGCATCCATGGGTGAATTGCTCAATATGCAGCGAAACATTTTGGAGCAGTTGCAGATTACCAATGCAACCCTCGCCCAGGGTAGCTCCCAGCCACATGGCCCTCCACCCGGGTTTTTGGGGTATCCACCTTATTAAGGCAACCTCTCCTTGATTGTGTGCCACATCTTTTAAAATTCCCCCCACTGTATTTACTTGGCGTTTGAGTTTTGCCAACATACTATTTGGGTTTGAGCTGCAGGTTGGGTTAAGGATTTGCTCACATATAGCTCATTATATTTGGGAGTTAAGCCAGTAGCCAATGCCATATTGGAATGGTGAGTGTAGGTGGCATTTAACATGGCCCACTTATGGCTTTACATTTATTTGGGGTTTGGGGACTCCTCCGGTTTGCAGACATGTTTGGGTGACATTATGGCCAGGCCAAATTAGCCATGGCCACAGGCACTATTAATGACTGGACTGGGATGGGCATGGGACTGGCTGTCCTTGTTTTGGTGTGCCACAGAGTTCCAGGTGTAGATGGTTTTATTTTTTTAAGGATACAAACCCGGTATTGATTTGTTTATAACCACAATTGAATGCTGTGTAATTTGTTGTGAACCATTTTGATATGCTTTTTGTCGTCAGACTAAAAGAATTATTTTCAAAAATTCTACAAACTTGTTTGGTTTGATTACTAATAACATTGTACCCCACCTTTGACTAAAACAAACACAGTATACGTTAACATGGTTTACAAGGTGAATTAAAAGCAAAGGAAACATTAGGAACCACAGTACAACTATTTCAAGGCATACAAATGAACATTTAATGGCACACAATTGACAACAAAGGCAACCAAAAAACAAAAAGCCAACAAATAATGTTATTTAGGAAAAATGCTGCACAATCAAATTGCCACGCACAGATTGGCCAGATTCACTGGTTGTGCCCACATAATTCTCTGCTTCCTCTTCAATGGGTGTAGAGGGCAGAACATCAACATATCGGGGGACACGTTCTTGGAGGGCAAAATTATGCAGAACTGCACACGCAATTATAATGTCAATAACCTTCTTAGTGTCATATTGAAGGGCGCCCCCGGTATAGTCCAAACACCTAAAACGTGTCTTCAAAAGGCCAAAGGCCCTCTCGACCACAGCCCTGGTTTTGCGGTGCGCACGGTTGTAGGCCTCTTGAGCAGCATCCTGGGGCCGCAACACAGGCGTCATGAGCCAAGGAAGCAGAGGGTAACCTGAGTCCCCTTAAGAAGAGAAAGAGAAAAGACAATTAAGCAATGAAAGTCTGAAAAATAAGCTAATTTAATTTCCAAACAAAAACCATTAAAAGCCAAAACAACAGGGCACATTATCCAAATAATTAGGGGAAGAGATGTGGTTAAAATAAACATAATATGCTTAAAGTCCACAAAGACTGGTAACACATCTGCTAGGTCAAGGGTGCTATTAAATATGGGTATATTTAAGGGCTCAGAAATGTGTCAATTAGGATGCTGCTGAGGGGACACCCACAAATAACAATAAACACGAGTATGTCAGTTACAGAATAATATTGTGGGAAACCGCTTGTTTGTTTGGGCAACAATAATGAAAGATGTTGCAACAGTTGCCAAATGTGGGCTCATATCTCAAGCAAACGTTCAAGATAAAAAACAAATATTATTAAAGTGGACCGTCAGCCAGTTTGTATGGTCCAGGAAATCTATAATATTCCCTGACGATCACCTCCCTCACCGCGGGACATCCGAGATCGGGATGTCCCGCGATGAGGGCCCCCCCCCAAACCCACCAAAAAACACATTATCTGCGGCGACAGCGGGCGCCGCCGCCTCCCGCGTGCACCTCTAGGCGTGTGCGCGGCCGCGCCGCCCGTTTGCGCACTGTCAGAGGGGCGCGCGGGAGGCGGCGGAGGACGCGCTGTGTTGTCCGCCGCTGTCACCCGCTTGTGTCAAGGAAAAGTCAAAGAAAAGAGCAAGTGCCAAAAATGAAACCCACTTACCAAGCAGCCATGCACCAGAAAATTCACCAGCCTCAAATCGCCGATACAATCCAGATCGCCTAAGAATATAGGAATCGTGAGAAGAACCAGGGTAGCCGGCAAGGACACTCAAAAACGCATGTCAGGCCCAACCACTGCCTGGACATTAAGGGAGTGTCCCATTTTCCGATTCCTAAAGAGAAAACATAAAAAAAAGGGTCAACACATAAGGGCACAACCCATTTGGCATCAAAAACTGGCCTGCACACAAATGACAGATCTAAATTGTACGGCCAAACAAACCACAAAAATAAAGAGGAATGAAACACTATTGTCATCAGTAATAGGAGGCAAACTTGAACCGAGACTAAAAAATATAAGGGGATCAATCCACATAGGGATTACTATGAGAAGGGAAGATTGCACAGAGGGATATGTAAGCTAATGGAATAAGAAACATATGGATGAATAATCAGAGGGAATATTACACATTGGAATCAATAATAGGATGGTTTATGCTAAACAACTGTTAAACTAAAAAAGCGCCCCAAATATCTACCTGTATATGTACTCGTCGGCTGCACGAGGAACGAGGGCCACATGTGTACAATCAATTGCACCAATTACATTGGGCATGTCGGCAATATTAAAAAAACCAAGCTTAATGGCGTTTCTGGCTACCATATCATCAAGGAAATAAATATATTTCTGAGTTATGGCAGCCATGCCTTCCAAAAATTTGGATAGTGCGCGGCTCAGCGTAGGCTGGGAAATCCCCACGGAGAGGGCACCCAGCCTCTGGAACGAGCCGTTCGCCAAAAATTGCAGGCAGCCAAGCATCTTGGTCATACCTGAAATTGCATGCCCCTTCCTTGTGGTGCGGGCTAACCATGGCCGCAGCTCACTATATAATTTATGGAGGGAAGCGCGATTAAGCCTGGTCAGCTCGAACAGCTCAATGTCATTCATGCCATCGATGTGCATGCGACGACGCACAGGCAATCTGCCCTCAGACATCCGGATCAAATCGATGCCAAAAAGCATTAGAGCTTGATGTTCCTCGAACTCACTCCTATCCATGCTACTCCCGAGGCCAAAAAGCTGCCGGATAAGAGTTTGGGAATCAACCCTTAAATGTGCATAGAAACACTTGCCAATCAGCTCTCTGAATTGATCGCAAGCCCATGTCATTAACGGGAAAATTAGGACTGATCGCCAAAAATACGATTTGGACGGGAAATATACAATAACTAACGGAAATAATACAACTGACGGACCAGGATCGAAAGAGCATATACGTCTAGGCCCGAACGTTCGTGCGAATACGAAATGGCCAAAAAAAAGGGAAAAAATGACTAACACCCACCCAAACTTCCGATTCCCGATCCGAAATTAATTAACTTTTGCATTTAGAATCGACCCTAATGTCTAAAGTTCCAGAGTGAAACATTCACAGAGGGATTCTGTGTCTATCTGCAGAGATGACTTAATGAAGAACAAAAACCTCCCCAAACCCCACTTGCCCCATCTGCCCCCACTTGCCCCCACTTGCCCCATCTGCCCCCACTTGCCCCATCTGCCCCCATCTGCCCCCACCTGCCCCCATCTGCCCCCACCTGCCCCCACCTGCCCCTACCTGCCCCATCTGCCCCCACCTGCCCCCACTTGCCCCATCTGCCCCCATGATACTGAACCATTGGCCACACTTACATTAGCTCCTGCATCCACCTAAAGCTGGAACACGGCCTCACTGATATTCTCCTGGGTGTGGCCATAGTGTAACATATATAGTCATGTGACCATCAAGTCCAACCAAGGGACGGGGTTGGGGAAAGTTTTATTATTCCAGATAACGAGGGATAAACAGACCCGAATCCCGACATTTAGGTCTGTGCAGAACTTTGTGAGTTCAGGTCTCTGAGCCCCAACATGTAAAAGCTGGATGATGGGCTGCTGAGCTGCGTATAAACCCGCTTCACCTAATGGTGCGGCAGCAGGAAGCTGCTGTAACTCACCTGACCCCGATCCAGTCCCAGCGGGGGGCGCTGTCATGCTGGATGGTTATTATCTTACCCCAATTGGGATGCCCCTGCTGTGAAAGCCATGAAGCCTTTGCTTTGATCTAATCATTTGTATAGGTAGCGGAGGCCTCATCCCCAGTTTGCCTGCACAGTGCGCGCACCCCCTGCAGGGCTGCAAAGGTGGCCAATGATGGCAGGAAGGGGGTATTGCAGGCCACAGCAGGGGGGGCATCCAGATTCATGATGCCCCAGGGGCACTTAGATTCCAGGGCTGGTCCAGCTGGTGAGGAGATAAGGGAAGATGGGGATTATAGTAGCGCCACCATCTGGGGGGAGGGGCCTCTGAGAGGCGATGTGATTGGCTGGATGGATTCTCCAGGAATGATGGCGCCGGCGTTCTGCAGCCTGATTGAGGATTTCAGCCGCATGATTAATGTGTCAGTTTTCTATAACTTATTACATGTGTAACGGATGGATTTTATTAGTGGTATTAATACAAATACAACAGAATCCTGTAATTGCCCCAATACCCCTCCATAAGGGGCGTCTCAGCCCCTTCATTCCAATATTCATTCTGAAGATTCTGCCATTGTTTCCACTTTATAATCATTAGTTGGGTGAAGGTGACGCCGCCATTATCTGCACATTACTGTTATTTTATGGATTAGTCTGCACCACACTGATATCATTCATGTAACATCTGCCCCCCGGAGGACAATGCCACTAAATAGAAGAGGGGGGCAATCAGCTGGGGGGGGGGGGGCTCCATCATGGGGGCATCTGTGTACAATGCTGCTACATTGCTGCCATTTCCTTTATTTATAATCTTATGTCTTATGACATTTCCCCACTAAGAACGCCCACATACCCCCTTATAGCCCCGCCCACATACCCCCTTATAGCCCCGCCCACACACCCCCTTACAGCCATGCCCATATACCCCCACCCATTCATCTCTGCCCATATAGCCCCACCCACATATCCCCTATATACACCCTTATAGCCCCACCCACACACCCCCTTATAGCTCCACCCATTCATCTCTGCCCATATAGCCCCGCCCACACTGCGCCCCCGTACAGGGTGAGAGGTGATGGTCAGTGTCTGTAGATGAGGAATATAAAGGGTTAATGTGTTATGTAGGAGATTTATAGTGACAGTTAATGTACTTACCATAATCCCCGTAATACAGGAAGTGATGTCAGTGACTCACAGAGACGGGAAATATCCGGAGAGGATTCTTCATTATCCCCAAATGTGCAGCTCAGAAACCTGTAAAGACATTGGTGTGAGCAATCCTGTGATGATCAGCCGCATGGTGGGGGGGGGGGCAGGAGACATTTCCCGGGGGGGACAGGAGACATTTCCCGGGGGGGCAGGAGACATTTCCCGAGGGGACAGGAGACATTTCCCGGGGGGGACAGGAGACATTTCCCGGGGGGCAGGAGACATTTCCTGGGGGGGGGAGACATTTCCTGGGGGGGCCGGAGACATTTCCCGGGGGGGGGCAGGAGACATTTCCCGGGGGGGGGGGGGGCAGGAGATATTTCCTGGGGGGGACAGGAGACATTTCCTGGGGGGCAGCAGGACACATTTCCTGGGGGGGAGCAGGACACATTTCCTGGGGGGGAGCAGGAGACATTTCCCGGGGGGGGGCAGGAGACATTTCCTGGGGGGGTAGGAGACATTTCCTGGGGGGGAGCAGGAGACATTTCCCCTGGGGGGGGGTGTAGGAGACATTTCCTGGGGGGGGGTAGGAGACATTTCCTGGGGGGGGGCAGGAGACATTTCCCGGGGGGGGGCAGGAAACATTTCCTGGGGGGGACAGGAGACATTTCCTGGGGGGGGGCAGGAGACATTTCCTGGGGGGGACAGGAGACATTTCCTGGGGGGGGGCAGGAGACATTTCCTGGGGGGGAGCAGGAGACATTTCCTGGGGGGGGGTAGGAGACATTTCCTGGGGGGGGTAGGAGACATTTCCTGGGGGGGGGGGTAGGAGACATTTCCTGGGGGGGGGCAGGAGACATTTCCCGGGGGGGGGCAGGAGACATTTCCTGGGGGGGACAGGAGACATTTCCTGGGGGGGGGGCAGGAGACATTTCCTGGGGGGGGGCAGGAGACATTTCCTGGGGGGGGCAGGAGACATTTCCTGGGGGGGCAGAAGACATTTCTTTGAGGGCAGGAGACATTTCCTGAGGGGGACAGGAGATATTTCCCGGGGGGGGGGCAGGAGACATTTCCCGAGGGGGACAGGAGATATTTCCCGGGGGGGGCAGGAGACAGGGGGCACCATAGGTCACCCACCTCTCAGGGGTCAGTATTAAGCTTTGGGACATAGATGGCCATTGCATGCTAGTGCACACATAGGAATTCTTCCTCTGCATTTCACTCATCTGTGAGTACCCGCCCCCTGTGGTCACATGTCCGCTTCCTTACCTCTACCCGCCCCCCTGTGGTCACATGTCCACTTCCTTACCTCTACTTGCCCCGTGTGGTCACATGTGCACTTCCTTAACTCTACCCGCCCCCCTGTGGTCACATGTCCGCTTCCTTACTTCTACCCGCCCCCCTGTGGTCACATGTCCGCTTCCTTAGCTCTACCCACCCCCCTGTGGTCACATGTGCGCTTCCTTACCTCTACCCGCGCCCTGTGGTCACATGTGCGCTTCCTTACTTCTACCCGCGCCCTGTGGTCACATGTGCGCTTCCTTACTTCTACCCACCCCCCTGTGGTCACATGTGCGCTTCCTTACCTCTACCCGCCCCCTGTGGTCACATGTGCGCTTCCTTACCTCTACCCGCGCCCTGTGGGCACATGTGCGCTTCCTTACTTCTACCCACCCCCCTGTGGTCACATGTGCGCTTCCTTACCTCTACCCGCCCCCTGTGGTCAAATGAGCCCTTCCTTACCTCTACCCGCCCCCTGTGGTCACATGTGCGCTTCCTTACCTCTACCCCCCCCCTGTGGTCACATGTCCGCTTCCTTAGCTCTACCCACCCCCCTGTGGTCACATGTGCGCTTCCTTACCTCTACCCGCGCCCTGTGGTCACATGTGCGCTTCCTTACTTCTACCCACCCCCCTGTGGTCACATGTGCGCTTCCTTACCTCTACCCGCGCCCTGTGGTCACATGTGCGCTTCCTTACTTCTACCCACCCCCCTGTGGTCACATGTGCGCTTCCTTACCTCTACCTGCCCCCCTGTGGTCACATGTGCGCTTCCTTACCTCTACCCCCCCCGGTGGTCACATGAGCCCTTCCTTACCTCTACCCGCCCCCCTGTGGTCACATGTGCGCTTCCTTACCTCTACCCGCCCCCTGTGGTCACATGTGCGCTTCCTTAGCTCTACCCGCCCCCCTGTGGTCACATGTGTGCTTCCTTACCTCTACCCGCCACCCTGTGGTCACATGTGCGCTTCCTTAACTCTACCCGCCCCCTGTGGTCACATGTGCGCTTCCTTAGCTCTACCCGCCCCCCTGTGGTCACATGTGCGCTTCCTTAGCTCTACCCGCCACCCCTGTGGTCACATGAGCCCTTCCTTACCTCTACCCACCCCCTGTGGTCACATGTGCGCTTCCTTAGCTCTACCCGCCCCCCTGTGGTCACATGTGTGCTTCCTTAGCTCTACCCGCCACCCCTGTGGTCACATGAGCCCTTCCTTACCTCTACCCGCCCCCCTGTGGTCACATGTGCGCTTCCTTACCTCTACCCGCCCCCCTGTGGTCACATGTGCCCTTCCTTACCTCTACCCGCCCTCTGTGGTCACATGAGCCCTTCCTTACCTCTACCCGCCCCCTGTGGTCACATGAGCCCTTCCTTACCTCTACCCGCCCCCCTGTGGTCACATGAGCCCTTCCTTACCTCTACCCGCCCCCTGTGGTCACATGTGCACTTCCTTATCTCTACCTGCCCCCCTGTGGTCACATGTGTGTTTCCTTGCCTCTACACACCCCCTGTGGTCACATGTGCGCTTCCTTACCTCTACCTGCCCCCCTGTGGTCACATGAGCCCTTCCTTACCTCTACCCTCCCCCTGTGGTCACATGTGCGCTTCCTTACCTCTACCCGCCCCCTGTGGTCACATGAGCCCTTCCTTACCTCTACCCACCCCCTGTGGTCACATGAGCCCTTCCTTACTTCTACCCACCCCCTGTGGTCACATGCGCTTCCTTACCTCTACCCTCCCCCTGTGGTCACATGGGCCCTTCCTTACCTCTACCCGCCCCCTGTGGTCACATGTGCGCTTCCTTACCTCTACCCACCCCCCTGTGGTCACATGGGCCCTTCCTTACCTCTACCCACCCCCTGTGGTCACATGTGCGCTTCCTTACCTCTACCTGCCCCCCTGTGGTCACATGAGCCCTTCCTTACCTCTACCCTCCCCCTGTGGTCACATGGGCCCTTCCTTACCTCTACCCACCCCCTGTGGTCACATGTGCGCTTCCTTACCTCTACCTGCCCCCCTGTGGTCACATGAGCCCTTCCTTACCTCTACCCTCCCCCCTGTGGTCACATGAGCCCTTCCTTACCTCTACCCACCCCCTGTGGTCACATGAGCCCTTCCTTACTTCTACCCACCCCCTGTGGTCACATGAGCCCTTCCTTACTTCTACCCACCCCCTGTGGTCACATGCGCTTCCTTACCTCTACCCTCCCCCTGTGGTCACATGGGCCCTTCCTTACCTCTACCCACCCCCCTGTGGTCACATAAGCCCTTCCTTACCTCTACCCGCCCCCCCTGTGGTCACATGTGCGCTTCCTTACCTCTAGGCCATGACTGGCTCTTTAAAGTGGACCAACACCCAGGATTTTGACTATCCTGGGTTTTGGTCCACTTCGGTGGGGCACCCCGATCGGGGGTGCCCCGCTGTGTGAAACCCCCCAGAAACCCCAAAAAACTCACCTCTCCCCGCTCCCACGTGAACGCCGCAGCCAATCCCCGCCAACGTCTAGGCGGGGGACAGGAACGTACAAGCCTCTTCCGCCGCCTCCCACGCGGCACTCTCGGCGCGCGCGCGCCCCCGCCTGCCATTCACAGAGGGCCGGTGCGGGAGCGCGCACGTCTGGAGGGGCGCGCGGGAGGCGGCGGAAGCGGCGGCGGATCAGGTAAGACCTTTTTGGGGTTTCTGGGGGGTTTCACCCCGCGGGACATCCCGATCTCGGATGTCCCGCGGGGTGGGAGGTGATCGGCCCGGGAATCTTATAGATTTCCGGGCCGATCACCCCTGGGTGTTGGTCCACTTTAATCATTCAGCCATTCTCCCCCTCACTGAGCTTTCCTAACATTAACCCTTTATTTCCCACCTCACCATAGATTATAAAGCCATCACAATATAACAATGTATAAAGCCCGGGAGAGAGGAGGACTCATCCTGGTAAGTATATGGGGGTCACATGACCCTCTACATAGAATTGTGTCACCTGTTACCTCTGTATCTCCCAATCACACATGTGCTCCTCCCACTCTATAGCTGTAACCATGGCAACAGTCCCAGATCCCCCATCCTGCCTGCTCAGTGATTGGCTATCTGCATTTCCCATGAGTCTCCACTGTGCTGGACACAATCTCCTGATCTCCTCTGCAGCAACTTCCTGCTCTTATAATGTGTTTGGTGGGAAACCCGCTAGAGAGACACAGAGAACCCGACTAGTGATACCTGTAATAATAATTCTACACACATCATCTATTAGTGTGTGACTATAACCTGTCACATGTCATTAAAGTGGACCAAAACCATGGGTCTGACTATTCTGGGCACTGGTCCTTGCCCCGGGGCACCCTGATTGGCTGTGTGAAACCCCCCAGGTCACCTGACCTCACTCACCCTTCCCCGGTCTAATGGTGCATGTGTAGCGCTCTGGTCCAATCAGCACGCTCGGATCCGCTCCCGTCCCTTTTTCTAATAGCTCATCTAAGGTGAGCGGATCTGAGCACGCTGGTGGCCCCATCCCCCACTGCCCTCTAACACAGAGCGTGCCCGTTCCGGCCATTCACAGATTCCTGGTGCGGGCACGTGCCCTGCTAAAGAGATAGCGGGGATGCGGCCACAGCTTGCACATGTGCCAAGAACTGCGAAATAACATGAGTTTCTGAGTGACCCAGCAAGTTTCACGATTCTGGATGCCCCAGAAGGAGGGAATCCAGCGTCCCTGGATTCTTATAGAAATCCGGGCCGTTGGGGCCATGGGTTTTGGTCTTTAATATGCAATACGAAATGTCCACTGCTCTGCTGGGAGACACTAGTGCTATTAAGAAACAGCCAGTGTGTGCTCACCATTGCTGCCACCTGCCTGCTGATTGGTGGATGGAGTCACATATTAACCAATGGCATTTCATTTTATTATTACATGTACAGTGACATCTGGATTCTGATTGGATGATCTGTGTCACTGCTCATTTCTTGGTGACTCTCTAGGGTTTAGTTACAGACTTGTACTTGGTGTGACTGGTACTTACCTAATCCATGAACACTTGTGCAGAGCTGGAGACAGGATCCTCTGACTCTCTGCTCCAATTACACAGCCAATCATCTGAATGCGATGTTCTCGCTTGGTGTTCATCAGACAGTATGAGAAAGCTCTGACCTCCATCACTGATGTAGATTTATACATTGCAATGTTCTCCTTTTGTGACATAATTCTTCTGACCATCTCCACATCCTGAGCTTCATATAAACACATGACTTTATTACTGCTGAGCTCCTCGCCTCTCTTCAGCCATTTCTCCACAGCAGGTTTTCCCCTGAATGAGATGTTACACTGCAGACACTTCTCCAGCTTTTGTATTTGTCCTTCAGCCATCAGACCACAGAAGAATTGTCTTGTTAGATCTAAGTGACGTTTATCTGTCTCCAGTAACTGTGTGAGTGTCCTGACATTTGAGGAGAACCTTTGTTTAAATCGCTTAAATATACTGACCAGCACATAATAGAGAGAAGCAAAGACCTCCTGGAGGCTCAGATGGAGGAAGCTGTAGAAGTTCTGGGACATGGCTTCTCTGAGAAAGAGGTTCTCAGCCAGAAACACAGACTTAATCTCTGAGATAGAGAGGCCATGTCTCCTGAGATCTCCTTCATCAAAAAAGATCTTCTGGAGCCAAACCCCTTCATTGGCTAGAGCACACAGCTTCTTTATACAGCTGAGGGCCTGGTGGGGGTTTCTGCAGTGATACAATAATAAACCCTCCAGGTAAAGCAGGTAGATAGATGTGGTGGTGTTACAGCTGCTCACATCCAATCCCTTTCTCATTTGTTGTTTCAGTGTAGTACATACAAGCCGGCACACTATCGGGGCAGCACACATGGTGAAAAGAATCTCATTGCTCTTCACTGTCTGAATGGCCACAGCTGCTTCTTCTTCAGATGTAAAGGAACGCCGGAAATATTCTACACGGTCATCCTCTGTAAACCCCAGAATGGCCACATATCGAGGACGCTTCACAACCTTCCCGAGACTCTCCAGTGACAATGGTCTTGTGGTGAGGATCAGGGAGGATCTCCAGAGAAGGGTTTTACCAAGTAAACTCTTTAGAAGGATCCCTACTGAGGTCTTCTGGAAAGGATCTCTGCACTGCTCAGTGTGATTTAGTGATGACTTCAATTCATCAAACCCATCAATGAGAAAAAGGACTTTGTCGTCCTCTCTGAAGATGGAGGTAAGATGGCTCCTCTCACACTGGAGATGACATATCCTGGAGAGCAGGTCAGTCAGACTTATGTCACCAGTGATGGTGTTAAGTTCTCTGCAGCTCATATAAAATGCAAAATGAAATGTGTCCTGATAGAGACCATCAGAGGCCCAGTCCAGCATGATCTTCCTTGAGGTCATGGTTTTCCCAATTCCAGCTGCTCCTTGTAGCACCACAATCTTGGGGACAATCCCATGTTCATTAGGATCAAACAGCCTGGGAATGGTGATATTATTAGAAGATCTTTCAGACATTATCTCTAGATGTCTCCTCCCAGAACATGTGATTTCATGCTCTCTTTCCTCCTCCTCTCGATGTCCTTCTATTATCACCAGTCGGGTGTAGTGTCTCTTTAAGCTGACCTCCTCCCCTATACGATAATCCCCCTCTTTATATAGCTCATACTCTTCCTTCATGCGAGCCATATATTGTGCTCTGATCTCTGTGTGAGATAAAAATGTAGAAAAGATAAAATCAGCAAACGTAAAGTCTGTCCAAGAAAAGGCAAATAATAATAATTTATTACCAGAATGTTCTGCAGTTCCTAGTATTATTTAACAGCATTATAGTGATCTGCCTCGGTTTCTGGTGCAGTTCAGCCATTGGAAATGTTTTGGTTTGTCAGGCCCTAAATACCAGCCTGATGAAGTGGGTGATGCTTGCACGGAACGCGTGGCTCCTGCTGTGGTAGGGAGACTTCACACATGTTATTTTCATGATTCCTTGGCTTTATTTCTGGTAATGTTTTTTGTGATAGGTTTGTGATTTATTATTATTTATTGGTATTGTGATATATATCAGTGGTCCCCCTTCGGGATGCCTAAATAATATATACAGGTGATTATATTTTCATTGGTGAATAGAATAGATTGATATGTTTATGAGTTGTTATGATTGGGAATATTAATTCTTAATTGTTTGACTACTTGCACTTTATAAATATATATATTTTATAGTGATCCGGATCATAGGCAGGATTTGCACATGTTTAGTACTTTATAAATATATAGATTTTATAGTGATCCAGATCATAGGCAGGATTTGCACATGTTTAGTACTTTATAAATATATAGATTTTATAGTGATCCGGGTCATAGGCAGGATTTGCACATGTTTAGTACTTTATAAATATATAGATTTTATAGTGATCCGGATCATAGGCAGGATTTGCACATGTTTAGCTCTTTATAAATATATCGATTTTATAGTGATCCGGATCATAGGCAGGATTTGCACATGTTTAGCACTTTATAAATATATAGATTTTATAGTGATCCGGATCATAGGCAGGATTTGCACATGTTTAGTTCTTTATAAATATATAGATTTTATAGTGATCCGGATCATAGGCAGGATTTGCACATGTTTAGTACTTTATAAATATATAGATTTTATAGTAATCCGGATCATAGGCAGGATTTGCACATGTTTATTACTTTATAAATATATAGATTTTACAGTGATCCGGATCATAGGCAGGATTTGCACATGTTTAGTACTTTATAAATATATAGATTTTATAGTGATCCGGATCATAGGCAGGATTTGCACATGTTTAGTTCTTTATAAATATATAGATTTTATAGTGATCCGGATCATAGGCAGGATTTGCACATGTTTAGTGCTTTATAAATATATAGATTTTATAGTGATCCGGATCATAGGCAGGATTTGCACATGTTTAGCGCTTTATAAATATATAGATTTTATAGTGATCCGGATCATAGGCAGGATTTGCACATGTTTAGCTCTTTATAAATATATAGATTTTATAGTGATCCGGATCATAGGCAGGATTTGCACATGTTTAGTGCTTTATAAATATATAGATTTTATAGTGATCCGGATCATAGGCAGGATTTGCACATGTTTAGCGCTTTATAAATATATAAATTTTATAGTGATCCGGATCATAGGCAGGATTTGCACATGTTTAGCTCTTTATAAATATATAGATTTTATAGTGATCCGGATCATAGGCAGGATTTGCACATGTTTAGTGCTTTATAAATATATAGATTTTATAGTGATCCGGATCATAGGCAGGATTTGCACATGTTTAGCGCTTTATAAATATATAAATTTTATAGTGATCCGGATCATAGGCAGGATTTGCACATGTTTAGTGCTTTATAAATATATAGATTTTATAGTGATCCGGATCATAGGCAGGATTTGCACATGTTTAGCACTTTATAAATATATAGATTTTATAGTTATCCGGATCAGAGGCAGGATTTGCACATGTTTAGCTCTTTATAAATATATCGATTTTATAGTGATCCGGATCATAGGCAGGATTTGCACATGTTTAGTGCTTTATAAATATATAGATTTTATAGTGATCCGGATCATAGGCAGGATTTGCACATGTTTAGCACTTTATAAATATATAGATTTTATAGTTATCCGGATCATAGGCAGGATTTGCACATGTTTAGCTCTTTATAAATATATCGATTTTATAGTGATCCGGATCATAGGCAGGATTTGCACATGTTTAGCGCTTTATAAATATATAGATTTTATAGTGATCCGGATCATAGGCAGGATTTGCACATGTTTAGTTCTTTATAAATATATAGATTTTATAGTGATCCGGATCATAGGCAGGATTTGCACATGTTTAGTACTTTATAAATATATAGATTTTATAGTGATCCGGATCATAGGCAGGATTTGCACATGTTTAGTACTTTATAAATATATAGATTTTATAGTGATCCGGATCATAGGCAGGATTTGCACATGTTTAGTTCTTTATAAATATATAGATTTTATAGTGATCCGGATCATAGGCAGGATTTGCACATGTTTAGTACTTTATAAATATATAGATTTTATAGTGATCCGGATCATAGGCAGGATTTGCACATGTTTAGTTCTTTATAAATATATAGATTTTATAGTGATCCGGATCATAGGCAGGATTTGCACATGTTTAGTACTTTATAAATATATAGATTTTATAGTGATCCGGATCATAATGTATTTTTGATCAATTTATGAGCTGAGAGTTGCCTCATAGATGCTGCTTTTTTTTGTTCGTGGTTTGAGCTCTTTTGCAGCTTTGGGAGCGGCACCTCTACACATTGAATAGGGTCTAGTGCAAGTCGCCATTTTCCTAAATACTAGTAAAGCCTAAAGAGCGGGAGGGATTTAGGATGTATTCTGGTCTTTGGAAGGCAACTAAATCAGTTAAATCAATTAACCTCTTCATTTAAATTTTAGATTCAGGGAAGATCCCAATGTTTTATGCTCCTTTCACACTGGGGTGATGACGATGAGCTCATGAGCGCTTTGCAGTCTCCAGTGAAACGCTGCCCACAGGAAACTATTGGCCCTTTCACTTACGAGCGGGGCAATTGCAATTCCCTCAAACAAGCTGCGTTACTCACTGAATAGCAAGTAGTGCAAATACGATTGCTACTAAAACACTGGTACACAGGTGACTGCATTAAGAACCTAAGGCACCTAACTTATTACAATATAATACCACACAGGCAGAATTGCTCAGTTGAACAAATCTCTGTTGGTAGCTAACACTTGTGTAACCCACACGCCACTACCAGGACCGGGCAACATGGGGTTGTTTACGAGTTCTTCAGGATTCTGAGGGAACTTGGGTTTGGGGCCTGTGGAGTCACTACAGACTTCAAAAGTCTCTTTCCAAAGATTATTGCACACATCAACTTCCAAATCAGCAACTTCAGTAAGCAAACACAGTCTCTGGATCCTGGGATCACTCTAGGAGATGGGACTATGTAAATAATGGGCCTTTATGGAAAATCAATATTGCTAATAATGTTGCATATTTAAGTATAGGAATATACAGCAAAATAGTTTACAATACCAGCATGCACAGGTGGCCGGGCAGGAATTGTATTCCAATCAGATAGGACAGCATCCTGCGACAATAAAGCAGGGCTGGGACAAGATTGAGAAGCCAGATTGGGAGAAGACTAGGGTCGTAAAAGATCAAAGGAATACCAGAAGCCCACTTTTAGTATAATTAGGAGAGGAGGCAGAAGGAAGGAGGCAGAAGGAAGGAGACGGGTTTTGGACCGGAGACTGCGGGCACATGAGAAGCTTGTGAGTGCCGTATCAGGAGGGTAATGTGTCTTTCCCTATATATATATGTATGCCAGTCTCATAACTGGGTTGTATTGTGTTTGATTTGAGATTTGATTGCATTATTGTGTTATTTTGTCAACAATATATCTCTTTATTTACTACTTGTCCCAGTGTCTCTTGCATATACCAGAAGTCAAAAGAACCTACAGTCTTATAGTCTTATGCGTGTATCCATTGCGTGATTATTGGCCAGATATTGATAATATTGGTATATGTGTTGCCTATTTTAGTCGAGCCGGGCAGGATATAAATATATACATAATATTATTAATATTTTAGTTGTTTATGCTATTAATATTGTTTACATAATTGGCTTGCGCCAGCCAGGAGATATTATTAATATTAGCTATTAATATACCCAGGCAGGAGATTTATAGTTATAAATTAATATCTAGATATTGATATAATATTGTAGTTATTAATATTCAATTGTTTACATTTGGCCAGCCATTCAGGAGAGGTTGGATTGTTTATAATTGGCGTGCGCCAGTCAGGAGGTTCTATTGTTTACATTTGGCTAAGCGGCAGGCAGGAGATTAAGATTATAATTGTTTACATTCAGGAGATATTAATATTATTATTATATTCTCTTGTTTACATTTGGCTAAGCCACGGGCAGGAGGCATCTTGTGTATTTGCAGAGCACTGTGTTGTGGTGAATATTGGGTGTATTGGATTATATAATACAGTGTGCAATTCAATTTCTATAGTTCACAGACCGCGGTTGCTATTGGTAACTATAGCATATTTTAAAGTGTTGCAATTGATTTGAAGTGCCTTATTGTATAGACATGGAGGGTCTTGCAAAAAAGATGAACAAGATAAAGAATGCAGAGGGGATTATTAGAGCAATGCAGGGATCCAGTAACCCATGGGCTGAAGCCCAGGATTATGTGTCTAAATGCATTGCTGCTAAGCAAATCTCCAAATCTGAGGGCAAATGCTTTTTGATTTATGGGGCAGTTTGGATTGCAAAGGAGTTTGTTTTGGTGAAAATACAAAATGAAAGCCTCAGAGAGGAGGTGTCCTCCTTGGATAAAGCGCTAGGAGCCATGAGGGCATCTACTGAAAGTTTGGGCGCAATTGTGGAGCAGCTGAGAGCATAGAATTGCGCAGGAACAATCAGGCAATGTCAGAAAAGCTGATAGCCACAGAAAAAGAAGTTGAACTGGTGTCTGTGGATATCAGGAGACAGGAAGATGCCTTTTCTAGTGCTGCTGAGGTTTCATGTGGGTCTTCACCAAATAAGCATATAGATTCAGGGGTGCAGGGTAAGTGTATGAGTGAAAATTACCCACAGGTAGCCCCAAAGGTTAGTGCAGTCAAACAAGCTCAAAGGGCAGTTGCAAGGTCCCCATTACAAAAAGCAATGCCTAGAATAATTAACTCTGCTGTAGCCTGCAGAGACAATTTAAAGAGAGCTGGAACTGTGAAGTGCCACTCCTGTGGCCAAGCGGATCACATTTCCAGGCTCTGCACCTCTGCAAAACCAATGTGTAGTAATAAAGCCCAGAGTTATAGAACCCACAAAAGGCAGATAATGGTGTATTCTGCTAGGTTTGGGACAGGAAGCTTTAACCAAAAGAAATTTGCTAGGGAGCATTATAGTCAAAGCAAACCTATAAAGTGTGTCCCAGTAAAATGGTTAAGAGCCAGAAATGAATACCTTATGGCAGAAAATCTGCAGTTGAGGAGTGATATGAGCTCCCTGATACAACAGGTTATGGCCATAAGAGAAGAGGTAAGTATGTCGGGGAACAGAAGAATGTCGGATGAGCCAAGGCTTAGACAAAAGGTTATAGAGAGGCACCCAGTTAGGTGTTAGTAACTCTGTGTGCTTTGTCTTTCAGGTCCATTGGATAAAATCCCGGCTAAGTCTCTGATTAACTCTTTGATTTTTCCATTAGGTTTTGAGGACCTTAACGTGGGCTTTTTGTGTTGGGTTTTTTTTTTATGTGCACACGTTTAGGATAAGCCTCAAAGATTAATTTGATGAAAGCAGTCAGGTTATCAAAAAATCTAAATTCATTTTAGTTTTTTTAGTTAAAAGACCTGAACTGCTAAGCTGGCAGGGACAGGGTTTCGGATATCCCTGATTTCCATTAAAGTGAAAATTTAGTATTTTTTTTTTTTTTCAATCTTTTTTATTGTAATTTTTGTTATAACAACTGGATTGTACAACATAATAAAGTGTCACAAAGAAAAAACTTGGGATACAAGCATCGGTTCTGTTAGAGGTTTCCAGTCACATTTATCTACTTTCGATTGTCAACGCTTACGTTCCCTCAATTATCAACGCTCATAATCGGTATCAAGTGCTGTCATCCAAGAGATCGGATTGACGCTATCTACTACGTTATGGTCATATCGCAGACCAGTGGGCCGGGGGAGAAGCCCCGTCACATCCAATCTCAGATTTAGCGCATCACCGCCCCCTCCTTCAATTTGAGGGGGAGGGGGTGCGCGGGTCGGGAATAGAGACGAGGGGGGGGGGAAGAGGGGAAAAGGAGGAAGGGAATACGAGGGGAAAAAGAAAAAAAAAAAAAAAGAGAGGGATCTAAGGTCAGAGGAGGCTAGAGCTATCCCTCACTGCAGCAGGGCATTCCCTTTATCTGGAAACGAGTATTCCACCCACGGGCCCCAAACGAAAATTTAGTATTTTTTTTATGATTGCGCTATGTTTTACAGATTGCGCATATTTAGTAACTAGTGCCAGCCTAGTGTATGTAGGAGTTCTCCCAGGTGTCACTGACAGGCTGTGTGGAATGCTCTGTTGCTGGGGCTGCAGTGTCATTCCAGGCTGATTAGCATTTCTATACAGCCAGTGTCTTTCCAGTGACAATGCATTGAGAACCAGTTTTAAAGCGTTTTTTTCCTTTTACAATGAACAATGAAAAGGCTAAAATTCATAATTTAGCCTGTTCATTGGATCAATCATTTTAAATTGTGTACTTGTAAGTTTTTTTCTCCGGTTGTTACGTTATTGGAGTGGGAACCATTACTTTTTTTGCTAAGTAACTTTTTTTGTAGTTGGTACACAGGCACACAATTCGAAACTATCTGTTTGTTTATGTTTTCTTACTCTGAATGGTATGAAGTGGGCGAGCAGCTTTTCTCCCCATTTTCTCCACAAGTTTTACTTTAAATGTTATGAAGTGGGCGAGGTTTAGTGCTTAGGATTGTTCAATATGGTCAACATACTAGGTCTGCATTAGGTGGACCTATTATCTTATGGATGTGTGTTTTAATATGTTGTATATTGTTGTAAAATAACCTTTAAACAGTATTTTTCCATAGATAGCCCAGAGACGCCCTTGATTTGAGTTTGCAGAGACGGAGGGGGATTATTGATATAGCATAGTGGCAACCTTATTGTTCTTTGGTTATAGCTTGAATCCTCAAAGCCACATCTACAGAGTCGCACTTTCTTTTGTTCAAGGTTTTCTTTCAGACATTTCCACCGTAATACGCCGTTTGCTATGTTGCATTATGTTTATGCTCTGTGACCAAAAATCTATTTCTTGGAGTCTGCTGTGTATCACTGTGTTGGAGAGTATATCACCGATTGCTTCTAATATTGCAGATGTACTGTTGCTGTAACTCATTATGGTCTGTGTGAACTGTCAGAGTACATGTGCACCCATAACAATATTGGACTGTTCTAATGATATGCACCCATGACAATATGGACTGATCTAATGATATGTACCCATGACAATATGGGCAGTTTTGATGCTGTGCACCATGAAACCATGGGCAGTTCTGATGATGTGCACCCATAACATGATGGACTATGCAGTGCACTCATAACAATATGCACTGTCACGCTGTGCGCTTAGTATATTATGGACTGTCACCTTGTGCACCCACCTCGCTGATGATAATACAGGCCTTGGAGACTCAGTGACAGCTGATAAAGCATTGTCTGCAACATACAATAGAAGTCGACTGATGTCTGTCAATACCAGCAGCAGTGAATAAATCCGGATGTCACCAGATTTGGTCACCCAAAATCACATAAGCAGTTATGGATGGTGTAAAAACATGAACTATGTTTGATGATCTGTTGAAGAGGGTGTGGCATTAAAACAGTGTGTGGTGGCTGAAGGATTCGGACTGTAACTTGAGATACTGTAGGTTGTCATAGCTTTGTGTTGATATATATCGGGTCCCATCAGTCTCAGCAAATTTGAATCACTTTTAAGACTTATGTTTTATATATTTGAGAGACCTCGATATATATAGATATAATATATATATATATATATCTGTCTCTAGTGGGCGAATATGTAAATAATGGGCCTTTATGGAAAATCAATATTGCTAATAATGTTGCATATTTAAGTATAGGAATATACAGCAAAATAGTTTACAATACCAGCATGCACAGGTGGCCGGGCAGGAATTGTATTCCAATCAGATAGGACAGCATCCTGCGACAATAAAGCAGGGCTGGGACAAGATTGAGAAGCCAGATTGGGAGAAGACTAGGGTCGTAAAAGATCAAAGGAATACCAGAAGCCCACTTTTAGTATAATTTGGAGAGGAGGCAGAAGGAAGGAGGCAGAAGAAAGGAGACGGGTTTTGGACCGGAGACTGCGGGCACATGAGAAGCTTGTGAGTGCCGTATCAGGAGGGTAATGTGTCTTTCCCTGTATATATGTAAGCCAGTCTCATAACTGGATTGTATTGTGTTTGATTTGAGATTTGATTGCATTATTGTGTTATTTTGTCAACAATATATCTCTTTATTTACTACTTGTCCCAGTGTCTCTTGCATATACCAGAAGTCAAAAGAACTACAGTCTTATAGTCTTATGCGTGTATCCATTGCGTGATTATTGGCCAGATATTGATAATATTGGTATATGTGTTGCCTATTTTAGTCGAGCCGGGCAGGATATAAATATATACATAATATTATTAATATTTTAGTTGTTTATGCTATTAATATTGTTTACATAATTGGCTTGCGCCAGCCAGGAGATATTATTAATATTAGCTATTAATATACCCAGGCAGGAGATTTATAGTTATAAATTAATATCTAGATATTGATATAATATTGTAGTTATTAATATTCAATTGTTTACATTTGGCCAGCCATTCAGGAGAGGTTGGATTGTTTATAATTGGCGTGCGCCAGTCGGGAGGTTCTATTGTTTACATTTGGCTAAGCGGCAGGCAGGAGATTAAGATTATAATTGTTTACATTTGGCTAAGAGCCATTCAGGAGATATTAATATTATTATTATATTCAATTGTTTACAACTATACATCTGAAGTACCTTAAATGATGGTCCTTAGTGTAGTCCTCGCACACCCCCTAGGCCCTCATGGATTTCTCTCACAGAGGCACACTGTCTTGCCAGGATATCGCACTCCTCACTGCTCAAAACAGTGCGTCTGTTCCCCAGTTGTGATGCCACTCCCTCACAGCAGCCTCTGGTGGTTAACTATATAACTGCTGTTCTATATTATACAAAGCTAGACCGTTTCTGTACAGAGATGTTTATTGTACCCCGGTTTTATAATAGGCCACACTCTCCCCCTCTGAAAATGATGCCCTCAACATCAGCGGGTTACACTGGTGAAGACATGTTTGTTGGTTCTATTTTGACCAAAGTTATGTAAGACCGGTTTAGTGTGTTTCCTAGATTCTTACTGGAGAAGTTAAGTGTTTCTAGATCGGTCTCTTTTTAGGTGAAAGGGAGGTGGTTACCAAACACATTAACAAATGTAGACATGTTAAAATATTAATAATAACATCCTATTCTATAAATTCTAACTACATCATTAAAGATTTTCCTGTAAGAAGGCGAAAAGAATGCAAATGATTAATAATGCAAAGAGTCCTTAAAGTATTGAACCCTAACTAACCCTATACTAAGTGAAGTACATCAACAAGTTTGATCAAAAGGTTCAAAGTTTTCTCATAAATAGGTGGTTGGTAAGTACCACTTACATTGTATTTCCAGGTGAACAGGTAATGATATTTGTTCTTGGTTCACCCAATGTGTCATAGGTTAAAGTCATAGGTCTTCTTTCTGTAGTAGATACTTTCCTACTTGGTAATTCTTCTGATGTCTCAGTTCCCTTGGTTTCTGCAACATCAAGTTCTGGAGTGGTTCAGGTTCAACTTCTGGAGTTGGTTCATGTAGCGATAACCCTTATCGCCGGAGGGCTTCACCGCCCGAGACGTCCTTTTCCCAATCGTAAGAGGTGCTGCTGGAATTCCAGAGTCGTCCGTGAGGAAACAGGAACAGCCCTTACAAGGGCTAGTGAATTGTAATATAGCGTTTCCCCCAATAAGAGACAGAACTCAGTATTGAGGGTGAAGGTGAAGTGTTTTTATTAGTGCCACTCTAGGCCTTATATACACAAGTCTCCATGCAATGGGACCTCCCCCGTGGACCTCATGACAAATACACAGACCAACTCTGCCGGTGACGCAATCAGCAAAACAATAGGCGTCTGTAATACACTCAATCAGAACAATGCCATTGCCTGTGACGTAATCAATTAACACAAAGGCAGTTTATAATACAATCCAAACTACAATGACCTAATTAAGAAAAGGCCAGTGAATGACCCGGTGGGCAACTGAATAGTGATGACATCCAAAAGACAGAGCGTCTGTCACAATGCCCCCTTTTTGTGGAACACCCGGCAGACCCGGATTGACCCTGTTCGGGTTAACGTGGGGCTGTCCGGACTCTTGTTATGGGCAGAGTTCTGTGTAAGGACAAGTCTGCACATAGTGAGTAACCGGACTAAACATTGACGTGGGCTGTACATAGGAATCGGTCATGGGTGGGGTCCAAACACTGGGATATCGTGGCGTTGGTGAGTTCAGCACCAAAGTCCTTGGTTGGATGTGTGCACAGGTGCTTTGCTTTCTTATAGCTGGTCCAAGTTTCAATCTCTTTCCATGGTAGCTGATCGGAGAATCCACAATCTTCTGCACATCTACATCATCGTAAAAGTAGACAAAACCATAACCCTTAGAAACGCCAGAGGCATCCCTAATAATTTTGACACTCTTTACAGCGCCATACTTTGAAAAAACATCCTTCATTTCAGGCTGATTAATCCGACGGCCAATGCCCCCAACAAAAATAGTGTTTGGCATACGTTTCCCTTCTGGAAGGACGTAACCTGATGGCTGATCCTCTTCTTGGCTTCTTGTAACAGACATGACGTGATGCAGACGAAACCCCTGGGTCTCCCCGACCAGTGGGCTGGAGTCGGCAGCTCGGGCTGGAGGCCGGGTTGTAACAGGGTTGACGCTGGCTGGTCCAGAGGTAGCGTAGGCAGAAGTCATTGGTCCTAGATCATTTCCCAATAGTACTTCTGCTGGTAAGTTGTCCATAAGTCCCACCTGTACCCTGCCGGATCCAGCGCCCCAGTCAAGATGTACTCGGGCGGTGGGGAGTCGAAACACAGCTCCTCCTGCCACCCTTACTGCAACGGTGTGTCCAGTGCGGTCTTTGTTCTTGACCAAATGAGGTTGGAGCAAGGTAAGTGTGGCTCCGGTGTCGCGTAATCCTTGCGCGGTGCGCCCATTGACTCGTACCTCCTGGCAATGGTGCTGTCGGTTGTCTTGGATGGCCGCTTGTACGGGATCAGCTTCATACAGTACCCCCAGATACTCTTCCGAACTGCTCTCAGCTTCCAAACAGTGTGCCACAGGAGTACGGGAGGTGGAAGGTTGCTTTTGCCCCCACGTGTTTCGGGGAGGCTCTAGGGCGCAATCACTGCGATAATGTCCCCATTGTTTGCAACGATGGCACTGAACTGTGGAGAGGTTCGGTTGCTGCGCTGGCCTATGTGGCCCAGAGTCACGAGTTGGCGCTGAAGCCACAGGTGCTTGAAATTTGATGGGAGGTTGTGGTTTTGGAGCGGACTGTTCTGTCCGGCGAGCATCAGTGTACTCGTCGGCTAGACGAGCAGCCTCAGGTAGCGTTAGAGGCCTCCGGTCACGTACCCACTCTCTTAGCTCTGGTTGCAGGGCATTGAGAAAATGTTCTAGTAAAAACAACTGTAGTACATCCTCAGCGGTCGTGGCTTTGCATCCAGTGACCCAGTGTGATGCTGTACGATGGAGGCGACATGCCCACTCCGTGTAAGAATCCCCTCCCTTCTTTTGGGATTCCCGAAATCGTCGCCTGTAGGCTTCCGGGGTGACAGCGTACCGGGCTAACACAGCCTCCTTTACCAGATGGTAGTGTGGTAAGTCCGCATCAGGGATGGCCCGGAAAGCATCGGAAGCTTTCCCAGATAGTTTCCCTGATAATATGGTGACCCATTCCTCCGTGGGTACCCGGTGTAAAGCGCACTGGCGTTCAAAATCGGCCAAAAATCCGTCAATCTCGTCGTCACTTTCCTGGAAGGACTTAAATGCTGCAAATGGAATCTTTCTCCCCCCAGTGTAACTGAGGCTGAGAGGCTGCTGGGTTGAAAGTCGCCGATCTTCCCTTCGCTTACTGGCCTCTGCCTCCGCTGCGGCAAAGACTCGGTCGATCAGTTCCTGTGATGGATTCGGGCCATAGACCGACAATCTGTTCCGAACCGCTTGAACAAGAGCAGCGTCTTCATCGATCTCTATATTGGTTTCGGTCCTCACTGCTGCATGATCCATTTCGATCAGCTCGGCTATCAGTTCCCGACGTGGGCGGTTGCTAGCTGACCTTCCCCGGCTCTCGAGTAGATCCTTCAGGGTCAGCCTTTTCAACTTGTCCTACTGACTCTCTATCAGGGTAGCACTCTCTCTGGGTACAAAGGACCATCCGACCGCTTGCCACCAATTGTAGCGATAACCCTTATCGCCGGAGGGCTTCACCGCCCGAGACGTCCTTTTCCCAATCGTAAGAGGTGCTGCTGGAATTCCAGAGTCGTCCGTGAGGAAACAGGAACAGCCCTTACAAGGGCTAGTGAATTGTAATATAGCGTTTCCCCCAATAAGAGACAGAACTCAGTATTGAGGGTGAAGGTGAAGTGTTTTTATTAGTGCCACTCTAGGCCTTATATACACAAGTCTCCATGCAATGGGACCTCCCCCGTGGACCTCATGACAAATACACAGACCAACTCTGCCGGTGACGCAATCAGCAAAACAATAGGCGTCTGTAATACACTCAATCAGAACAATGCCATTGCCTGTGACGTAATCAATTAACACAAAGGCAGTTTATAATACAATCCAAACTACAATGACCTAATTAAGAAAAGGCCAGTGAATGACCCGGTGGGCAACTGAATAGTGATGACATCCAAAGGACAGAGCGTCTGTCACAGTTCAGTCTCTGGTTTAGCAGGTATTGAGTCAACAGGTTTTACGTCCACAGATGGATCAACTGTTTTTATTGGTTCTTCCACTGTTGAGGGGCTTTGTAGAATTTCTTCATGACTTGAACTCTTCTGCTAGTGTTTGTAGTATAAACTCTGTAGCTTCAGGGTCTAACACAGTCCTAGTTCGTTGATAGTGGTTTCTTCTGGTTGGCATTCTCAATATATAGGTATTATCTTCTTCATCTAAACTATCAGAGTTATTTTCTAGAATAGTTGGTTCTTCAGGTTGTTGTTTCCTTAAAGATTTAATTTGAGTTCTTACTTCAAGGTCCGGTTTATCAGGTGGAAGGTAGTCACAAAGTAATAACAAGTTTTGGTGTAGGATTCTTTTTTTATTGCTTCCGGTTTCTTGTTTCACTTCATAAACTGGACTGTTCACTCTTTCTCTTCAGGACCACATAGATTTTATCATCCCAAAATGATAAAAGTTTTCCAGGTCCACCTTTTTCATGTAAGTTCCCGATGAGCACATGACTTCCAGGTGTCAGTTCTGCTCCATGACATTTTCTATCATAGTGTTGTTTATTTTTGCTCTGTCCTTCAGTGACAGAAGCAATGTTGTAGGCCTCAGCCATGTGTTCTTTCCAAGCAGGAACATATTCAGGGTAACTTCTGTAAGTGTCTGAAACTGGAGCATCAAGCATGATATCAAATGGTAATTTTGGTGATCTTCCAAATAAGAGATAGTATGGAGGATAACCTGTTCTCTTGGTACAGTTGTAAGAATCCAGCATCTTTGTTAAGGAATTCTTCCAATCTCAATTCTCTTCAGAGATCAAAGTCTTTAGCACTGACAGTAGGGTACAGTTGAAGCATTCTACTTGTCCATTATCTTCCGGATGATAACAGGTTGTATGGGATCTCTGAATTCTACAGTAGCGCAGAGTATTCTAAATGTAAAGGGTTGTTATTGTTGAAAATGTGCGCACTTTGTCTGCAAAGCTGAAATTTTGAAGTAAAATTACCATTACACACATTCTTGCTGCTGCCAACTCCAGTGTGTCTTTCAGACAATATATGGTCTCCTCATGCTGCTGCCAACTCCAGTGCGTGTCTTTCAGGCAGTATATGGGATCCTCATGCTGTTGCCAACTCCAGTGTGTCTTTCAGGCAATATATGGTCTCCTCATGCTGCTGCCAACTCCAGGGTGTGTTTTTCAGGCAATATATGGTCTCCTCATGCTGCTGCCAACTCCAGGGTATGTCTTTCAGGCAATATACGGGCTTGTCATGCTGCTGCCTACTCCAGAGTGTGTGTTACAGGCAATATGTGGGCTCCTTGTGCTGCTGCCAACTCTAGTGTGTCTTTCAGACAATATATGGGCTCCTCATGCTGCTGCCAACTCCAGGGTGTGTGTTTCATGCAATATATGGGCTCCTCATGCTGCTGCCAACACCAGGGTGTGTCTTTCAAGCAATATATGGGCTCCTCATGATGCTGCAGCCAACTCAAAGGTGTGTCCTTCAGACAATATATGGGCTCCTTGTGCTGCTGCCTACTCCAGAGTGTGTGTTTCAGGCAATATATATGCTCCTCATGCTTCTGCCAACTCCAGGGTGTGTTTTTCAGGGAAGATATGGGCTCCTCATGCTGCTGCCGACCCCGGGGTGTGTGTTTCAGGCAAAATATGGGCTCCTCATGCTTCTGCCAACTCCAGGGTGTGTGTTTCAGGCAATATATGGGCTTCTCATGCTTCTGCCAACTCCAGGGTGTGTGTTTTAGGCAATATATGGGCTCCTCATGCTTCTGCCAAATCCAGAGTGTGTCTTTCAGGCAATATATGGGCTCCTCATGTTGCTGCCAACTCCAGGGTGTGTCTTTCAGGCAATATATGGGCTCCTCATGCTTCTGCCAACTCCAGGGTGTGTGTTTCAGGCAATATATGGGCTTCTCATGCTTCTGCCAACTCCAGGGTGTGTGTTTTAGGCAATATATGGGCTCCTCATGCTTCTGCCAAATCCAGAGTGTGTCTTTCAGGCAATATATGGGCTCCTCATGTTGCTGCCAACTCCAGGGTGTGTCTTTCAGGCAATATAATGGCTCTTTATGCTCCTGCCAACTCCAGTGTGTCTTTTAGGCAATATATTGGCTCTTTGTGCTGCTGTCAACTCCAGGGTGTATCTTTCAGGTGATATATGGGCTCCTTATGCTGTTACCAACTCCAGGGTCTGTGCAATATATGGGCTTCTCATGCTTCTGCCAACTCCAGGGTGTGTCTTTCAGGCAAAATATGGGCTCCGCATGCTGCTGCCAACTCCAGGGTGTGTCTTTCAGGCAATATATGGGCTCCCTATTCTGCTGCCAACTACAGTGTGCCTTTCAGGCAATATATGTGCTCCTCATGCTGCTGCCAACTCCAGGGTGCGTATTTCAGGCAATATATGGGCTCCTCATTCTGCTGCCAACTCCAGGATATGTCTTTCAGGCGATATATGGGCTCCTCATGATGATGCCACCTCAAGGCTCTGTAATTGTGCCGCTCTGCGACAGCGATTCTAATAGCGATGTCTCTGATCTACATGTCACACTTTCCAGTATTATTTAACTAACCCAGCATGCATCCTATGTGTGTTACAGCAAGGAAAAATGTTTTACAACCCTATTGAGGCTCTTGGTAGGCCAGAAATAGCTATTTTAATAGCAATTCGCAGCGAATAAATTTGGCGAAATAGCCAAATCAAATTTTTCAAAAATTCACTCATCTCTATTCTTGACCCTTTGGCAATAACTCTTAATGTGCCATCTTTGCACTGATATAGGCCTGAAATGCATCACAGTGTAGGAGGAATGGAATATTGACACCTGGATATCACATGACTGGTGGTTCTAGTTCTTCCAATACTTCATGGCGATGAGAAGTCCAGTAGATAGGTTGTTGAGCAGAAGCTGATATTCTTCCTTTGGGCTTAGTTCTGCTTTAATTCATCTTCATTTCCTCTGGCATCACAGCACTTGAGTTTCCTTCCAAGAGAGCATATAATGGAGATGCAATCTTGTAAAAGTTCTGGATGTAAGTCCAGTAGTAGGATAGTAATCCTAGGATCTTCATAAGTTCTCCCACAGTAGATGGAGGTTTGTTCTTCAAAGCCATTACAGGAGCAATTTCTTAGTGTAACCTTCTACAGACACAATCTTGACTCTTGAATAGTCTACATTTCTTTGGTGTCAGTGTCACCTTGTGTTTCTGGTAATGCTGTAAGGTGGTCCTCATGTTTTCTACATGGTCTGCAAATTACTTGCTATGGACAAGGTTATTCTCCAAGTAAGGTTGGCAGATGTCCTCTCTCAGACCTTCCAAACACGTTTCCATACTTCTCTGGCAGGAGCATTGCTAAGCCCAAAGAGAATGCAAATCCATTCATACAGTCCCCAAAGAGTGATGAAGGCTGTTAATGGTCTACTGCTTTCTTCAATGAAACCTTGGTGCTACACCTTGCCCTGGTCTAGGACAGAAAACCAAGTGCTTCCAGACAGACAGTCAAGCGTGTGTTGAATTTTGGGTAAAGGATGATGATCTGGCATGGTTCTCTCTGTAGTCACAGCAAAGTCTTAGAGTTCCATTTTTCTACCTGACACAAACAATAGAAGATGAGTAGGATGACTTGGACTTCTGGACCCATCCTCTGTTGATCAGATCTTGCAGGTACTCTTTCACCAATTTGTGCAGGGGTTTGGACACTGATTGGTATCCCTTGGTCATATTTCAGTCAATATATGGGCTCCTCGTGCTGCTGGCTATTCCAGAGTGTGTCTTTCAGGCAATATATGGGCTCCTCATTCTGCTGCCAACTCCAGGGTGTGTCTTTCAGCCAATATTTGGGCTCCTCATTCTGCTGCCAACTCCAGAGTGTGTTTCAGGCAATATATGTGCTCCTCACGCTGCTGCCAACTCCAGGGTGTGTGTTTCAGGCGGTATATGGTCTCCTCATGATGCTGCCAACTCCAGGGTGTTTGGTAACCCTTGGTCACTGGAGTAGTGTGTTTCTGATTAATCTTCATTTTCAGTGAAGGGAAACTGCTGGATCCCATCATTCTCTTGATGATGATGACCTTCTCTCGGATTGACAGCTGTTTGCTCTGAGAGAGGATGTTGTACGGTCAGGAGACAGTTGGACTGGTGTCACATTAGCTGGATATACAGTCTTGATAGCTTCTAGGTGTCCCAAAGAATTTCATCACTAACACAGTTTTAGGTAAAACCGCTATAATGAACAATTACCACAGTCTCACAGATGATGATTCTTTCTGACAGCTGTACAGAATCTTGTGGCACAAACAGCATCTTCTGTGGTTTTGGTCTAGGTCCTACTCTCACACCACACTTCACTCCCATGGTGCTATAGGCAGGAATGGACGCAGGCCTACCCTAACTTCTCTGACTGCTAATGTTATCTTCCTCAGTGCTTGTACCACTGTCTCTGCTGCTCTGTTTTGTAAAGCAAAGGATGTGGATACTAAATTCACTAAAGGAGTAAGGGTCTTTGTGCTGCGGGTAACCTCAGCAATCACATTATAACCAGTAATTGGCTCTTCTGCCACTTTCTGGTTACTGGTAACCAGGAATGGTACTCAATGGTTCACAAGGTCTACTGTTCTTGGTGTGGAGTTGGAATGTCACTTCAACCCATCCCAGGAAGGGTATCACTGTCTGGTTTGCAGCTCTACCACTGAGTGAGCCAGATCCCACCAGTTCATTTAGTGACCTGAGTCTGGTTTGAGGTAAGTGTTGTTGCCTCCAGTCTTCATTCAGGATACTGACTTGAGCCCTGTGTCCCACAAGGCTTTAAAAAGGAAGTCCATCTAGTTAACACTTCCCACCAATGAGATCAATTAGTTTAGGCTGGTCTTCAGAGGTACTCCCCTCTGATGGGGCATAAATTGACAAACTGTCACTTTCCACACTACTGAGTAGTGGATAATACTGGGGCAACCACTCTTCATTCTGGGTGGCCTCAGATGACATAGTTTGGTTGTTTTGGGACTGCTTTGGGGTTGGGGTTACGGGATGTCCCTCACCAGCAACCCTATGCTTTTTAACTGTTTGAAATGAGGTGTGCTGCCATCTTTGGCAAAGTGTCCTTCTTCACCACACTTTATGCAGTGGCAATACACGCAGGTGGTGGTCTCTCTCCAGGAGTTGACTCGGTGTGTTCTCCTGAAGCTTTGCTCTGGTTCTGCTCTTAGTGTTCTTTTTACCTCAGCAAACTCTGCTGGAAGGTCATTCACTACTGCTTCCCAATTAGTTGGCATTATTGTTTCTTTAAGTGACTTTAGGGTGACCAGTGTGGGTTTAGGTAAAGGATCAGCTTCCTCTGCCTCCTCTTGCTGCACACCTACTCTTCCTGCTTTGGGTTCATTCAGCCTGATTGTTTTTCTTTTTTAACTTCTGTTCTCGCTCTGATTCAAGGCTGGCAGCATCATTAATTTTCTCTATCTGCTCTTCATCTGTGGTGTGAGGCTTCTCCAGATATAGCTTAAGCTGGAACTTGTGTAACTTGATGTTTTCACTTAAGAGGCCTGTCCAGATTGATCTGAGAAACTTCTTCTGGATTAACCCTGGATCAAACCTTCTGAGATGCAAACAACAGTCTCTGTTTAAGCTCAACTACCGTTGAGGACTATGTGTTTTTTTAATGCTGGAAAGGCCAGCTTGGATCTCCATATATGACGATTTTGCTTTGGGATTGTTGCCATTATTATGTTGCATTTACGTCTTTAGATGTGTCTGGTAAGAATATACCCGATCGGTGGAGGGCGCGTTTTTCATGCCCCAGGGGACAATGTTTTCATCTAAAATGTGAAGCCACGCCTTGAAACACTGGATTTGCTGGATTTGCTCTGTGCACAGATCACATTAATATCTTAACTATTATTTTTTTAAGATTCTTTCTGCTAGAATTGTTCGAGAGTGGTGTCATTAAAGTGGACCAACACCCAGGGGTGATCGGCCCGGGAATCTATAAAATTCCCGGGCCGATCACCTCACTCACCGCGGGACATCCGAGATCGGGATGTCCTGCGGGGTGAAAACCCCCAAACTCCTTACCTGATCCGCCGCCGCTTCCGCCGCCGCCTCCCGCGCGCCCCTCTAGACGCCGGGCGTCTGTGAATGGCCGGCGCGGGCGCGCGCACGCCGAAAGTGACGCGCGGGAGGCGGCCGCGGACGCGCTGTCCTGGACGCCGCTGACACCCGCTTGGACGTCGCGGTCACGTGGGAGCGGGGAGAGGTGAGTTTTTTGGGGTTTCTGGGGGGTTTCAGAGAGCGGGACACCCCCGATCGGGATGCCCCGCCGAAGTGGACCAAAACCCAGGATAGTCAAAATCCTGGGTGTTGGTCCACTTTAATTTCTCTTGTTGGTCACATGTCCCCCTCCCATCATATCTACACAAGATGCCCATCATGGAGCCAGAAGCTGGGTGCCCTGTCGATATCATGGCCGGGATACAAGATGGCGGATTTGCTTGTTAAGAGTTAAAAGATTATGGCACTGAAATGGTTAAACATGATGGTGAGAGAATTCAGAGAGCACGGTGCGTCATTATAAAGATACTTTTTAATTAGTGCCTGCACGCCCCCCCCCCCCCACACTGTGAGGAAAATTAGAACTATTGGCCATTGTGTATTGTGTAAAAAAAAAACTTGCTGCAATCCCAGGATTAAAGCAGAACAGAGTTTGTTGTCAGCTGATGTGACAGACGCTCTGTCTTTTGGATGTCATCACTATTCAGTTGCCCACCGGGTCATTCACTGGCCTTTTCTTAATTAGGTCATTGTATTTTGATACTGTTACAGGCAATGTCATTGTATTTTGACTGCCATTGTGTATTGTTGATTACGTCACAGTCAATGGCATTGTCCTGATTGATTGTATTACGGCCTGCTATTGTTCTACTGATTGCGTCACCGGCAGAGTTGAGGGATTGTTTGCCCTGCTGCTATTGGTCGGTGTGTGTGTCATGCAATAGAGGCTTGTGTATATAAGGCCCAGTGTGGCACTAATAAAGTTCACTTCACCTTCACCCTCAATACTGAAGTTCTGTCTCTTATTGGGGGAAACGCTATATTACAATTCACTAGCCCTTGTAAGGGCTGTTCCTGTTTCCTCACGGACGACTCTGGAATTCCAGCAGCACCTCTTACGATTGGGAAAAGGACGTCTCGGGCGGTGAAGCCCTCCGGCGATAAGGGTTATCGCTACAATTGGTGGCAAGCGGTCGGATGGTCCTTTCTACCCAGAGAGAGTGCTACCCTGATGGAGAGTCAGTATGACAAGTTGAAAAGGCTGACCCTGAAGGATCTACTCGAGAGCCGGGGAAGGTCAGCTAGCAACCGCCCACGTCGGGAACTGATAGCCGAGCTGATCGAAATGGATCATGCAGCAGTGAGGACCGAAACCAATATAGAGATCGATGAAGACGCTGCTCTTGTTCAAGCGGTTCGGAACAGATTGTCGGTCTATGGCCCGAATCCATCACAAGAACTGATCGACCGAGTCTTCGCCGCAGCGGAGGCAGAGGCCAGTAAGCGAAGGGAAGATCGGCGACTTTCAACCCAGCAGCCTCTCAGCCTCAGTTACACTGGGGGGAGAAAGATTCCATTTGCAGCATTTAAGTCCTTCCAGGAAAGTGACGACGAAATTGACGGATTTTTGGCCGATTTTGAACGCCAGTGCGCTTTACACCGGGTACCCACGGAGGAATGGGTCACCATATTATCAGGGAAACTATCTGGGAAAGCTTCCGATGCTTTCCGGGCCATCCCTGATGCGGACTTACCACACTACCATCTGGTAAAGGAGGCTTTGTTAGCCCGGTACGCTGTCACCCCGGAAGCCTACAGGCGACGATTTCGGGAATCCCAAAAGAAGGGAGGGGATTCTTACACGGAGTGGGCATGTCGCCTCCATCGTACAGCATCACACTGGGTCACTGGATGCAAAGCCACGACCGCTGAGGATGTACTACAGTTGTTTTTACTAGAACATTTTCTCAATGCCCTGCAACCAGAGCTAAGAGAGTGGGTACGTGACCGGAGGCCTCGAACGCTACCTGAGGCTGCTCGTCTAGCCGACGAGTACACTGATGCTCGCCGGACAGAACAGTCCGCTCCAAAACCACAACCTCCCATCAAATTTCAAGCACCTGTGGCTTCAGCGCCAACTCGTGACTCTGGGCCACATAGGCCAGCGCAGCAACCGAACCTCTCCACAGTTCAGTGCCATCGTTGCAAACAATGGGGACATTATCGCAGGGATTGCGCCCTAGAGCCTCCCCGAAACACGTGGAGGCAAAAACAACCTTCCACCTCCCGTACTCCTGCGGCACACTGTTTGGAAGTTGAGAGCAGTTCGGAAGAGTATCTGGGGGTACTGTATGAAGCTGATCCCGTACAAGCGGCCATCCAAGACAACCGACAGCACCATTGCCAGGAGGTACGAGTCAATGGGCGCGCCGTGCAAGGATTACGCAACACCGGAGCCACACTTACCTTGCTCCAACCTCATTTGGTCAAGAACAAAGACCGCACTGGACACACCGTTGCAGTAAGGGTGGCGGGAGGAGCTGTGTTTCAACTCCCCACCGCCCGAGTACATCTTGACTGGGGCGCTGGATCCGGCAGGGTACAGGTGGGACTTATGGACAACTTACTAGCAGAAGTACTATTGGGAAATGATCTAGGACCAATGACTTCTGCCTACGCTACCTCTGGGCGTCAACCCTGTTACAACCCGGGCTCCAGCCCGAGCTGCCGACTCCAGCCCACTGGTCGGGGAGACCCAGGGGTTTCGCCTGCATCACGTCATGTCTGTTACACAAAGTCAAGAAGAGGATCAGCCATCAGGTTACATCCTTCCAGAAGGGAAACTTATGCCAAACACTATTTTTGTTGGGGGCATTGGCCGTCGGATTAATCAGCCTGAAATTAAGGATGTTTTTTCAAAGTATGGCACTGTAAAGAATGTCAAAATTATTAGGGATGCCTCTGGTGTTTCTAAGGGTTATGGTTTTGTCTACTTTTACGATGATGTAGATGTGCAGAAAATTGTGGATTCTCCGATCAGCTTCCATGGAAAGAGATTGAAACTTGGGCCAGCTATAAGAAAGCAGAGCACCTGTGCACACATCCAACCAAGGACTTTGGTGCTGAACTCATCAACGCCACAATATCCCAGTGTTTGGACCCCACCCATGACCGATTCATATGTACAGCCCACATCAATGTTTAGTCCGGTTACTCACTATGTGCAGACTTGTCCTTACACAGAACTCTGCCCATAACAAGAGTCCGGACAGCCCCACGTTAACCCGAACAGGGTCAATCCGGGTCTGCCGGGTGTTCCACAAAAAGGGGGCATTGTGACAGACGCTCTGTCTTTTGGATGTCATCACTATTCAGTTGCCCACCGGGTCATTCACTGGCCTTTTCTTAATTAGGTCATTGTATTTTGATACTGTTACAGGCAATGTCATTGTATTTTGACTGCCATTGTGTATTGTTGATTACGTCACAGTCAATGGCATTGTCCTGATTGATTGTATTACGGCCTGCTATTGTTCTACTGATTGCGTCACCGGCAGAGTTGAGGGATTGTTTGCCCTGCTGCTATTGGTCGGTGTGTGTGTCATGCAATAGAGGCTTGTGTATATAAGGCCCAGTGTGGCACTAATAAAGTTCACTTCACCTTCACCCTCAATACTGAAGTTCTGTCTCTTATTGGGGGAAACGCTATATTACAATTCACTAGCCCTTGTAAGGGCTGTTCCTGTTTCCTCACGGACGACTCTGGAATTCCAGCAGCACCTCTTACGATTGGGAAAAGGACGTCTCGGGCGGTGAAGCCCTCTGGCGATAAGGGTTATCGCTACAGCTGACCAAACTCAAATCAATTGGAAACACAGAGGCAATTGGCGATGAAGCCAAATATATTCTTATTTCCCTGTCGCACCTGTCTGATGGAGAGCAAGTAGCAGCTCATTGATTCTTCACTGAACAAAGAGGAAACAGGGATTCTGTTCAATGCCACAACTCACTCATTTGGACACAAACTGAATCCCCAATGTCCAAGGAAGGGTTTTACATCCCCGAGATAAACAGGTGTACATGAACAAGTGTACATGAAGAAGTGTGCATGAACAAGTGTGTAAATATTCTTTGTAAGATTAAAAGGCCTGCATACTCTCGGTTGTCCCCCCCCAGCCTACTATGCCTCCAAACCCGAATACCTGGGGTGATGTGACAGTGGCTTATTTTAGCCAACGTAGCCAAACCCAGCATTTCTGAATTCATCAAATGGTTGCTATCATGGTAGTCTCTAGTGTGTTTGGGTGCATGGAAGTCTGCCTCAGCTAAAAGGGAAGCCTGGGATGCAGCCTTAGGCCAGTTACAAATCATGGAGCTCCTGCCAGAGGCCCCGCCTCCTGTCAGCGCTTCTTCCTCATGCTGCTCTATGCTCAGCGGCCTCCATCCTGCCATCCCCAGTGATGAGAAATAATAAAAGGATCTCTACAGGCAGCTAGAGAGGTGACAGTGGGGCTGCAGAAGGCTCCAGATGCTCAGCTAACTACTAGTGCTGGGTAATACAGGCAGAAGGTGAGTAAACAGAAGTTCTAACAGTTGGGCCCCCACAGGTTAGATTAGTGAGCACATGGGGGCCTGACGAGCACATGTGGGCCTGGTAAGCACATGTGAGCCTGGTGAGCACATGGGAGCCTGGTGAGCACATGGAGGCCTGGTGAGCACATGGGAGCCTGGTGAGCACATGGGAGCCTGGTGAGCACATGGGAGCCTGGTGAGCACATGGAGGCCTGGTGAGCACATGGAGGCCTGGTGAGCACATGGGAGCCTGGTGAGCACATGGGAGCCTGGTGAGCACATGGAGGCCTGGTGAGCACATGGGAGCCTGGTGAGCACATGGGAGCCTGGTGAGCACATGGAGGCCTGGTGAGCACATGGGAGCCTGGTGAGCACATGGGAGCCTGGTGAGCACATGGGAGCCTGGTGAGCACATGGGAGCCTGGTGAGCACATGGAGGCCTGGTGAGCACATGGGAGCCTGGTGAGCACATGGGAGCCTGGTGAGCACATGGAGGCCTGGTGAGCACATGGGAGCCTGGTGAGCACATGTGGGCCTGGTGAGCACATGGGGGCCTGGTGAGCACATGGGAGCCTGGTGAGCACATGGAGGCCTGGTGAGCACATGGGAGCCTGGTGAGCACATGGGAGCCTGGTGAGCACATGGGAGCCTGGTGAGCACATGGGAGCCTGGTGAGCACATGGGAGCCTGGTGAGCACATGGAGGCCTGGTGAGCACATGGAGGCCTGGTGAGCACATGGGAGCCTGGTGAGCACATGGGAGCCTGGTGAGCACATGTGGGCCTGGTGAGCACATGGAGGCCTGGTGAGCACATGGAGGCCTGGTGAGCACATGGGAGCCTGGTGAGCACATGGGAGCCTGGTGAGCACATGTGGGCCTGGTGAGCACATGGGAGCCTGGTGAGCACATAGGAACATGGTGAGCACATGGGGGCCCGGTGAGCACATGGGGGCCCGGTAAGCACATGGGGGCCCGGTAAGCACATGGGGGCCTGGTGAGCACATAGGAACATGGTGAGCACATGGGGGCCCGGTAAGCACATGGGGGCCTGGTGAGCACATGGGGGCCTGGTGAGCACATAGGAACATGGTGAGCACATGGAGGCCCAGTGAGCACATGGGGGCCTGGTGAGCACATAGGAACATGGTGAGCACATGGGGACCCGGTGAGCACATGGGGGCCCGGTAAGCACGTGGGGGCCTGGTGAGCACATAGGAACATGGTGAGCACATGGAGGCCCAGTGAGCACATGGGGGCCTGGTGAGCACATAGGAACATGGTGAGCACATGGGGACCCGGTGAGCACATGGGGACCCGGTGAGCACATGGGGGCCCGGTAAGCACATGGGGGCCTGGTGAGCACGTGGGGGCCTGGTGAGCACATAGGAACATGGTGAGCACATGGGGGCCCGGTAAGCACATGGGGGCCTGGTGAGCACATGGGGGCCCGGTGAGCACATGGAGGTCTGGTGAGCACATCGGAGCCTGGTGAGCACATAGGAACATGGTGAGCATATAGGAACATGGTGAGCACATGGGGGCCTGGTGAGCACATGGGGGACTGGTGAGCACATGGGGGCCTGGTGTGTACATGGGGGCCCGGTGAGCACATGAAGGCCTGGTGAGCACATGCGAGCCTGGTGAGCACATGGGGGACTGGTGAGCACATGCAAGCCTGGTGAGCACATGGGGGCCTGGTGAGCACATAGGAACATGGTGAGCACATGGGGGCCCGGTAAGCACATGGGGGCCTGGTGAGCACATGGGGGCCCGGTGAGCACATGGAGGTCTGGTGAGCACATCGGAGCCTGGTGAGCACATAGGAACATGGTGAGCATATAGGAACATGGTGAGCACATGGGGGCCTGGTGAGCACATGGGGGACTGGTGAGCACATGGGGGCCTGGTGTGTACATGGGGGCCCGGTGAGCACATGAAGGCCTGGTGAGCACATGCGAGCCTGGTGAGCACATGGGGGCCTGGTGAGCACATGCAAGCCTGGTGAGCACATGGGGGCCCGGTGAGCACATGGGGCCCAGGTAAGCACATGGGGGCCTGGTGAGCTGAATCCCCACCCAGGGGCATGTGGGTAACACAAATCTTTGCAGGATCATGACATTGTAGAGCTGGCCACAGCAGGTCACATGACGAGCCATTCTCAGGGCTGCAGAGCAGCAGGAAGTCCATGTCGGCCCATACTGGTGCCATTTGGTCCAGCTTCTAGATGAAAGGTCAGGTGACAGGACAGGTGAGGTCTGGCCCCTCAATAGGGAGCATCTTCCCCAGACATGACAAGTCGATCAGGATAATTGTGTAAATGAAGATGGATTTATATTCCAGGGACTCACCGGAGGAGCTGCTGTGCGACGTCCTTTTCTGATTGGCTGTAACAATATTTTATAGAGTTAGTGGTGTCATCTTGTGATTTGGGCAAATATTAGATGATATCATTAAGCATTGCTCACCCAGCAGCTTCTTCCTGAGATACTGACATAACATAGAGACTAAAAGACTTACCTTGCTCCCTCCGGGCTCCTAATCTAGATGCTGGTGGCAGAATTGTGGCTCACACAGATTACAGGAGCATCCCAATTACAGGCAGTGTGTGTGTACACAACACGCTGTGTGCTCCCAGTATTGTGCCTGTAATTACTGTATTATTCTCCATGCAATGTGTGGCATACCAATTACAGGCACTGTGTGTGGCATCCCAATTACAGGCAATGTGTGTGGCATCCCAATTACAGGCAGTGTGTGTGGCATCCCAATTACAGGCAGTGTGTGTGGAATCCCAATTACAGGCAGTGTGTGAGGCATCCCAATTGCAGGCAGTGTGTGTGGCATCCCAATTACAGGCAGTGTGTGTGGCATCCCAATTACAGGCACTGTGTGTGGCATCCCAATTACAGGCACTGTGTGAGGCATCCCAATTACAGGCACTGTGTGTGGCATCACAATTACAGGCACTGTGAGAGGCATCCCAATTACAGGCACTGTGTGTGGCATCCCAATTACAGGCACTGTGTGAGGCATCCCAGTTACAGGCAGTGTGTGTGGCATCCCAATTACAGGCAATGTGAGGCATCCCAATTACAGGCAGTGTGTGTTGCATCCCAATTACAGGCACTGTATGAGGCATCCCAATTACAGGCACTGTGTGAGGCATCCCAATTACAGGCACTGTGTGTGGCATCACAATTACAGGCACTGTGAGAGGCATCTCAATTACAGGCACTGTGTGTGGCATCCCAATTACAGGCACTGTGTGAGGCATCCCAGTTACAGGCAGTGTGTGTGGCATCCCAATTACAGGCAATGTGAGGCATCCCAATTACAGGCAGTGTGTGTGGCATCCCAATTACAGGCAATGTGAGGCATCCCAGTTACAGACAATGTGTGTGGCATCCCAATTACAGGCAATGTGAGGCATCCCAATTACAGGCAATGTGCGGCATCCCAATAACAGTCAGTGCACATGTATCCCAATCACAGGCAGTGTTTAAGGTATCCAAATTACAGGCAGTGTTTGAGGCATCCCGATTACACGCAGTGTTTGAGGCATCCCGATTACACGCAGTGTTTGAGGCATCCCGATTACACACAGTGTTTGAGGCATCCCAAATACAGGCTGTCTGCAGCATCCCAATCACAATCAGTGTGAGGCATCCCAATTACAGGTAGTGTTTGAAGCATCCCAATTACAGGTAGTGTTTGAAGCATCCCAATTACAGGCAGGGTGCGGAATCCCAATCACAGGCAGTGTGCGGAATCCCAATTACAGGCAGTGTGTGTGGCATCCCAATTACAAATAGTACAAACCAAAAAACAGGGGATTTAAGAATGGGCACTCACACCAGAAATATAAGAAAATTAATATAGAAAATGTATTCAAGAAATACTATGTGCACTAATAAAAAACATATATACACAACATATACTGACATTGATTATAGAGGTTTGATTAAGATAAATAGCAGAGCCCGGGGACCTACCTATTCTCCTTTTTAAATTTTGTCTTGTCAGTATATATATATCTATATTAATTTTCTTATATTTCTGGTGTGAGTGCCCATTCTTAAATCCCCTGTTTTTTGGTTTGTACTATTTGGATTGTGGTTTGGGATTTATAGGAGCACCCACCTGTCTATTCAGTCTCGATCAAATCTGGTGGTGCCCTTACAGGCTCTCTTTTTTGCATCCCAATTACAGGCACTGTGTGAGGCCAGGTGAGGTCTGGCCCCTCAATAGGGAGCATCTTCCCCAGACATGACAAGTCGATCAGGATAATTGTGTAAATGAAGATGGATTTATATTCCAGGGACTCACCGGAGGAGCTGCTGTCCGACGTCCTTTTCTGATTGGCTGTAACAATATTTTATAGAGTTAGTGGTGTCATGTTGTGATTTGGGCAAATATTAGATGATATCATTAAGCATTGCTCACCCAGCAGCTTCTTCCTGAGATACTGACATAACATAGAGAATAAAAGACTTACCTTGCTCCCTCCGGGCTCCTAATCTAGATGCTGGTGGCAGAATTGTGGCTCACACAGATTACAGGAGCATCCCAATTACAGGCAGTGTGTGTGTGTACACAACACGCTGTGTGCTCCCAGTATTGTGCCTGTAATTACTGTATTATTCTCCATGCAATGTGTGGCATCCCAATTACAGGCAGTGTGTGTGGCATCCCAATTACAGGCAGTGTGCGTGCCATCCCAATTACAGGCACTGTGTGTGGCATCCCAATTACAGGCAATGTGTGTGGCATCCCGATTACACACAGTGTGTGTGGCATCCCAATTACAGGCAGTGTGTGTGGCATCCCAATTACAGGCACTGTGTGAGGCATCCCAATTACAGGCACTGTGTGTGGCATCACAATTACAGGCACTGTGAGAGGCATCCCAATTACAGGCACTGTGTGTGGCATCCCAAATACAGGCTGTCTGCAGCATCCCAATCACAATGAGTGTGAGGCATCCCAATTACAGGTAGTGTTTGAAGCATCCCAATTACAGGCAGTGTGCGGAATCCCAATCACAGGCAGTGTGCGGAATCGCAATTACAGGCAGCGTGCGGCATCCCAATCACAATCAGTGTGAGGCACCCCAATTACAGGCAGTGTGTGGAATCCCAATCACAGGCAGTGTGCGAAATCCCAATCACAGGCAGTGTGAGGCATCCCAATTACAGGCAGTGTGCAGAATCCCAATCACAGGCAGTGTGCGGAATCGCAATTACAGGCAGCGTGCGGCATCCCAATCACAATCAGTGTGAGGCACCCCAATTACAGGCAGTGTGTGGAATCCCAATCACAGGCAGTGTGCGAAATCCCAATCACAGGCAGTGTGAGGCATCCCAATTACAGGCAGTGTGCGGAATCCCAATCACAGGCAGTGTGCGGAATCCCAATTACAGGCAGTGTGGGAATCCCAATCACAGGCAGTGTGCGAAATCCCAATCACAGGCAGTGTGCGAAATCCCAATCACAGGCAGTGTGAGGCACCCCAATTACAGGCAGTGTGCGGAATCCCAATCACAGGCAGTGTGCGAAATCCCAATCACAGGCAGTGTGCGAAATCCCAATCACAGGCAGTGTGAGGCACCCCAATTACAGGCAGTGTGCAGAATCCCAATTACAGGCAGTGTGCAGAATCCCAATTACAGGTGGTGTGAGGCACCCCAATTACAGGCAGTGTGCAGAATCCCAATCACAGGTGGTGTGAGGCACCCCAATTACAGGCAGTGTGCAGAATTCCAATTACAGGTGGTGTGAGGCACCCCAATTACAGGCAGTGTGCAGAATCTCAATCACAGGCAGCATGAGGCACCCCAATTACAGGCAGTGTGCAGAATCTCAATCACAGGCAGCATGAGGCATCCCAATTACAGGCAGTGTGCAGAATCCCAATCACAGGCAGCGTGCAGCATCACAATCACAGGCAGTGTAAGGCAACCCAGAGCAATGTTTTTAAAACATTCATCCAATAAAACTCTAATATTTATCCCCTCCCCCAATGTTTGGGGAAAAGTGCTTAGTTGTAAGTGATGTTTTAGTGTGAATAACACTACAGTGTAATAAAGTCCATTCATATAAACACATGCATACAGAGCCCTCTGTGTACTCCCAGTTTCCTAAAAGGTACTTACAATGCCAAACGCCACTGACCCTGTGTCCAGTGGTATTGTCAGAACTAACAGCCAAAGGGAGAGAAGCAGCTTAAGAACTGGTGTTGTCAGCGTCAGTTGTGGCAACAGGGTGGAGCTCCCTTTTATAATCTAGTGGACATGTGTTGACCAACTAGCCAGAAGTCTTAGACTGATTGACACAGACCTCAGAACATGCAGCCATGCATCAAGTGGTTCCTCGGACTGGGCTTTGGAGTGCAACCGGGGCCGGCCGGGAGGCATGCTGGGATTTGGAGTGCACTCCAGGAGGCATCTTTAGCCTTGGAGAGCACCTCGGGGCCATCCAGGAGGCATGCTTAGCCTTGGAGAGCACCTCGGGCCATCCAGGAGGCATGCTTAGCCTTGGAGAGCACCTCGGGGCCATCCAGGAGGCATGCTTAGCCTTGGAGAGCACCTCGGGGCCAACCAGGAGGCATGCTTAGCCTTGGAGAGCACCTCGGGGGCCATCTAGGAGGCATGCTTAGCCTTGGAGAGCACCTCGGGGCCATCCAGGAGGCATGCTTAGCCTTGGAGAGCACCTCGGGGCCATCCAGGAGGCATGATTAGCCTTGGAGAGCACCTCGGGGCCATCCAGGAGGCATTCTTAGCCTTGGAGAGCACCTCGGGGCCATCCAGGAGTCATGCTTAGCCTTGGAGAGCACCTCGGGGCCATCCAGGAGGCATACTTAGCCTTGGAGAGCACCTCGGGGCCATCCAGGAGGCATGCTTAGCCTTGGAGAGCACCTCGGGGCCATCCAGGAGGCATGATTAGCCTTGAGAGCACCTCGGGGCCATCCAGGAGGCATGCTTAGCCTTGGAGAGCACCTCGGGGCCATCCAGGAGGCATACTTAGCCTTGGAGAGCACCTCGGGGCCATCCAGGAGGCATGCTTAGCCTTGGAGAGCACCTCGGGGCCATCCAGGAGGCATGCTTAGCCTTGGAGAGTACCTCGGGGCCATCCAGGAAGCATGCTTAGCCTTGGAGAGCACCTCGGAGCCATCCAGGAGGCATGCTTAGCCTTGGAGAGCACCTCTGGGCCATCCAGCAGGCATGCTTAGCCTTGGAGAGCACCTCGGGGCCATCCAGAAGGCATACTTAGCCTTGGAGAGCACCTCGGGGCCATCCAGGAGGCATGCTTAGCCTTGGAGAGCACCTCTGGGCCATCCAGGAGCATGCTTAGCCTTGGAGAGCACCTCGGGGCCATCCAGGAGGCATGCTTAGCCTTGGAGAGCACCTCTGGGCCATCCAGCAGGCATGCTTAGCCTTGGAGAGCACCTCGGGGCCATCCAGAAGGCATACTTAGCCTTGGAGAGCACCTCGGGGCCATCCAGGAGGCATGCTGGGCATTGGAGAGCACCTCGGGGCAATCCAGGAGGCATGCTTAGCCTTGGAGAGAACCTCGGGGCCATCCAGCAGGCATGCTTAGCCTTGGAGAGCACCTCGGGGCCATCCAGGAGGCATGCTTAGCCTTGGAGAGCACCTCGGGGCCATCCAGGAGGCATGCTTAGCCTTGGAGAGCACCTCGGGGCCATCCAGGAGGCATGCTTAGCCTTGGAGAGCACCTCGGGGCCATCCAGGAGGCATGCTTAGCCTTGGAGAGCACCTCGGGGCCATCCAGGAGGCATGCTTAGCCTTGAAGAGCACCTCGCGGCCATCCAGGAGGCATGCTTAGCCTTGGAGAGCACCTCGGGGCCATCCAGGAGTCATGCTTAGCCTTGGAGAGCACCTCTGGGCCATCCAGCAGGCATGCTTAGCCTTGGAGAGCACCTCGGGGCCATCCAGAAGGCATACTTAGCCTTGGAGAGCACCTCGGGGCCATCCAGGAGGCATGCTTAGCCTTGGAGAGCACCTCGGGGCCATCCAGGAGGCATGCTGGGCCTTGGAGAGCACCTCGGGGCCATCCAGGAGGCATGCTTAGCCTTGGAGAGCACCTCGGGGCCATCCAGGAGGCATGCTGGGCCTTGGAGAGCACCTCGGGGCAATCCAGGAGGCATGCTTAGCCTTGGAGAGCACCTCGGGGCCATCCAGGAGGCATGCTTAGCCTTGGAGAGCACCTCGGGGCCATCCAGGAGGCATGCTTAGCCTTGGAGAGCACCTCGGGGCCATCCAGGAGGCATGCTTAGCCTTGGAGAGCACCTCGGGGCCATCCAGGAGGCATGATTAGCCTTGGAGAGCACCTCTGGGCCATCCAGGAGGCATGCTTAGCCTTGGAGAGCACCTCAGGGCCATCCAGGAGGCATGCTTAGCCTTGGAGAGCACCCCGGGGCCATCCAGGAGGCATGCTGAGCCGTGGAGAGCACCTCGGGGCAATCCAGGAGGCATGCTTAGCCTTGGAGAGCACCTCGGGGCCATCCAGGAGGCATGCTTAGCCTTGGAGAGCACCTCGGGGCCATCCAGGAGGCATGCTTAGCCTTGGAGAGCACCTCGGGGCCATCCAGGAGGCATGCCTAGCCTTGGAGAGCACCTCGGGGCCATCCAGGAGTCATGCTTAGCCTTGGAGAGCACCTCGGGTCTATCCAGGAGGCATGCTTAGCCTTGGAGAGCACCTCGGGTCTATCCAGGAGGCATGCTTAGCCTTGGAGAGCACCTCTGGGCCATCCAGGAGGCATGCTTAGCCTTGGAGAGCACCTCAGGGCCATCCAGGAGGCATGCTTAGCCTTGGAGAGCACCTCGGGGCTATCCAGGAGGCATGCTGGGCCTTGGAGTGCACCTCTGGGCGTCCAGGAGGCATGCTGGGCCTTGGAAAGCACCTCGGGGCCATCCAGGAGGCATGCTTAGCCTTGGAGAGCACTTCTGTGCCATCCAGGAGTCATGCTTAGCCTTGGAGTGCACCTCTGGGCGTCCAGGAGGCATGCTGGCCCTTGGAAAGCACCTCGGGGCCATCCAGGAGGCATGCTTAGCCTTGGAGAGCACCTCGCGGCCATCCAGGAGGCATACTTAGCCTTGGAGAGCACCTCTGGGCCATCCAGCAGGCATGCTTAGCCTTGGAGAGCACCTCGGGGCCATCCAGGAGGCATGCTTAGCCTTGGAGAGCACCTCGGGGCCATCCAGGAGGCATGCTTAGCCTTGGAGAGCACCTCGGGGCCATCCAGGAGGCATGCTGGGCCTTGGAGAGCACCTCAGGGCAATCCAGGAGGCATGCCGGGCCTTGGAGAGCACCTCGGGGCCATCCAGGAGGCATGCTTAGCCTTGGAGAGCACCTCGGGGCCATCCAGAAGGCATACTTAGCCTTGGAGAGCACCTCGGGGCCATCCAGGAGGCATGCTTAGCCTTGGAGAGCACCTCGGGGCCATCCAGGAGGCATGCTGGGCCTTGGAGAGCACCTCGGGGCCATCCAGGAGGCATGCTTAGCCTTGGAGAGCACCTCGGGGCCATCCAGGAGGCATGCTTAGCCTTGGAGAGCACCTCGGGGCCATCCAGGAGGCATGCTTAGCCTTGGAGAGCACCTCGGGGCCATCCAGGAGGCATGATTAGCCTTGGAGAGCACCTCTGGGCCATCCAGGAGGCATGCTTAGCCTTGGAGAGCACCTCGGGGCCATCCAGGAGGCATGCTTAGCCTTGGAGAGCACCCCGGGGCCATCCAGGAGGCATGCTGAGCCTTGGAGAGCACCTCGGGGCAATCCAGGAGGCATGCTTAGCCTTGGAGAGCACCTCGGGGCCATCCAGGAGGCATGCTTAGCCTTGGAGAGCACCTCGGGGCCATCCAGGAGGCATGCTTAGCCTTGGAGAGCACCTCGGGGCCATCCAGGAGGCATGCCTAGCCTTGGAGAGCACCTCGGGGCCATCCAGGAGTCATGCTTAGCCTTGGAGAGCACCTCGGGTCTATCCAGGAGGCATGCTTAGCCTTGGAGAGCACCTCGGGTCTATCCAGGAGGCATGCTTAGCCTTGGAGAGCACCTCTGGGCCATCCAGGAGGCATGCTTAGCCTTGGAGAGCACCTCAGGGCCATCCAGGAGGCATGCTTAGCCTTGGAGAGCACCTCGGGGCTATCCAGGAGGCATGCTGGGCCTTGGAGTGCACCTCTGGGCGTCCAGGAGGCATGCTGGGCCTTGGAAAGCACCTCGGGGCCATCCAGGAGGCATGCTTAGCCTTGGAGAGCACTTCTGTGCCATCCAGGAGTCATGCTTAGCCTTGGAGTGCACCTCTGGGCGTCCAGGAGGCATGCTGGCCCTTGGAAAGCACCTCGGGGCCATCCAGGAGGCATGCTTAGCCTTGGAGAGCACCTCGCGGCCATCCAGGAGGCATACTTAGCCTTGGAGAGCACCTCTGGGCCATCCAGCAGGCATGCTTAGCCTTGGAGAGCACCTCGGGGCCATCCAGGAGGCATGCTTAGCCTTGGAGAGCACCTCGGGGCCATCCAGGAGGCATGCTTAGCCTTGGAGAGCACCTCGGGGCCATCCAGGAGGCATGCTGGGCCTTGGAGAGCACCTCAGGGCAATCCAGGAGGCATGCCGGGCCTTGGAGAGCACCTCGGGGCCATCCAGGAGGCATGCTTAGCCTTGGAGAGCACCTCGGGGCCATCCAGGAGGCATGCTGGGCCTTGGAGAGCACCTCGGGGCCATCCAGGAGGCATGCTTAGCCTTGGAGAGCACCTCGGGGCCATCCAGGAGGCATGCTTAGCCTTGGAGAGCACCTCGGGCCATCCAGGAGGCATGCTTAGCCTTGGAGAGCACCTCGGGGCCATCCAGGAGGCATGCTTAGCCTTGGAGAGCACCTCGGGGCCATCCAGGAGGCATGCTTAGCCTTGGAGAGCACCTCGGGGCCATCCAGGAGGCATGCTTAGCCTTGGAGTGCACCTCTGGGCGTCCAGGAGGCATGCTTAGCCTTGGAGAGCACCTCGGGGCCATCCAGGAGGCATGCTTAGCCTTGGAGAGCACCTCGGGGCCATCCAGGAGGCATGCTTAGCCTTGGAGTGCACCTCTGGGCGTCCAGGAGGCATGCTTAGCCTTGGAGAGCACCTCGGGGCCATCCAGGAGGCATGCTTAGCCTTGGAGAGCACCTCGGGGCCATCCAGGAGGCATGCTTAGCCTTGGAGAGCACCTCGGGGCCATCCAGGAGGCATGCTTAGCCTTGGAGTGCACCTCTGGGCGTCCAGGAGGCATGCTTAGCCTTGGAGAGCACCTCGGGGCCATCCAGGAGGCATGCTTAGCCTTGGAGAGCACCTCGGGGCCATCCAGGAGGCATGCTTAGCCTTGGAGAGCACCTCGGGGCCATCCAGGAGGCATGCTGGGCCTTGGAGAGCACCTCGGGGCAATCCAGGAGGCATGCTTAGCCTTGGAGAGTACCTCGGGGCCATCCAGGAGGCATGCTTAGCCTTGGAGAGCACCTCGGGGCCATCCAGGAGGCATGCTGGGCCTTGGAGAGCACCTCGGGGCAATCCAGGAGGCATGCTTAGCATTGGAGAGCACCTCGGGGCCATCCAGGAGGCATGCTTAGCCTTGGAGAGCACCTCGGGGCCATCCAGGAGGCATGCTTAGCCTTGGAGAGCACCTCGGGGCCATCCAGGAGGCATACTTAGCCTTGGAGAGCACCTCGGGGCCATCCAGGAGGCATGCTTAGCCTTGGAGTGCACCTCTGGGCGTCCAGGAGGCATGCTTAGCCTTGGAGAGCACCCCGGGGCCATCCAGGAGGCATGCTTAGCCTTGGAGAGCACCTCGGGGCCATCCAGGAGCATGCCTAGCCTTGGAGAGCACCTCGGGGCCATCCAGGAGGCATGCTTAGCCTTGGAGTGGGGCCAACATCTGCCCAAGAGCTATTGGCAGGCGTCTCATCTTTCTCTCAACCTCTGTTCAGTGGTTCAATGGTTGGCATGTGTATGTGCCCTCAGCTAGAGATTACCACCCCACCGCACAGGCTTCTCCAGGACACACACATAATAAAGCAGCACTCCGCACACACTTTCCAGCACATACACCCTGCACAGGATATGGGGAATGGGAGGGGGATGTCACACTGCCTATATGGGGAATGGGAGGGGGATGTCACACTGTCTATATGGGGAATGGGAGGGGGGATGTCACACTGCCTATATGGGGAATAGGAGGGGGGAATGCCACACTGGCTATATGGGGAATGGGAGGGGGATGTCACACTGCCTATATGGGGAATAGGAGGGGGGAATGCCACACTGCCTATATGGGCAATGGGAGGGGGAATGCCACACTGCCTATATGGGGAATGGGAGGGGGAATGTCACACTGCCTATATGGGGAATGGGAGGGGGATGTCACACTGCCTATATGGGCAATGGGAGGGGGAATGCCACACTGCCTATATGGGGAATGGGAGGGGGAATGTCACACTGCCTATATGGGGAATGGGAGGGGGATGTCACACTGCCTATATGGGGAATGGGAGGGGGATGTCACACTGCCTATATGGGGAATGGGAGGGGGAATGTCACACTGCCTATATGGGGAATGGGAGGGGGATGTCACACTGCCTATATGGGGATTGGGAGGGGGGATGCTATTTTATCAGATGCTTCAAGTAAACTGATCACGCTGTTAATCAAACATGAACAAATAGCACTTGATACTCTCCATAATATTATAGAGACCAAGGATAAATTACAGAAATATTCAACTGAGGAAAAATATCAAACATTACAAGATCAATTGAAAGAAAATTTAGAAAAATTGGAAACAGAAATCACCAATATCAAACAGAAAAAATTCAAACGTGATCTTGAGGATTACCAGTCTGATAGAGTCTACAGCTGGCCAAGAAGGTTCCACTCAAGTGGACCTAAATCGATATTAAAGCGAACAAGATCAAAATCGGTATCTTTTGTGGATCTTAACTTTTCCTCCTCTGAATCTGATACAGGATCCAGCACATCATGTGCCGAAGATCAGGATCGCCCCACACAAAGAGGGCAAAATTTTCACAGATCAGAAATACCCCCAACCAAAGCACGGCAGGACAAAAGCAGAAGAAAAGGCGGAGGTCGGGGAGGAAACATCACACCTCCAGGCAATTACCAACTGAGGGAGAGAGGAAGGAAAACTCACCAGTAATTAATTTATCATCAACACCTCTGACAGACACACAATTACAACTCCTGGCAAAGGGTTTATCATTTGCACCAACATATGATATTAATATTTTTGAAACGATTGTGGACCTAAACCGATTTATTCGCCAGTTGGCCCTTAAGAAACACTTTTTAGAGAAGGAGGATGTCAACCCCCCGGTTATCCAAAATGAGATATCCACAAGAGGATCTAGTCCACAAATAACTCAAAATCCTACAAGTGACCCAAATCCCACTTCAGATCCAACTGAAGGACCATTAAATTTCATGGATATCCTTAATATAATTCATTGGAAGGACGTCAACAAAATTGGAGAAAGAGGGGATTTGGAGCCACCCAAGGCATGCCATTTTAGAAATGAGGATTTTTATCCTATAGAGTCCAGAAGTAAAGCATTGGACAAATTCCAGGATGTGGTGATCTCACAGCTATGTGACCTGGCCAGGTCCCCCAGAAACAAAAACAAATATAAGAGCAATTTAACTTATTCAGAGAGAAAATCCCTCAAGGAACTCAAAGATAATAGGGATATAGTGATCCGCTCAGCGGACAAAGGTGGATCCATTGTGGTCATGGACCGTGACGATTATGTAGCAGAGGCTTACCGGCAACTTTCTGATGAAGGAACATATGTTAGTCTCAAAGGAGATCCCACTGTAGAATTCAGTTTAATACTGGATAAATTATTGGCAGAAGGTGTATCAATGGGAATCATTACTAATAAAACCCAGGATCAGTTGAGGAATCCATGTCCCTCTACTCCCATCTTCCACCACCTTCCCAAAGTGCATAAAGGAGAATTTCCCCCAAAAGGTCGGCCGATAGTTTCTGGGGTAGGTGGTTTAAATGAAGGATTGGGACAGTGGGTTGATTCCCAACTCCAACCCCTGGTGGTGAATCTTCCAGGTTTCATCAAAGATTCAACACAGGTTTTGAGAGCTATGGAGAATGTAATCTGGGGGCATGACTTTATGTGGGCAACTTTTGATGTACAAGCCCTGTATTCCTCTATCCCCCATAACTTGGCCGTTCATGCTTTACACCACATGTTGTATAAACATACAGCTTATACTATGGATCATATAAGGTTTTTATGTGACTGTGTTGAATATTTACTAACACACAATTACTTTATGTTCACAGGTATATTCTACCTCCAGAAATGCGGTGCTTCCATGGGGGCCCCCTTCTCCCCATCCCTGGCCAACATCTACATGGGATGGTGGGAGGAGCACCGCATATTCAACGAGGAGAATCCCTACCTGTGGAACATAGAGTTCTATGGACGGTATATTGATGATATCGTGTGTATCTATAAGGGTGAGAATACCATAGAGTTTTTGAATTACATCAATACTAATCAATGCAATTTAAGATTCACAGGACACTGGCATAAGGAGAAAATTGAATTTTTAGATTTAATGCTAAAAACAGATCCCGTTACTCATCAAGTGAGTACTAGTACTTTCCGCAAACAGATCACGGGAAATACTATACTCCATGCCAATAGCTGTCACCCAAGACATACGGTGCATGCTATCCCTTACGGGGAGTTCCTAAGGGCAAGACGTAATTGCTCACGGGATGACACCTTTAATGAGGAGTGTATAAAAATCCGAGAACGGTTATTAACAAGGGGATACCCCAGAGCATTACTGACACATGCTGAGGATAAAGCCAAATCAAGAAATAGGACAGACATGTTGAGGGGGAAACACTCAAGGGCCCCAGTACAAAATGAAACTAGACCCATTACGATGGTTACATCATATTCTAGTAAATTTCATAAAATAAAAGAAATAATCATGTCTAGCCTACCCATCCTGCGCAGTGATGAGGAGCTGGATCGGATTTTATCACAGGGGGTAAGAGTTGTATCTAGGAGAGCACCCACTTTATCTTCCTTATTAGCACCGTCTGTACTGCGGGATACCCCCGCAACAACTGAAACCTGGTTAAGTATCCAGGGTACTTTTCCATGTGGTGCTAGCAAATGCTCCTGTTGTAAATATATTACCAAGGGGAACGAGTTTGAATCTCTAACTAACGGCCGCAAATTCAAAACCTATGGTTTTCATAATTGCAATTCCAAAGCGGTGGTTTATTTGATTACATGTACGTTTTGTAATCTACAATATGTTGGCTGTACATCTCGCCCCCTCAAACAAAGATTCATGGAGCATGTTTACAATGCACGTAGCATACATATTAAATCCAATGTAGCAAGACACTGCAGGGATAAACACGCGGGGGAAACTTTGTCCCTTAAAGTTCAGGTTGTACAGAAGGTGTCCTTAGGCCCTAGAGGGGGCAACCTCCGCAAGAAATTAGAAAGCAATGAAGCACGATGGATTTTTCTCTTAGACACATGCATGCCTAAAGGTCTTAATGACCGCTTTGATTTATTATTGTGTACTAATAGATAACCATTGGCTTCTATATTTCCTCTAGCTAATAGTAACTAAATATTTTTGACTCCGGTTGTATAGAGTGTATTAGGGCACCACCAATTATTTTTATTGGGATTTTGTTTTTAAACATCACAATAAATTTTATTACATTGCTCCTTTTAGTAGAAAGAGGGTTTATCATTAAACAATCTGAACCTAGAGGGAAGATATAGTAGTTCAATTTTACCATCCCCAATGATCTGTTTGGTTATATTCTATTATTTTTTATGACTCTAATTTTTGATTTTCATGCTGTTCAATATTGGTATAACCTTTTTGATCTATGCCGTAAATTGGCTTCCAGTCCATAGTTCAGTTTTGTCAACTTTATTAATATAGTTTTGCCCTATACATATAGTCTAAATATTAGACAACTATAAGACAAGTTTTCTTTATGAATATTATAAGTATAATTCAAACACTTTATAGTACTAATTCATTAATGTGCAACTATATTATATTACAGTTCACAACAGAAAAACCTGCATTAAGTATATCCAGTGACTGTGCGGGATAGGGTTAAATTTTTGCCATTAGCTATCCTTTCCCTCTCCCTCTCTCTCTCTTTTTATTTCTCCACCCTCCATCCAATCATCAGACAGGGGGCGGGGTTTCTTCGTTTCCAGCATCTAAGCAGGAAGTGTCATTATTTCACCACCTGCTCAATATGCTGATATCTTTCTTAAAAGGAGCAATGGATCCCCATCTGTTTTAAGGTAGGATTAAGGGGTGAGGTAACCCCGAAACGCGTTACCTTTGAATGGGGAGCCCAGGATATTCACTCCACACAGGTCATGCTATATTTTAAAATGTTACATTAAATGTTATGTTTTATCACACTTGGTGAGCTGGACCTGCAGCACATTACTACAATTGGGACTTACAGAGGTCTGTCCGTGCTCCCAGGTGAAATATCTCAGGGGATTTCTGAGCTGTCTATCTTCTTGGGACTACTTGGGAGGGGGGAATGCCACACTGCCTATATGGGGAATGGGAGGGGGGAATGCCACACTGGGTATATGGGGAATGGGAGGGGGAATGCCACACTGCCTATATGGGGATTGGGAGGGGGGAATGCCACACTGCCTATATGGGGAATGGGAGGGGGAATGCCACACTGGGTATATGGGGAATGGGAGGGGGAATGCCACACTGCCTATATGGGGAATGGGAGGGGGAATGCCACACTGGGTATATGGGGAATGGGAGGGGGAATGCCACACTGCCTATATGGGGAATGGGAGGGGGATGTCACACTGCCTATATGGGGAATGGGAGGGGGGAATTTCACACTGCCTATATGGGCAATGGGAGGGGGAATGCCACACTGCCTATATGGGGAATGGGAGGGGGAATGTCACACTGCCTATATGGGGAATGGGAGGGGGATGTCACACTGCCTATATGGGGATTGGGAGGGGGGAATGCCACACTGCCTATATGGGGAATGGGAGGGGGAATGCCACACTGGGTATATGGGGAATGGGAGGGGGAATGTCACACTGCCTATATGGGGAATGGGAGGGGGAATGCCACACTGGGTATATGGGGAATGGGAGGGGGATGTCACACTGCCTATATGGGGATTGGGAGGGGGGAATGCCACACTGCCTATATGGGGAATGGGAGGGGGAATGCCACACTGCCTATATGGGGATTGGGAGGGGGGAATGCCACACTGCCTATATGGGGAATGGGAGGGGGAATGCCACACTGGGTATATGGGGAATGGGAGGGGGAATGCCACACTGCCTATATGGGGAATGGGAGGGGGATGTCACACTGCCTATATGGGGAATGGGAGGGGGAATGCCACACTGCCTATATGGGGAATGGGAGGGGGAATGCCACACTGCCTATATGGGGAATGGGAGGGGGAATGCCACTGTAGCGATAACCCTTATCGCCGGAGGGCTTCACCGCCCGAGACGTCCTTTCCCAATGGTGAGAGGTGCTGCTGGAATTCCAGAGTCGTCCGTGAGGAAACAGGAACAGCCCTTACAAGGGCTAGTGAATTGTAATATAGCGTTTCCCCCAATAAGACACAGAACTTCAGTATTGAGGGTGAAGGTGAAGTGTTTTTATTAGTGCCACTCTAGGCCTTATATACACAAGTCTCCATGCAATGACAGCCACACTGACCAATAGCAGCAGGGCAAACAATCCCTCAACTCTGCCGGTGACGCAATCAGTAGAACAATAGCAGGCTGTAATACAATCAATCAGGACAATGCCATTGTCTGTGACGTAATCAATTAACACAATGGCAGTCTATAATACAATCCAAACTACAATGACGTTGCCTGTAACAGTATCAAAATACAATGACCTAATTAAGAAAAGGCCAGTGAATGACCCGGTGGGCAACTGAATAGTGATGACATCCAAAAGACAGAGCGTCTGTCACAATGCCCCCTTTTTGTGGAACACCCGGCAGACCCGGATTGACCCTGTTCGGGTTAACGTGGGGCTGTCCGGACTCTTGTTATGGGCAGAGTTCTGTTTGCCGGGATAATCCATCTGCATTACCGTTTTGTCTACCGGGCCTGTATACACACACACACATACAGTTGTACTCACAGGGTGCTGGTCTTGTCTTTTCCTCCCAATAAGAGACAGAACTCAGTATTGAGGGTGAAGATGATACACCCACACACTCACATACAGTTGTACTCACAGGGTGCTGGTCTTGTACACACACATGTACTCACAGGGTGCTGGTCTTGTACACACACATGTACTCACAGGGTGCTGGTCTTGTACACACATACAGTTGTACTCACAGGGTGCTGGTCTTGTACACACACACACAGTTGTACTCACAGGGTGCTGGTCTTGTACACACACATGTACTCACAGGGTGCTGGTCTTTAAAACACACATGTACTCACAGGGTGCTGGTCTTGTACACACACATGTACTCACAGGGTGCTGGTCTTTAAAACACACATGTACTCACAGGGTGCTGGTCTTGTACACACACATGTACTCACAGGGTGCTGGTCTTTAAAACACACATGTACTCACAGGGTGCTGGTCTTGTACACACATACAGTTGTACTCACAGGGTGCTGGTCTTGTACACACACATGTACTCACAGGGTGCTGGTCTTGTACACACACACATGTACTCACAGGGTGCTGGTCTTGTACACACACATGTACTCACAGGGTGCTGGTCTTGTACACACACATGTACTCACAGGGTGCTGGTCTTGTACACACACATGTACTCACAGGGTGCTGGTCTTGTACACACACACATGTACTCACAGGGTGCTGGTCTTGTACACACACACAGTTGTTGGTCTTGTCATTTCCCCCCAATAAGAGACAGAACTCAGTATTGAGGGTGAAGATGATACACCCACACACACATACTCTCTTAGCTCTGGTTGCAAGGCATTGAGAAAATGTTCTAGTAAAAACAACTGTAGGCTTCCGGGGTGACAGCGTGCCGGGCTAACAAAGCCTCCTTTACCAGATGGTAGTGTGGTATGTCCGCATCAGGGATGGCCCGGAAAGCATCGGAAGCTTTCCCAGATAGTTTCCCTGATAATATGGTGACCCATTCCTCCGTGGGTACGCAGTGTAAAGCGCACTGCCGTTCAAAATCGGCCAAAAATCCATCACTCATCGTCACTTTCCTGGAAGGACTTAAATGCTGCAAATGGAATCTTTTTCCCCCCAGTGTAACTGAGGCTCAGAGACACAGGGGCGCTGAGAGGCTGCTGGGTTGCGAGTCGCCGATCTTCCCTTCGCTTACTGGCCTCTGCCTCCGCTGCGGCGAAGACTTGGTCGATCAGTTCTTGTAATGGATTCGGCCATAGACCGACAATCTGTTCCGAACCGCTTGAACGAGAGCAGCGTCTTCATCAGTCTCTATATTGGTTTCGGTCCTCACTGCTGCATGATCCATTTCGATCAGCTCGGCTATCAGTTCCTGACGTGGGCGGTTGCTAGCCGACTCTCGAGTAGATCCTTCAGGGTCAGCCTTTTCAACTTGTCATACTGACTCTCCATCAGGGTAGCACTCTCTCTGGGTACAAAGGACCATCCGACCGCTTGCCACCAATTGTAGCGATAACCCTTATCGCCGGAGGGCTTCACCGCCCGAGACGTCCTTTTCCCAATCGTAAGAGGTGCTGCTGGAATTCCAGAGTCGTCCGTGAGGAAACAGGAACAGCCCTTACAAGAGCTAGTGAATTGTAATATAGCGTTTCCCCCCCAATAAGAGACAGAACTTCAGTATTGAGGGTGAAGGTGAAGTGTTTTTATTAGTGCCACTCTAGGCCTTATATACACAAGTCTCTATTGCATGACACACACACTGACCAATAGCAGCAGGGCAAACAATCCCTCAACTCCGCCGGTGATGCAATCAGTAGAACAATAGCAGGCTTTAATACAATCAATCAGGACAATGCCATTGTCTGTGACGTAATCAATCAACAAAATGGCAGTCTAAAATACAATCCAAACTACAATGACATTGCCTGTAACAGTATCAAAATACAATGACATGTCTGGAACCTAATTAAGAAAAGGCCAGTGAATGACCCGGTGGGCAATGGAATAGTGATGACACCCAAAAGACAGAGCCTATGTCACAGCCACACTGCCTATATGGGGAATGGGAGGGGGAATATCACACTGCCTATATGGGGAATGGGAGGGGGAATGTCACACTGCCTATATGGGGAATGGGAGGGGGGATGTCACACTGCCTATATGGGGAATGGGAGGGGGAATGTCACACTGCCTATATGGGGAATGGGAGGGGGGATGTCACACTGCCTATATGGGGAATGGGAGGGGGAATGCCACACTGCCTATATGGGGAATGGGAGGGGGAATGTCACACTGCCTATATGGGGAATGGGAGGGGGAATGCCACACTGGGTATATGGGGAATGGGAGGGGGAATGCCACACTGCCTATATGGGGAATGGGAGGGGGGAATGCCACACTGGGTATATGGGGAATGGGAGGGGGAATGCCACACTGCCTATATGGGGAATGGGAGGGGGGAATGCCACAATGGGTATATGGGGAATGGGAGGGGGAATGTCACACTGCCAATATGGGGAATGGGAGGGGGGAATGCCACACTGGGTATATGGGGAATGGGAGGGGGAATGCCACACTGCCTATATGGGGAATGGGAGGGGGAATGTCACACTGCCTATATGGGGAATGGGAGGGGGGATGTCACACTGCCTATATGGGGAATGGGAGGGGGAATGCCACACTGTCTATATGGGGAATGGGAGGGGGAATGTCACACTGCCTATATGGGGAATGGGAGGGGGGAATGCCACACTGGATATATGGGGAATGGGAGGGGGAATGTCACACTGCCTACATGGGGAATGGGAGGGGGGAATGTCACACTGATTATATGGGGAATGGGAGGGGGATGTCACACTGCCTATATGGGGAATGGGAGGGGGAATGTCACACTGCCTATATGGGGAATGGGAGGGGGGAATGCCACACTGGGTATATGGGGAATGGGAGGGGGAATGCCACACTGCCTATATGGGGAATGGGAGGGGGAATGCCACACTGCCAATATGGGGAATTGGGAGGGGGAATGTCACACTGCCTATATGGGGAATGGGAGGGGGGAATTCCACACTGCCTATATGGGGAATGGGAGGGGGGATGCCACACTGCCTATATGGGAATGGGAGAGGGATGCCACACTGCCTATATGGGGAATGGGAGGGGGAATGCCACACTGCCTATATGGGGAATGGGAGGGGGAATGCCACACTGCCTATATGGGGAATGGGAGGGGGAATGCCACACTGCCAATATGGGGAATGGGAGGGGGAATGTCACACTGCCTATATGGGGAATGGGAGGGGGGAATTCCACACTGCCTATATGGGGAATGGGAGGGGGGATGCCACACTGCCTATATGGGAATGGGAGAGGGATGCCACACTGCCTATATGGGGAATGGGAGGGGGAATGCCACACTGCCTATATGGGGAATGGGAGGGGGGAATGTCACACTGCCTATATGAGGAATGGGAGGGGGAATGTCACACTGCCTATATGGGGAATGGGAGGGGGGATGTCACACTGCCTATATGGGGAATGGGAGGGGGAATGCCACACTGCCAATATGGGGAATGGGAGGGGGAATGTCACACTGCCTATATGGGGAATGGGAGGGGGAATGTCACACTGTCTATATGGGGAATGGGAGGGGGAATGCCACACTGCCAATATGGGGAATGGGAGGGGGAATGTCACACTGCCTATATGGGGAATGGGAGGGGGGAATGCCACACTGGGTATATGGGGAATGGGAGGGGGAATGCCACACTGCCTATATGGGGAATGGGAGGGGGAATGTCACACTGCCTATATGGGGAATGGGAGGGGGAATGTCACACTGTCTATATGGGGAATGGGAGGGGATATGTCACACTGTCTATATGGGGAATGGGAGGGGGAATGCCACACTGGATATATGGGGAATGGGAGGGGGAAAGCCACACTGTCTATATGGGGAATGGGAGGGGGGAATGTCACACTGATTATATGGGGAATGGGAGGGGATATGTCACACTGTCTATATGGGGAATGGGAGGGGGAATGCCACACTGGATATATGGGGAATGGGAGGGGGAATGTCACACTGCCTATATGTGGAATGTGAGGGGGAATGCCACACTGCCTATATGGGGAATGGGAGGGGGAATGCCACACTGCCTATATGGGGAATGGGAGGGGGAATGTCACACTGCCTATATGGGGAATGGGAGGGGGGATGCCACACTGCCTATATGGGGAATGGGAGGGGGGATGCCACACTGTCTATATGGGGAATGGGAGGGGGGATGCCACACTGCCTATATGGGGAATGGGAGGGGGAATGTCACACTGCCTATATGGGGAATGGGAGGGGGGATGCCACACTGTCTATATGGGGAATGGGAGGGGGGAATGTCACACTGCCTATATGGGGAATGGGAGGGGGAATGCCACACTGCCTATATGGGGAATGGGAGGGGGAATGCCACACTGCCTATATGG